>CM053578.1:11605306-11905947 GCA_028646485.1 Cryptoprocta ferox
TGAATCAGAATTGGAATTCTTCTCCAAAGTAGAAAACTCTCAAGTCAATAACCTACTTTCTGCCTTGAGGAAGTAGGAAGAGAAAGCAAAGTAGACCTAATCTAGCAGAAGAAAGAACATAATAAAAGGGTGGAGTGGAGGTATATAAAATATAGCATAAAAAACAGTAGAGAAAGTCAATAAAACCAGACGTTCATTCTTTTAAAAGGTCAACAAAATTTTCAAGTTTTTAGCTAGACTGACATAGAAGAAAAGAGAGAAGATACAAATAACTTAATTTTTATTTTTCAACTCATCTTTCATTTAAAGATAGGGATAATATTGCCAATTATGCTAGGTTCTTATTAAATTCTTTACACTAAACAAACAAGCAAACCAAACAATTCTTACTACCTAGAATAGAGAGAGTTCAATGAAGACCGAAGTTATTCAATGGCGACCCCAAAAGTGACACCTTTTATTAGTAGGGTTAAACAAATCATAGACTGAAGTCATTTAGATCTTACTTAACAAAGCTGAAAAGCAAGCTGTGAAATGATTAAGCTGATAACTTGTTTGCCAAACTAAAGTTTGACGATGTGTAAAGGAATACAAAAAAATGCAGAAAAGCCGGCATTGTAATACTCACAGTATTCCACATCCAATCAACAGATCTGAGATATGCAAAAGAAGTAGGAACGTGTGACCATTATCTGGGAAAAAATCTGATCAATAGAAACAAACCCAGGAAAGGCAGAGATAATGGATTTAACAGACAAGGACTTTAAAACAGATGTTACAAATATATACAAAGAGTTAGAAGAAAATTGATATAAAATATATTTTCTCCTATTGTGTGCATTGGTTTTTTCACTTTCTTGGTACTATGTTTTGATGGACAAAAGATTTTCATTTTGATGAAATAAAATTTCTTTTTTCTTTTTTTCTTCTGTTGCTCCTGCTTTGGTGTCCTATCTAGGAACTCATCACCAAATCCAAAGTCAGGAAGATTTACTCCTATGTTTTCTTCCAAGAGTTTTATGGTTTAGCTCTTATAGGACCTAAAGGTCATTGCTTAATTGAGTTCAGAGGCCAAATGTCATTCCTTTGATGTGGAAATTCAGTTGTCCCAGAAATAATCTGTTGAAGAGACTTTTCTTTCCCCATTGAATGGACTTGGCACACTGGTCAAAATCAATCGCCTATATATTTATGACTTTATTTTTGAATTCTCCATTCTATTCCATTGGTCCATGTGTCTACTTTTATGCCATCACCACATGGTCTTGATTACTCTAGCTTTGAGGTAACTTTTGAAATCAGAAACTGTGAGTCTTCCAGCTTTGTTCTTCTTTTTCAAGATTGTTTTGGCTATGCAGGGCCCTTTGCAATTCCATATGAATTTGAAGATTGGCTTTTCTATTTCTGCAAAAAAGGCCACTGGAATTTTGATAGCGAGTGCCTTGAATCTGTCAATCCCTGGGAACGGTTTAGTTTACTGATCTCAAGCAATTGTTCTGTCCTCAGTGTTGTGGAGCTTTACTTAGGGTACAGCTTGGTATTAGACAAAGATTCAAGATAAACCCTATTGATATTTCTATCCCTTTGAGAATTCTTTTTTTTTTTTTAAGTTTATCTATTTATTTTGGGAGAGAGAGAGCTCAGGGAGGGCAGGGGTAGAAAGAAAGAGGGAGAGAGAGAAAATCCCAAGCAGGTTCTGTGCTCTCACTGCAAAGCCTGATGCGGAGCTCAATCCCATAAACTGTGAGATCATGACATGAGCTGAAATCAGAGTCAAAAGCTTAACTGACTGAGCCCCCCAGCCCCTCCCCCCCATCTTTGGAACTCCTATCCTATATATGTATCTATCTTCCAATCTTTTAGCTCACAAGTATCAGCTGGACCCACCTCCTTGAACGCTGACATCTGTTTCTTCAACTCAGTGTGCCTGCCAGTGTGTGCTTAGTTCTGCGTCTTTGAACTGCAACCCAGAAAGTGCCTCTTGGCAGAAAGCTAGAGTCACCACACGGTTCACCTCATTTGTTTCCCTTGTCTCATGGATCACAGCCCTATACTGCCTGTTGTCTGATATTTTAAAAATAGATGTTTCATACATTCTGTCCAGTTTTCTATTTTTTTTGTTTGTTTTCTTGTTTTATATTGTTTTGTTTTAATGACAGAGGGCAAATCTGGTTCTGGTTACTTCATTAGGGCTGCAAGGATATGGGTTCATTTTTGAAATATAATTATGTAATTTCTGTCTTGTTTTCTGATTTGTGATTTATTATTTATACTTTTATAATGGTAACAGCCTAAAAGGTTCTTGACAATAAAGATTATGTCTTATTCATCACTTTTTCCCCAGTGCCTAGTAGAGGGCTTGACACATAATATTTTCAAAGAATATTTGCTGAATCATTAAATCACATGTTTTACCTGTTACACATTTATAATATTTTATTCTCCTTAATAGTATTATTTTGTGCTTATCTCCTTGAACCCACGTTCGGTAGCACATAGGTTTAATCTGATGTGTAAGAAAAAAGTTTTGTTCTTGTTAAGAAGCCTTGTGTTTTAATGTTGATTTTTCAACACATTTGCAGAGACTTGGAAAAGTCGTAATCATCTGTTGTTGTTTTTTGAAAATATCAATGGAAAGATAGAATCCCTGCCCTGCTTACCACCCAAGGCTGCTAAAATTCAGAACTGAAAGTGATGATGGATATAACTTCCCTTTGAGGAGCCATATACAGAAAATTATAACCTCACTGAAACTTGAATCTTATGCATTGATTTTGTTATCTTCCACATCCATTTTATCCCAGAATTTTGATGAGTTCCCTACACATGTTAAGTGCTCAATAAAAGTTGAATGAATTTGAACATATACATGTTTCATATCAATGAACTTCAAACGATTTTCCATCTTTCGTGTTATTGGTGATAATAATGAAGAAAGTAATACTTACATGAATTTCCAGGGCGGTAGAGGAAAAACATAGATGCCTACTTAGATTCAGTTCCTGAAACAATGTCAACAGAGGTATGCACCAAAAGAACTTGGCATATTATTATTTCTGTTTTGTTTGTTTTGTTTTGGTGGAAAGTATTTGTCAATAAGGGCACTGCACAATTAGCCATATTATCCCTATCTCTAAATGAAGGATGAGTCACACAATGAAAATCAACACTGTGAAAGTAGACAGGCCTTTACAATTAAGCTTTTTCAGCCCAGTCGGAGGAAGTAAGAGCATCCAAAGGGAAGAGCAATTAGATCCAGCGTGGGAGTTCTGTGCTTGAGAGACAACGCTGAAATGGCAAAGACTGTCAAGGTGAACTGCTCAGAAATGTCTGATGGAGTATAATTGTTTCTTATTTTACCCAAAAGGGTATTTCCAAATTGCTGACTTGACACCTTTCTCTTCTTTGTTGGAACATTTCAATGACTCTTACTTTTTAGACTATGCACAGTTCCCTGGAAACTTTGTACCCTATTGACTTTTATCAACCTTCCAGTTGGTACAATGGGGACATTTATCAAATGCCTGCTGTTGCAGAAATTGCTTTCAAATTGTAGCAGGTCGACACTAGGAGGGGCCTCGGAGAAGAAGTCCTGCCTGCACATTTTCCGTTAGGGAAATAGACACCTAGAAAGGGATTCTGACTTTGTCAATGTCTTAGAGATAGTAGCACAGGGAAGACCTTGGTTTTCTGCCAGATTACACTACCCTTTTTGTGATACAGGATGATATGGGGTCAGCTATGCAAACACAGATGTTACTTTCTTAACTTTCTCTTTTCTTCTTTCCTTACTTCCCTCTTTTTTCCTTCTTTCCAATATTTATGTCCATGTCGTTCACCAGTCTTCAAGTTTATGAGAATGTTTTATGTGTGTGTGTTAAAACCATTACTGAATTTTTGTGATGTCATTATAAGTTACTGTTTTAAAAATGGGAAGGTAAAAACTGTCATCCAATTTAGCGTCTGCTTTCTTTCTTCTTCTTCTTCTTCTTTTTTTTTTTTTTTACTGGGATGGAGTAAGCCTATGAATCGAAATCTCATAATAGATGTCTAAAGGACCAGTTTACTCGAAAACTGAAGTGCCCTTTTCTATTTTCAAATTCACTTTACTTTGATATCAAATGAAGCCCATTTGGTGTAGAAAATTAAAGTAGCTGCATTTTCCCTCAGCCTAGAGAAATCTTTTATTTGCCTCTAACCCTTTCCATTTTTCATGACAGCCACAGTATTTTCTTCTCTAAAACATAAACAAGTCATTGTAAGCATGACTGCCAGGCTAAAATGATTATGGGATAATTTGTGTTTGCCAGACCAACAAAATCAATCACCATTGTTTAAGACCCACAACATTAAATGACTAGGAGAGGGTATATCTGGACTTTCACAAAATAGGTTTCTCAAATACAGATAAGGGAGGAGACCATCGAATACTCCCAGGTGTGGTTTGTAATTTTCAAATTTGCATCAGAAATATCAACTATACATATGGTGACTCAACTCCACCAGATTTATGCAAATTAAAGGCAGCCTGGCGCCATGATGTCATTATACTTGAAATGATTGTCTCAGTTAAAGGCTCCCAATGGGAAAGAATATATAATAAATGTTTATGTAAAACTTGAAATAACCATTTGAGAAACATAACTTGCAGACCTATAAGGATGGATGGAAGGTGACTTCACAATGAAATGGAAATCTGAATTGATGGAAACAAGTATACACCGTATCTGTAGCCATTTGTTTCTGAGTATACTCAATATATATTGTTTCAGGGATGAGGTTTTGTGTCTGTTTGCTTTTTTGGAGGGGGGATTGTTTTCCCCCTCCATCTCAGTTGTGTGCTCTTTTACAGATCATCCAGACCATAGCTAGCTCTCTCTGTCTCTCAGAGTTTCTAGGAATCTACTCTCCCCCAGGGCTGGTGTCAAGCTCCCAAAAACTGCTAAAGAAATTTGGTCATAGTTTCGAGCTAGTTGGGATTAGTTGACATGGGCATTTAAGGATTAAGATAGATTCTTCAGCTTGAGGAATAAGTCGTTCCTTTTGAAACTCTTCTGGAAAAGTAGATGGAAATTTCTAGCCCAGTTGTCCATTTCCCCCTCTTTCTCAATTGCTTTTGATATTCCCATGAAATGTGGTTTTACATTATTTTGTGGCTTGAGAGATCTTAAAAGCAAAAAATGGGGGGCTCTCTTAGTTCAGGTTACCTCAAAGCAGATCCTGAGATGGATATTTTTGTTTTAGTGAGTTGCTGAGTGTGTGCTCTTGGTTGGGAAACCTATGAGTGAAGGAAGGAGTGGACAGGAGAAGAAGATGGGTACCAATGTAGGTTCCCCTGAAGTCAAGCTTCCACCTGTTTCCACAAGAAGTTCTGAACAGTAATCACACCACATATTGTTCTGCCTTGAGGAAAGGGGGCTGGCTTTTATATCCTATCATCAGTAAGATGTTGGCTGCAGACTGCCATCCTTAGATCCTTGGAGGATATATAGTCTCCCAGCATCTCTCTTTGAGGTGGAAATTCTTACTGGCTGAAGGTTAATTCTGTGGGAAGGGTGCAGCTGTGATTGGTTAGCAGTCAGCACTCATTGTAGCCGGAAAATACGTTCACCAGCCCAGTGAAGAGGTTCTGGGAAGCAGCCCAACACTGTCCACTGAAGAGGTAACAACTGCTTGACACATATAACACTCCATTATTTCTTTTTATAACTACATGATGCTTTGTATCATGGTATTTCTTTGGATGGATGTATTACATTTTACTGATCTAGCCCCCTATTGATAAATGGCTTCCACTCTTTGACTTATCAGCCCCAAATGTTATTAATGCATGTGGCATATTGCCATATGTGTAGGTGAATAGGTTACCTTCATAGATGCTAAGTTAATGGATCAAAAGGTGTGTGAGTTGGTAATTTCTTTTTACTTTTCCAAATTGCCCTTTACAAAACTGTTTTGCCAATTTATACCAGCACTGTAGAAAAGAATCTTTTCTCCATAGCCTCATTAGAGGATTTCATCAAACTTTGTGATGTTTATCAATCAAATAAAAAATGTCCAGGCTATTTTGCAAAGATGGATATTCTCTGGCTGGACATTTCTCATACATCCCCAGAATTTCCCAATTAATTCCTTATCCTTCAATCTCTGATGAAGATTCTTCAAAGAAAGTTTCTCTGGCCTCCAGGATAATTCCGATGACCCCATTAACATCCACAGGGCATCATGTATTTTCTTTACCATATCTCATATATGTTTGCATTTACATATTTGTGTCTTATGTAAAAACTTTTTTTTCCCTTTCAGCTAGATAGTGAGTTCTAGTAAGGTAGGGACTGTGTTTCTCTTGTTTAAATATGTATCTCTAACAGGCCCATTTAGACTCTAATAAATACCTGTGAAATGGATGAGAAAGGAAGTGACTAAGTCACATTAGTAAAAGTTAAATTGGGATCTACCAGATCACAGAGCTCAAGTTCATGATCATATCTTGGTCAGCTTCTTCCATTACTCAGTGGATCTCACTGTTCTCTCAGTGACAAAGTCGTCTAGCTTTTAGTGGTTTTGATTTTCCATAATGGCTCTGCTTTGGGGACAACACACCATTTGAAGACACTCTGGGGGAATTACATTCTATGGCTTCCTGGGCAAAATTCAGGTAGCAGTACCCTCTGAATAAGGGAGTAGTCTTCTAAAGTGGGATTTCATACTTCTTATTCTTTTCTAGGCAATACTTTCCTTGTTTCAATGTCTGGGGAGAGTAATGACTCAGTCTTGACAGAAATTATTTTGACTTTTTAAATTTTTTAATCAACAAAAAAGCGATGCAAAAGGATACACATGTGGTCTGCATTGTGGTCTGATTATATCTCCCTGGTTTCTCATGGAGTTGCTGCTAAAGCTCAGGGGCCTCAGCTTTATTCCGTTAGGGATGTGTCTGGTCAGAAAATTTCAGAGTTAGAGTTCCCTGTATTTTATTCATTTTTAGGTTTGAGGGTAGCATAGAAATCAGCCCATATCACTCAGACCTACCATCCATAGGTGGGGCCATAATTTTTGACTGCCTCATAATTAATGTGATTTGGTTACTTCTGAGATGATTTACTGTTGCACCATTGGGTTCCTCAATTTGCAGGACAGTGGGCCAGATTCTGTTCTACCATAATCCTCTCTTTGACAAGGGATGGATGCGTCAAGCTGTATCCTTGAAGTCCAAAGTCAGTTTTAGATGACATCAAGTGTGGTTAGATAGCCTTCCTTCCTTCACTGTCACTTTCTTTTATCCTCTCCCTTATCTCCCCTTCCTCCATGCTGTTTCATTGTATTGTCCCACTCTGTATTGAGTGGTAGAGTGCTCCTATGTTCAAGGTCCCTTTCTGCTTGCATCACTACTAACATATCTTTGTACCATTGCATCTGCTTTATTTCTTTCACAGCAGTGATTACAATATTGATTTTATTATTTGTGAATTTTCTTGGTCTCTCTCTCTCTTGAGATGAGAGGTCATGTCTGTCATCTTCACTAATGTATCCCTAGCACTTATCGTGAGTCTGGAATAGAGTGGTACTACATAAATACTCATTGAATGAGTAAATCCTCAATTTTTGTCAATTCTTGCTCTTCTGTGTTGCCTATTGTCAGGTCCTAAATATCATATCTGATAATCACTCTTTGCTAAACCTTCTAGCCATCCAAATATTCTTATGGTACCCAAGCTGCCTTGTGTCTGATACTTCTGGGATCTTATTGTGGCTAAAGGTCTTGAAGAAAAATTAACTCATCTGCTAAACTAGTTCTCAGTTAGTAGAGAATTAACAGTGCATCTGTTAGGGCTTTTTGGTTGCTAATTTTTGCAAAAATGAAAGATGTTGAAAGGCTATTGGATCATTCAAAGGATCCATATATGGAAAACCGGGGCTAAGATAGCGTAGATAGAGGCTCATGAGACTTTTAGAATTGCTCTTGTTGTTGTTGTGGATGATTGAAACTTCCCTGCTTTTGGTTCCTTAAGAAAGGGTTCTTACTACATATGAGGCCAAAAAAGGAGTGGATCAAGCCATACCCAACCATGAGAAGTGATAGTTTTGGGCAGAGGAGGTCATGTAGCATCCTTTAAATCAATGATGTTTCAACAGTCATTACCGCTTGTCTACACATAGGATCCATCCAGGCAGCAGCTCTTAGTAACTCTATGTTCTAAATCATCCAGGTTACCCAAAGTGACTTGCATACAGATGGTACTAAATAAGCTTGTTAAATGCATGACCAAGTGCTGTATCATGCCGTTTTGGGCCTCTTGCTCTTATAAGTAGACACATGTCTCCAGAAATAAGTTCACAAGAGGCTTGTTACACATCCATCATGTTCCAGAATCTTCCTTCCTTAGACCTGCAGGAGATTTATGAATGTCTGTCTTGCCCTAGTGCCCGTGTGTGGAGTGCAGCACTTACACTCCCTTTCTTTAAATAGAGTGCAGTTGGCTTTGCACCTCTGCAGCTATAAGTTCTTAAATTACTCTTTCTAGAAAGGTTTAGCCAGTATGAGAAGTAACTAAAAGAGGAACCGAATGCAGGAGAAGAACAGCTTTTCATTCTCCCTTTTTTGTGGCTCTTGCGAGTTCTATGAAAATATTGTTGAGCCTAATTCCTCATTTTGACATGCTGACCAATTAGAAATGCTGCTAAATCCTATTAGGTTGTTGCAATTACTGAAATGGTGTGTGCCTAGATAAGTCTTTCTTGTAATTCCCACAAACTATGAAAAGGTTGCTGGAGATTCCTATTCTTTCATTTGAGATTGTTTAAATTATCTAAGAGCACATGATTAAAACTTTAAATTAGATATTTCTCAGGCTGGGGTCTAAGGTCTTCATATTGTTTTGGAGGGAGAGACAGGCTTTAATTTGGGTCATGATTCTGATGATAAAACTGGTTTGGTTTGTGAGTGGTCACTGACTGATTGACCAAACCCCTCTGACCTCCTGGTTTCTGAGTGAGAAATTCTGGATGTTAGTAGTAGTATAGGAACCACTATTCCAAGGCAAAAGTGAGAAAATAGTCTAAAAGAATATAAAATTTAAATGCCAATGAAAAGATATAATTAGTCTACGTGGTTCTCCCATTTGGTAGAAATTGTTTTTTGATGTTAACCAAGTGGAAGTAATTACTCAGAAAATATCAGTGCCCCCTGCCCAGTGCTTACAGCAATGGTTCTTCTATAGAAGAGTTCTAGGCAACTGACGATCCCTCAGAAATCTCCAGAAATTATGCCCGAACAGGTATATAGACACAGGGGTGGATTTCGTTAGGTTCTAAAATGTTTCTTGTCCCATAAGGTTAATATAAACAGGCCTAAGGAGAAAGCTAGATTTTCAAGGATGACAATGTCCATCCTACCCAGTCCCAGATTCAGGCCTGCAACAGTTAGTGATCACCTGTTACATGTTTGATGATGGAAAGATAGTAATATGATAGGCAGCATATGAACTGTATACTTGAAAAGGGAATAGATTGCTAATAACAGATTGCACATTGATTCATGTCATTGTAGTGCATAACACACACACACACACACACACACACACACACACACCATCTTACCAGGCAACTAGTACCTAAAGTGAACTTCTGTTTTTTTCTATTGTTCTCCCTTTATGGTTGCTTTTTATTTGTTTGTTTGTTTTTTTGTGTATGTGTGTTTGTGTGTGTGAGAGAGAGAGACAGTGCTTGTGGCGGGGGTGGGAGGTGGGGGAGAGGGGCAGAGGGAGAGACAGAGGGGGTCGATCCCACAATCTTGGGACCATGACCTGAGTCCAAATCAAGAGTCGCTCACTCAACAGACTGAGCCAACTAGGCGCCCCTCTTCCTGTATGCTTTGAATGCTTTTTCTTCACTCCATATTGGGAAATCCAAACTTACTAATTCACCTGAATCCTGAACCATCAGTGCCTTGATTCCACTAGTGGGATTCATACAAGAACTTTGGATCTGATGGCCAATACCACTCCTAGCTACTGCTGTAGGCACCAAACCATTTTAACTAAGATTTTTATTTTATTCACTCCTTTTCTGTCCTTTTGAGGTAAATGAACCAGCCCAATCACTTGCAAATTACAGTTTTTGATCCTACCCTTGGCCTGAGAATTGCTCTACCAGGGAAATTGGGCACAGATCTTCCTGAGAAACCATTTTCCTTCGGCATTAACTTTTCTCAGACTTATTCAGGGTTTAAGGTCCTAGATAAGGGCTCTTTTCATCTACAAGGATTGTCATGAGACCCTTACTCTTGTTGATCCATCCCCATGTTTCTCAACTTTTTTCCACTTTAGCCTCTCATAAGGAGAATTTTTGGAGGTTACCTCAACCCCCCTTCATGAATAAATACTAAGAAATTTTTATTATCTAGGGTAGAGTTTTGGTGTAAGGATTGTAATACCTAAGGTGTGTCTTCTTCCAGGAAACAGTGTTCACACCCTCCTAGGCAATGTGGTCTTCATGTGAATGAATGATGCGGCCTAAGATGTGACAGGGTCACCCAAGAAGTTTGTTAAAACTCAGACTGCTGTGGCTTACCCCCAGCCATATCTAGCAAGTAGATGTTTATAGATTTAAAAAGTTTAGATATAATGTTAAAAAAATAAGAGAGCAATTTTAGTCAAGACTTTAAAAATTGTGAATAATTTCTAATTTGTTACTTATGTAATATTTTGTCTACCTGCCAGGTTTCCTTCCAGAGATCTCTTAATTACAGGTTGAGACCTGTTTTCTTTTCAAATAACTAGTATTGGATTAAAATAATAAAAGAGAAAGGCTCATATACACTAATATATTATGAACCCCAATTCAATACATTTGATTTGAAAAGAAATAGATGCCTCATTTTCCCACAACCAGATGGGAGTTTTATTTAATCTTTTACTATTGTAAATATATTTGTTCTCCCTAAAGCCCTAAATCAAGTGATTCCTATTAAATATGGTGAGCATTATCTTAGGGTTTATTTAGATACGATTTAGTTATTCTTTTAACTTTCTAAACCTTTAAACATATAACACTTAAATAGGCAGTTCAGTTTAGAATAAACACTAGTACATTAAATTTAATATGAGTAATATGTAAATGATAGTGAAGAACAAGGTAGATCAATACAGAGACAGAAAGAAATTTAAATAAAACATGCCAAAGTAAACAGGGAGACTAAATAAAAAGAATAGGTAAAGAGCACTGAAGATATTTGACTATAGAAGTTAGACCAATAAAAATGTGGCAATTAGCATGCAGAACAGAATAAAAGTGTGATTTCATCTGACAATGAAGAAATGATATAATAACACAAGTTGGGAGAAGAAGGGCAGAAGAAATGTCTTGGAGCTATTTCAGGCAAAAATCCAATAAAAGAGGAAACTATGTTGGCAGAGACATAGAGAGCTATGTGTTTCTCTTATCTTTGATATGCTCATTTTCTGTGGTGAAGAGAGTAGATTTGATCAATCAATTACTGGGGGAGTGTGGATTCATCAGTTTTTGTTTTTGTTTTTTTTTGTAAATCAGTTCATTTTTGCTTTATATATTTGAAATGATACTTTACATATTTGAATTGATCCTTCCTTATATGTTTGGCTGATCTAATTACAGACATTTGTTTTATACTTTACAATTGCAAACACTTAAAAGTTTCTTTCCCTTTTCTTTTTAAAATGGCTTATTTGTTTCATAGTGCTGGTCGGTGTTTGGAAACATTTAGACTGAGGGAAAAAAGATTTACTGGGGCACACAAATCCATATTGAGATAAAATCCACAAAATATAAATATTATTTAAATTCATGTACAAAAAAACTATTTTGAGTAAATATAGATTATATAGTAAATGATAACCTTGTTTAATAAGTATCTTTATTACGTTATGCTCAATTATCCATTTTATCAATTTTTTTTTAATTCTTAAAAGGAAACAAAAATAGCACTCTTTGCTACTTACCCAAAGGAACTGAAAACATACATACACACAAAAACCTGCACACAGATGCTTAATAGCACTTTTATTCATAACTTCCCAAATTGGGAAGCAACCAATATGGATAAATGAACTGTGATATATCCAGAAAATGGAATATTACTCAGCAGTTAACAACAATGAACTATCAGGCCACGAGAAGACATAAAGGAATATACGTGCATGTTACTTAGCAAAAGAAGCCAATCTGAAAAGGTTGCATACTGTATGATTCCAATAATACGGCATTCTGCAAAAGACAAAACTATGTTGACAATAAACAGATTGATGGTTTCCAGGGATTAGGGAGGTGGGAGAGATGAATCGGCAGAACACAGAGAATTTTTCTCAAACTATTCTATATGATGCTGTAATGGTGGATCCGTGTTATTATATGCTTGTCAAAACCCACAGAAGGCACAACATCAATAGTGAACCTTAATACACAGGATAGACTTTGGGTGATAGGATGCGTCAATGTAGTTCCATTGATTGAACAGTTGGACCACTGGTGTGGGATGTTGACAGTCAGGAGGCCGTGTGTGGGCAGGGGAGTGTCATCAGGGGCATGCAGGAACTCTGTACTTTCTGCTCTATGTTGCTGTGAATCTAAGACTCTTACAAAAATAAATATATTTTATTTAATTTTTTAAAATTTTATTTGTTTTTGTTTTAAATATAATTTATTGTCAAGTTAGCTAACATAAAGTGCATACAGTGTGCTCTTGGTTTTGGTGGTAGATTCCAGTGGCTTATTGCTTACATATGACACCCAGTGCTCATCCCAACAAGTGCCCTCCTCAATCCTTTTCATCCATTTCCCTCTCTTCCCCACCCCCCCCAACAACCCTCAGTTTGTTCTCTATATTTAAGAGCCTCTTATGAAGTTTGCCTCCCTCCCTATTTTTATCTATTTTTTCCCATTCTCTTCCCCCATGGTCTTCTGTTAAGTTTCTCAAGTTCCACATATGAGTGAAAACATATGATATCTGTGTTTCTCTGACTGCCTTATTTCACTTAGCATAATACCCTCCAGTTCCATCCACATTGTTGCAAATGGCAGGATTTCATTCCTTCTTGTTGTGAAGAGTATTCCATTGTGTATGTAAACCACATCTTCTTGATCCATTCATCACTTGATGAACAGCTGGGCGCTTTCCATGATTTGGCTATTGTTGAAAGTTCTACCAAAAACATTGGAGAGAAGGGCCCCTATGAATTAACATTCCTGTATCCTTTGGATAAACAAGTATATTTTAAAACAAACAATAATTAATTAGAATTTTATTAAGCCAGATGCCTTCATATGTTAACTTTCAAAAAAATTGAGACCAGAGGCACCTGGGTGGCTTAGCTGGTTAAGTTTCCAACTTTGGTTTAAGTCATGATCTCATGGTTCATGAGTCTGATCCCTGCATCAGGCTCTGTGCTGGCAGCTTGGAGCCTGGAACCTGCTTCAGATTCTGTGTCTCCTTCTCGCTCTCTGTCCCTATCCTGTTCGCTCTCTCTTTCTCTCTCTCTCCTTCAAAAATAAATAAACATTAAAAATATTTAATAAAATTTTATCAAGATGTACATTCATCAGTACCACATGGTACGTGACTAGGGGTCACATAGGTGCCCCAATGTACTGGGCCCATTGGCTGTGGGGAATTCTGGCACAGGTTTCAAATTGCTTTTTCTCCTCAACTAATTGTATCAATATGTACTTGCCTTATATTTTTTGATTAATTAATTAATTAATTTTTAAATTTACATCTATGTTAGTTAGCATATAGTGCAACAATGATTTTAGGTGTAGAATCCTTAATGCCCCTCACCCATTTAGCCCATCCCCCCTCCCACACCCCTTCAGCAACCCCCTGGTTGTTCTCTATATTTAAGAGTCTCTTATGTTTTCCCCTTCCCTGTTTTTATATTAGTTTTGCTTCCCTTCCCTTATGTTCATAGGGTTTGTATCTTGAATTCCTCATATGAGTGAAGTCATATATTTGTCTTTCTCTGATGGACTAATTTCGCTTAGCATAATACCATTTAGTTCCATCCAGGTAGTTGCAAATGGCAAGATTTCATTCTTTTTGATTGCGTCTATCTATCTATCCATCTATGTATCTACATATGTATCTTTATCCATTCATCCGTCATTGGTCATTTGGGCTCTTTCCATACTTTGGCTATTATCGATAACACTGCTATAAACATTGGGGTGCATGTGCCCCTTCAGAACAGCACACCTGTATCTCTTGGACAAATACCTAGTTGTACTGGTCTTATTAATTTCTAGTAACCCTTTCTTCCTCAAAGTCTGTCTTATCTACTATTTTATCTACTATTTTATTTTATCAATAGTCTATTTTATCTACTATTAATACAGCTTCACTAACTTCTGGTTAGAATCTGCCAGATAGAGTTTCTTTTGTCCTTTTACATTCAACATCTCTATGGTCTAATGCCTTAGGAGTAATCATTTGATATTTTAACCCAGTCTGATAACCTTTCTTTAAATCGGTAATCTTAGTAATTTACACTTATTGCATTTATTATTATTATTATTCATTTTACGTACAGATATGCTGTGTCATGGTATTTTGTACTTTTAAAATTTTTTGTAGGCTTCTCTCCATCTGTCCCTCTCTCTGTCTCTCTCTCCCTCTCTTTCTTTCTCTTTCTTTCTTTCTTTCTTATATTCTTGGTGTAATTTTAAAACATTTCATCCCTTTTCTCCTACTCTATTTCTATTTTTTTAACATTTATTCATTTTTGAGAGACAGAGAGACAGAGCATGAGCGGGGGAGAAGCAGAGAGAAAGGGAGACACAGAATCTGAAGCAGGCTTCAGGCTCTGAGCTGTCAGCACAGAACCCTATGTGGGGCTCGAACTCACTGACTGTGAAATAATGACCTGAGCCGAAGTCAGACGCTTAACCGACTGAGCCCCCCAGGCGCCCCATCTATTTCTATTTTTAATATGTGTTAAATAAATACTTAGCTAAAGATAAAATAGATCAATGCCTTTGCCTTTCTGTTAACAATAGAACATTTATTTAACTGTGCTTAGCCTTACATGTAACTGTTTCCAGTGTTCTGTTTCTGTATTGTTCTATCTTGTTTGACATTGCAGTTACTACATTACCTTTTTGTAGTCACCTATGTTTGTGTAACTATTTGCTCATTATTTCTTCTTCCATCTAATTTTCCTTCCCACTGAAGTTTATCCTTTAGGGAGGGTTTATAGGCTGTTCACTTCTTTTGGGCACAAAATTCCTCATTTTCCTTTGTTCTTGAAAGACCCTGGCATGCAATTCCAAGATGACCATTATTTTAGTTCAATGTTTTCATTTTAATACATCGCCATCTTCTGGCCTCTATTTTTGCCTCAAAATTTTTTCTGTAGCTTAGCTTTCTTTTGTAGTTATTCTAACCTTTTTCTCTGGCAGCCCCAAAGATCTTACCTTTATTTTTGGCATTCTCTGGTTTCACAACAATCTTTTAAAGTGTAGGTCTCATTTTACGTATCCTATTTGAGATTCACTGTTCTCCTTAATTCTGAAGATTCATGCCTTATATCAATTTTGTAAAATTCTCAGCCATCTTTTCCACGTATTGCCTCTCCCTCATTTTCTTTATTCTCTTTTTTTAGAACTCCAATCCAGTACATTTTCAACCTACTCATTTTATTTTCTACATCTCTTACGAGCATATTTGAGATTTTTCATCCACCTGTTTGAGCTGCATTCTGGGTCATTTCATTCAAGCAGCAAATATTTATTGACCAACTATTGTATGCTGGGAACTGCTTAAGATGTGGGAATAGAGCAGTGAATGAGACAGATAAAGACACTGACTATGTGCTTATGTTCTAGTTGTCTATTTCTCTATAGAAAGAAATATGCAATGTGCAGTTAGTTACATAGTATTTAAGTTTGTATGTGTGTTTTTAAGTTTGTATGAAGTTCTGTGCAGTACAATAGGCATAATAAGAGAGACAAGGTGTTTGAAAGCTGGCAACTTCATATACGTAATCAGGGAAAGTCCATTAAAACAACATTTGAATAGAGCCGTGAATGATTAAATAACGGGAGGAAAATAGTCCAGACAGACAGAGAAGCAGGTCTTTTTCCGAGCAGGAACATGCGGCCTAAGGTCTGAGGACCTACAAGGAGGAGAGATTGGAGTGGGTGGGAAGAGAGTGGTAAGAGTTTGCATCAGTGAGGCAGCGCAGGAAGGCGTTTTAACTGTTGAAGGGATATTGACTTTGGTAGGATTTGGACTAAGGTGTGGCATGACCTTCTTTACAATTTGAATTTGATCTTATTTATAACTCATTTGCTGGTTGGAGAAAAGCAAGATGTGCAACTAGGAGACCACAGAATGCAACGCCGGGAAGAGCAACTAGATCCAACTTTCTTTTATCTGAAAAACTAGAAAAAAATATGAATTGCTGCTTACTAAGATAGGGAATACTGTGGACCAGGCAGATTATGGGGAGAGGAACAAGCTCATTTAAATGGTATAAATCCATTAGACATCAGAGTGGCAACGTTGAGGGAGACAGATGGATAGATGAATTGGGAGCACACTGGGGGTGGGGGGTCTGGCCTGGAAGTAGAAGTTTATGAGTTTCAGCAGAAGCTTCTATTTGTCCAGGAAACTGGATTCAACCACTCAGGGAATAAGTGTAGATAGTCCAATAGCTCAAAGACCTTGATTTAGTTTGACATTTACTGTTTGGAAGATGAGGGGAAACAGAGAAAAGAAATTGAGGAGTCATGGCCTATGAAATTTGGGGGGGAAATCAAAAGAGTAGTGTTCTAGAACCCAAGTTAAGAAAATATTTCAGGAAGAGAAAGCACTCATATGTGGCAAAGGTTACTGATAACTCAAGTAAGATGAGGAATAGAAATGATCCTTGGTTGTTTGGTTTGTTTGTTTGCTTGTTTATCTTTTTAATGTGAGGTCACAATAAGCTGGACTGGCACCGTGTTGGCGGAGGCGTGGGTACGAAGTCTTGTTGGCACAAGCTCTTCCCATTCACCGGTTCACATGTCACTCCTTCTCAGTGGGTGCTCTCTGGACCACTGAGAGCAGCACTTGCAGCTGTATCACCAGGGAATTGTGAGAAATGTATATTCCTGGTGCCTGGCCCAGAGATGCTGAGTCAGAAAGCCTGACAGTAAGCCCCAGCCAGGTGTGTTTTCACAAGCTCTTCACGTGATTCTAGGGCACAGTGAGGTTTGAGAAGCATGATGCCTGGTGACAGATATCAGCAAATTCTCTCAGAAAGCTTGACCTCAGTGAAGTTCATGCTCACTGTTCTAGTCTTCAGCTTTTACTCTGAGAGTACGCTATTGTAGTTTGCCTTGATTTCCTATGTGATTTATAGCAGAAATGTTTTCAGGGTGTGTGTGTGTGTGTGTGTGTAAGAGACAGAGAGCGAGAGAGAATTTTATACATACATGCTGTCATATTACCAATTTTATAAAGTAATGCCAAAACCATTTTTCTTCAGAAGTGTCCCTTAAACAGTAAAAAGTAAAAGTGCAAAGTGCATGCTATGGTCAAACTTAAGTAATAGAGGATATGATGGAGGGAAGGAAAAGGGGGGAGGGTTCATGTTGGCTTGCTCTTGCGCTGCATTGCCTGGCCATCGAGTACTCTAAAACCTAATTACTGCAATCACATTGCGCAGTATGGTCTCCCAAGTTCTGGATGTTTTTCGTTATATTATGTTAGAAATATAGAGTAAAACATAATATAGCGTCCTAGACAAAAAGACTAGAAGTACTGGGTTTGAAGCCAGTTTAAGTGTTTCTAATATCAAAGTATAAAGACTGCAAAATAGGCTAAATTTGCATAAATAGTCCACCTGATTTTATAGGTTTTGGTTGTTGTTATAAAGCAAAGTAACCTACCATTTCATCATGCCTAATTCATCGCCTACCAGGTCACTGTGACGTCTCGCCTGATCAGATCCATCTCACAGTGACATTTGCAGCTGTAGGGGCTGCCAGCCTGTCATCCGGTGGGAAATCATCCATCCCAGGACAGCAGTGCCAAAGAGTAAAGAGAACGCATGAACCACTCAAGCAGATACCTCTTACAGAAGCATTTCTTTAGAAAATGGTTAACTTTTCAGTAGCCAACTCTTAGTAGTTGCAGATGTATGATTTCACCAGCTGGAAATGGAATTAACCGCGTCCACGTTGCTTCTTCTTTTGACATTGCACGTTAGCAGACAAGTTGAAGCTAATTAGAGTAGTCATAATAGTTTATTTGTGTGTGTATGAGACAGGGCCAATGCCTTTGTTTAGATAAGGATTCTCATTGCTTTTTAAAAATTTTTTTAAATATTTATTCATTTTTGAGAGAGAAAGAGATGGAGTGCGAGCAGGCAGGGGCGCAGAAAGAGAGGGAAACACAGAATCCGAAGCAGGCTTCAGGCTCCGAGCTGTCAGCATACAGCCCGACACGAGGCTCGAACCCATGACCTGAGCCGAAGTCGGTCGCTCAACAGACTGGACCACCCAAGTGCCCCACTCATTGCTTTTTTCTTGACGCCTTCATGGCTTCTCTAATTTACATTATTGTTTCTTTGAATAATTTTTGTGTATGTTCCCATTGCTTACATTTTTGTTGAATTAAATAAAATACAAATTGTACATTTTGTTGTGATTTTTTTCTTTATTCGTCCAACTAGCTTTTGTGGAGTGCTGGGTACACAGTGCTGAGAAGTGGCTAAGATGATCCTTCTATTCAAGAACTTGCAGAGTAAAAGGAGAGCAGATGAAGGAACCAGCCCTGTGGTTCTGTGTGGAAAGTACCATGAGAGTGTCATGGGGACACTGCTGTGTGAGTGTGGAGGAAGGATCCCAACCTCAGACTGAGACGTCAGGAAGCATGTTCTACGTGGAGATCTGAGAGTCTTACCTCTGCCTCTCTTTTGGTCCCAATAGGATGCCATATACTTGTGCGTTTAGAACAATGTCTGATGCCTAGGGAAACATCTTGAATGAATATATACATGAATTTTTTTTCTAGAGACACAGTTTCCTAAGCCCCAGAAACTGAAATGGAATTATTCATTACAAAGCTGAAATTAAAACATAATTCAGCCTCAAGTCTTAGTTATTGGAAACAACGTAAACTGACAATATCTTGAATGTAATCTTTCAGTGCCTGATCTGACTTGTAAACAAAAAGCTCACATGGCTTGTGACTGACCAGCAAACTTCTTTAATAACCATCTGTCATGCAACCTATTTCCTACTCCATCTGCTATGAAATGAGCATGAGATAAATATATATATGAAATGTTCCTACAGCTTTCCTGTGGGTAACCAGCTTAGAAAGAAAGGCTGTAAGCATAGCAGACATGATGAATTAATGTCAGAAAGCTGCAGGATACAACTCCAGAACAAAAAATATAATAATAATCAAGTTACACATGGAGGTGCTGTCAGAAACAGGACAAGGAGATGAAACCCTTAGTTCTCTGTTTGAATAAAAATGCCAGTAAAGTTACATTTAATTTTAATGCAAGTAGTTTAGTTGCATTTAGGTTTTGCTATAATTGTCCTCTTTCTCCTATAGACAGATAGCTAGTGATAGCACTTAAATCATCAGTTCCAAAGGAGGATTGGAAGAGGAAAGAGAATTCATTTTTATTGAAGATCTACTAGGTGCCAGACAGTTTATCTTAATATTCTTCATTTTTCTTTCCCCCTTTTGCCTTCCTCACTCTGCTCTCTCCTTGCGATCCTTCTCATTCTTCCTGTAGTTGGGACTGTCTATTGTCTTCTCATATCTTTTCTCCCCTTCTTCCTCTGTAACAGAACAGTTAATGTTGGCCAGACAAATGTTTGCCCCAAATGAAGACTGCTGTCCTTGGCCTTCCTTGCAGCTAGGTTCACCCCCTGAATGAAGGAGGTAGAAATGAGTGGGAAATGATACAGCCTTAGAGGTGGGGTACCATGAACACTTCCTCCTTTTCTTTCTCCTACTGCTCCACGTCAGAATGATGGCCAGAACTAGAGCAATTATCCACTCTGAAGCAGGACCTGCATTTTTAGGTTAGTAAAACAAGGAGGTTGAGGAAGACAGCATCTTGATAATAGATTCTCTCTCTCCCAGGCTTGGATTTATGTGAGAAAGAAACATGTAGTTGGAAACACTCCTAATTTGAGTTTTGGTCACTAACCACGAACCTAATACTAATACATTTCCATTATTTCATTTGCATAGTGTTGCTTGATTCATTAATTCATTAAACACAGTGGCCCACACGTGAGAAGAGAAGCAGACGCACGACGAGCATCTATTGAAGATTCGGGTGCCTGGATTTCCATTCCTTCTACTAGTCTATGACTGTGTGATCTTGAGAAGTCATTTCATTCTCTCTTTCTAAATTTACATACTTACGTACTTAAATAATGATGGATGTAGACAAGTGGTTCTCAACGGGGGCAGTTTTTCCCCTCAGAGAGCTTTTGGCAATTTGGGACACAATGTTTGATTGCCACAAGTGAGTGGTGAGGAGAGGCCTTGCGGGTAGAGGCTAGGGATGCTGGTAAACATCATACAGTACATAGTACCACCCCCGTGACAAACGATTATCTGGCTCAAAATGTCAATTGTACTGAAGCTGAGAAATCCTGGTTGAGGCAAAATCTGATGATTCTTTTCCGAACTTCAATAATTTCTATAGGATTCAAAGTATTCATTTCTTGAGAGAATCTCATTATGTTCCTTGTGGTGACTTTGGCATTAAGCAAGAAGAACTCCTAGATAATGAGGAAAAAAAGAAAAATTCATCTCATATAGTAAATCTTGTGATGGAGACAGTTGGTTAAATCAGCAAGGATTGTGTTATCTTTCTTCTCTTCTCCGCTCTCCTCAACATGTTGGCTTTGTGTTCATGCTGGATCTTCTTAGGGCTGTAAAATGGCAGCCATAGTTCTGGATGTCGCATATGAAGAAGAAAATATATACCGGAGGAGAGTGACTTTTTTCTTTCTGTGTCTATTTTTATTCCAAGAAAAGTCTTTCAAAATAATGTCAAAAGCCTTTCCTTAACAACTCATTAGCTAAAGTAAGTTCTGCATTATCTTGTTTGTAAGTGATATCTGAGAATGGTAACTGCCACCTTATGCATAGAAGCACATCCAGTGTGAGGATGAAGCCAACCTGCTGAGGACAGTAAAGGGAAAAGATGGAAAACATCTGGATCCTGGATGACATAATTCCATTGTTGAGTTAACTAACCTTAGAAATATCATACCGCATAATTTTTTATTGTGTGAAAACATGTTTCCTTTCTCAGTATTGCTGGACCTCAATCACTGGTAAAAGAAATGAGACTGTTGTTCTCTTTAGAATGTGATTCATGGGGATGCTTGGGTGGCTCAGGCAGTTGAATGTCTGACTCTTGATTTCAGCTCAGGTCATGATATCACTGTTCATGAGATCGAGACCCATGTGGGGTTCCATGCTGACAGACTGGAACCTGTTTCAGATTCTCTCTCTCTCTCTCTCTCCCTCTCTCTCTGCTCCTCCCCCACTTGTGTTTTCTCTCCCTCTCTGAAAATATATAAATAAAGTTTAAAAAATAAAAAGTGAAAAATAGAATGTGATTCTCTCCCAAGGACTGAGGCATGGCCACCCCCTATTCAAGCACATAGCTATGTGGAAAAGGGTGAGTGCTTGAACAGAACCTGGGCTCTGATAAAAAAGGCAAGGGGAGAGGGTGGTTGTTAAATAGGAAACCAAGAATGCTATGAATATTTATCATATGATAAACACTATACAGGAGCTGGGGTTTAAAGATGAATATGGCAGAATCCTTGTGCTTATGGAGGTCCTACTGTCCTGGGAAGGGACATGAATAAACAATGTATTGTATGGAGCAGTTTGGTGTGCTGTGGACTCTGATACTGCCAAACAAAGCTTACTTCGGTAGCAAGCACAAGGAATAGTTAAATAAAAAGCAGGTCAGACACATAAATGGATTTAGGAGTGCAAATAGGAAAATGATCATGTTTTTGCCATTGTGATTTGGTAGAAAAATAACACAAAAATGGATGGGGACATTTTTGAAGAGAAGTAAATTAAAAAGGCAGAGAGCGCATCCTCAGATCTTAGGGTGTAAATTACAACGACATAAAAAATGTAAGGAGAAAACACATATGGGGTGCCTCTTCTTACACTGAAAAGAGTAGTTTGCATCTACACTGTTCGTCCTATACTTTTGGGATCTTTCACACTATAGAAGGGTCCGATTTTATGTAAATACCATACACACAGTTTGTTTTAGGATATATATTTTTAAAAAACCATGAAATTCCCAAGCGCTCTATAATGTAAGCCACAGTGATTTTTCATTTTCCAGACTAGCCAGATTTTGTGCTGTTAGTGTCTAAATCCACGTGTTTTGTCCACTATGTTCTAATTTGTTTTTCTGGCTGTGTCATGTTTTGGATTCTGCTTCACCAGCTAGGCCGAAAGCTTTTTGAGGGCAAACATTTGAAAATCAAGGTGATCTCTCTTCCACCCATATTAGCAGGGAATATGGCCAGAACAGAAGGGAATAAGAAGCAATGGAATCAAGTAGAAATAACTTTCTTCCAGGGGCAGTGAGAAGGCTGCTAATGAAATAAGTTTTTGTCACTGAAGTCTGTGTATGTTTGGTATTGCAAATTTTAGGAGAATTAACATTAGTGCTTTAGTTCGAGTTTTTAATTTTATTAATAATGAACATGGTCATTAAAGAGGTAAAGTAAGGTGCTCCAAATCGCACAGCTAATTGGATTAGGAGTGGAGACAAGACACCAGAATGCAAATACCCACCTCTAGGTCAACTCAGATGCTGAACAGAAAGACAAGCAAAGCTGAAGGTAGGATTCGGAACTATTAATAGAACTCTTCCTGGAATTCTTCTCATCTCCGTGTGAATGGTGACAGATCACCTTTTTGGTCAGGTCTTGTGCCTCGAAGTCTGCCATATACATTTGTGTTCAATATTCATATTGAGCATTACTGAACTAGAAAGTGAACATTTCCAACTCAGTTGAAAGGACTCTTCTACTAAATATCTTCCTAGGGTTTCAGCCAGCAGTGATCTTTTAGAACATTCAGTTTGGCCGAGTTAGAAGTTCTTAGCTGTTGTCTTTTTCTTTCTTTCTACCCCCCACCCCTCAGTTTTGCAGAGGGAGGCTTGAGATCTATTTTAACATAATTATTTCTGACAGGCCAACTGTACCAAACAGGATGAAATTATAACCTTTTCAGTTAATTGTTGTGATTATCTACTTAGCATAATGTGCTTGCCTGTCACATTAAGGAGTTGCCTGCTGTGGGGATGCAGCTGGTAGTTAGGTGTGAAGGATAAGCCTTAAGGCTTCATTAAAAAACACAAAAAATAAAAAAACAAAAAAAAAGAAAATATGCTTTAGGGGACAAAACAGAGCAAGATGAGCACCTGGGTAACTGATCAATAAATTAAAGTTTTCTGCAGATGAATGAATGATTAGACCTGCTCCCTGTCTGACTTTTTCCAGAAAGGCAACAGTGAATCAGGGATTTGGTGGCACACTAAGAGTCATTTTTTAAGGGCATACCACAAGGAAGCAGCTGTCTAGGTCAGGGTTGGGGATGAGGAGAGGCGAGCAGTTGCTGGGGAAATGTGATAGAACCTAGTAGCAAAAGGAAGTAACTCCATTAACATTTTCCTAATGGCAGGAGTGAAGTGGTCTTTCAGCGCCTGGGGGTAAGAGCACAGAAGGAGGACAGGAGCTGTGGAGAAGAGGACAAGCAGGACAACTTGGAGAAGGGACCCTTTGGGACATTGTTTCCATCTCATCAATTTCTTCAGAGCACTCCTTTGTCTTTTAGTTTGGTCCAGATACATTATTAGGATGAAGGACAATCAGGAAATTTCATTATTAATTATTTTTTTTCATGAAGGGATAATAAGGTCCACATTACAATTTCAATTTCTATTAGCTAAGGACAAGGAGAATCAGGACTCATGATTATATATAGGTCCAGGACCCGAAAATCTCATGTCTAAGGACTCTCTTGGTGTTTGCTGTGAGAGCCAGAGCTTTCTTTTTATGGGTCCACCCTTGAAACTATAACCTTATTCTAATTGGCTTCACTATTATTCATAACTCAGGGATAATTAAAGTGTGTTCAAGACTTTAGAGAGGGCACCAAAAGTCAAACTCTTACTTAGGGACCCCTGATATATTGCTTCTGTGGTGTCTGACCTCAGAAAATGTCAGTATAATATCTTTTGGGCTTTGTAGCCTAATAACCTTGTCTGATTTCCTTAAAAGAGTTGCTAAGTTTTGCCTTTCTCTCTTCTAAGATAAAGATGTTGGACTTGGGTAGCTCTCCTTCATTGGGTACAGAACAGAGGAAGAAGTTAAAATAATTCACAGGTGCTTAATACTTCCCATTTGAAGAAATTTCTTAAACACCATATGGAAGAGAGTGGTTTTATTCTATACGAAATATGGTGGGTACATTTCGCACCCTTGCAGACAGACATGATTAATCCATCCATAAGTACATGTTTATTGTTTGTTTGCTCTATGCCAAACATCGTGCTCTTCCTTTGACTGTATTTGTTTGTTAGGTCCACGTTCACATAACAAGAAATCAGGCTGAGGTTGTGGGCTGCATGTGACTAGTATATATATTAATTTAACTCATTAATACATTTGGGAGAATTAATGGTAATAAAGCTCAGTGGGACCATTAAGCTAAATTTAGTCCTAGCAAACTGCTTTAAAAAGTGCCAACTTGGTTATAAGAGGCATTGGAAGCAAAGTGAGATTTGTTCGGGGACCATGTAGTCACGGTGATTGAGAACGTGAGTAACGGAACCAGCTTGGCTGGGTGTCTGTCCCTGCTGCACCATTTGCTGCCTGGGTGACCGGGGGGCAAATTCTTTAGCCTCTTTATACCTCAGTTTCCTCATCATTGAGATGAGGGCCATCACAGTGCTTATCCATGGGATTGTTTGAGTTCAGTGATACAATACAAGTAAAATGCTCAGCAAACGATGTTGCCTATATTAAGGTAAGTAATTTTTAAACTGCTTATTTTAGAGTCTCATTTTGTATTCTCTAAGACTCTGTTTTGCCCTTGAAAAAAGAAATTAAATGTTTCCCTCTCCTTGGTGAGAGCTGGGGCTCTAGATCAGGAAAGAATTGGAGTAATTTTGACATTGGGAGAAGTGAGTTATTATGACTATGCGCTTTCTTCCTCCTAAAATTCTTTGACGACATTCCTTGTGTTGGATGGTGTTTGTTGTTCCTCAGCTCCATACACATCTTGCTGTAGACTGTTTTCTGTCAATGGAGCTAGAAGCCCACTTATTACATTTCAGTCAGCTTTCTGCCAGCTTCTGCCAATGGCGAGTGCCAGCAGGAGATTGGAAGGTAGGACAAGGAGAAAAGAAGGTGCCTCCAGTCAGTGATGGCGATAGGAATGGTGGCAGCACGAGCATTTTAGCATTGAACATCAGTGCTGTACATGAGATGGGGCTTGATCAGATTTTCAATCCAGAAATGAACTACGTGAGAAGGTAGGACGGGCTCCTTGGCAGCTCTGCTGCATGGAAGTCGTTGGTTAAGGTGTTTACTGCATCATCCTGAAGCAGCTGGTTTTCAAGAATAATACGCTGCTTTTGACACCAGTTGGAAGACAGCACCTTGGGAGGTTGGGTTGTTTCCCTATAGGGTGTGATATATGCTTTGAACCTGTGATGAATATGTCATGCTCTTTCCTTCACAGCGAGAATACCGAAGTCTGAAAGTCAAGAGTGGAAGCAAGAATGACTCATTCACTCATGCACCCAATAAAAGACTTACAAACATTTGCTTCCTGTCCCCACAATTTTGGACTTATTTGATTTAGGAGTTTTAGTTCCCCGGGAGGAAAATTTCTAAGGATCACAATATTATTTTCAATCAAATTGAAGTTGAGACTGCTACCTGGTTATTTTGAGCTTCTCATGCCATTAAACCTAGAGGCAAATAATGAGATTACTGTCCAGGCTGGGGGGGGGGATATTATTCTGATTATCAAATGGAAATAGAATGTTGCTATTAGGGGCAGAGAAGACTAAGAAGCCCAAGGGACTCTGTGGGGGTGCTTCTTAGTATTTCCATGCACAATGTTAACATTGATGGAAGATTATAGAAATCCAGGAAAAAAGCAGGGCCAATAAGGAATCAAAATGTTCAAAAATAAATGTTTAGGTCAAATGCTAGATAAAGAGCATCAGCCAGCTGGAGTATTGGCTAGGGCAAAGTGAAGATGGAATAAGTCATTGATTAAGGAAGTTATAAATATCAACTATGCTCTCATGGATAGTTACAGAAATGAGTACTGTAGGGACTTCTATTTTCCTATATGCTTGCTATATGCATATTTTATACATTTTTCATTTTTCCTCTCCCCCTTTTCCTACTATATTATGGAGGGAACATTTCAATTGCTTCTTTAGATAGTAGTATATGTAAGTGGGCTTGTGACTAAGTTAGAAATGGAATTAATATTAGACACTCATTTGATCTAGTGGTGGCCCTTTTGGGGGCACAAGTATATTTATGAGGTTAACTGCTTTTTTCTGTGCACAAACCTGATGTCATTAAGGTTGTTGTTTGGAAGTATAATTATGGGAGGAAGAGAGGGTCTAGAAATGAATTGCCAGGAGCAGACAGGGCCAAATGGTGTCTGTATTTGCTCAGCTCCATACGAATGCTTTTATACTCTTCCCTTGCCTACCAGGGCTGGAAGACTATAAAGCATGTCTCTCCAAACTCCCTTGCCAGTTGGCTTCCTGTCATGTTCAGCCAATGGGACATACTGGAGTGAGATTACAAAGCAGGAGAACAAGAGAGCCATCTTTTTCTACTTTCTGGCAGTGCTGTCTAAAGTGGCAGTGGTATCACTGGCAGGAACTGCGGAGATGCTAGCATTGGTTACTGGCAGATGTGTGCCTTGGTTCTAGATGCGACATCTCAGATCTGACTGCAGGGTTTTCAATGCGACAATGATCACAGGCACAGGGTGGTGGCATACCTTAGTTTCTGCAGTCCTAAGGGAGCTAGCAACCACCTTCAGATCTTCCGTCTCCCTTTAGCCAAAGTCTTGCATTACACTCAATTTTTAAAAGTGCCTAGAATTTCTCTTATTGGTATAGACTAATATAGTTTCACAAAGACACTGCTTTAAGTTGCTTACCCTTCCTTTATCCGCTGTTTAGATTGCCTAAGACTATTGCAGAACAAGGTCAAAGTGATAGAATTGGGGGTGGGGTGGGGATGGTATGGCACAGATTTAGTCCCACCCACTTCAGTTTTCGGTTTCCTTCTGCTCAATACTGAGCCTTTCCCCCTTCCTACTTCTGCAGCCTGCTATGCAGAAGCAGGCGCCATCCACCTGGGAGATGGACCACTAACTGAAAGCACTCACAACCGGTCCTCTGGTCTTTCTGAAGTCATCTTTTACGTTCTTTCTTTATCTCTGATTTGGAAGATGGAATTATTGCATTCCACTTTTCTAGAAGTTTTCCCACATTGGTTTTTCAGAGCTAGGATTGGCAGATAAACTACAGAATGTCTAGTAAATTTGAATTTCAGGTCATGGGACATACTCATAACTTATAATTGTTTGCATGAAATTTAAATTCAATCATCTGAGATATATATGCATATATATACACATACAGACCCCCTTTATACTGTAGGGGTCTAAGAACAGTTTGAAGGTTTTTTTTTCTTCATCAGAGAGTTAAAGATAATAGACTTCTCAAATTTTGTGTGTGTGTTTTTTTTTCTAGATTCCTTCTGTCCTACAGTAGGGGATGACAACACCATAGGCCAATGGTTCTCAAGGTCCCTAACTGAAAACATCAGCATTACCTGGGAATTTGTTGGAAAGGCAAATACTCAAACCCCACTTAGACCAGCCAAGTCAGAAACTCTGGGGCTGGGGCCCAGTGATCCATTCTAAAATATCCTCCAGAAAATCCTGATGCAAGCTGGAGGCTGAGAACCGTGCACCAGTGTAGTCAAACATGGAGCATGTGCAATGCTACTTCCTATTCCTCTCTACCCATGTTGGATGTTTTCACTTATTACTATCTTATTTCCCACTCTCTCATCCTAGAATATTTTTCATGTAGCTCTTTAGCAGGCATTACTAATTTATTTCCCAATGTATTAGTAGTTTCAGAGTATACTTCCAACTTCTCATCCCCAACTTTGGAATCTTAACTAAAACTTATTTTTTTTCCTGGAACAATGCTTCGTATTCTGAAATACCCTTGCTGATAGCCCACAATTTCTTCAGCTATACATTTCTTTCAGAGATGGATCAAAAAGGCCTAGGCTGATAGTGAGTTAAAAGAACCTCATGTTTTAATGCTGGTTCTTGGTGCCATAAATTCACACCTGAAAGCATTGAAATTCATTAGCCAAAGGGTCTCTATAATGGTAAAATTTAAGACATCGTGGAAGGTAAGTTAAATAAATTATCTTGGCTAGGAAAGATTTAACAGTGGCCTGCAAATCACATTGAAACAAGTAACAGTTTATTATGTCGCCGCATAAATTGTGCTTTTGGTCTGTTGCCTTGGGGAAATCTGAGACATAAAGTTCTTGTGGTAAATCCATTTGGGTTGATTTGGAGATCCTGATAGAGACACTGTTTGAACGCAACGAGAAGAAATCTCATTTCCCCATAGGTAAACAATTCTTGAAATAGAGTCATTATAAATTACAGTGTGGCTTATTTACCATCAATATACACCCCCTTAATTAGGTGTTGACTGGATCAATTGCGAGACAGCACTGGGTCAGGTCAATGTTTGAGAAAGAATGATGAAAAGGTGCTTGGCAAGAGGCCAGTTCTAATGAATAAAACTGAAGTGATTTCTTTCTTACTGCCGAGGCAGGATTCATGCTTCCGGGAGACAGGCTTTGCCTGGATCAGGAGTGCTGGGCAGAGCATATGCTTAAGACGTGGTCTCAAAAGATGAGGACAACTAACCAACTCCATTGCTAATCAAAATATCCTAATTAAAATGAGATAGCATTTTTAATCTATATTACTGGTGATTTTCTTACGTGAACAAAGGATTTTGTACTATCAGGAACGCGATGAGTCTAAATTCTCAGATTCTTCTTGTAGGAATGTTAATTCACACACTCATTAGGTTAATTTGATTATATACATCGGAAGTCTTTCTTTCAAATATTCCCTTTGACCTAGTAATTCAACCTGTTGTAATTTGTCTTAAATAAATAACCAGAGATGCATAAATGTTTACATATAAGAAATTTTCTTGGACATTTTTATTTTTTTGTTATTATATTTTTAATGTTTATTTATTTTAGAGAGACAGAGTGTGAGTGGGGGAGGGGCAGAGAGAGAGGGAGACACAGAATCCGAAGCAGGCTTCAGGCTCTGAGCTGTCAGCACAGAGCCCAACGTGGGGCTTGAACACGAGCTGTGAGATCATGACCCAAGCCAAAGTCGGACACTTAACCAACTGAGCCACCCAGGCGCCCCAGTCTTTGACATTTTTAAAATGGCAAAAATTTGGAAATAGCTAGCTGGATGTCTAACAATAAGATAGTGATGAAATAAATTATGTGTTTATAAAGCAGGATCATTACATGACTGTTACATCATTTTTATATAAAATTCTTATGATGTAGTGTGACATATAAAAGATGGAGAATATTGTATATATAAAAATGTAGTGTATATACACACAAATATATTTATAATAAAGTGGAAGAGAATAAAACATGTCAAAATGCTTATAACCATTTTATCTAAATGATAGCCCTAAATATATGTCACCTCTGTATTTTCTAAAATTTCTAAAATAATAAATTATTATGTTTTAAAATCAGAAATAAAATTATAGCATTTGATATAAAAACTTTATTGACATTTCCCCAAAAATTCCATGACTAAGTCCAATACTTTATTTATTCATTATTTTACAAAACTAATATTTATTGAGTGCCCCATATGTGCTAAGAACAAGAATACCCATGCAAATATACACATCCACATATGAATTTTCTCAGGTAGTGATAAGTATTATGATAAGCATATTTAGGCCATAATAAACAAAGGAATAGAGTGTGATGGGGTGGATATGTGTGTGTGATGAAGGAAGGCCTTTATTAAGAGATTGGAAGGAAATGGGAAAGCTGGCCCCATAGCTATCTGGGGGAAGAACATTCTAAGCAGAAAAAAGAGCAGGTTATAAAAGTCTTTGGGTTGAGAGTGTGTTTATCATGTTCAAGGTAGACAATGAGTCCAACATGACTGGAGAGAATTGAGCAAGGGAAAAAAAGCAGGAAATGAGGCTGAAGCCATAAATGAAGCTGAAGCCAGACCTTTTAGACCATGAAAAAATTGGATTCTCTTCTGAGCGAGAATGAGAACGCACTGGAAAATTCTGAGCAGAGGGATAACATGATCTGACTGGTTTTGAAAGGATTACTCTAACTACAGTGTGAATGGTTGGTTTAAGCCAGTAAGATAATGGTTACTAGTGAATTATAATTAAGGCCATCTTAATTAATATACTTTATTTGATAGTATGGACTTCACATAAACTTGGATTTTTCAGAGAGAAGGAGAATAACCTGGAAGTGTCACAAAAAGCAGGGAGGATATGGTATTTCCCATTCTAGGCTGAAAGTTACCGGTTGTGTGGGAGAGAAAAGAGAAGAATCTATGTCTTCAGAAGGTGAGGAAACAGAGGAGATTTTGAGAATTTCGGGGATTTTGCTAAGGTGTGTGTACTTAAGGGGTAGTTAAATTGCGCCAGATTATGGAATATGAGCGCAAGAGATTTGGGCAAGCGATAAGGGATGTCCTGAGAATCTTGTAGTAATCAACAGAAGACAGAGATCAGCAAACTTTTCCTCTAAAGAACCAGCTAGTAAATATTTTAGGCTTTGTCGGTCAAGAGGCAAAGTTAAGGATATTCTATAGGTGTATATATAACCGTTTAAAATCTAACCATTTAGGGGGGGCCTGGGTGGCTCAGTCGGTTAAGTGTCCGACTTCAGCTCAGGTCATAATCTCACAGTCGGTGGGTTCGAGCCCTGCGTCGGGCTCTGTACTGACAGCCCAGAGCCTGGATCCTGCTTCAGATTCCTTGTCTCCTTCTCTCTCTGCCCCTCCCCAGCTCACTCTCTGTCTCTGTCTCTCAAAAATAAAATAAAGATATAAAAAAATTTTTTTTTAATCTAACCATTTAGGAGTGCCTGGGTGACTCAATTGGTTAAGCATCAGACTTCAGCTCAGGTCATGATTTCATGGTTTGTGAGTTTGACCCCCACTTCAGGGTCGCTGCTGTCAGCTCAGAGCCTACTTTGGATCCTCTCTCTGCCCCAGCCCCCGATTCTCACGTGCTGTCTCTCAAAAATAAATAAAGATTAAAAAATAAATTATAACCATATATATGTATATAAGATTATATATATGTGTAAGATTATATATATGTATATATATACGTAACATAAAATTCCTGGCTTTCTGGACCTACAAAACTAAGAGGCAGGCTCTAGCTTGCTGATCCTTGATATAGAGCATGATGGGATTAGGTCTTTTTCCTTGGTTTTCAAGAATGCCTACATAATCAGTATATAATTACTGCTAAACATAGTCTCCCTAGGGCTTTTCCTGGTGCTGTGACTATAAGCTCCACTTCTACCTCCATTAACCACCAGGGCCATGACCACCATAAACAATACTGGAATTCCTCCCATTCCTTCAGCAGCATCATGCCGACTACTGCTAGCGTCACCTACCAGTTCTGAGTGTTTGCTCTTTCCTATGCTCTGCTAAGTACTGCAGAACCATTAGCTCATTTTTGGTTAACTGTAATCCCGTGAAGCTGGCAGTATTATGTCCACTGAGGAGAGTTGAAAAACTATGACTTAGAAACATCTAAGTCTACCTCTGCCAGTTACTTTAAGGGTCGTGGGCACCAACGCAAATAGCATTCCCCTTTCCATGTAATGTCACACCTAAAAGTCATATGATGTTACTCTGGGATGCTTTTCCCTCTTTTCTAGATGTTCCTTATGTTTTAATTTCCTTTGTTCAGAAGCGCTGGTGAGAAGAAAAGCAAGGAATATATGAGCTTGAAAATATGAATCCTTGTGAATATCGATACACAGAAGTATTCTTCTATCCTGCCTTTTTCTATGATCTCTTCCAAATTAGTTGGCACAGGGCCTGAAATGGATGCCCCTATGTTAGTTTGATTTTATGAAGTAGAGTACTTGAGGTTTTAAATATCAATGGACGGTTTGAGAAAAAGGGCACTGATCAAGTAGAGGTTTGTGACCTCTATTTCTTCCATCTATTTGAAGTTGGGTTTGTTTTCCTATAGGACTATAAAAAAATATTGAAACTAAAACAGAAGCCTGAACTTATATTGTAGCCAGATAATGTGTTTGAGCTGCTTGACCTGTCTTGGAGAAAAGAAAGACCAACTGAAAAATATGAGATCTATCGAAGAGAAATATTCAAGCCGATAAGACGTGAGAGGATAACCACAATAGCATAATGTCTGTTAACATCTTGCTGTGTATTTATTTTACATGCGGTTTAAAAGACAACAATCGAGTAATGCTGTTCATATTCTTTCAATTTCCTTATTGCCTTAAACATTTTCTGGGGATCTTTTAATTTGTGTGTATCTTTATTAAAAATGTGAGCCACATTTTTTAAAATAGTGTTATATGGTATGAGTGTGAGTGAATCTATTTCTATATCTATCTATCTATATTTACTCATTGATATGTAGGCTACTTAAAATGATCAAATTATACATAATAATCATAGGTATATACCATTACATGTTAGTATTTGCAGCCATCTGTGATTATTTCATTAGAACAATTTCTTACAGATTGAATTTCTGATTAGATCTTAAAAGTCAATAATTTCTTCAAGACCCATGTAATCACCAAGCCACAATTATGAAAAGTAGGAAACTTTCCTAGAAATTTAACGGAAAAATATCTTTTTATCTGGCTTCCTTGGGTGGGGTTGGCGGTTAAGGGTGGGTTTGGAATAAAACATGGTAATATGTGTATTTCCCAGGGAACAGAAACTGTATTTTCTCAATTCCAACATTTTCTAAAAATCACTGGTTAGGGTCATCAGTATAAACATTCAGCTTCTTGGGGTGCCAGGGTGCCTCAGTTGGTTGAGTGTCCAACTTTGGTTCTGATCATGATCTCACAGTTCTTGAATTCCAGCCCCACGTCGGGCTCTGTGCTGACAGCTCAGAGTCTGGAGCCTGCTTCGGATTCTGTGTCTCCCTCTCTCTCTGCCCCTTCCCTGCTCTCTCTCTCTTTCTCTCTCTTGTCAGATGATGGTTCGTGTGTGTGGCAAGAGGGGCACTGATGCTTCTTGGATGTTTGGGTTTGCTATAATATTTTTACTGGAATAATTTTATTAAATGATAACATAGCTAATTAATGACAAATCTATTCCTAGACCCTCTCCACTCTACTGCTGCATTTTCTTAAATCCATTAGAGTTTTAGTCCCATAAACAAATCATCATCTTTTAAAATTAAATGGCTCCATGTGACGGGTAGTGTAAGTAATTTTGGTGAAATATGTGTGTGGAAAGTGTTGGTTTTTTAAAAGTCAGTGATGAATAGAGAAGCTATATGCAAACAGTTTTTTTAACTGAGTTTTTAAAATCTCAGTTTTATACTGAACATGCAGCATAGTTTAAATGTATGAAAGAAAGTGGCTCTTTGAAAAAGATATTCAATAATTCCTTTGTAAAGTACTCATTTTGTTCTCTTAAATCTATTCTAGTACCAACATTCTTTGAAATAAAGAAGTTCCAGATATAGAGGAGTCTGGCATTTTACAGATAGCACTGTAGCAACTGACGATTTTTACATCCGGTGATCCTATTCTAGAGAGCCATTGGGAGAATCATTACATTTTCATGATGGGTATTTTCAGACTGATGGGATTTAATAAATCATGACTTGAAAGATGGACAAGTTAATAAGGTAATGAACATTTGTTTGAAAAGCTTTTACAGACTTCTCTCCAGGAATAAAAGTGAAGAACAATCAAAAAGGTTGATCAAGAAGTCCTGAAGTGGATTAATTTATCTGTCCACTATTTTGGGGTCAGACGCCTATCATGGGACAGGACATCGGCAGATATTGCATAAGTCGTTAGACACTAGAGCCAGAAAGGGCCTTCAAAATGAGTTCGATTATCCCATTTTAAAATGATGATGCTGAGAGGCCCAGGGACTTCTTATAGGACATTGGTGAGTTGTGACAGATCTGGAATTAGATTCTAGGTCGCTTGTTGCTCAAACCAGAGCTCTCTTCACATGCTGGCATTGTAGTGAGACACACAGCCAGCCCTGCACATATCATGCTTGTGCTTTCACTGAAGGGCCGTGTTGAGTAGGTCCCCGCGATGACACTTGAGTGGATAAGCGATATAAATGGCTTCTTCTCTCTACACCCAGGTTCTACTCTGTGAAGGGATAGACTGCATTACTTATCCTCTCCTGTCTGTAATTCCCATTTTCTTTTTATCTCCCCACAAGCCGATTTTTGGTAGGGGCATTTAATTTTCAGGCCCTGTCTGTGATTGAATCTATAGGTCTTTCCTTCTACTACCTTTTCTTTTTGTCTGTTCCTACACATTCTCTTTATCTTCATTGTCATTAGATATTTCATTTGCCGGACCCTTTTCTCATTTGTAACCTATCACTTGATTTTATTATTTTCTCTCAGTCTCAGGCTTGTTTTGAGTAATGTGTTTTTCTCACTGTCTGTTCTCCCAGGGAAATAAAGAGAAAATACAAGACAGAGGAAGAAAACATCCTTTTTGTAAAGAGTGAAAAGCCAATCTCCATTTGCCTGGTGCTGTGTCTTCTCTTTCTTCACTTTCTTTATTTTTGTAAATCTTTCTTAGGGTAAGTGAAGGGTAATCTCCTGAATCCCAGATTACACCTGAATTCTCAGACATTTCCCAGTTATTAAAGAGCTTATTGCGCTCTGAGTCATTTAAAAAATACCATACAAAGTATTAGTATAAAAGCACATCAAGAAATAAAATTTAGAGAACTTGTACTAATTAATTTACCCCCTTTTATTGTCAATCTCATTAAATAAATGACTGCAATGTAAAAATTATTACATAACACATTAATAGCTATATTCATAATAGAGCTATCTTTTTCATAACTTTTTAAAAATGTTTTACTCATTTTTAGGACAGAGACAGAGACAGAGACAGAGTGTGAGCAGGGGAGGGGCAGAGAGAGACGGAGACACAGAACTCGAAGCAGGCTCCAGGCTCTGAGCTGTCATCACAGAGCCTGACATGGGGCTTGAACTCACGAACTGTGAGATCATAACCTGAGCCGAAGTTGGACATTTAACCGACTGAGCCACCCAGGTGCCCCATAATAGAGCTATCTTTTAAAGAATCAAATTTGCAGACTGGCTGATTGTCTTGATATTTTGTTGTTCAAGAGTATGTTTGGAAGTAATTTCTGACCTATGCAGTAGAGTAGCTCCACTACTTCATGATGGCATATAATTTTCTGACTCTCAGTCCCCATCTGATCTGAATGGCCTTGTCATGAAGGTGGTCTCTAGGTCACCTTAGAATGTTTTTTTTTTTTAAATTTTTTAATGTCTATCTATTTTTGAGAGAGAGAGATAGAGACAGCATGGGAGCAGGGGAGGGGCGGAGAGAGAGGGAGACATAGAATGTGAAGCAGGCTCCAGGCTCTGAGCTGTCAGCACAGAGCCTGACATGGGGCTCGAACCCACGAACTGTGAGATCATGGCCTGAGCCGGAGTCGGCTGCTTAACCAACTGAGCCACCCAGGCGCCCCCACCTTAGAATATTCACAAAAACCAAATCTATACCCACAGAAGTGAGCAAAGGTCTGTGACCAGTGATGGTTTATAATTCAATTTGTTGTAAATGATTGTTTCCAACCTCCGAAGACACGTTAACCTGTTCACATGCCTTCACCATGGCAGATACCTGTGGAACTGTGTCTTCAGGAAATAAATGCACACTATGCCCACCAGCAGCTTAAGTCTTCTTCTTCTTCTTCTTCTTCTTCTTCTTCTTCTTCTTCTTCTTCAATGTTTCTTTATTTTGAGAGACAGTATGAGTGGGGGAGGGGCACAGAGAGAGGGAGAAAGATAATCCCAAGCAGACTCCATGCTCAGCACAGAACCTGACACGGAGCTCGATCTCACAAATTGTGAGATGATGACCTGAGCAGAAATCAAGAGTCAGACACTTAATGGACTGAGCCACCCAGGTGCCCCTTAAGTGCACCTCTGAGAATGGTATCAAATGGATGACAATCTTCATGTATACTTTATTCCATTAAGCTTTTGGGTGGAATAATGTCGTCTTACATATTCTATCTCTAAGGTTCCTTTTTGTAATGATTTACAGAATTCCAAAAATAAATAGAACTTATTCCGAATTTTTAAGGGTTGCCTTACGAAACATCACCACCTTGTCTTTGAACCCAACATCAACATGAGTCAATGCTTTCAGAGGCTGTCTCTCCTTCTATCACTCATCCCACTTTCTATCTCCTTACCCCTACATCCATTCCTTCTGCTCCCTGGGCTGTTTAAGTGCCTCCCCATTAATTTCATCCCTTAACATCAGCCATATTGTTCCAAATTTAGCCTACTCAAGTCAGTTACTTATACTGCACAACTTAGAACAATCCTCAAATCCTCTCATTTTCTCATATCTCATGTCCAAGCCATCAGTTAATTCTCTGGGCTCCACTGTCAGCCTCCTCTACTGCAATTGCAGTGATATGAACCATCATTATTTCTCACTTGGACTACTGACTAGCCTTCCCACTAGTTTCTCTGCACTTACCTCCTATTGTCAGTACAGAGACCAGATAGACCTTCAAGGACATGAGGCAGATGGTGCCAAGGTTTTCCTCCAAACTTGCCTGTGACCTCCCACATCACTCAGAGGAAAAGTCCTTGCGATGGTTTATGGGTCCCTATGTGACTTGCCTTCCCACCATTTCTCTCATCTTCTCTCTCACCACTGTTGCCCTCTCTGGATTGTCTGCTCTTTCTTAAACATGTCCAACATGGTCCTGCCTTAAATCCTTTCTACATGTTATTTTCACTGCCTTGGATGATCTTATTCCAAATGTCCACATGGCTGGCAGGCAGATTTTCCTTAGGAGCTGGTCATTGTCACCTTATCAATCAAGACTTCTCTGAGGTGACCGCCTCCTGAAAATATCATCCCCCCTCTGCTACATTCTCTGTTCTTTCTTGCTTTTCTTGAACCCCTCAAAGCATTTATTATCCGAATATGCTTGCTTATTCATTTACTGTCTGTCTCCATGCCTCCTAGAAATTCCGTGAGAGAAGGATTTTTGCTTAGCACATTGAGGAAGTTTAATAAGTATTTGTTGAAAGAATAAATAGATGAACAAAAGGAATGATATCAGCAAAATGTTTAAGAATATAATCTTAGTCACAAAATATATGTAGGATCAAGTGGTGGTGCCATCATGGAAAAGAACTCTTTTGCAAAAAGGGAACAATAATATTGATTTCAGAGACTGGTCATATGAATTAAGTCATTTATAGTGTGAAGACTTTGCCAAAGGTCCCGTCAGTAATGAATACTCACACAGAACTACGCTACTGCTCCTTCTCTTGCTGCACCTTGAGTTTACATCTTCAAGAATAACAGAGCAAGTTCAGTTGCCCACTGCCACTGATCCTCCTTTCCTTGTCCCAGGGTGTCTCGGTGGGGTAGCCACCTGCTCATCTGGGCCTACAAGGTAGTATTTGTTATTGCAAGACTATTTTCAGATATTTTATCTTCGTGATGCATGCATCTCATTTTACTAAGCCATTGATGAAAATCAACAGAGATAGCTGCCATCCTTGTTGTCTTTTTACTGTTGAAATCAAATCAGGGAATCAATAAAACTGAAAGAAAATAAATCTTTACAATCCACTTGAAGTTGACGTCTTCAAGGAGAAACCTGAGAGGATATTTGCCATCATTGCCTGATAAGTAACTCCCTCTTCTGTTTTGCATTTTTCTTTCCAAAGGAAACACACATCAGCCAAATGTATTTCCCAGCTCAAGTACACTTTACTATGTCAGAGGACTCTCTTATCAAACCAGGTCACTATGATTGATTGTTTGGGAGTGATCGTGACAAATGCTATTGATAGATACAACTACCCCAGGCAGAGCCACCATTTGCTCAGTAGGTGCTAGCTCTGGGCTGGGCATTGTTCCAGATTTTGATAAAACATTACATCAAAAGACCCTCAGAGCAGCCCAGTGAGTTAGATGTCATTTGTCATATTTTGTGGATGCGACAAAAAAAGTGTGGTAGGATTAGTATGACTAGCAAGTGGCAAGGTCTGGATTTTACACTGAACGTTCCTGGACAACAAGGTCTGGGCTTTTGCTATAATCCCTCCCTATAGGGACCTGAACCACTTGTAACACATGTCTGATTGTAGATGACTTTAAACTTTATTGACTTCAGGTAGAGGGTCAGTGAGTCAGGATCAGTGTTTCTCTTAGCCAGGTGCAAGAACTTTCTGGATCCCATTGGCCAGTCAAAATCAGGCTTTGCCTTTGGATTAGTGGTTACATCATCTAGGTACTTTCTGTTGTGAATGAGTGTGTCTTTCAGAATCAGTGTCCTTAATAAAAAAAAAAAAACCCTATGATAAAAATAATATCCAAAATCTTAGTGGTTTGCAGCAATAAACATTTATTTTATCCTCATGATGTGCACGTGGTTTGGTTGATTTAGGCAAGATTTGGTTGGGCTCCATTAGACTGCAGGCTTCTGGGTGAGTTCAGGTTTATGCTTTCATGACCTAGGACATGTCCCCCCCACAGTGGATTTCAGAAATACAAGAGAGAGAGCAGTGACACGTGATTCTTATACATCCTCAATCCCAAAATGGCCACTATCACTCTGGCCAAAGCAAATCATCTTCAGAGGCATATTCTCCACCATGATGGAGACACTGCAAAGCCCCCCAAGGGCAAGGATGTCTAATTCTAATAGATGGAGAGAACGAAGAAATGAGAATACTGTGGAATCTGTCTCTGCAAATCAAATGTTGAGTCCAAAGCCCACACTCTTGTGGCATGGCTTTATCTATTCAAAATGCAGGTGAGAGCATTATCTCATGGAAATTTAGTGAAGATAACATAAGATGTATAAAAAACAAAGGAGAGCATTTATGGCATAGTAAACGGTCAATGATAGTCTTTAGTATTGGTTTTCATATGAATCAATAGATTTTGATCATGTGTTTATCCTTAATAAAATTATTAAAAATATTTATTGAACTACTACTTGGGGTCATTCTTGCCCATTGGTGATAAAATTTACCTGGTTTTTATTTGCTTGTATGTTTGGAGTCTGGGTCTCTGCCTACTCGGATTCCCAGTATGTGATTTCTCCTCTAACTTGCCATGGTTATCTTCATTTCTGACTGCAGCTTTGCCTGAGTCTATGTGAGGGACTTTTGATGGCAGGTGATTAATTTTTGATCTTTACTAAATCTGTGAATTTTGATGATTCATGACTTGCTGGCTTTTGTAATTTTCCATTACTCTGTCATTTAAATCTCTTCAGTTGCAAGTCAAAGAAAACCCAGGGCAAACTGGCTTAAGCAAGGGGAGCTTACCTGAAGATTCCTGGGGTAAGGACAGGTCTCAGGAACCATCTATTGCGGAATTCACTTCCCTCTCTTCCCCTTCCTGGAATCTATCTTGCTGACTTAACCTTGTGTTCATTATTCTCATAATTCATTATTCTCATCCCGAGACCATTTCCCCATTTTGGAAGCAGAAGCCCTCAGCAGCTCTATACTAAATATCAGTAGCTAAGTTACTCTTCTCTAGAAGCTTCTCTGTAAATTTCATTGCATATTATTGATTCTATTGGGAAACAAGTCCATCACTGAACTGGAAACCATGGATTAGAAAAATACTTTGATTGGCTTCAGCCTATGCAACGTGCTCTCCTCCAGGAGGTTAGGTCTGACTCATCTGTGTTTGTGGGCTAAAAGTGGGGAAAATGTGGTTCACAAAAATCAACCTGAGGAGGCAAAAACAACAACTAAAACAAAAAAAAATTGCTGTACTTTCTTTTCTTTACCACTTTTAAGGTATTAGGTCTAAACAGTACTCACTAAAATAAAAATTCATCAAATAACAACTTAAGTATATCTGTACAGAGATTCTAGGTTATGATTTAGAGGTTCCCCTCTCTTCTCTGCCTATCCCAGTCTCCAACAGTCTATCTCGTTGGATGACTGAGATTAGCTACATGCATTTATTCTAGTTAACAGATTGTTTAGATTTTGTACTTGGGGCTCTACGGATCCCAGTGCTAAAATGAATAGTCTTTAATTTCTGCAAAAGTGTAAAATCTGACAGATAAGTTATTTTTGACCTGTTGTAACAATATAGGTGAGGTTGCAGAACACTTGTCATTCCATGTCTGTTTCTCAGGTAGTACATTGATCCATGGCTTTCAGTATTTTATGGAAAATATCATCTTCCTCTCTCCCCTGATCTTTTCCACTTTAATGAACTATTAATATATTATGATCAACGTTTCAGTATCTATTGCTGATTGTGATGATACTAATGTGTGCAGTCTTTCACATTACTGAGCATTTTCTCACCTAATCTTTTATTTAAATCTTGTAAAACTTCTGGGAGGCAAGTATTTTTATCAATTAGAAATTGAGGCCTTTTTAAAGTTGTAAAATAAGGGCTACGAGGTTTCGGTTATGTGACCCCGCATTGAATATCCTTTCCAGTAGCGCTACTTTACAGTTTCAGAAACAAAACAACAAAACAGAACAAAACAACTCATCTCAGCTAGGAGCCTTGAGGAGAAGAAATAAAGGCTTATAGACATCTGCCAAAATCATGACTAGGGAAATAGGAAACATCCTCTCCCCCCAAATTTTCAACAAGTTTCATCTTTGAAGAAGATTTTATTGGAACCAGTTCTATATTCAGAGGAGAGGTAATTAATGAAACTACCTGTTTCACAAAAAGCACAGACGTACTTATATTTTAGAAGTTTGAAAGGGTTATGTGGGAGTTCTAAATCAATTATTTCACATTCTCTGATTTTTAGATTCACTATTAATGTACTGTTAGAACAGATTGTACCTCAGGAATGTTACCATATATATGAGAAATCATAGGTTCTGTAATTACATAATTCATCTTGAAAAATTACAATGCTAGATAATATATTATTGCAACCATATATTATCTAGTCTTGCTTGACTAGACCAGAACCAGTAAATTACTTTCAATACCACTTCTTTGGTTGTGGATGGAAATATTTCATTTGCTTCATCCTTACTGGTCTATAGAATCATGAAATGTAAGTGCTATTGTACATGCAAGACCATAGAATCTTCTTTATCCCAAGGATTACTTATTCTTTCTGGGAAATTGCTGTAAATAACTTCTAATTCCTGACTTAATCATAACACTATTCATTGAGAAATGAATTTGCATATCACTAAGTTATTCTAAACTTACAATAAAATTGTCCTTGGTCTTTTTGTATAAATAAATCTACGAAATAATTTCTCCAAAATATTGCTTTCTTCTTTTCCCAGCATGGTGATAATTCATGTGGTTCAGGGCCCTGAATATGGATGTATGGTGGCAAATGTGAGTAGTGGAGTATCGTGTTTTCTTAGTCTCACTGAATAGAAGAGGACTAGAATTAAACAGAAAAAATTGTTTTTTTGTATGTTTGTTTCTGGTGAAAAATTAATTCAAAGTGATACATGTAATTCCCAATGCACTTGAGGGTAATCTAAGCCAGTACATCAGCACCTGCTGTCCTGTTACAGCATGGGAGGTTCTGGGAATGCTCTACCCACCCCTTCGCCATCCTAAATAATACCCACACACTTGGGACATCAATTTACAGGAAAGAAAACCAGGGCTGTCATCAGTAGCAAGGTGTGCAGTCAGAAATATTAATGTCATGTTTGTATCTTTTTTTGTGTTGAGACCCAGGTAGCCACTAACTTAAGCACCATTGTGAGCCTATTTGATTTCTATTATCTGATAATTAAGGGCCAATTATAAGAATTTATTTATCCCCTGAGAAATGTAGGACCCAGGTAAAAGGAACTTCCCCTTTCTGAACATATTTATATGCGGCAATGAAGTTAAAAAGAACTGAACGTGCAGACATAAATGAAAAAAAGAAACGCATTGGTAAGGGATGGCAACAAAGTGTCATGGGGCCTGATGAGGTTACCTTCAACAGACTTAGCTTCTCCAGGTCTATTTTTGGGAACTGGATTTAGCATATAAAAATTCAAAGTTTCAGGGCCAGATTTGCCCATTTCATTTACTTTTCCTGTTTGTTTGCGTGCTCATTTTTCAATATTCATTTGTCTTAGGCACTACGTTATAATCTTTTGAAAACCTTGAGTCTTCCGCTAATTTTACCCTCAATAATTTGAGGATATCATAATGACTTTTCATTCATACTTAAAATTTAGATTTGGCATTCAAAAAACTTAATTCATCATTTCAAATATTCATTTTATTATATTTACTACAAAAAGAATAACTGAGTCAGCAAATATTTCTCTGCCTCCACAGAAAGAATGTCTTCTTTTCCTTGCTGTGTTTTTTCCCTCTTTCTTTTCTCCTTCTATTCTTGTCAAAAATGCAGTGTTTTTCTTATAAAAGAAGATATCCAAAAACTTTGCCTAGATGAGAACCTGCAAGGGAAGTGTTGTCTTTTTGTTGTTGTTGTTGTTGTTGTTTGAGTACAGGTATCTTGTACAAATATATATATTTTTTAACTATGCCTTTTGGGGGTTATAAAGATGGTTTTGAAAGGTTGATAGTGCATAAGCTTTGTCAGAAGTTTGCACCTTCTTGATATCAATTGGAAGACAAATTGGCTACTCACCAGCATTGAAAACAGGGAACCTGATGGGCTCTGTATTTGTTTGTCAGGTGGAGGAAATCAGAGACACAAGCTAAATAAGGTGTGTTATCAACATGTATAAAATGTGGGTAAGTATATGTGTGTGTGTGTATTGTGTGTGTGTGTATATACCTTGTAGTTATTATGGTAAGTGCAATAAGTCAGTCAGAGAAAGACGAATACCATATGATCTCACTTACATGTGGAATCTAAAGAAAGAAAAAAAAAACAAATTCATACCAAAAGAGATAAGATTTGTGATTACCAAAGACAGAAGATAGAGGTGGTGGAATTGGATGCAGTTGATCAAGAGGTACAGATTCTAGTTATAAGACAAGTGAGTGCTGGGGATATAATGTATAACACGATGACTATCGTTAACACTGCTGTGTGGTATATTGTTTGAAAGTTGTTAAGAGAGCAGAGCCTCAAAGTTCTCATTGCAAAGAAAAAAATTTTCTTCTTTTTCTCCTTTTGTAACTCTATAAGGAATCGCCTATTAAGTAAACTTACTGTGATGATTTTATAGTATATGTATGTAAAGTCACACCGTACACCTTCAACCTACACGGAGCTATATGTCAATTGTACATCAATAAAACTGAAAAACAAAGTGGGTAAGTTAGAAGCAGACAGAGAGATGAAGAGAGTCTGTGTCAGGATACAGAAAGATACAAACGATGTCGTGGAGATACATTTCCCCTTTCCATCCTGCAAAGCAGCACTTTGCCCTCTGCTTAGCGCTCTGCTGGTCTGTGGTCCAGTGTTGGTCCATCAGGGTGTTTGTTGTCGGGGAGCCAGTCAGGGCTCACTGTGTGTGCCCACTCCTGAATGGCTACCTTACCTGAGGCCAGAGAAAGGAGAAAGGAGCGTTATGTTGAGGCATCAGGAACTGCAGGAAAGTTCCCACAACCTCCTTCTTGGCGCTAAATCACCTTCAGGTCTGTAACTAATGCCTGCCTTCACAACTTCATCATACAAGACCTCCAATGCTTGAGGGATGTATCCAACATCCAAACCAAACAAATCATTTCTCTGTTTGACCTTTCCATGGCTCCTGTTGGACTACAGAGTCAATGTCAAAGTCTTGGCATAGAGTGCAAGGGCTTTTTCATTTGGCTTCTGTCACTGTCCAGCAACCAGGGTCCCTTTGCGCCACAGCCAGTCTATCTGTAGGTGCTTTTTTCTCTGATGAGCTGCTTTTTTCTCAGCTCAAGAATACTTCCCTGTGCTCCTCACTACCCCTGATGTCTCCAGTAAGCAGGGACTCATTCTTCATCACTCAACTTATGCATCATCTCTTTGCTGAAGTTTTTCTGACTCACTCATTCTTTTCTTACGTAGAGCAGGTATTTTTCCTCTTTCCTCTGTATTCTCAGCTTTTTCATGACCTGCCATTTGTCTCTGTGGGATGGTCTCTGTGGGATGGAGATTCATGAGACAGAACAGAGACGGCACCTGTCTTATCTGCCATCATATTTCTGGTGTCTCTCACAGGGCCTGATACATAATAAGCTCTCTCTACACTCTGGTGGAGCGGATAAGTAAGGAACAAACACTAATTGCTAATATGAGGTGCTATTTACTTTAGTATAAAATTATGCTTTTAGTTAATTAAAAAATAACAATATGAAATGTTTTGTGTAAAAAAGCATGAATCCCAGAGTCTCTACAAGCTCATGAACTTGAGAAAACATGGATCTAGGCAGAAGAGCTGGAGGCCTTTGCCTGTTTTGAAGAGAGGAGTGAATGAATGAAGAAGATGAACATAAGCCTGGCCGCCATCTTTCTGTCTGCTTGTCTGTGATCTCTCTGAGGTCCGTGGCTCCATCCAACCTGGTTACTTGGACCTCAGTGCCTACGGTGACACCTATTACACTGTTGCTTTTCATTAAGTATTTGTTGAAAGAAGAAAATAAGGAGCACATAGATTCCAATATTAGGTCTACAAAACCATACCTGTCTCTAATGAGCTTCTGTTTTAATAGATAGCAGTCACTGTCTGCTTTCAGGTTTGTCAGTCTCAATGCCCTTGTTGAGGAGATAAGATTTCAGTACTGCTTACAGTCTACATTTGCTTCCTGGGGTAGGGTTAACATTCAGAGATATTAGTATCAATCAGTCTTTAGCTTTCTTCCTCCCTCCTTTCCTTCCTTCCTACCTTCCTTCTTTCCTTCCTTTGTTCCTTCCTTCCTTCCTTCCTTTTCTTTCTCTTTTTTCTTTTCTTTTCTTTTCTTTTCTTTTCTTTTCTTTTCTTTTCTTTTCTTTCTTTCTTTCTTTCTTTCTTTCTTTCTTTCTTTCTTTCTTTCTTTCATCAACCACCCTCTTCTCTGCTCCCCCCAACCATAACTTCCATCCAATGTTCTCAGTTCCTACCCATGAAACCCTTAACTATGGGCAGATTTTCTGCTTCCAAAAGACGTTTATAAAATACTTATGGATGACCTAGAAACTAGGATCTTCTTATCTACTGCTAAATTTTCCAGACCTCCTGGGATTCTAGAATGTTTCTGATTTATACTGGCCTGTCCAGACCTTGATACATTGCCTTGTTATAATTTACACATCTCTGTCCAGCTAATTTCAGGCCATCCAGCTAATTTCAATCATTATTTGTCATGATGCTAATACAGCTTCCAGAACTCTGTAGCACCCCACTCTTCCTTCTTCCAGCTCTCAGTACAAGGTTTCCTTGCTATAAATTTTTGATTTACAGATGCTTACGGCCTCAGAAGTGACAGAAGAAAAAGATTAGGCTCATTGCCACACCCTTGAGCACCATCAAGGCTTTTGGCTAAGATGGATTCCTTTGAATCCAGAATTATCACTCCTGCTGTATTTATAGCTGGACACAGAGGCATGCCTAGCTTTGGAACCAACATTCACAAACACATTGACTTATTTCTTTTCAAATGATGAAGTTTTCCTAAGATGACTCATCACTTCTCAGAGACAGGTTCTTTGATGGAGTTCTGGTAGAAAAACGGGTATGAGTCTCAGTGTTCTGAAAGTTTGTTTTATTTTTGTGCCTCTGACTACCATTGTTAAACCTTTTAATTCTTATGGTCTTTTTTTTAAGGGTTCTCTTTTTTAAAATGTTGATTTATATTTGAAAGAGAGTGGTAGTGGGGGAGAGGATCAGAGGAAGAGGGAGAGAGAATCTTAAGCAGGCTCCATGTTCAGCACAGAACTCGACGTGGGGTTCAATCCCACAGCTGTGAGATCATGACCTGAGCTGAAATCAGGAGACAAATGCTTATCCAACTAAGCCACTCAGGAGCCCCTTAATTCTTACAGGTTAATAAATATTTCCTGAGTATCTTCTGGGAAACTCTGTGGATACTGAGGTAAATAAGCCATAATGTGTACCTCTGAATCTCATGTAAAAAGACAGGCAAATGTGGAGTTTCAATCTAAGTTGAGTATATAGTGACACAGGTGAATAGAAGCCCACATAGAAACACAACGAAGAGGCAGTCTATCTAACCCAGGGATTCTCAAATGTTGGTGCGTGTCAGAATCACTCAGAGCACTAACTGGGCTCTGCTTCAGAATGACTGATTTAGTAGGTCTGGGGTGGGACCCAAGAGTTTGCTTTTGTAACAAACTCCCTGGTAATAGTCCTGTTGCTGGTGCAGGATCCATTTTGAAGACCAGTGGCCTGTACTTAGGGGTACTGAGGAAGGCTTTCTGGAGATGCTGCCCAATCAAATTTAAAAGAATAAATGAAACCAAGGGAGGGGAATTTCAAGAAAGGAAAGAGCAGACACAGAGACACAGTGGAATGCACAGGGCATAACAGTGTTTATGGAGAATGCAAACAGCAGGGGATGAGGAAGGGGCTTCCAGACATAAGAGAAATTAAGCAAATCAATAAACTGTGAAGTATTGCCCCCCCAGCACTCAGTCATGGGGTGGTTACGGTAACATTTCAAATCTGTACGATCTGAAAAGAATCACACAACTGCCAAAAATTACAGGTAATTCTTCCCTCCTGGGCCACATTCAGAGACTGGCCTTATTTAATGTGTCTCTGAAAGGTGAGGGTTGTAAGAATATTTTAAGCAGGTTGGAAAAATTTAGACACAAAATGATTACAGGCTACATGAAAATGATGTAGAAACCCAGCAATATTCTACATAGTACCTGTCAAAAATAGAAGCTTGAAAAGGTTTGTTTGGTAGAAATCAAGTAATATGCTTTATTGAATGTCAACGTGAGCCTGAAGCATACGTTTGTGACTACTGTTTGCCATTTCCAGTTATACCATCAAACACATAGAAGTTAAAGTAAAATAAAATAAAATCCAGTCTAAAAATCCTTTAAATTTGTTTTAATTTGTGCAATTAATTACCACTTACAAATTGGAGTTTCCATTTACATAAAGAGAAATCCTGGGGATAGCAATGGAATTATAGTTTTATTTCATAACACTTTGAGCTTTTATTTGCATATATATATATTTCAACCAAATATATGTTTTTATTGATAACTTATTGTCAGGTTAACTAACATACAGTGTATACAGTGTGCTCTTGGCTTTGGGAGTAGATTCCTGTGATTCATCACTTACATACAACACCCAGAGCCTGCTTCGGATTCTGTGTCTCCCTCTGTCTCTGTCCCTCCCTCGATCACACTCTGTGTCTCTCTCTCTCTAAATACTAAATAAACATAATTTTTTTTTAAGAATTTATATAAACATCGGGGTAGTTGTGTCCCTATGAATCACCACTTCTGTATCGTTTGGATAAATTCCTAGTAGTGCTATTTCTGGGTTGTAGGGTAATTCTATTTTTAATTTTTTGAGGAAACTCCACACTGTTTTCCAGAATGGTTGCACCAGTTTGCATTCCCACCAACAATGCAAGAAGGTTCCCTTTTCTCCGCAGCCTCACCAGCATCTGTTTTTTCCTGAGTTGTTAATTTTAGCCACTCTGACTGGTGTGAGGTGGTATCTCAATGTGGTTTTGATTTGTATTTCCCTGATGATGAGCAAATTTGGGCATCTTTTCATGTGCCTGTTAGCCATTAGATGTCTTCTTTGGAAAAGTGTCTATTCATGTCTTCTACCCAATTCATGTCTTCTACCCATTTCTTCACTGGATTATTTATTTTTTGGGTATTGAGTTTAGTAAGTTCTTTATAGATTTTGAATACTAATCCTTTATCTTATATGTCATTTGCAACTATAGTTTCCCATTCCATTGGTTGCCTTTTAGTTTTGTTGATTGTTTCCTTTGTTGTGCAGAAGCATTTTGTCTTGACGAGGTCCCAACAGTTCATTTTTGCTTTTATTTCTCTTGCCTTAGGAGACGTGTCAAGTAAGAAGTTGCTGTGGCCCAGGTCAAGGAGGTTGTTGCCTGTTTTCATTTTTAGGATTTTGATGGTTTCATGTCTCACATTTAGGTCTTTCAGCCATTTTGAATTTATTTTTGTGTACAGTGTAAGAAAGTGGTCCAGTTTCATTCTTCCGCATGTTGCTGTCCAGTTCTCACCAGCACCATTTGCTAAAGAGACTGTCTTCCACTGGATACTCTTTTCTTCTTTGTTGAAGATTAGTTGGCCATACATTTGTGGGTCCAATTATGGGTTCTCTATTTTATTCCCCTGGTCTACCTGTCTGCTTTTGTGCCAATACCATATTGTCTTGATGATTACAGCTTTGTAGTAGAGGCTAAAGTCCGGGACTGTGATGTCTCCAGCTTTGGTTTTCTTTGTCAACATTATTTTGGCTATTCAGGATCTTTTGTGGTTCCATTTAAATTTTAGGATAGTTTGTTCTAGCTCTGAGAAGAATGCTAACGTTATTTTGATTGGGATTGCATTGAATGAGTAGATTGCTTTGGGTAGTATTGACATTTTAACAATATTTGTTCTTCCAATCCATGACCATGGCATTTTTTTTTCCATTTCTTTGTGTCTTCAATTTTTTTCTTAAGCTTTATATAGTTTTCAGTGTACAGATCTTTACCTCTTTGGTTAGTTCCCAAGCGTTTTATGGTTCTTGGTGCAATTATAAATGGGATCAATTTCTTGATATCTCTCTGTTTCTTCATTATTGACATATAGAAATGCAACTGATTTCTGTACATTGATCTTATATCCTGCAACTTTGCTGAATTCATGGATCAGTTCTAGTAGTTTTTTGGTGGAGTCTTTCGGGTTTTCCATGTAGAGTATCATGTCGTCAGTGAAAAGTGAATATTTGACTTCTTCTTTGCCAGTTTGGCTGCATTTATTTCCTTTTGTTGTCTGATTGCTGATGCTAGGACTTCCAGCACTATGTTAAACAACAGTGGTGAGAGTGGACATCCTTGTTGTTTCCTGATCTCAGGGGGAAAGATCTCAGTTTTCCCCTTTGAGGATGATATTACATGTAAGTGGGCCTTACATATATGGCTTTATGATGTTAAAGTATGTTGGTTTTTATTAAGAAAAGATGCTGTATTTTGTCAAATGCTTTTTCTGCATCTATTGAGAGGATCTTGATTCTTACACTTTCTTCTATTATTGTGATGTATCACATTGATTAATTTGAGAATATTGAACCAGCCCTACATCCCAGGAATGAATCCCACTTGATCATGGTGAATAATTCTTTTAATATACTGTTGAATATGATTTGCTAGTACCTTGTTGAGAATTTTCACATCCATGTTCATCAGACATATTGGCCTGTAATTCTCCTTTTTAGTGGGGTTTTTGTCTGGTTTGGGAATCAATCAATGCTGGCTTCATAAAATGAATCTGGAAGCTTTCTTTACATTTCTTTCTTTCTTTTTTTCTTTTCTTTTTTTTTTTTTTTTTTTTGGAATAGCTTGAGAAGAATAGGTATTAATTCTGCTTTAAATGTCTGGTAGAATTCCCCTGGGAAGCCATTTGGCCCAGGACTTCTATTTGTTGGGAGATTTTTGATAACCAGTTCAATTTCTTCACTGGTTATAGGCCTATTCAAGTTTTCTCTTTCTTCCCATTTGAGTTTTAGCAGTGTGTGGGTTTCTAGGAATTTGTCCATTTTTTCCAGATTGTCCAGTTTGTTGGCATATAATTTCTCATAGAATTCTCTAATAATTTTTTGTATTTCTGTGGTGTTGGTTGTGATCTCTCCTCTTCCATTCATGATTTTATTTTTTATCCATTCTGATGATACCCTGTGTCTTTTGATTGGGGCATTTAGTCCTGACAGAGCAGTACAGGTGGACCAGTTTGTCTTGCTCCGCAGTCTCCTCTGCCTCCCTGATGTTCGACTGGGATTCAAAACCCAATGTCTTAAAGGATCCCAATCAGCGTGGACCCAGTTCGGGAATAGTGTCACCCTGCCCAGTAGACAAAGGGCCTCTGGTTGGTGACTGCTCTGAAATCTCTGATCTTCCCTCATAAGGCTGTTTGCAAAGTAGGAACTGGCTCTCTTAGTATTCTTGGTTTTCCAGACCATGGTCCATAGAGGTTTTTCTCTTATCCAAATACAATCCCAGACTTCCACAGCCTCTCTTTCACTTCCTTTTGTTTCTCCACTGAAGGAGTTGCCCATTTTATCCTTCCCAATCCACAAACACGCACCTCTGTCCTGCCATGTTTCTGTCAGTCTGTAGCCTGGATTCCTGGAATTCCAAGTGTTCTGACCTCAATGCTGCTGTGTTTGAGGGAAGAGGGAAATTCTGGTATCCTTACTTCTTCGCCATCTTGACTCCTCCTCCCTGCATTAATATTTTTAGAAATAAAATTCATCATACAAAAGATCATATCCAGAGAATAGGCATAATTTAAAGAATATCAATAATATGAATCCTATTTTCCACTTTAGAATACTACCAGTGTCTTTGAGGCATCCAATTTACCTTTCCCCAATCACATGCCCTTCCTTCCCACCCAGAGGCAACCAAGGTAACCAACCACTAACCTTACTTTTGTTTTAATAATCACCTTCGTCTCATTATATTTTTACCACATGTGTATTTACAAACTATTTATTTTCTAGCTCTGCCCTTTTTTGAAATGTCCATAAGTAGAATATCACTGTGTGCGTTGCAATTTTTGCATAACACAATATTGTTGAGAGTTGGCTCTATAGACATAGATAGCTAAGGTTATTCATTTTCACAGCTGTAGGATGTCCTGTTTTAGGAACAGTTACAGCTTACCTGTCCATCTACCTTTAATGAACATTAGGTGTCTTCCATTTGTGCAAGTGTTTCATTACAATCAGTTATTAGTATGCCTTGCTATGCTATAGGGCATGTGTATGTTTAGCTGTATTAGGCAATCTTAAATTGTTTTTGAAATCATTTGTTACAAATTTTTCATTTTTTTCCAGAGTGGATGAGAATTCCCTTTCTTTGTGTCTTTTGGCAGACTTCTTATTTATTTTTTATCAAGTTGGAAAAGCGCTAAATCGTTATTTTTTAGTCAGCATTTCCCTGACTAATAATAAAGTAGATAAGTACATTTATGTCTTTATTCCTGGTTTTTCTTCTCTGAAAATCTTTTTTCATATCTTGTGTCCATCTTTATTTAGGTTGACTGTTTTTTGATTCATAGAGATTTTAAGAAGTCCTAGAGGGTTATCCTTTGTCAGATATGCATTTTCCAAATATTTTCTTACAGTTGTGGCATATATATATATGCATCTTTAGATAAACAGAATTTCTCATGTTTCATATGGTTGAAGATATCAAACTCTCTCTTTACAATTTGCGTTTTTTAAGCCTAAGCTCCAAAACTTAGATTTCCTCCCAAAAGTTTTTACATTTCATGTTTTTCTTTTCACTTTTAAGTCTTTATTACATTTGAAGTGTGTGTGTGTGTGTGCGCACATGTGCTGTGATGTGTGATATAAAGTATATGCTACACCCAATGATCTGCAATTTTTGGTTCTATTTACATATACATGATTTTCTGTTTCTACAGTATTTTCAGTTTTATTGATCTTCTAGTCTATTTATATACCACTACCACATTTTGTCCATTACTGAAGTTTTATTTTATTTTTTTTAAGTTTATGTATTTTGAGAAAGAGAGAGAGAGAGAGAGAGAGAGAGACCCAGGGAGGGGCAGAGAGAGAGAGGGAGCTCCATACTCTCAGCGTGGAGCCCAACATGGGGCTCAAACTAAGGAACCATGAGATCATGACCTGAGCCGAAAGAGTCAGAGGCTTAACTGACTAAGCCACCCAGGTACCCCTCCATTACTGCAGTTTTAAAGTGAAGTGATATTGTTGAAGGCAGTTCTCCCAGGCGTGGTTTTTTTATTCCAAGGATGCACCAGCTATTTTAGACCCTTTATCTTCTATATACATTTTAGACTTTGGCTTTTCAAATTCCATTAAAATCAGGTTGAAAATTTATTGAGGGTTTCTTTGAGTCTGCAGATAATTGGGGGAAAAATAATCATTCTGCAATACTGGGTTTCCAAACTAAGGACTGAATATCTTTTTTTATTTATTTAGATGTTTAAAATACCTTCAATTACATTGTATAATTTTTTATAGATGCTATCATTTTTCACATTTATTTTTAGGTTCCATATATTTTGTTGCAACAATATATGGAATCTTTTTTTAAAATTCAGTATTGAGGAATTTATTGGTGTGTACAGGTGCAATGAAGGCAGTAAACTTTTCTGTATTGATCTTATATCTGGTAAATCTCCTAAACTATTCATCAACTATTGTTGATGTAGTTGACTGAATTTACTACATAGAGAATCTTATATTCTATGAGTAAAAAGTAATACTATTTCTTTCTAATCTCTATACTTCTTTGTTTCTTTTTCTTGTTTTATTGTGCTGACCATGACCTCTAACATTCACATACAGCAGGTTGTTCCCTATTTTTTTTTAAAGTGTATCAGTCAGGATAGCCTTGGCTGCTAAAAAAACCAATTTCAAAATTTAATGAGTGTGAATACAGGAGTGTATTTGTTGCGCTGCTCACAGCCAGTTCTGTGTGTGAGTTGTGGCAGAGGGCACTTTGCTACGGTAGTCATTCAGTAACTTCCATCTTGTGGGTCTTCATCCTCAGAGTCCAGTCAACTTAGCAAGCTACGGAGAAAGTGCACAAACGATGAGTGAGAGTTTATGGTCCAAGCTCGGAAATCAAGCACATCTCTTCCTCTTCCAGTCTAATGTCCAGAATTCTGTCCCAAGATCCCATTCAGGCGCGAGGGAGGCTACAGGGTGACCCTATGTGAGGAACTAAGAGGGTATGGGGGCTCCTGAATAGCCCCATTAATACCTGTCATAGAAAATTTGAGAAAATTACCTTCTATTCCTGTTTTCTTTTTTAATATGTTAATTTGAAAAATTACTCTCATGCACTTTCTAATATGGACACCAATTTTAAATATAGGGAATAAGTCTGCTGAGATATATTGTATTTAAAAAATTTTTAACGCACCTATCCTTTTTATTGGCTTTGTTTGTTTGTTTATTAAAGTAAAGTTGACACATAATGTTACATGCTTTGTTTGGAGTTTTTGTGTCTATGTTCAGGAGTGAGCTTGGCCGATAATAACACTCCTTTCTCATTAACATCTTTGTTTGATTTTGTTACTGAGGATAACTTAGACTCGCACAATTATCTGAGAATTTTTTCATCACTTACTGTTTTTACAATGGAATTTATTTACTTATTGAATTATATGTTCCTAGATTATAAGGCAGAATTCATAAGATTTTTTAATATGTGGTAGAACTTACAAAGAAAATTTTCTGGGCCTATTTCTTCTTGGTCACAGTTAGGATTTATAGTTTTCTAAGAATTAATTCATTTTACATAAACCTTTGTGTTTGTGGGCAAAATTTTGTTTATAATAAATTCTAAATAATTTACATTTATTTATTTATTTAATTTTGAAAGAACAAGAGAGCATGAGTTGGGAAGGGCAGAGAGAGAGGGAGAGAGAGAATCCTAGACACAGTCTTAATCAAATGAACTGTGAGGTCATAAGCAGAGCCAAAATCAAAAGCCGGTCGCTCAACTGACTGAGCCACCCAGAAGCCCCTCATTTATATTTTTAATCTCTGCTGCGTCTGTACTTACAACATTCTTCCATTTCTAATAGTCTTTGGAGGATGCGTCTTTTTTTCTCTGTATCTCTTATCTGACTTGTTTTCATAATTGTTGCTAGAATTTTATTATATTGGTTTTCAAAAGAATCAGCTTATATTATTTGTTTTTCTCTATTGCTTGTTTGTTTTTAAATACTTAATTTTGGCTTTTATGTATTTTATTCCTTTCACTATTCTTCAATTAATTCTTCAGTTTGTTCTTGCTTCATAATTTGGATTCTTTAGCTATTATTTTCATATAGTCTTCTTTTCTAACAGAAATCTTTGCCAAACATGAGGTTACAAAGATATTATTTTATACTATCTTTTGAAAGTTTTACCACTCCACCTTTCACATGTAATTCTACAATCCAGAAGAAATGTATTTTTGCTTATGATGTGAACTAGGATTTAATATTCATTATTTTCCATATGCATATGCAATTAAACAAAAATCCAATTTTCTTTTCTCTACTCTTTTATAAAAGAGTATCACTCTTTTATCTACCAAATATCTCTGTATGTGTGGGTCTCCCCATTAAATCTCTATTCCATTCCACTTCTGTTTGTATTTCTTTGCACAAAGCCATGTCATTTTAATTACTATACTTTTATAATAAGATTTTCCATCTAATAGAATATGTTGTCCAATTCAATTCTTCCCCAAGATTGTTTGTGCTCTAACAGCCCCTTGCATTTCCATAAAACTTGTTGAAAGCAGCCTATCAAATTTTTACAAAAATATTCAACAGAATTTTTAAAAAATCCTGCATAATTACATACCATCAAATTCACAGATCTTAAGTGTACGTGTGAACGAGTTTTAACAAATTTATTCTCCCTGGTTACTATCATAACCAATACCCCAAATCTCCTTTCAGGCTGGGGACTTCACGCATGGCCCATTTCTACTTTTGCTGCCTGGAAGCCGCTGCTGTCTCAGTTCTAAAGTCATTACCGAATGTCTCCAGAAGGTGTCAGTTTTTTGTATTTTAAGATAGGAAGGAGACAGATTGTTTGTGTTCCTTGGGATATTCAGGATTTGATTTTCAATAGCTCTGGTACTCTCCATTTGCTGGAGGCATGCAGAGGCTTTAGGACCTACCAGTAGAATGGCTGGGAAAGCATTTTGTGTTGGGGCCATATCTTTCTTCACCCAAACTCAAAAGGCTACTTCTCTGTAGTACCTTCTGTCTTCAAAGCCTCCCATAACTTGTTATCTTTTTCTTTCCCACCTGGGGCTGGATGCCTTTCCTCCAAGGAGAGTCTTTATATAGAATGTTAGAGGGTCCTGAACAGCTCATGTCTAAAATCCGGGCTCTCTGCACCCTCATTGTCCCATTCCTCTTGACTGGAAGCAGTCTGCCAGTAAAATCCATGGGCATCTTTTGTTTTTTGTTATATATTTTTAAATCTTTGCTGGCAGCTACTTTAATTGTTTTTTCTGAAAGACCCCCAGATGTGGCGAGATGAATGTGTCTTGACTTGAGTAATTATTTGGATTTTCAGTATAGCAGAAATAGATATAAATATGTGTATTGGATCCATTTATATTTCTCTATTTATGGTCTTATAACTTTTTTTTATTGAGTACTATGACATACAAGTATCTAAAATCTTGTCGGTTTTATATAAAATTTTTTAGTTTTCCTTTCAACTTTATTAAAGGCTAGGAGGGTATGATATTTTTAAAGGAAAGCTCAAAGATGTATAAAGCGAACAGGGGATCAATGATGTGAACTCTAGCCTTCACCTCCAGAGTGTCTATTCTGCCTGACATGAGTGAAAATTTCAACACATGCGCTGGTATCACACAAGACTTTTCCCAAGATGCACCTACCTTTGCTTGCAACAGATAACTTACGCAGAATATTCTAATAGGAGATTTATTTTGCTGGAGGGAGAAACCAACTGTTTGAAAATATTGAAGACAGAAAAAGAAAATTAAAACAATTTGGAAGCAAGAACAAATGAAGAAGATGTGGCATTTAAAGTCTGGAACAGGCCACAAAGTGTGGAAGTATTTTACTATTTTGACCAACTGCAAGAAATGTGTAAATTCCAGAGTTTGGAACGGATTGGCATTCATTTTAAGCCAGAGAATCTCAATCACAGAGAACAAGAGACTCTAATACAGTGTGTATAGCACAAGATCTGGAAATCTGCATGTTTAACAACCTTGTAATTAACCTTGTAATTCAAGGTAAGTCTGATGAAGGAAATCATGAGGCACATTTTGATAAATCGACCTTCTGGTGATCTCTCTGCATTTCTGCATGGTTATATGTGTGAGGGGATGCCTGTATTCAGCTGTTAATGAAACTAAAGACAGATTTCTTTCTGCTAAGGATGCAAGCCACACACACACTCACTCACTCACTCACTCACTCACAGGAAGTTTGCCTCCCATCCCACAATATATCATTTTCCAGGCTGACCTTCCTAATTAATACCCATATTTAGGTATCTATGATGGCTGCTTATTGTAGAAGATGAGAGAAGTAGCAATTCCTCATCCTATAAGCCATTCGGATGTTTTCTCTTGTTCTGCTAACATACTCTTGATATTGGGGCAAAGAAAAATCAGATCCATAATGTATATGGAGTCATATGAAAGATAACACCCATGAGTTCAAACTGTGACAGACGCACGCTTCTTTTACCTCCATATCAAGTATATTTCAAGTGTGGAAGCTGAAAGGGAGAATATACTGCATGCCATACCAATTTCTGGTAGCTTGCAGATTTTCTTCCTCTTTTTCAAATCTTGTATCCATCACTCACAAAATGGTCTTCTTAAAGCTGTCTTTGGCTTTAAGCATGAAGCCACCTAGGGAAGAAATTATAAACTTTATTTATGCCACTGCTTAATATGCTATTCCGGGGTGTTACTTTTCTTTAATATATCAGAATGAGAATCACATCTGTTAATGCAGATGGCTGAAGATAGAACAGAACCCAAAGCAGAATTCACGCATTCTCCTGCGCTCACCCAATTATGCAACTTGGAGTGAAAGCAAGAAACTTACTGGCATAATGTGTTGATGGAAAGACATGCATAAGTTTGAGCGGTCGTATTCATATAAGTTAATGAAATTTAGTCTCCTATTTTAATATGGGAAAGGTGGGGAGAAAGAGAAGTTAGTAACAACCTGAATGAGCACATTCTCTCCTTTGGCAATTGATGTGTGTTCCCGCCATTTGGTAACACATCTAAAAATGTGGGAGCCCAGGACACTCAGAAAGTGACAATGACCACGTGGTCTAAATTATGTTAAATCTTCAGCTTAAGGGAAAACACTAAAAGACAAAATGGAAAATCAATGTAACGTGTTTAGTCCACCCAAGTCTCTCTTGCCTTGTAGGGATCTTCAAGATTCAGAGAGACAAAAATTTTAAAAGCCCAAATCAAAGCATCTGAAACCTACTCAACTCACAGTGAATGTAAAATCAGAAAGCTACAGGAGTTAGGGAGAACTGAGCAAAATATATCCAGTTGGTTATAAGTTCTGGCTGCAAAAAGAGGTCTTAGAAGAAATTGAAAATTTAAATGCAATTCAATAAGGAGCAAACATATGATACACACAGTATGCTTGTCTATGGGGAACCAGGAGCAAATTGAATAAAATGAACATACTCTTTTTAAGTACAAGTACAGTTGTCCACCATGGAAAAAAATGCACCTGGGGTGTTTCTATTTATATTTTGGTGTAATGAGTTGTAATTGTGCCAGCAGCCCATCTGCATTTTGACATTATTGGCTGAGCTACAAAGAAACCTTTCAGGGGTTTCTAACCACCAACATGCTTATATTGTGTTCAACCGAAGCTACTTTGCAAAAAATTTGTGCCACAACTTCCCCTCTCCTGCATCCCTGTCTCTGGTCCCCTCAGATGTCAGGAAAGAGATGGAAGCAAAATAAAAGTCACAACAAATTAACCTTCGAAGTTGGCTTCATGCAGGACAATTCTGCTTCAAAGGTAAGTAAATTAGTAGAACTATTCCTATAGCAGTTATCAGAATTCAAGTAAATTATTTCTGGTACATTTTAATCAAAAAGTATTGAAAATGATTGAACTCTGTGTTAAGAGCTATTGTGATTAAAAAAGAAATAAGATACTTTTCGTGACTTCATAGATCTTAAAACATAGTATGGAAAATACAAGTGTGAATTTTAAAGCACAATGTACTTAAAGGTAGGTGTGAAGAGCATTATAATGGAAATAGTTACAAGGTACTGATAATGACAAAATACGTAAGGACTGAGGTTTAGAGTCAGTTTCATGAAAGAGCAAAGTAACATTTTCAAAAGGCTGTAAAAATATTGGATATTGGTGTCTGGATATGAATTAAGGAGCAGAAAATATTTTTGGAAGAGAGAGAAGAATGAACAAAGACAATGAATATGTTGGCTTTCAGGAGAAAGACCACAGGTTGAGATCACTGATACCTTGAATGCTTCATGAAAAGCACATGCAGTAGAAATGGGAGCTGGAGATATGGAAATAGAGGTTGGTGTCAGTCTGAGGAATGGCTGAAATACTATGCTAATGAGTCTTGATTTGCAGATGGTGTGAGCAAATCTGTGTTTTAGAGACAGAGTGATGTGTACATTACAGGGGGTAGACTCTGGGAACAGACTTAGGAAGGGTGGAAATATTCAGAAAGAGACTCTTTAAAGAACATCAGTAGGAAAATGTAGTGATAATGAAAATATAAAAATATTATGGAGAAGAAATTGGTGATCAAGTAGATGTAACAAAATGGGGGGAAAATCTCATTCATTGGGATTCCAGGAATCCAGGACAAGGCACGTTGACCTGGTGGGGCTACTCATCAAGTAGAAGCAGGATGATTACTTGTGGGAAGTGGAAGCTGAATGTGGGGGAACGGCTGCCACTCTCAGCACATGGGTTGGGGGAAAACCCAAGTTGGGAGGGAGTGCCAAAAGGGTACGGCAACTAATGGATGCTGGATACTATATCTCCTATGTGACACTCCCTAATCCTCTGGAAAGTTACTGTATGCACAAGTTTCTTGATTTGAACAGAGTTTTGTTGGTTGGAATTAGATAAATTATATTGAGTTCTCACTCAGTGTAAACTCTGCATCCAAGTCAGTCTTTCTTTTTATGGCTTCCTATTGCTCTCATGACTGAAGAGCTCCAAAGAGAATAATCCAGTATAGGATAAAACCAAGATGGCACATGCAGAAGAAGCAACAGAGTTGGGAAGGCCTGAGAAAATAGAACAAAGAGTTTGGAGATGTTTGCTATTTGAGCTGGTGGAAAAGAGTTCAGGTTGTATTCACTTTGGTGTGCTAGATGTAGGGAAGTCCCATTTGATTCTTGAGTTACTGAGATGTGAAGAGTAAGGAACAACAAGGCTGTGAGGGTAACTCATGTTTTAAAATTAACTTTCTGGGTTGAGGGTTGCCTGGGTGGCTTAGTCTGACTTTTGATCTCATCTCAGGTCATGATCTCACAGTTCCTGAGATCAAACCCCAAGTCAGGCTCTGTGCTGACAGCACAGAGCCTGGTTGGGATTCTCTCTCTCCCTCTCTCTCTGCACCTCCCCAACTCTTTCACTTGTGCACACTCTCTCTCTCTCAAAATAAATAAACTTTGAAAAAAACATAAGTTCCTGGAGAAAAGGCGATTCATTTTTTAATAAATGAGGGAAGGTTAAATAAAGATGCTGGAGCAAGAAAAGAAAAGTGTTAAGCTCGAAGTGCTGGCAACACATGAAAAGATGTCCAGGAATAGCAGTCTGGAACTCCAGTTAGGAACTAGGGTGATGATGTGTACTTGTAAATCATTAGCATGGAAGTGTCATATACCACTTAGGGGACTGGAGGACAGATGGTGATGACAGAATGTTGGAACTCATCCAACAATTACTTGTCGAACATGCGACATTGTATGAGAAACTCATCTCAGTGTTGGGGATACGGCAGTGAGCAAAGTAGACCAAGTCGCTTTTATTATGAGGAATGTGGCTGGTGTGAAAGTGGGGTGAAGAAGTTGATTTAGTAAGAAGAGAGAGTGAGGGAAGACAGATGGTAGAAATTCTTAATAAAGAATGGATACAAGAAGGATGCAAAGGGAGGGGCCCCTGGGTGGTTCAGTCGGTTGAGTGTCCGACTTCAGCTCAGGTCATGATCTTAGGTTCGTGGGTTTGAGCCCCGCATCAGGCTCTGTGCTGACAGCTCAGAGCCTGGAGCCTGCTTCAGATTCTGTTTCTTCTCTCTCTGCCCCTCGCCACTCACTCTCTGTCTCTCAAGAATAAACATATAAAAATTATATATATATAAAAAAGAAGGATGTAAAGGGAAAGAATGCACAGCTTGCAGTCAAGCAGAACAGAATTAAGTCACATCATATCCACTTTGTAGATAGTAGGATCAACATTAAGTTATTGAATCTCAGTTTTCAGTAAAAGTGGAATGTGTGTTTGTGTGTGTGTATGTGTGTGTGTGTGTGTGTGTGTGTGTGTGTATTAGATAAATAAACATATTGAGTGCCTCATTCATTGTAAATATCCAGTCTATACTAGTCTTTCTTTTTAATCTTCCAACCCTCGATACCAAGAAACATACTAAATACCTGTACATCTTGCCCTCTTTTGGACTGGAATGGTGGCTTTCTTCTGCTCACAGAAACTTCCTCCTGGGGCTGTGGCTGAGGAGGATTTACAGACTGATTTCCTCAGTCCCACATCCCACCGTCCTTTGCTTCTTCCTTTGTGTACTCCAGGGATACTGTTCTTTATGTGGCAATTTCAACATTGTCATGACCAGCTGGAATGCTCTTGTGTTCTCCCCAGTTCACCATCCATTGACTAGTTAATTCAGATTTCAGCTTCCCTTCCTCGGGAAGGCCTGACGTCATGGACCAGCTGGATTCTCTATGGGAGCCCACTTCTTCTTTGTGGCACCTTTTATAATTGTAAGTAAACAATTAACAGTGTAATTAGTAGATAAATGTCTACAACTCTCAATAGGACATAGTTCCCAAGAACTGTCTGTGCCCCAGTTAGCAGTTAGCTTGCTTCGTGGTTACAAAACAGATGCACAGTCTACACCTGTTGCATCCATGAATAAATAGCACAAGGTAGATGTCCAATAAATAATTGCTGAATAAATGAATGGAAACATAGGAATAATACATCAGAATAATGCCATTGCAAATATGCCCTAGGTTCTATTTCTTATTGGAAGCAGAAGGGCACATTAGAGAAACAAACACTCATTCTTCACAATATTAACTTCTGGGTCTAGGGTTATGTCATACAGGTAATCCCTTTTAATAATTTTTTGTGTCTATCACCCAAAAACTTTTCTAAATGTCAAAAATTCTTTATGTGTTTTGGTTTTACTAAGTCCTACACAGATATTATAAAAACTTACTTCCCCTTTTCCGACGTAATATTTACTTTATTTCCAACAACTTACGCTCTCAAACTTTTCTTTCTCTCTATTACAATTTAGAATTTCTAGTAGTAGCTAAACAGCCCTATCAGCTTTTGCTATTCTGGATGGAAGCTTCTGGCTTCCATATACAGCCTGAGTCTAACCTAGTCCTTTCACATGATAGGCTTGCATGTTGAAAGTTTTTGTATTTTTACTTGATTGACTAGCTCACTTCTTCCTTGGGCTTTTCTCTTCCTTTTGCATATTAATTTATATCTTCTTGGAGGTACAAATGCAGTGATACACAATGTGCTTTTAGTATTCAGTTCTGAGGGTAGGCGGATAATTTCATATCAATTCAGTCTTCTTTGATGAGACCCTGGGTTGGACTTATGTTCCTGTATTTGATAATTGCGAATGACTATGTGGTCACACTGAATACTTTAAAAACACAGAATCAATAAAAAATTTAAAAATAGTCCAATCATAGTGAACTATACTACAAAGTCAAATAACTGAATGTTATTTATTTTTTATTTAATTTTTTGAGAGAGAGAGAGAGTGAGCAGGGGAAAGTTTGAGGGAGGAAGGGAGGGAGGGAGAGAGAGAGAGAGACAGACAGACAGACAGACTCTCAAGCAGGCTCCAGGCTCAGTGTGGAGCCTGACACAGAATTTCATCCCACTGGCCGTGAGATCATAACCTGAGCAAAAATCACGAGTCAGATGCCCAGCTGACTGAACCACCCAGGGACCCGTAAATTACTGAAGTTTTATAATCACTCAACAATGTAAAAACAATGTGTCTTAGAAACATGGGCCAAAATTCTGGTTCTACCATTTATTAATTATGTGAATTTGGTTAAGACACATTTCCTAGGCTTCAGGTTTATTGTCTCTATAGCTAGTCTATACTATTGCTTTGGTGATAAAATAGCAAATTGTGGAGGTGGGAACAATTTCTCAGAAAAGTTACTTGGCTTCCTTTTTTCTCTTCCTTTCAAACAAGAGTATCTATTTTAGAATATTCTTTCCCTCCATCTGCATTGCTGTTTCATCATCTCTTTTGTTTCCATTTTACTTCCAAATTAATGTCTTTATAAAACTATCACAATTTGGAAAAAGCATCTTATAAATTATCTTTGTAACATATGAGTAATCATGTAACTTCATCTTCTAGAACAGTAATATTTCTATACATCTTGTGTTGATGACCTCATGTAGCATTTAGTTATTCAAAATTCAATTTTATGTTAACATATTTCTATTGAATCATCAAATCAGGAATGGTTAAAACAGAAGGATTAGGCCATGAGAAACAGCAATCAGTGTTCTGAAAACATTTCTGACAGAAGAATGTTTTATATTCACAGACTTGGAGGAGGTGGGGACCGATGGATGTGAACTCAAGCTGGAGACAGGGAAATCAGTCATCCATGGGAAATAAATAGTGTTAATGGTAGAATGTGTTGAGCATAGTTCATCAGAGTTACTCAAGGGCAGGGTTTCTTTCTTCTTCATATTTGGACTTTTAGTGCCTCAAGCAGTGGTTGGCACTTACCAGGTACTCAAACAAGTGTGTTTGAACCTGACTAAAATTTAATACAATTCTCTACTTCAAACCCTTCTTTATGTAACTTTTTAAAAAGTTGATTGCTGTTCTTTTTTAAAAATTAGAAACATCAGAAAATGAGATTAGATATTGTTTTTACATCTTTCCAACTAATTACCAATTCCACATATGCTCCAGAATCAAAACATTGAGTTCACATCCCTGGAGTAAGCGCACTGTCATCTCCACCTTTTTTAAACAGTAGATAAAATGCTTTCATTAATTAAGTTTTAAAACATACTTCTGTTCTAAGCAATAATGAATTTGTCTCAATGAAAAAAAGTTGGTTTTTCAGGTTGAAAGTAGGTGGTTTGACAAACTGATCCAAATGTTGGTGAAGAAAGTGAGTCAATCCTTGATCAATATGAACAATGCGGTGGTGATCCCATGCTCATGGAAACCTCTGTTGGCCACACAATGACCATCACCTCAGCGACAGCAGTGAAAACATGAACAATGATCCACCACTCTAGATGACAACATCTTCCAGGACTACAAACTATCGTAGGAGGAATTATGAGGCATAGGTGTTGTGCTAACTGCTTCGCATGCATTGTCTTCTTCACTCCTCTCAACAGTTTTTCCAGCTGGAGAGTACTATTAGCCTGAATTAAAGACAACAAAATCAAGGCCAACTAACACATCACTAAACTTTTAAAAAGCATCTTTGTATGTCCTCCACGTCCATTAGCTGCCGGAGTGGTGGTATTTCCAATAAACTTGGGCCAATGAGATAATGATTTAACTTACTGCATTAATTGAAGTCTTAATTTAATTAATTACTATCTCTGCCTAATCATCAGTGGCTACACTGAATAAGAGTGAAAGGGGACTAAAGAGTGGGAACTGAGGCTTCTGAAAATATTCATAAAAGCAGCCAAATGCATGAATTTTGAATTAGGGGCTGATGTTAAGACGGTGTTAGGAAAGACAGGATATGGTTAGAATACTGAAATCCTCAATGAGGGAGTTTTGCTGCAAGGAATGGACTTGTCTTGCCATCTTTCTATGCAGAGTACTCAGCCCAGTATCTTCATTGTAAGGGGAGCTCAATATATCTTCATTGCACTGCATCACAATTTATTAATTCCTCTATTATAATATATATGTATCTATGTATATATGTGTGTATCTCTCTCTATATATGAATTATATATATAGATTTTGCAGTTGTATACTCATCTGTGAAAAATGGAATTTATTTTATTTTCCTATATCTTCATTTCCATCTGGAGTCTCCGTTCTGCCTAATAGCAGCAAAGTATTTGATTCACTTACTTCCAAAAAAATCAGTCAGATTCAGTGATTATTCTTCAGTTATTTCAGGCTTTAAAATTACTCAAATATATTATCTTCTCTTGTCCTTTTCCTTGAGCTTATGTTTTCATGCGGCTCGTGAGGAGAAGGTATCATTTACATGTGCCCAAACACAAGGTAGATTTTTCTTTCTCCAAATTTATACCTCAGAAAAGAGGAAGTCATCTTACTTGGCATCACTCATATTTTATCTTATACTGTGCTCTCTGTCTCCCTCTCTCCGTCCCTATTCTACTCTTCTATTTTCAATAGCATAATAGTAAGGAGCTTGAAATGAACAGTTTTGGGTGCTTACAGACAGCACCTGACAGCGTTGGTAAAGAAACATAGATGAATAAATCTAATACAGATTTACCTTAGTTTCCTGGGCATGTTACCTCATAGTGACAAGTTAGGGGTTAGTATAAGTAAACCTTAAAAAAAATCTTTAAAAAACAAAAGGACACATGATTATATGGAAGAGAGCAAACATGTATCTCGATGGCAGAGGAGACAAAAAGCCAATCTTCTAAAGTTTCCCAGAAGGATGCTTGGGACTTGGGGCAACATTTTATTTCCAGTAACACAGTGTGGCGCAAGATTTGAGACATACTGTGTTTCAAACAATTTAGATGGAAGTGAGGGTGGTGTTCCCTGGAGCATGATGCTTGGTTCCTCAAAAAATGATGACGTGTTACCAGAGGTCATCACTTGTGTCGAAGGTGTAGGTCAAGAATATGAATAAACTGGGGCACCTGTATGGCTCAGTCACTTGCTTGAGCATCCAGTTCCTGATTTCAGCTCAGGTCAGGATCCCAGGGTGGGATTGGGCTCCGCATCGGGCTCCGCATTCTGAGTTTGGAGCCTGCTTAAGATTCTCTCTCTCTCTGCCCCTTTCCCCTGCTCTCTCTCTCTCTCTCTCTATCTTTCCCTCTCTAAAAATTTTCAAAAAATTTTAAAAAAAGAATGCGAATAAACCATTTCATGACCTATGAGCTGGAACATTACTATATGTGATCTTAAATGTGCACGTGTAATTAATGAATTCAATATTATGATAGTGGATATTTTGTGGTTTCTTCTGTATTCATAAAAGTTCATATTTATATGTTCACTTTGACCAAAATGCATTTTAAAAAATGATCTAGTTGGAGAAGCAGGGGAAGAGCCTCCTTATTGAGGTTGCCTTGTGATTGGGCATGTGGAGTGCTTCTCTGTAGCTGCTCTTATGCACAGACTACCTGCTGAGAGGTAGAGAGTTGTAGTTCATGGCTGTCATCACTCTTCATGTGAACATCTGCTGAGGCTTCCGTCCTTCTGTTCACTGAGCATGTAGTTCAGACCAACATCTTCAGCAGCAGCCCTCCTTAAATACTCCCTTTGTGTTGTGATCCTCCTTGCCGACTTCTGCACCCCCACTGGGTAAACTTCAGACTATTTTCCAAGGTTGCTACTGGGCCACTCAAGGTTACTTGTTTCATGAGGCAAGTTGTCTTTGAGGTGACAGGTCCTCTCTGAATTCAAGGTAGAAAGCAGGGCCCCACCTCTTTCACCACCAGAATCTCACATTGACATGGGGCTTTGATGCTGTTCCCCTCACAACTTAAGTCCGAGGAGGGGGTGAGGTCCAGCTGCTGTCACAGCCCATCAAACTCTAGTTTCCTCTGTTAACTCCCCTTCCTTTTCCTCAGTTCAAAAATAAACCCCCCAAAACAAAAAACCTACCTTTTTTTTGCTGCATGTTCTTTCCAGACACTCTTGTGTTATTACTTTGTGAAATTTAAGACTCACTTTGGCATGCCAAGAAAGGACCCATGGCATATACAGTAAGACCTTGGATTGCTAGTGACTTGCTCTGTGAGTGTTTTGCAAGATGAGCAAACATTGCTAATAAATTTTAACTTGATAAATGAATGATATCTTGCAATAGGAGTAGTATATAATGCTGAATGTCACCTGATCACAACTGAGTCAATGGTTCTCTCTCTCTTTCTCTCTCTCTCTCTCACTCGGACTGTGAGTGATCATCTCTCATGCTTGGATGCTTGGTTTCAGGCCATGGTGTTTGGCAGAAATCTGTGATTTTTCAGAATGTCGGAAGGCACCCACAACTGGCACTAGTGTATTTTTTGTCACTTCAAAGCATCTATGGACAGGCCTTTGCTTTTCCATACAAGAGTAAGCTTAGGAAGGCTTTGTTTCACGCCAGGTCAGGCTGCCTGCCAATATAGACCCTTTCTTCTGCTGCCTTATTGCCATTACATTACATACAGTGTATGACAAGAGTTTGTTGATAATGTACTGAAGTCAACATCCATGTGAGCATATACAATGGTCTCCATGCAGGAAAAGATTCCATTGAACCAATAGATAGCAGTGATTCCCTTAGTGATAGTGAAAGTCGTCCTACACAATAACCCTTCTCTCTCTTGTCTCCCTCACTTCAGCCACAAAAGTTTATAAAGGTAATTGCAAATTAATTTGTTTATTTTTCTTTATATTTTATAGTGTCTCTATATTTTTATAATTTTTAAATTTTTATTTATTTTTGAGAAAGAGAGAGACAGAGTGTGAGTAGGGAAGGGGCAGAGAGAGGGAAATGCAGAATCTGAAGGAGGGCCCAGACTCTGAGCTGTCAGTATAGAGCCTAATGTGGGACTCAAACTCACAAATCTCAAGATCATGACCTGAGCTGAAATCAGACACTTAACCGACTAAGCCACCCAGGCACCCCTGTATTTTCTTTATTTTTTCGTATTATGTTACAGTACTATAATCATTTTTATATGAGGATGTTGGGGTTGTGGAATGAATCATCTGAGTTTCCATTATTTCTTATAGGGAAATTCACTTTGATATACAGTGCTTTGGATTACAAACATGTTTCTGGAATGAATTATGCTCGCAAACCAAGGCTTTACTGTACATGGTTCCCGGGGTGATGTAAATGGAAGTATACCTGTGCAGGCAAAAAACTTAAACTCAAATTATTCAAGCTTCCAAACCTAGGCAGCTACCAGCTTCCAGAAGTTACTTGGGGGAAAAGAACAAGCTCAAGATACCACAGAGTAGCAATCAGCCACATCCAAAATGTGATGAAGGGTCTGTGACAAATGACCCAGTTTTGTTCAACAGACGTTTTACTTAAAGGGGGAAGGAAGATTGTTTGAGATTAAAAGAGACCTAGGAGACACCCAAACACAATATGTGAGCTTGTTTGGATCCTGAATTAAACAAACCAATCTTAAGAACACTTTTGAGACCAATTGGGCAAACTTGAATGTATATTGGGTATTCAGGAAGAGTAAGAAATTGTTAACTTGGCTAGATGTGATAATGGCATCGTATTTATAGGAACAGCCGATAAACGAAACAACAATGAAAGCAATCTATGAAAATATTTCTGGAAGAAAGACATCTGAAATTTTCTTTACAATAATGAGACAATAAAGTGCCATAAAGCATGATATAAGATTGTATTGGAGGAAGTCATTGAAAAGACTTGGCTGTTGGTTGCCCTTGGACCTGGACCTTGACCTAGGCAACCATAGACTCCTTACCCCTCATCTGTCCTTGAAATGTACATCCTATCACTCTGCACTGTTCCCACTGTGGGAGACATTTCAAGGACTACGCCTCAAGAACGTGATGTGTTGTTGAGACCATCTGGACTCTATACATGATTGAACCTTGTGAAGGCCTCTATTTAAACTTTTCAGATTCTAGCAGGTGGTGGGGAGATCTGCTCTTTCTTTGGTCTCTCTTTGCTCTCTGTGTATAGGAACTGGCTTTAGATTATACCCAGGAAACTCTTGCCAAGACTGGAAATGTGTCTAGTTGTTGAAGGTTAGTGATGTCTATAAGAGGATCATTCTTATGTGCTTTGCTTCTGTAAATATTTGAATATTTCCATAGTAAAAAGTGAACACAATAAAACCTAGAATCCAAGAATTTGAAAGCTGTGTCTCAATTCTAGATTATTATTGCCAACACCACTCTTCAACATGATGAGCTTTGTGGCAGCCCTGTGTTAAGCAGGGGCTTAACGGTGCAGGAAAACAAAGATAATGATGAAAAGTATAACATTTCATCCCATCATATCTGCATTTTTTATCTTTTTCAATTAAAAATAAAACAGACTTGAACATTTTCCATAGTCTGAAAAATCCGATATCTCACACCAACATTATGCAGTTCATCAACTGTGTGTAGAAGTTCTTGTGATTCATTTCACAGACATTTATTCAAAATATTATTGGATTTATGTGGTTATTTGATCACTGTATATGCTCTCAATTAATCAGTAGTTGAATATAACTAGTGTCATGGGGAGATTCACCACTTTTGTATTTTAAAAGGAAATTCTCATTCTAGAAAAGGTTGGAATCCACGTATGCAGACAAAGGCAACTGTTTGACAGAAGTTTTTGTTTTTTCTTCTCCACCCTAGGGGTTTTAACCCAAAGATAAAGAGAATGTTAGAAACAAATGTCAGCTTTCTGGCTGATGTCTGCAACTATCCTCTGTGCGCTGGGCTTGTGCCTATTAGCCTTTCTGTTTGCATCTCTGCATTGAAGACAGACAGCTTGAAGTGCCTTCTCTGTGTTCTTAGACCTGCCCATGACCAGGCCTGAACTCTGAGGATGGAGAGGGTGTTCTTTGAACTTAAAGATAATCCCAATGATCACACTGCAACATAAGCAGAGAGGGCCAATAAGGAGCTTTGTATGATTTGGTATCCCAGGAACACTTTGAACCTTTTTCTCTGGTCTTGCCCCTTTTCCATTCTTACAAGCTGTTTCCCCTCTATGCTATCTGTGGGCTGCAGGATGAATATGTTTAAGAGAAAATCTCCTTTAGGATGGGTTTCCTTTCATTGCCCAAATGCCTGTTCACTAGTAGGCCCTCGTGGAGTTATTTCTTTTCTGTATTGCATGCATGTGCCTCTGTGGCTTCTTTGCCACTTGGTATTTAAACATCTAACCCCACAAATCGGGTCACTTTTGGAACAATCTGTTAGGAACTTCGGGTGCAATGAGGAGAAGAATCAGACTTCACTGGGAACTGGCTAGAAGAGCATCGAATTAAGACTCAAGAAATCCTGCTTCTATTTTCATTTTCTCCATCATGTGTTGGTGTGACTTAGACAAATCTGTGCCTTCACCAAAAGTAAAATAAAATAATCAAATAAAATAGTCAATTAAAGTACAATAAAACAACGTAATTCATACATATGGGCTAGTCTGTCTATCAGAAATGTTGGTGAGGAACTTAAAATCAAATCAAAACAAAACAAAAACAGGAAATGAGACATGTAAATGTGTTGTGATTTTAAAGGCAAGAGTTGTTTGAAGGAAGAAAAGCATCTTTATGAATCCTCGATTATTGCCCAAGGCTATGGATACAGATGATATTTGACATTGGCTGAAAAGCTCCTTAATTATTCAGTTTCTGACAGTAACACTGGCTTGTTGACATTAAGACCTTCACCCTAACGAAGAGAGCAGAGACGTTTTTTAAAAATTATAATTTTGTGCCAGATAGTTAGTGGAGTTTGGTATTTCTCTCTGCTTTGTAATGTCTGCAACAATTTCATTTCCTGTAGAAAGCAAGAAACGTTTCTGGGTTATACTTGGGAAAAGTAAATTGCAAAAGCTTGTTTTTATATCATAGGACTCCTTTCATGGGCTCCTTTTGATCCCATATGTACAAGAATTATAAATTGATAGTTCAAGGGGAAGTGAATGGGCTTGATTAAAGAAACATACAGTCTGAAATTCTATCCCTTTCCAGTTCAGATTTGGAGGGCCTTCTGCACTGATGGATGCCTTCTGAATGCATGGTGCCTTCAGAAACTGCACGGTGCAGTTTCCACAGTGGATTGCACTGGCCTCCTGGCATTTTTTGACTCTGGGCCCACGAACACTTCATTATGGATGACTGCCTGCCTTGATTTAGTGTTTTGATATTTAGTTACCACGGTTTTAATGTCATTTCTATGACATCTCCCCTTTGTATCTTCCCACCTCATGCTCTCTCTGCACTGCCCAAATCAAGGTAATTGTAACTTAGGCCATGACTTTCAGCACCAGGGAATAACCGGGTGTTCTCTCATTTACCATGCACCCAAAGGGCATGCCAACCTCCATTGGCGCCGAGCTCAGTAAGCCCTGCCATTCCCATAGGTCAAGCCTAGGATGCCAGGGCACTGATGCAGAGAGCCTCCGCCTCCAGGGATGATGATAATCAACTCCAAAGCACCAGGCAGCTGCTCTATGCAGTGGATTTAATTCACATTGCATAGTAATGCTCATAAGATGAGGTCCCTGGGGATATGTTTCCATGCAGGACTTTTCACAGAGGCTTATTGCTTTTCTCATCAGCTTCTAATGCTGCTTATGAATTCCGCATGGGTTCCTCTTTCCCTGCAGGATAGCATTTGCATAAAAAACAAACTACTGGATAAACAAGACTTCACCAGTTATCATTCCTTCTAACACCCCTATGTAGAAGGTTGACAGGTGTGCGTTTGGGTGCAGTTTATATATTTTGTGTGCATGAGCTCATGGCTCACACTGCTCAACTGCTTCACAAAGTCATGGGTTTTCTCTTGCCCAAAAGAAAGCCCTAGCCCTGAGAAATAAACTGCAGTGACAATAAGCAGTGTCTCTTCCTCTAATCTCCTCGGTGCTGGTAAGGATTTTCTATACCTGCCCCAAATGGTGCCACTGCATTATTCCAATACTTTTTAGACACCACCGGATGTGGCTAATTGTGGTTAAATGTTGCACAAAGAAACCAGCATGGGGGTAAATGTGCTCTGCCTGTTTTCTTACTGGTGAGCACATTGAATCCCACATGAAACAAAATGGCTTCGCATGGGATCAAAGAAATGCTCTCCACAGCCCAAAAATACTCACTCTACCTGTCCTCTTGAGATGTATATTTCACAAGGCCAGAGGAGGTGTCGGTAAAACAGGAAGGATGGCTTTGGGGTTGTACAGACTTGGATTCAAATTTCACTTTTATTCTCTCCAGATTAGATGAGGAAATTTAGGAAGCTCTTAGACTTGTTTCTCTTATCGGGAATGATAAATTATACATTTTTATTTATTTTGTTTGATTGAAAAATTACAAATGAAAAGGATGGATGTTGTAACAAGTTTTAGCACTACAAATATTCACTAAGAAAATAAATGAGTCTCATGCCAATAACCTTTTCCATCTGGGCCCCCACTCTAAACACACCCGTGGGTATAGCCAATATTATCTGTGTGCTGTATCTTTGTTTGTGCTTCTAAATTTATGTATACATTGGAAAAGAACATATGTAAGTATTTTCTGTATTATTTTCTTTTCTGACAAGATTGTATCATGTATCACGATATCAAGGGGGTACTCTACAAACTCTTTTCCAACCCAATTTCTTCACTTAAATTTCTTATCCCCTGCAGGGACTCTTCTGTTTTAACAGCCCTAAAATATTGCAAAATACAGATGCTCTGTAATTTACCTGACTACTACTTATTTATGGAAAATCCGTTTTACCGTATTTACCATTAAAAATGTGCTAAAACACATTTTAGAGTGGCATTCTTAAGTGCTGTTGCTTTTTTTTTTCAGTATGGCACATTTTTTTAAAGTGTAAATACTGAGCTCAAAGATTGAAGCATTTAAAAATTTTTGTTTACTGCCAGATAACTTCCCCCAATTAGTAACGATCTACATACCCGTCAGCACTGTATGAGAGGGTCCATTTTCCCATATGCCTGTAAAATCTGGTGTTATAGTATTTTTAATTTTTGCCCGTTTCGTGGTTGAAAATGGTTATCTTGCTTTTGTTTGAATTTGCATTTCCAAAAATCTAAACTATGTGCAGAGAGGTCACACTGAGGTGCTCCATGAATCAAAGCAATTAGCAAGAAATCATGCTTAGAATAGTTTTCCCAGTAGAGAAAACAGTCTTGATCAGGTTCTTTCTTGAACTCTGGGAGATGAGAAATTGGCATGAGGAAGGTAGATTATGAAGAGCAATGAAGTAGGGTAAAGAGATGGTGTTGGGGCAACCCAGGGGAATATTTCCTTCCACAATATTCCAGAGGACTAGCTTGCTGGCAACATTTGACTTATACCTGGGCCATACTTTTGGTCTTGCCCTCCGACTGCCAGTTGGTCAGTCCATTCAAGCTCAGTTTTCAACAGGCAGTTTGGCAGATGTGGACCAGAGTTGTGTTATGAACTTTGCATCACACACCCAAATGTGGTGCTTAAAAAAATAAATAAATAAAATTATTTCATGTATTTTATATGCTCTCTTTGATGCTTTTCTACTGTTTCCTATACAAAAGAAATCAAAACAGTAAGTTTATGTCCCCAGAATGAAAGCACTACTTTTCTCATAGACCACAGGTGAACGCTGATTTGAAGGCCCATAGCCTTACCCTAAGCATTTACCTCAGCATATGTGAATTTTGTTCAATGAGGAGAGCTGATTTGCCAGATTGCAGCTCAGAGGTTAGATGATCTCTTTCAGACTGTGATGAGAAATGCACACACTCCCACTTGATATATGTTAGCAATAAAATACTCTGAATTCCCATATTTACATGGCAAATGAAAGCAGGAAAGGAAAAATGTATTATGGGTTAGATGCATTTCTGTTCTTTTTTAAATTATATCACCTAATCCTCACTATAGCCTTATGAATTTGAGATAATTATTACTCCCATTTTACAGACAAGGCATGGAGAGGTTGACACTTACACAAGGTTAACAGATTTGGTAAGTAAAGGAAATCTGGTTTGAACCCAGGTCATTCTGGTTTGAGGCCAAGTGCTTCTTTGACTGTTAGATGGTCCAGACTCACCAACTAGGGAGCAGGAGAGCTTCTGCTTCCACCAGCCCGCCCCCAAACACACTAAAGTTTGAATGCATTGCCTAACAACAAAAATAAATAAACGTGCTTAAAATGGCAATGTAGGCCAACTAGTTAGTTTCCTCATGACATCCATAAATTAATTCTGCTGCCCAGTTTCAATGGACAGGATTAAAATTTCACTCCGTGTCATGAAACCTCCTCACGGTATCCACTCAGGGTGGTTAGGAAAGAAACTACATGGGTTGTTGTAACAGAAATAATGAAATACAAGGATTTATTAACCAGTTAATAGAGAACTGGAAATGCTCAAATGGGACACAGTGTTGTCACAGAGAAAGGAAGTGCAGGCAGTGACCATGGCGGTTCAGCTTGTAGAGGAGTGGTCTTGTGCACCTGGGGTCCAGAGCCTGGGAAGGGCGCACCAGCTGGCAAGTGCTGCTATCTCTCAGGCACTGTGAGGTGGTTCGAGGTATGGAGAAAATTGCAAATGGAACCCCCAGCTGCTACCCACCATAAGAGCAACAAATGACAAGGAGAGCAGGAACAAGCAGATTAGTACAACCTTTTGCCATCCTCCAGCCTTCCCATCGCCCTCAGGAGCCCCTTCTAGCAGAGTCTAACAAGGACTCGATGACAACCCAGAAATGAAGTTTATAGAGTTTTATCCCCAGTATTACAAGGCTGAGTTTGAAGCTGAAAGAAAAATATTCAATATCAACCCACTGCACATTTTCAACTACTTGACATTCTTTCTGATCTTTCTACACATATGCTGCATTTGAACTCCAATATCTTAACAAAAATAACTTTATACTTCCCCCTAACAAGGTGCAATTTCTTTCTTACAAACAAAGATGCCCTGAGTCTCTCCTTAAAATGAGGAGAAAGAGATTTATCAGTAGAAAAATGTTTTAAGTATATATACACTTGTCTTCTTAGGCTGTTTAGGCTCCTCTCACACATTACCATGGACTGGAGGCCTTAAAGAGCAGACATTTATTTATCACAGCTCTGGAGTCTGGGAAATCCAAGATCATGGTGTCTGATATCTCCTGAGGGCCCTCTTCCTGGCTTATGGATGGCCATCCTCTCCATGTATCCTTATATGGCAGAAGGCAGAGAGAAAGGCTCTCCTATATCTTCTTATTAGCACACTAATCTGATTCACAGGGACTCCACTTCATAATCTATTTACCTCCCCAAACCGCATCTCCTAATGTCATCACATTGGATATTATGTTTTCAGCATAGGAATTTTGAGGGGACACATTCAGTCCCTAGCAACGCGGAAATGGAAATATTCAGGGGTGAATGGGTAGACTAACATGTCGATCTAGAAGCTGGTGAAAAAAATGAGTGATAAGAAGGTAGGTTGGCTGTCCTGAAGGGGTCTTTAAGGACTCTGATTTTGACTCCATGGCTAATAAAGGGATAGCGGAGGCTATTTGAGTCAAGAATAGTGATACAAAGATAGTCTTTCAGGGGCAGAGTGCAGGATTTTATGAAGACAAGCACAGTAGTCCACATAGGAAAAGATGTGGGACTGGAATCGGGACATGGCAGTCGGGACAAAATCCAGTGTGGCTTTGACCCCATTGCAACCTTTAAAACTGGCTGATGTAGAAGGAAAGACACGGAGGCTGGGTGACCTCACCTTAGGGATTGGCCCACGGGTTTGCAGAACCGTAAAGGGGATGGTCAGCATTCTAAATCCCCTGCATCAGAGAAGTGTGGAAATAGTAGGGGAATATCAGTGAGAATAAAACTGAAAGGCATCCAGCAGTCCGCAGATTCCAGGATAATCCATGCTCTCATTTTTTACATCTGAATCACTACTGTAGCTTCATCACAAGTTGTCTTCCTTTGTCGTCTGCCCCCTCCGAACCTGACCAATTATCTATATGGCAGCTAGAGCCATCTTTTTGAACATCACCTAGACCACAGCTCTCCCTTCCTCAGTATTATTCAGTGACTTCTCCTGCGCTAAGAACAAAATAAATACTTAATAGCCTATCTCGCATGGTCTTGCCTGATCTGGCCCCTGATGGCATCTCTTGTCTTTTCTCTCTTTTTTCACTCTAGTTACCTTGGCCTTTTAAATTTTCTTGCTTATTCCATGCTTTCTCTGCTTAAAGGACTTGACCATGCAGTTCCTGTGTGGGAATGTTTTCCCAGTTGGCTTCTTTTCAGCTGCCCAACCCCTGGCCTTTCTGGACTGTTATAAACTCTGCTACTTCCTCTCTTGAAACCCCATTTTTTCATAGGTTTTTCCCCCCCCAAAATTATAAACCATGAAAAGCAAAATATAGACCTTTTCCCCCCTTTTGCCTGAATCTCCTGATAAGGCCAGGCAGAGCCCAACTTCCTGTTCTTTGTGTCATGATGGATGAGCTAAGATCAGAACTGTTTGTCACGATTGATTAGCTAAGATTAGAAATGTTCATTCTAAAGTAATTATCCAGAAACTAACTCTCCACAGAGAAAAACATTTTCTATGACTGCCACTTCCCCCACCCACAGAATGATCCCTCACTGGAGCCCACCCCGTGGGCACTTGTTTTCCCCTCCTGGGGCAAAAACACTTTGCTGAGATACTCCAATCTTTGGATCTAAGATGCACTTTCTATTAAAATAACCTGAATAAAATTAATCCCGTTATTTGTCTGGTTTCAGTCCTTGATAATTATATATTTACTGATGTGTTTTGTTGTTTAATGTGTTCTTCCTGACATCTCTTTGCTCCTCTCCTTTCACTTACACTAGGCTTTTAACTTTATGAGGGAAGGGACCATTCCCTTTTGGTTAGTACAGTAGCATCGATGCTTCTCATGCACCTGACCTCATATGGAGACACCTCATAAACATGAGTGAATAAATGAATGAATGTCAAAGCATCAGGTGTCTCCAAGTAGTGACAAGACTTGCAATGATGCAAGAGGCAGTATCAGAGAAATAAGTGTCCAGGAGTGTGTGGAACAGTATTTGGACCCCAGAAAGGGGGGTTATAGGAGAAGGTAGACTGTTAGGGGAGCATCCTGGAGCTCTGGAGTTCAGGTGACTAATTCTACACCAGCAGATGATCTAGCACGGAGATTAATAACTTTGGTCCAAGTTCAGACATAGATACCCCTCAGAAATAGATTAGGCTCTAGCAAAAAAAATGCAAAGGTTCACACTGGCATGCTAAATCTAAAGCAGCAAAATCAACTCTAAACCTCAAATTTATGAGTCCGAATGTATTGATTTACTGGCAGCGTTGTTTTAGTTTGGCTCTGGGCACACAGGGTAAAGATACTGGTCTTATATCTCAGCTTAAATGGGGAAACACAGCTAGTTATAATGGAAAAGGGAGAACAGAAACAGATATAATTTGAGGTATAATTTAAGAAATGAAAATATTTTTTTTCGCCTATGCATTTGGCTAAGATTGGGAAAGATTGAGTGTTTGGGGAACCAGACATTTTTCTACATTGGTTGTTGAAGTCTACATTGTTTGAAGTCTTTTTGAAGTCAGTCGGTAATATGTACCAGTAGCTTAAAATGTTCATTCCTTGGAACAGAACGGTTTCTAGTGATATGTCTTGCAGATACGTATATGCACAAAGATTAATCTCCATATATAATTACAGCTCTATGTATATGAATTTGAAAAACCACTGAATATTCCACAATAGAATAGCTACATTATAACTCATTTCTATATGATGGTGAATTGTTTCTGATTATGCTTGCTACCCTAATAATAAACCTCAAATCTAAAAAGTTTATTTATTTATTTTGAGAGCGGTTGGAGAGGCAGAGATAGGGAGAGACAGAATTGAATCCCATGCAGGCTCCACGCTCAGCACAGAAACCAAAGGTGGTGGGCAGCGGGGGGGGCGGGGGGACAGGCAGGCTAGAACTCACTAACCATGAGATCATGACCTGAGCTGAGATCAAGAGTCCAGCTTAACCGACTGAGCCACCCAGGTCTCCCATAAACCCCAAATCTCATTGGCTTTATGGAATGGAAGCTCCATTCTGCTGTTCAGAATGTGTGAACAGCAAGTGCAAAACACAGTGACCAGTTCTATAGCATGTTAAAGGGAGGGTGAGTCAGCATCATTCGTTTATTGCCATCATGCATGTGAAGAGTCCCTTGGCCTCTTCCCAGAACTCTGAGGGCCCTGCACAGAGTTCTCGATTATGCACAGAGGCCATTTCCTGCACAATTTAAGGGATATCCCATAACTTAAAATCATATCTCTAATTTCCAGTCAGCAAAGTACAGGCTAGTGTCTATCACTATGTTCTTTTCCAGGTATTCCTTTGAAAAGTTGCCCCTCCCAAACAATTTGGGGTCGTTCATTTTGTAGTAACCCAGGGAGCATGTCTGGGAAAGTGGCTGACGTTGGCACTATAGAATAACAGGGTGAGTCTTACTGTCTCTGTCTGTTACATATTTGGGCAAATGGTTTGACTTGCAATGTCTTGAAAATCAAATTTAATACCAGGAAGTGCTTGTGATGGTTCAACTACTGTTGTGCTTTCTTTTTGTGAAATGAGTTTGGTCCTTTTCAGTTTCTTGATCAGTACATCAAGGTTTTCCTTCTACATTATATGATCATATTCTTTTCGCTCTTGGAGGAATTAAAAAAAAAACATGTTTTGAGTTAGAGACCTGAGGATGTGAAACCATGAATGATTAACTGACTGTTTTTGCTATTAGCACCTAGACTCTAATTGAATTGTCCTAGTAATGATCAGTGTGTGCAGCTTTGAAGACACGAGGAAATGTAGATTAGGATAAAAAAAATAAACTGTTTTCCTTATTTGCCACTATTCCTTTTTACATGAAAAACTCACTTAGAATGCTAAAATATTTACAATGGAAAAATAAAAATTAAACATTTACAGTCTCCCCTAGCACGTCTATCTATCTAGTAAGCCAGATAGTGTTTGATCAATATAGTAATTACATTTCTAAATTGAATCTATGGGTAGATGGGTGGTATTTATAATTCTAGTAGTCTCAGATTCTAAGATACTGGGACAAATGCTGGAAAGAAAGTAGTTCATTTTATTATACTTTTATTCTGTTTTAAAACCTGTGTTTTAAATAAACCAGATATAAAACAAGCATGGAGGTGATTTTTAAGATCTATGATCTAAATGTTGGTAGCATGTACATGAAAATCAATATCATTTTTATTTAAGGAAGATTCATATTTTTTACATCATTAACATACTACCATGAAAGCCTAAGTTCTTAAACTATTTGAAGAAAGTATTTGTCTTCATTGTCACAAGCTGTTAGTACTTTTATTCTGGATTTCACAGAGTTTAAAGCATTCAGAACTACTTACCCAGAAGCTCCAGCCTAGGGTATCGGTAAGGGTATGTATGTATGTTTGGGAAGAAGTTATCAATGGTGTATGTGTGTATATATCTATATCTACATCTTTCTATTTATGGTTAATACAAATGCATCTGCAATTCATTTATAATACATTCACATATATAGTAAATATTCTTGCATGTACTATAATAAAATATATGATATAAATATAATATTATGTTTTTCTGGCTTCAGCCCTGAAGAAATTTCATTCCCCTTCAATTCCCTCAGTGAGTACTGACAATTCCCCAAGGTAGGTCTCCCAGCTGCACCCTGGGTCATACATCTTGCTGACAAGAGTCTTTTTCCCATCTCTTGTAGTGGCTTACTGTGGTAACATCTCCTCTAGCTATAATACCTAATGCAGCAGTTATGGAGTTAATACCTATAAAGCTGTCACTATCCCTGTTGCCAGCCTATTGCCACCACAGTCATTTCTGGTGCTCACCCATTTCTGGAGCAAAGCTCTGCATCGCCAATGTCAAACATGCCGATGTGTGCAACAAGTACCTTTTCCCAACACTGCTCGTTCTGTAGGTCATCCCTGCAGAAGATTTTGGCACAAGTTCTTTGTGAAACAGTTCTTTTTATATTTCATTCTTCACTGAATGTTCTTGATCTCAGGCATATGTCCTGGGGGCTGGGCTAGAAGGTAATTGAAGTAACCTACACTGTTATATTCACCATTACGATTCCACTCTGATGCAGGCCCATGGTCCTCGGACCACACTTGTGAACTTGATTTCTTTTGCCCTCACAATGGGCTTTTTCTCAGAAGTTTCATGTTTATCATGTAACTAGAACCCCAAGAGTCTCACTTTACAGGTTCCCCCCACCCCCTGGCTACACAGATAAGGCTGAATCCTAAGATAGACAACCCTTAACCTCAAGTTGGGATCCTGTCATACCGATGACAGGATATATCATAAAAAAGACTTTGCTAGCCAGAAAAATTCAGATGGAGAGAGATTGTGTCTACTGCTACCATAACAAATATTTGAGAGATACTCTAACATAAACTAAGTAGAGCGTTTGATAACTATATTTCAAAAGGGGAGGGGACTCTAGCACCTTGCAAAAATGAAAAACATTAGTAGGGTCCACTCAGGTAACACAGTAACATAGTAACTACCCTCACATCCTGAAAATCTCTTATAAGGAGGGTAGAGAGTGGGAAATCAGTCGAACCACAAATTTATCAGGAACCTTGAGACATTCTCCAATCAACCCAAGTCTACTTCATCCTGAATAGATAGTGTGATTAGAAAGCAGGCAAAGTGACAGAGAGTGAGGATTCCAAGTGAAAAGACCCATAGTCTTAGAGGTTAAAAGCTACTTAAAATATAAAGATTACAGACAGCGAAGTCCTGACCCCTGTGGAAGAGTCTAGGTGGTCCCTGTCATGCATGTTCCCACTTCACTCTTTAGTACACCTCTCTCTATCCACATAATCCCATAGGATAGTTGCACCGGCTCAGGATGAATAAACTCTAGGGAATTACTAGTGTTGCTGGGGATTCTGAGCAGGATAGAGGTCTCAGGGCAGGGAGTGCCTCGCCTCTCTTCTGTGAGGGAAGCAGCTCATGCAGTATTACTAGAAATAAAAAGGGATATTTTTCAATGAGATGTGACAACCCAAAAGAAAGACACGATGATAATAAATTGCCGTGCATCCAACAATATACCTTTAAATGATATAAAACAGAAGACGACAGAAATGAAAGGGAAAGTGGACACATCCTAAACCATGCTGGAAAGCTTTTACATGCTTTCGCCAAGAAACTTGTAGAACTAGCTGACAAAAAAGAAATTATTAAAAGCATAGAAGATACAAATAACACAGTAAATAAAGCTTAATCTAATCCATATATTTTGAGCAATGTGGCCAACAACTGGAAAAATAGCACAGGTGTTTAAGCACAGATGGAATATTTACAGAATTCACTGCAAAATTGATCATTGGCTTGTCCATTAATAAGCCACAGAAAAATTTTAAAAATGGAAAGAATTTAGATTATGTTCTCTTACCCCACTGGAATTAATATGGAAATCCGTATGAAAAAGATAACCAGTAAGTGCCCATACATTTATTTATTTATTTTTGAATTATGAAATTTACGAAATTAAGCAATGCATTTAAAAATAACCCATGAATCATAGGGAATCTTAAGAAAATAAAAATATTCTGAAATAGATGTTTATGAAAGTTTACAAAACTTTGTGGAATATAGATGAACCAGGGCATATAGGGAAATTCCTATACTTAGTTTCATGTTGGAAAAGCTGAATGACAGAATAATCATTAACTAAGTATCTCTCTAAGAATGTTGAAGAAACAGAGAGATAATTAAGTCAAAAGCAAGTAAAAGGAGATAGGTAATATTGATACGGAGGAATTGATAAAGTAGAAATCTATCAGAGACCATCCACATAGCCCCTAATGACTCTAAAAAAGACTGATAAACCACTGGTGCCATCAATCAAGAAAAAGAGTAAACACATGAATGAGAAGGTACAGATAGTAAATATAAGGAATAAAAAGTGATTTATTAAGGGGCACCTGGGTGGCTCAGTCAGTTTAGCATCTGACTTTGGCTCAGGTCATGATCTCACGGTTTGTGAGTTCGAGCCCCGCATCAGGTTCTGTGCTGACAGCTCAGAGCCTGGAGCTTGTTTCAAATTCTGTATCTCCCATTCTCTCCGCCCCTCCCCTGCTCGCGCTGTGTCTCTGTCTCAAAAATAAAGAAACATTTAAAAAAGTGATTTATTAAAACAGAGCCCAAAACATTAATAGTTATTACTCTATTAGAACTTTTATATCAATAAAATTTAAATGTAGATATAATGCATAGTTTCTTATAATTTTTCTTAATTTCTCAAAACAAAACTAACTTACCAAATTTGACACAAAAAATTGAAATCTTATTACTTAATATCTAGTGGCTGAATGAAATCCATAATTTAAAAAATGTATAATAATTTAAAACAAAAAAATGAAGCAAATAGAACACAAGGCACAGATGATTTTTATGGTGAAATCTCACATCAAGGGAGGAAAAGATGGGTATATGACCCAAAGTCTTTCTTCACTCAGAGGGACCATTAAGTCATTTTATACAGCTAGGATAACTGGATTAAAGTTTATATAAAAATATATATATAATATATATAATTTATATTGTATATCTGTGAAGAAGGACATTACAGAAAGGGAAAACAATAATTTATTACCATAAATGTAAACCTTTTTACCTCAAATTTTAGCAAAAAGAATCCAGTAATATACCAAAAAAGGTAAATACATCATAATCAAGTTTGGTTTACTTCTGGTCTGCAAAATTCACATTTGAAAATATAGTCAATGTGATCCATCACAATAATTGAATAAAGAAGAAAAATCATATGGTCATCTCAAAGGATTAGGCAAAACATGTCAGAGAACCCAGCATCTATTCAAGATTTAAAAAATAATTCTTAGATAACTATTCATAAGGGGCTCCCCTTAAACTCAAAAACCAGTAACACCTATCATACTTCATGGTAAGGTAGTGAGATAGAGAATGAGAGAAATATGTTCACGGTGACACTTGTACTCAATTATTTTACTGAATCTCCCAGCCAGTTCGATAAAGTCAGAAATTACAAAAAATGAAAGAAAAATAAAACACAAGGGCATGTGGATGGCTCAGTCAGTTAAGTGTCTGACTCTTGGTTTTAGCTCAGGTCATGATCTCAGAGTTCATGGATTTGAGCCCCAAGTTGGGCTCTGCGCTCATAGCACAGAGTCTGCTTGGGATCCTCTCTCTCCCTCTCACTCTGCCTCTCCCCTGCTCATACTCTCTCTCTCTCAAAATAAATATATAAACTTAAAAAGAAATAGAAAAAGAAAGAAGAAATAAATAGGTGTTATTTGCAGACAATGGTATTATATATGAAAAATTCCAATGGGCCAACACATAAAGTGTTAACACTAATGAATGAACTTGACAAGTTTTCTGGCCATACTATTAATGTATGAAACTCAAATGTATAACTAAATGCCAACAACAATCAGAATTCTACTTGAAAGTTACCACTTAACGATAGTATAAAAATCCAAATACAGAGGACAAAATGTGTGCAAGAACTCAATATAAAAAAATATATACAACATCATTGAGAGAAGTTTTTAAAAAATTGGTACACAACCTCACATATATATTTCATTTTAATGAAATAGAAGAACCAATAACGTAAAGAAGTCAATTCTGTCCAAATTGTTTGTTTAGCAAAGTTAGAAATGATAAAATTTAAAATTTACAAGTTCGCTTCAAATTTCAAGTGAAATGAATGCAAAGGATTGAGAATAGAATAAAAAACTTGATAATAAAAGATGAGAGGACTTTCTTCCCTAGATATCAAGACTAACAATAAAAACATAATATTTAAAAGATATGTGTAATATATAAGAGAGTGTAGTATCAACCAAGGGTAATCAAATACATCAATGGAATGAAGTAAAGATTAATAGATGCTTGATTTATGCCAAAGATTTCTTTGCAGAGCAGTAAGAGAGAGGGTAGGCTTTTGAATTGATGGTGGTGGTAAGGATCCATAACAGATACACACCTCATCCTGATACAAAAGTCATTCCATGACTATTGTTTATCTAAATTCTAAAGATAAAGCAATATGGCTTCCAGTAGTTAGTACACAATAATATCTCCATGATTTGGAGAAGGGGAATGATTTCTTCAATAGGATACAATGAGCATTAGCCATGAACTAAAAGACTGATAAATTTTTAAAATCAAGAACTTCTTTTTATTAATAGACTCAAGAAAGACAGTGAATATATAAGCCACAGATTGGGAGCAAATACTTTCAACTAATATAACTAATAAATAACTAATAAAATGATTATATCTAGAATATACATAATGGTATTCAGAATATATAAACACTTCTACAAAGTTATAAGTAAAAGAGGACAATTTAAAACAAAAAATTAAAAACAATTGTTTTAAAAACAATTAAAAATATTCAAGTAACGTGAAAAGAGTTTAAAAAGGCCATTATTCACATGGCTAATAGATATGAAAAAGGAACGGAGATATTCAAATAAAAATCACTATGGCTTATACACCAACATTGTTTACGCTAAAAATTAAAGTAGTAAATTTTGGCAAATATGTGGTCCAACTGAAACTTCCCGGTCCTCTGGCAGACGTTCAGATATTATAAATATTTAGGAGAACTGATTGCTATTGTCCAGTGAAACTGGACTTACACTTACCTTTTCCCCAGGAATTCCACTCCCATTCCAACATAGCAGACATGCACACACATATGTAACAAAAGGCATGCATTAAAATTTTAATGAGAAAAATATTCATAATAGCAAAAAATGTGAAAAAAAATGACCATCATCAATAGAATGGGTAGATGCATTTTGTTTTCTTTGTCATACTATAGACAATACAGCAAAGAGAATGAATAGCTACAGAAAACCATGCAGATGAATCTCACAATTATAATGTCGTGTGAAAGAAACCAGACACTAATACACATTATACAATTGAATCAAAATGAAGTTCAAAAAGGGGACACTTTTTTTTAAACCTGTGATTTCAAAAGTTATGTTAGTGGCTGATTTTTGAAAAGAGGAAGAGTTAAATGTTGGGAGGGAATATAAACCGGAGTTTTCTAGGTGACAGTGATGTTTTCACTCTTGATTCCGCTGATGATTGCAACTGGAAGATTTATAAAGTTGTACTCCTAAAACTTTTTCCTTTTCTTTTTTGCATATTATATTTAAAAAATTTGTACAAGGCCATATCTTCTTCAACCAGGTGATTCAACGTTATTAAGGTACATCTTTGCATCTCTTAGAATCATCTTCTTTCCTAGACCATGAGACATGACATTATAGCTGAAGGTTTATCTTTGTCAATCTCTGTGGATGTAGAATGCGAGTCCCATCATCATAAACTTCTGGGATTGAGGTCTTTCTTTTCATAGATCAGGCCCCAAATATTTTTTTAAGTTTATTTATTTATTTTGAGAGAGAGAGAGAGAGAGAGAGAGAGAGAGAATGAATTGGGGACAGAAAGATAGGGAGAGGGAGAGAATCCAAAGCAGGCTCCACGCTATCAGCACAAAGCCCAATGTGGGGCTCAATCCCACAAATCATGAAATCAAGACCTGAGGTGAAACCAAGAGTCAGACACTTAACTGATGAAGCCATCCAGTTGCCCCTCAGACCCCAAATAGAAATGCCATCTTCTTACTCCTGACTTTGGAAGATAGATGTAGGTGAAGCATTTCCAGAAGTTTTCATTCTTAACCCATTTTTCTTCCCCAAAACTTCATGATGGAGATCATATACTTTCTGCTATGTTTTAAATTATTTTAGTATTTAATTATCCTTGTATACCTGATTTATTTTCTGACATTATGATGTAGTACAACTCAATGAGCAAAAACCCATTGCTGTCATATAGCCCCAGTTATAAATCTCACCTGTGTATTTTTTTTTAACTGTATGATTTAGGGAAACGTACTTAAACTCACTGGGACTCAATTTTCTCATTTCAAGATAAAAGTAACAATGCTTACTCAGTAATTTACAGTAAGGAATGGAGTAAAATAACCTATGAACAATGTTTGCATTGAATTTGTTTCTTAGAATACTAAATCCATTCCCCTCATAAATTATTTTTTGAATCAAAGTGGTCAATGGAAAAAATATCTTTTATGTAATAGAGAAATTAATATCTTTCTTTTTCTCTGCAAGAGTATAGAATATTTAAAGGACATTGGTATTTTTAGGATGAAAAATGCAGAATGAATTAAACTCATTAATTTCCCATATATGCTCTGAAATTATTTTTCATAATATCTTGCTTGTCAAATAAGAGATTCATATAAAAAGCCTCATAAGAAATTTCAATAGGAAACAAAATGTATTAAAAGTATTATTAGCTCTTTAATGGGACTCCAATTTCAACATTTATGTAAAGACTTTCCTTTTAGTATGGCTGCAGTTTCATTAAAATCTGAATGAAAAGAAGAAAAGAGATGCTTTCCTTAAAATGACCAAATCTGTATATTTTTTCCCCTAAAAGTATCAGAGATGGGAAAAAGGTAATGGAAACACACAAAGCTTTTAAGGTCTCTGGTCAGAACTGGTGTACTGTCATTTTTGCCTTCATGTCTTCAACCAATGGCAGTCAGAGAGCAAGGGATCATGAATGCAGTCACCCCCACTGAGGCTGCTGGGGGGGGGAGGAAGCAAAAGTTTAAAGTTTCATAGGTACATGGAGCCCCTGGGTGGCTCAGTCAGTTGAGCGTCTCACCATTTCCGAGTTCGAGCCCCACGTCAGGCTCTGTGCTGACAGCTCAGAGCCTGGAGCCTGTTTCAGATTCTGTGTTTTCCTCTCTGTCTCTGCCTCTCCCTGCCTCGTGCTCTCTCTCTCTCTCTCTCTCTCTCTCTCTCTTTTTGTCAAAAATAAATAAACATTAAAAATTTTTTTAAGAATCATAGGTACCATACATTTATGTAAGGTTAATTAGCACATATAATTATGGGCTTCAACAAACACAATATGTCATTAATTCATGTATTTACTCATTAACACAGTCAACGACCAAATGAGTATTTAAGAAATATCTCGTACTTCTGTAAAGTTAGCTTAAACACTGACCCTGGTTTTAGAAACATTAGAGTTATCACTTCATTTGTTCATGTATTCAACAAAAACCTCTTGGACTTCTACTATATGTCAAGTTCTTTGGCAAATGTTTTCCAAAATTTAGCTATCTTTTTTATCCAACAATTCTCTGTATTGGATAAAAGAATTCAGTGACCTAGATTTATCATATACAAATAATTATTCCTGAAGAGTTCAGCAAGTTTCTATGTTAAGTAAAAGTTGACACCCAATTTTTGGATCATCTGGGGGGTTCTGTTGGATAAGCATCTGACTTCAGCTCAGGTCATGATCTCATGGTCTGTGGGTTTGAGCCCCGCATCAGGCTCTGTGCTGACTGTGTGGAGCCTGCTTCAGATCCTCTCTCTCCCTCTCTCTCTACTCTTCTCCTACTTGCTCACTCTCAAAAATAAATACACATTTTAAAAAATAAATAAAAGTAAACAACTTTTATAGAAGATTTCTGAGATTATAAACATAGATGGGATTGGTAAGATCTCTTTTTAAAGAATTTTGGGCTAATATTTTTATGGCAATGTTTTTTTTGCCAGATGTTGCCAACTGTTGGCCTACTGAACATATTCAGCAACAGAAGAATTTTGTTTGGCCAGCATAGAGGTTACACACTTTGCTCAATGGCAGCATTTGAGCACTGGTTACCATTCACACATGTATTTGAACAGTTCCAAAACTAGTGAGTAGGATTTGAGTCTTATAAGTGTTATGTGAGATGACCATTTATTCAGTCACCCTGAGCAAAAACATGTAATAGCTGCACTTCAGATGGGGAGTATTAACTAAGTTAACAATTGTGGTATCTGAGTTAAAAACCAAAGGCAAATAAGACAAAGTTATTGTCCTCACTTTCTAATAGGCAATCAACAAACTATTTTTGATAGACCAGGACAAAGCATCCATACAGATGCAAAGACACCTGGAGTGAGTCTTTGAAGGCAAATTGTTTTGTAGGTGAATATGGAGAAGTGGGTATTTCAGGTACATGGAAACATATAAGACAACAATCACACACATAACTTCCTGGGTGAAAAGTAAGTACATTTGAGCCCCTGAGACCAAATGATGAAGGGCTTTCATTGCCATGCTAAGGCATGCTCCTCTAGCCTGCTGTTTACCCACTTATCAGTCATCTATATTTGGACAGTTCTGGATCTCTATAATAGCTATTGCTAATTGCCTCTCCCCTATCCAGTCTGCCTTTCTTTTGTATCCAATTTTATCTGGAAGATGGCAATGCATGTGAAAAAAATCTTGATTTCCCTACATGCCATCTTGCAGTTAGATTTGGCCATTAGGCCCTCATTCTGGCAAATAAAATGTCAGTGACAGTTTTGGTCAGGGCCTTTAGGAAAGCTTTGCCTTCCAGATAAAGAGACACAGACTGACATATGTCTTTTTCCCCTTTCCTTTTTATTTTTACCCTTCCCTCTACCTGAAATACGGGCGTAATACCTGCATTGTTGCTGCCATCATGAGACATAGAGCTGAAGGCCAATTGCTAAGAGCGGTGAGGCAGAAAAACAAAACAGAAGACATCTAGGTCTCTTCATGGTGTCATGGAGCCACTGAATCAGCCTTCAACTATCTCTTTCAGGACTTTTTTCCCTGTGAGGGAAAAGTAAACCTGCTACTTGTTTAAACATTTGGTCAGGTTTTCTGTTTCTTGCAACCAAACGCAGTCTTGACTGGTAAACCATCAAGCCAAAGAACAAACACTGGGAACCTATAAAGTGCTTAGAATTGTGATACTTTCTATTTGTAGGAGAAGCAAAAAAAACAAGGTTGTGGTCTTTGAGTCTCTTTAAAGTATGTTCAATAAAGGAAACTTGTGCTTCTTTACTGAATACTGTGTTTGTGAGTCAGTAATCCCAAGTTCTGAAGACATTCACTAACCTTCCATGGAAGTTCATTCGTATAGTCATCTACACACCTACTATCCCAGTTAATTTAATTTTCCTCACAACAGCACTCTGCTTTAAAAAAGAATCTAGACAGGGGCTCCTGGATTCCTCAGTCGGTTAAGCGTCTGACTCTTGATTTCGGCTCAGGTCATGATAATGGTTTGTGAGTTCAAGCCCCACATTGGGCTCCTAACTGACAGTGCATAGTTTCCTTTGGATTCTCTCTCTCTCTCTCTCTCTCTCCCTCAAGATAAATAAACTTAAAGATAGAGAGAGCGAGAGGAAATTTGGATAAACTGAGATGTCCTTACTTATGTAACAGCTTCTATACTAATAGCCCTGTATAAGATGTGTTCTTATGATGCATGTTGGATGTGGGGTTGGTGAGGGGATAGATAAGAAGAGCCTCACATGGAGAGGCGTGGATCAACACCACAAGAAAGACATTCCAAAGGAGCAAGACCTCAAAAGATATTCATTTTAAGGAAGACTATTCTCTTTCTCTGAAATATAAAAGATGTTTGGGGCAGGTTCATTAGCCTTTGACATGGAGTGGGAAAAATGACTGGCATTTTTCTCCAAGTAAATCTGTGTCTTTTTCTCTCAAGAACCAGCATAGCATCTACTTAATGACTTCCTATGTGGAAGAAATGGTAGGAGATGTTTTTCCTTAGCTGGAAGGAAAATTTTATTCTCTGTAACCAGTCTGAGAAGAACCCAGACCCCCAGGGAACTTGCTGGGCCTTGGTGCTGGTTTGGTTGAATCACATATCCGGATTGGATCCTACAGCAAGATCACTAATGCCAGCATGAACAACTGTGTACTTTTTCAAAGCTAAAATATTCTCATTTACTCTGCTAGGAATGAACATTTTCAGGAAAAAAAAAAAAAGAAATGGAAATGGCCATGGTCTGATAAAAAATAGGTTTTCCAGATGGGGATGAAGTCATGAGAGTCTTTTTTTCTATGATGTTACTTTTTCTTTTACAGACAATTTTTTGTTGACTCTGTGGTAATCTAAGTTTATTGCAAAATCCCACATTTATGATTTCCTTAAAGATCAGGCTGCGTTCGAGTCTCACACCACGGAGCTGTGAATGTTTAAGCATAAAATGTTTGGGCTTGTAAAATGTGTTGGTTTACCAAGGAATGCTGCCTTTATATCTCATGAGAAACTTTTTATTGGAATAATGGGAAATAGGCAAAACAAGGTTCTCAAAGTTGAGGTGGTTTTGATATCATCTAATTTGACTTGTAAAATAAGTTTTGAATAGTGTCCATGGATTCCTGAAAGATGTTTTTCTGTGTCATTTCAAGGTGAGAATGTTTTAACCCTGAGAGTGTTTTGAACAAAATATTTTTATCCAAATAAGATGAACCCCAATAAATGTCATTTATAACATTTCATCCAGAAAAGATTTCGTTAATCCTTTTGATTTCACTGATCAATTTTCTATTCATCATAGTCAAAAGATTTCCATTTATCTTATCTTACTGAAAATTCTTCATTGGTACTAATACTTTCTCAATTAAATTGGCAATAAAAAGGTGATTCGTTAACTACTTTTTCTGACCAAAATAAATTTTTATTCATCGATTCTGATATAACCTTTTGTGACTTTTATTTCCACTAATTCCAATTTTCCTGAGTCAAAAATGGGTTGTATTTAGTTCTTAGCAAATATGAGAAATCTGTGAGTCAGATCAAAGAGACACAGGTATGAGAAGGAGAGAGAGAGAGCAAGACAAGAAAGGTGAGGACAGGACGAGAAGTGACAAGAACATAAGAATGAAAAATAGCCTGTTACATAGACATCACCATGAGAGGAGAATGTGGTATCGACACAAACCAGAGAGCCAAGAAATCATGTTGGCCATGTCATTGATGGTGGCCTGACTCACGGTCTTCTTCTGACTGAATTCAACTCTAGCATAAGAAGGTGAGATTTGATATATCCTTTCCCTGCAGGGCTTATCCATCCACTTATCCAGTATGGGCTAATACCCAGCCGTCTGTGCTAGTTGCTGGACCTAGAGCCAAGCAGCGTTTGACTTTGGCTTTGGCTCTGATGTCCTGCATTAAAGAAGTTCAGCTTGTGTTTGAGTGTGCATGTAATTTTTTTATTTTTTTAATTAATTTTTTATTTTTTTTACTGTCTGGCTCCACTTGAGCTAGCATTTTATATTTGAGTGGAAGACAGATGGAGCCCTGGAAGTGAACTTTCAAGTCATCCCAAGTATGAGAAAATCCAGGATCACATTTTAATGAAAGAATGAGCACGTATACACTACAGTTTGCCATCATCCTATTAGTCACCTGGAGGTATTTAATTTTATCTTTGCAGATTGGAAGAATTCAGCACTCTTTAACCACCTTTTTATGTATCTTGGACTTTGTTTCTTTTATAATCACATTTATTCATCTCATTCAATACTTGAAATTAAATGAATATTCTTTCTAAAAGACTTTATTATCAATAAGGATACACACTAGAAACATAGCTCTCCTAAGTTTAACTACTTCAGTTAATCTACAATTCAGTAATATTGACTGAATACCTACAAAATATCAAGCCCTCTAGTTGTTTACAAAGATTTGGAAAGCTTACAAATTATTTGGCACTTTCAGTTACTTACAAATGCACTTTTTATTTGTGTGACAATGCTATTCATTTTCCCATAAAAGGATGATTTATGCGGGCTTTCATTTTTACATTATCTATGGACTCCAGTCAAATGCCAATGTCACCCACCAGTTCCTGGGGATTGTGAATTCTACCCTTTGAGAGTTATTTCTTTAATTGGAGTGATCGAGTCTGGAACTGCTCCCATGCCTTGGCTCATAACCTCAGGGTGTCCTGAAATGTTAGTTGTCATCAATTATCCAAAACAGAGCCATTATAATCTATCCAAATCATCAAGAGATGGATGAGCTTGTCCCTGAGAGAACAGTGAAGGCAGCTGCAGGTTGAGATGCTGGCCAATATATATAATATGTGTTTTCCAGGACGTTAGGGGAAGAAACAGACTGTGATCCAAAATCATGGCAAATATTGGGAAGCCTTTGTTGCACAGGATGCATTTCTGAAGCTCAAGTCCTTTCCTCTTGTCATCACAGTGGACCAGTGAGAGCTAGAAGTTGAATCAGACATTCAGGTTTTCATTTTGGTAGTAACTCCCTTTCTTCTAATTCAGCAAATATCTATTATGTACCCACTATGGGCTTGGCACGATGCAAGTGCTAGTGATACAATTAAGCTCGAGAATCTTAATTCCTTGGTACTTAATTGAGTAATGATACGAATAATGATTGAGGTATAATTGTGATGAGTGCTACACAGAAGAAGCAAAACATAGGAAAGTGCCTACCCTGGGAAAGTCTAACTCGGGTTAGAGGTTGGGAGAAATCTAGAAATGTTTTCCCAAAGAAATAAAATGTAAACCGAAACTTGAAAGAGTCAGTTAAAGACAGGTCACATAAGGACAAGATACAAAGGAGCATAAAGAGTTCCAGGCAGAAGAATAGTATGTGAAAATGCCCTCACAGAGGTGGTTGGCACACTGAGAACACACAAGGTCTGTAGGCCATGAAAGCTACTTACATCACTGGGTATAAATGGCCTCTTCCATGAACTACCATGATAGAGATATTTTTCCTGGACTGACACAGTAACAAAGAATGAATTTCTATAAAATATCTAGTGCACACACACACATACACACACATGGGAGAGACTGCAAAATACAGTCACAGTTCTGACATGTGAAGCTGAATTTTATGTGAGTTATAGAATTGTAGAACTAGGAATGGCCATGAAAATTATCCTAGATGACATGTTCTTTATAGATGATGTCAACAAGATCAGAGTTTGTTATTTACCCTGGGTTACAACATTGCTTAAAGGTAGATCTGGTAATGCATTTTCTGATCCTGAATTCATTGGTCTTTTTCTTATACAGTGAGTTTTAAAATAACTTATTGGTTCATATCACATATTACACCAGATTACATATTAGCTATTGAAGTCAGAATTTGAACCCAGATCTGCCTAATAGGAAACCCATGTTATTTAGGGCAAATCATAGTGATACTCAGTAAACGAATGAACCATATTATATGAATGAATGAGTGAATACACATGTGAAGCTTAACAAACAGTATTTTTTTTTAATGTTTACTTATTTATTTTTGAGTGAGAGAGAGCATGAGCAGGGAAGGGGCTGAGAGAGAGGGAGACAGAATCCCAAGCAGGCTCCATACTGTCACCACAGAGCTCTATGGGGGACTCGAATTCACAAACCATGAGATCATGACCTGAGCTGAAACCAAGAGTTGGATGCTTAACCAACTGAGCCACCCAGGTGTTTTAAGATGGAGTATTTTGAATTAGGCAGTGTTTTGATTGAACACACAGTAATGGTTTTGAAAAGAATATTTTTATTATTCAGAATTTTTTTGAGAGAGAGAAGGAGAGCATGAGCAGGAGAGACGTGGAGAGAGAGAGAGAGAGAGAATCCCAAGCAGGCTCCGCGGCCAGTGCAGAGCCCCTCCTGGGGCTGGATCTCATGACCGTGAGATCATGACCTGAGCTGAAATCAAGAGTCAGAAGTTTAACTGACTGACCCCCCCACCAGGCGTCCCTCATTCAGGAATTTTCTAAAACAGAATCCAACTCTGGAAAAGAAGATTTGGGGGGGGGTGTTGTTGTAAGAACCTAAATTGGAGGGAGCCTTGAGAAATAAAGAATTCCAGAGTCTGGCAGCAAGAGCGCTGGGCCAGAGTTTGCTGCTGCTTTCGTTATGGACTCTGTGGTGATAGAGGACACATTCCAGCCATTAACACATCTCTGTGGGGCTTGCTGTCGATTCTAGATTGCTTAGTGGGAACGTCTAATTGGCTGAGCAAGGGTCAAATGCTTCTGCCAGGGAATGGGGAGGCAAAAGTACATCTACCTTCAATTTCTGATGAGGGAGGTGAGACATTATGTTCCTCTAATATTATAAGCAGTGGGGATTTTTATAAAATAGGGAAAGAAGTTAGACATTTGGACACCAAAATAATAAAATATTTCACTACAACACTTGATAGAGATGAGAGTAGGAAGTAAAAAGTAAGTTTAAGTCAACTAATATTTTGAATTTGTCTTAGACGAGTTATCAGTCATACTATGAGAAAGAAGATTAATTCTAAACAGCTAAAAGCAAGAGAGGAAAAGAAATCAATATCAAAGTTAGTAATTCTAAAACCACATCGAAATGAAATCAAAGAATTAGATATGCCAACGCCCATTTTTATTTGAAAGATAGCAGCTTTAGCGTGCATCCACTGACCTATTACAGGAGAATATAGAAATATTAGGGAGAAAAGAACAAAAACTAAAGGCTTAATATATATAATATATTTCTATTATAATATATATTATTATAAATATATATTATTTATTATTATATATTATAGTATATATATTATATATAGAGAAAATTATATATCTATATCTATATATCAATGTATATATAGAGATACCATATATCTAGATACAGATAGAGAGAATTTATTACAGTTTTATTTTAGAGGCAGTAAAAGCAGTAAAGAGTACTCAAATGAAATTATTCACATTGTGGGAATGAATAGTAAGAATGTCCATCACAGTTTTTAGAAAATAAGCCCAAGCAAATGAACACTCATACACAGATAAAATGAGTGTTTTTTTGCTTTGTATTTCTTTATTTATTTGGTTTACAAAAGCTTAAAGCTCTGTTTCTGTAACCTATTTGGGCAGAGTAACAGTTCTAACATATGGGAAACAACAGTGCATTTTTATCATTATACACAGGCATATGTGTTCATAAGGACGGATTTTGTAATAATTGGCTGGAATAAAGGCTGTATTATTTGCGGGTCTCAGTTTTCCTTCATTCCATATCCTCTGTCACTACCAACAGCTCAAACCTAGTTGATTCGATTCCTCGAATCTCAGGGACACACTTAAACAAGGAGGTCTCCAGATCACACTATACTCATGGGTCACAAATGCTATTCTCATCCTTTTAGAGGATTTGAATAAATGCCAAAGGTTTTGGGTGTTTCCTGCATGTGAATTTCGAGAAAGTAATGTCTTCGTAAAGAAAGCAGGCAATTCTGGGTACTATCTGAACTTTTCTATGCTCCCTGCAGCTCTTCCCGAATGCCATACTTTTTCCTCTCCAAGACTTCAACAAGCTAACAATTAAAGAAAGATGTACAAACCACTAAAAAGAGACAGGATAAGGGGCGTCTGGGTGGCTCTGTTGGTGAAGCATCCAACTTCGGCTCAGGTCATAATCTCATGGTTGTCAGCTGTGCTGACAGCTCGGAGCCTGGAGCCTGCTTCAGATTCTGTGTCTCCCTCTCTCTTTGCTCCCCCCCACCCCATTCATGATCTATCTCTCTTTCTCTCTCAAAAATAAACATTTAAACATTTTAAAAAGAGATATTAATAGCACATACTGAAGTCTGAACAGGGTACCAAGTGAGCATCTTCTACAGATTCACTCATTTTATCTTTACAAAGACCCTGTAAAATAGATATTATTGCCTCAAGTTTCTTTAACAGCAGGAAAATGAGGCCCAAGGGGGTTAACTAAGTAACTAAATAGCTCCTTATTGCACAGCTCCTAAGGGGAGGATTTAAACATGGGCTCTTCAAGGCCTAGGGCCATCCTCCTAACCATTTCCCCTTTGGCCTCCAACCTGTGATTCCTTTTCTTTTCTTTTTTCTTTTCTTTTTCTTTTTCTTTACCCATCTTAGCCATGGAGCACACTCTTATCACATTTTGAATCATGCTTTTATCACATCATATTTTGTGCCTTCTTTACTTGTGGTTCAGCATTTGGATTTTACAGGTTGGCTGGAAAATAATCAAATAGAGAAGCTTTGTAAGTGAGGCATGTTTGGGAGCATTTTCATCAGCTATCCACATTTTGGCCCTTCACCTGCAGTAAAGTAGGTTTGGGGTGTGCCTCTCTTGAGTTGCCAAAGAGGGTAAAGTTCACAAAATGATAGTAGCCGAAAGCATTAGTTCATTTGGGGTCCCTTTTAAATTCCCATTCCGCTAATGTTTTTCGGATTCTCCTGTCTGTTGGGCGCATACCTGCTGCAGGTGAACCATAGGTCTTTCTGTTCCACTCCTATCAGCAGCTATTTAGTGAGTCCTTACAGCGTTACTCATGATCCATGTAAATATCATACCATTTTAAATATTTATAATTACGTACCCCTTGTGGGATCTGATGAGTTCTACAAAAATCATCTTCCGACTATATCAAATTAACACAGTCACATGAAATATTCAAAATCTAAATTTAGTATCCAGAGATAAAGATTCTGGCACAGTGGCATGAAAAGATCAAAATACCTTCTCCTCAGCAAATATAAAAGTGGGGGGAAATGATAAAAAAAAAATAGCCATTTCAGAGCTCTGGAAGTCAACCAAAATAAACAACAAGTGAAGAAACACTTATTCATCACATGCTACTGGAACCTGCAAGGACAGCTCTTTTTTTTTCTAGGGCTTCTCTTATTCCTTCTGTCCAGTTCAGGTGAAGGTTTTCCCAGGGTGCATCTGGCACTGAAACTGGCCAGAAGGGGCTGACTTGACTTGGCAGGAAGGCCAAAAACTATGGTCACGTTATTAGTAGAAGTAACAATTTGAGGAGGAAACAAACTGAGGAATCTGCTCCTCTGTTATCGAAGGTTGAGAAGATGTTAATAAGCTATAAATTTAATGAAGAGGGTTGAGGAATTAGAGTTCAAGTGGGAACAGATAAGGTCCTTATACCTTCCTGAGTGATTGGGGAAACAAGCACATGTGCAAAGAAGATCAAAATGAAGCAAACAGAAAGTCCAAGTCTAGGCAGAGTTGAGAACGAGTTGAATTTTGAATGTATTCCACAGAGATAGTCTTTCAGCAGAGGGGGAGAGCCTTATGGAATCCAAGTGTTCAAGCACACCCTCTCCCTAAAATACTGAATGGCCACTAAGCCATAGAGACACAGGGGTGACCTTCAGATAGCTGGGCTAAAAAAACAAAAGTAAGGATAAAACAAACTGAACAAAGACACAAGTGGCCATACTGTATGGGGGTTTAAATCCAGGCAAGTTATGAAACAGACAACAACAAAAGCAAACACATCTGAGGGAGGAAATAAGAGTTCAGTAGTTACGTTATCTAAAATGTCTGGTTTATAACAAAGATTATGATATATGATAAAGAAAAAGGAATATGCCATTCATACTCAGGAAAAAAGAAACAGTTAAAAGAAACTAAGAAGTTGAATATAGCAAAATACGATTATGATAAAACGACTCAAGAGAGCAACTTTAAAATAAACAAAGCCATATTCAAATAATTAAAGGAAAATATGATGATCGTAACTGAACAAGGAGGGAACACCAGTAGGAAAGTAAAAATACATATTTTTAAAAAATTGATTAGAAAAGCACATGGGTGGCTCAGTTGGTTAAGCGTCTGACTCTTGGTTTCAGCTCAAGTTACTCAAGTTATGATCTTATGGCTCGTGAGATCTACTTGGGAGTCTCTTTCTCTCTGTCTCTCTCTCTCTCTCTCGCTCACTCACTGGCTCTCTGCCTCTCCCCTGCTTGCACTTTCTCTCTCTCTCTCAAAAATAAATAAATAAACATTAAATTTTTTTAATGGAGTAGAACCTCTAGAGTTGAAAATTATAATAATTTCACATTTCACTAGATGGGCACAACAAAATATTTAAATGGTGAAAAAGTAATCCATAAGCTTGATGGTAGATGAGTAAATATAATTTAATGTGAAGGACAAGTATTGATGATAAGTGAACAGAACCTCAGAGACATGTGGGATTCACCAAACATATCAACACTCATGTCATGGGAATTCCAAGAAAGAAAAGCAAGTGGTACAAAAGGTAAAGGAAAAAGTGACCAGAGACTTTGAAATTTTATGAAAAACTTCATAAAGAAGAATAATAAACAAGTAGTCAGATAAACACAAAACATTTTAATCTAGACATGCTATGAACATTTATTGTAGCAGTCAAACTTCAGCAAGATAAGATAATGAGAAAATCTTGAAAGCAGAAAGGGAAACATGACTTATCATATACAGGGGAAATAATAATACAATTAATGCCTGGCTTCTCATCAGAAGTAGTGGAGATTAGAATGAAGCAGAATGACATATTCAAAAGGCTTAAGAAAACAAACAAAACAAAAACTCTTAACCAATAGTCTTACATATGACAAAAATATCTTTCAAAGTATATATATATATGTATATATATATATATATATATTACGGTAACAAGCAAACTCAATTAAGAAATGCTGAAGGAATACATCTAGTCTAAAAAAAAATATCGAACAGAAACTTGAATCTAGGAAAAGAAATGAAAGTCATCAGAAATGAGAGGTATGTGCATAAATGTAAAACATACTACCTATTTTTTAAATTTTTCTTTTGAATTTGCTTTAAAAATATGATATTTTAGAAAACAAGAAATATGTCATTCAGTTTTTGGGTGTATGACATATATAGATGTATGATACATACTCATAAGAGAACAAAGGAAGGGAGAGGAAATGGATGATTATTAGAACAAAGCTACTGTTTATTATTGGAATTACATGATTATTAATCTAAATTTGTGATAAATTAATATCTATGTTATAATCTTTAAAACAAGTCCCAAGATAATAACCTTAAGAATATAGTTTAAAAATCGAGTGCAATTGGGGCACCTGGGTGGCTTAGTGGGTTGAGTATCTGACTCTTGATTTTGGCTCAGATTATGTTCCCAAGGTCATGGGATTGAGCCACACATCAGGCTCCTCATTGAGTATGGAGCCTGTTAGGATTCTCTCTCTCTCTTTCTCTCTCTCTCTGCCCTTCCCCTGCTCACATGCACATGCATGCATGCATGCACCCTGTGTTTCCCAAAGTTTAAAAAAAATTAAAAGTTGACTGGAATTAAAATGGTGCACCAAATATATTTAATATAATGAGTGAAAAAGATCAGTGATATGTCTCAATAAAAAAATAAGAGTCATATCTTTGGAAATAAAATCAGTATCAGTAAATTATCAGTATTATCAGGAATACCTTTATTCCTTTTTACCGACCCACTTTGATAACTTTTTTTGAGTAATCCAACATAAACATATTCATAAGCATAGACCTACTTTGTTATTGCTTATGTCTTTCTAAGATTGACTGTGGAGATTGGTTTTTCTCCTATATTCTATTTTCTCTTATGCAACGTGTTATTGTCAAGGTTATATTCTAAGCAATATAGCAAAAAAATAAAATAAAATAAAATAAGTCAGCCCGGGTTCTAGTGATTCTCTAGGATACAAGGGCCAAAACAATTTTCTAATACTCTCGGTGGTAAAGAATCAGCTTTCCTTTTATTTTTAAATCTGTCATCAACAAGTGCTTTTATAAAATCTAACAAAATAAATTACTATAAAAATGCAATTTTTAAGAAGACAAAAACATGAGACAATGTTTTTGTCAATGTGAGAATCAACACATTTCATCAAATTGCTGTCAAAGCTTCTAAACACTCAATTTCTATACCTAACACATTATGATGATTAATTTTATGTGTCAACTTGACTCAGCCAAGGGATGTACAGATAGCTGATGAAACATTCTGTGTGTCTTTGAGGGTATCTCTGGAGATTAGAATTTGCAATAGTGTGCTGAGTAAAGAAGTTTCGCCCTCACCAACATGGGTAGGCATCATCCTAACCGATGAGGGTCTGAACAGGTAAACGGTGGGCAGATTCCCACTTTCTGCTTGAGCTGAGCTTAAACTTCTTCTACGCTCTGGCATAGGGGGTCCCGGTTTCTAGATGGGAGTTTATATGATAGGCCCCCAATTCTCAGATTTTGGACTCACACTTACACCATCTGCTCCCTGGCTCTCAAGCTTTGAAACTGAGACTAAAATATACCACCTGACTGTTTCTTGATTCTTCAACTTGCAGATGGAGAACTGTGGAATTTCTCAGCCTTCATAATAGTGTGAACCAATTCTTTTTTTATTAAAACCTTTTTAAGTTTATTTATTCATTTTGAGGGAGACGGGGACAGTGTAAATAGGGGAGGGGCAGAGAGGGAGAGAGAGAATCCTAAACAGGCTCCATACTGTCAGCACAGAGCCCAGTGTGGGGCTAGAACCCATGAAACCATGAGATCATGACTTGAGCCTAAACTGAGAGTTGGATGCTTAACTAACTGAGCCACCCAAGTGCCCCATAATAGTGTGAACCAATTCTTATAATAAATATCCTATGATAGTATCTATCTAACTATCATCTATCTCCTATTGTTTCTGAATCTCTGGAGAACTCTGAGTAATACAGTCTGAACACAGAGTTTAAGGAATGACGTTGGGCCACAGAACATATTTTGAGTAGTTCTGCTCTAAAAGACCACCTTTAGTTTTGAGGGCAAAGAGTCTTTAACTGTGTTCAAAGACTGTTTATTTGAACTCCAGTAGTTATTCAGGTTTATGTTGCATAAGAGCAGAGCAGATGGTCAATTATATGATGTAACATCAAAGGCAGCAAGGGAGTTACCCCTGTTCCCCATTCTAAGGCTTTCAAACTCGAATACCCAAAGTTTCTTCCTTTTTTGCATGACAAATTTGTTCTTCTCAAAAGGTGAAAATGTAAGAGACACTTGAGCATGGTTAAAAGATCTAAAGGAACAACTTGCCTAGAGAGGAAACAAGAGTTAGCCTGAGAGTGCTGAGTGGGAAGAGGGAAACAGGAGATGGAAAATAAATTATCCTACTGAGAAGCAGGAGTGGAAAGCATGCTTATTCCCTAAAGAAGTTTGCTCGGGATGGTGATAAAATCCAAATTACCTTGACCTGGTAATGAGTTTCTTTAGCAGACTTTATTAGACCAAGCTAGAGCCATATGTAAGGCTTAATCAAGGTGATAAGATGCTATTACTTTATGAATGAACTCTGATGCCCTTTAACCTAGTTTAACAATAGTTAAACCATATCTTCTGAATTTGTGTAAGACAACTTTCTATACAGCCTGCAAATATACATTCCTATTCGCTAGATGATAGCAGATAGAAAAATAAAAAGAAGAAGGGTTTTGGAAAGCAGTGCAAATCAAATGGAAATGAGGGAATTGTGCATAAATGTAATTTATTTTTTAGACAAGCTGTGTGCTTTTTAGATATAATCAGTTCCTAAAACATTTCTGAATGGTGTCTTTTTCGCATATAAACTCCCTTTTAAACAGGGATGAGGAAAGCTAATGGTTTTCTTTATCAGTGCTAGAATTGGGTTATAATGCAAACATGTATGCAAAAATTTGTAAATCACACAGAAAAAAGTGTTTGCTTATGTATAGAAACTATTATGGCTGAATTTTCTTCGAAGCCTTGTTCTCAGTATATAAAACTTCTTTGTAAGAAATGTTTAATGACAAACTAGTTCTTCCGTGTAGTTTTATGGAATATTCCCACAAGGTCCCTTCCAGTTATGTTCTGTGATTCAATGAACAACATTCTGGTACAATGAAAGAATCAGAAGAGTCACTTTTCCTTTCAAAGGACCATGTGATGCCACAAAAGAAATGACACTGGGAGATTTAGTCTAGGCTTTAAAGTTTGAAATGCATAAGTCCAAAGAATAAATTTATGGATTGGTGAAACTGAGTTAATATTCAATCTTGAAAACACGGTCGTTGTCTTTTTTATGTAATCTTATTCTTGTAAGTATTTATCTAACATCAGTTGTGAGTAGAACCTGTTGATAGAATGATATTGGATCTGTGCTGTCTATTCTCTTGTTGGAATCCTACTCAAGATGAAAATGTAGGAGAAAAGAATGTGTCTATATTTAGAATAACCAATATAAAATGCATTTCTCCAAAGTGTGACCTAACACAATTCAAATACCTAGTAGGTATTGAGTAAAATTTGTTGAGTGAATGTACAATAACTCATCGCTATTTGATCCAGAGATTCTCTCTCCATCGACAGAAAATTCACTTTTTTTAAACATGTAAAACATTGTAACAATTATTAATGTGATGTTTTTTCTCCTTGATTTCTTTAAATATTTTTAAACATTTATTCATTTTTGAGAGACAGAGAGAGACAGAGCATGAGTGGGGGAGGGGCAAAGAGAGGGGCAGATATAGAATCCGAAGCAGGCTCCAGGTTCTGACCTGTCAGCACAGAGCCCGATATAGGGCTCGAACTCACGAGCCGTGAGATCATGACCTGAGCCGAAGTCAGATGCTTAACCAACTGAGCCACTCAGGTGGCCCACTCTGCTTGATTTCTTAAGCATGTGATTTTCCCTACTTGACTCATAGTATCTAAATCCTGGGCTTGTGGAAAGGAGAGAAAAAACTAGGAATTTTAATATTCAACCTCTTACAGTCAAAAATGGGATTTTAGAGCAAGACTATAAGGTTCAGTTTAAGCTACTTTCCTGAGAAAAGACAGCTTATATTTTATTTTTGGTTTTCCTCTTTAAGCATATTAATAGACAGGGACATCAGGCTAGATTTTACATGAGGAAAGATAAACAAAAAAAAGAGAGCAAGTTAGATCCTCTCTTGAACTAAGGTATTTAGGGAAAAGAAAAGAAAGAAGGAGAATGAAAAAGCTAGATAAACATCAAACTGAGAAAGAGAGTTGACTAGGTACTGAGACAAGCATTGAGAAGGCATTTGCTGTGCTGCTGGAAGAAGGTCATGTCAAACACTCTACTGTCTCATCTGCCATGTTGACCAGTGTGCTCAGGCAGAGTTGCGGTATGGAGCTATCCTGATCACTCTTGATTCCAGTGGAGTATGACTTCGGATTTGCTAGCTAATTACCTGCTGTGAGACTACTGATGGAAGGACAAGGTGACCTCATAAGAGGATGTAGGTAAACATCCATGCCAGGGGACAAGAAATAGGACAGACCAGGAACAAGCACCAGTTAAAGCTGAGTTGAAGTGAAGTCAACGGAGAGTACCCCAAGACCATTGCTGAAGCCTGGAGAAACCAGACCATGGATTCGACTGGCTGCACATCTCTCCACCTATGTCAGTAAGGCATGAAACAATCAGAGAGATGCAAAAGAAATATCATTCTGGAGATCTGAGAATTGGCATGAGGTCAGAAAGCCCCTGCCTTCCACGTCCTACTTTCCGTGAAGCATATGGTGCTTGCTCTAACATACATTTAGATGTTGGGGAAAAGAATCTAGGAGATGGGGATGGTTATTCCAAAGACTGAGCATATTTATGCAAGAAAGATAGAAAACTCTCTTTAAGGAAATTTAATGATCAAACTGGACTAAAATTTAATCCAGATTAGATATTTAGTAATTTTTTCCTGCTAATTGAGGTGTGAAGCCTTGTATGAAAGAACATATTCAGTTTAGTCAAGACTAAAGAAATTAGCTTTCTGGGGCACCTGGGTGGCTGGGTCGCTTGAGCGTCTGACTTTGCTTGGGTCATGATCTCATGGTCCGTGGGTTCGGGCCCCATGTTGGGCTCTGTGCTGATAGCTCGGAGCCTGGAGCTTGCTTTGGATTCTATATGTGTGTGTGTGTCTGTCTCTCTGCCCCCCCCCCCCCCCGCCGCCTCACTCTGTCTGTCTGTCTCTCTCTTAAAAATAAATAAACATTGAAAGAAAAAAAAAGAAACCAAACTAGGACAGAAAATAGAAGTTTATTTTTTAAAAAAGACATTAACTTTCATTTTGATTATTCAAGTGGCATTGTTAGTTAAAATTTATTACTGCTCTCTCCCTATAATTTTAATTTAAAAATTAGAATTATCTCTCAAAAGCAACAAGTATTGACAAACCATGTTATTTTTCCCCTCAAATCAGTTGGTTTCTCTTTTTTTCTTTGTTGAATCTCCCAGAAGTCTTTCAAAGCAGATACACAAATAAATAAGATAGTGTTCTCCCTTTCCTAGCCAGAGGTGGGGGATAGTTCTAGAAGCTCACCTCTATAGCATAGTATTATAGCAGGTTAAGTGTGACAGTGTGATTTATGCAAAATGTCATGAGAATACCACTGTCATGAGTCCCTGGATCAGGGAAAGTTTTACAGCTTCAGTGCTATTTAACCCAAGCCTTGAAGAGCCAATGGTAATTGGCCAGGATGGGAAGAAGAAAGAGGGATACCCCAAAGAACTTATTTAAAAGCCCAGAAGTGAACAAAAACAGGGCATGTTTGGGGACTCTGAGAGTTTGTTGTGACTGAAACATATTGAGCATGCACATAGAAGGGGAGAATGATTAGTTGTAAGGACAGAAGCAATGAGCCAGAAATACAAGTCTGTGTACAATTAAATATTGAATAGTGAGCCATCCAATATTTGAGCATTATGGGAGCCATGAGTATTATGGGAGTTTAGAAAAAAAAGAAAACTAATGACGACAGAGTGCTCAGTGAAGGCTTCATGGAGGAGATGTAATTTATTCAGATGCTCTCAGTGTTACAGTTCTTATGTTAACAGTATTCTTATTATGCTTCATGCTACCAATGGGCACCGGCCAATTAAAGCATCGGGACTGGAGGGAGGAGCATGTAGACCTTCCGATTGAGACGGACGGCTGTTGGGCTGACTGACCCAGCTGTAGGTATGGGGAAAGACGAGCTTTTTTCTGGCAGTTCCGTGTATGGTAACTTTTCTTAAGGACTGCTCCTCTGGTACCATTTCCATTGGTGGTTAGGTGTTTCCTATAACAAGAATTTTGTAGGCAAAACTCAGTGGGCTTCTACAATGTTCTTTATGAATATTCTAATTGGAGTGATTCAAGTGGTGATAATGTAAGCTGTGTTTCCTGAACAAAGTTAACCATAGAACCCTTTCCTTGAACATTTCACAGGGTAAACCTTCCACAGAATACATTTTAAGAAACACAGACATGGTTTGGCTATTAACAAGAAGAGAATCTAGCATGCCATTGAGCAAGAAAATAATTCAAAATATAGCAAGGAGCCCTAGCAGGATGTGGAGTTCTGCATAAGGAAATACTTATGTAGGCAATGTTTAGGTAAATAGGAAGGAAATGTACAATTTTTATTGGGGATGCTTCACAGTATCATATCTGACCCAACTTATTTAAAAATGTATTAGTTTCTATGGAAAACACTTCTTTTTTCTTGACTCTGAAATTCAACATTCAACCATTTCGACTAGTTGCTTTTCAGTCTCTCCTTCCTTGTCATTTGGTATTTGGTACTGCACTCAGCTTGAATATTCTCCTCGCTACTTCCCCCTCCTTGGCTCTAGGAGCTGAATTTAAGTACTCTCTTTCAGCCAAATTCAGAAATCACATTTACAGGTTCATCCTCTGAAGCTATAGGAAAAAATTCCCTTACTGTTTCCAAGGTCCTTGGTAGAGGTGGGGGGTGGGGGGGAATCCATCATTCAAACTAAAGCAAGGCTAGTGTATGAGAAACAGGTCCCTTTATCCTTGGGAAGTACCCATAGGAGCTAGGCAAGATCTCTGCTCCTAAATAGTCTGGGTAAGAAGTAGGTGACCCACTCAAGAATTTAGGCAAAGGGATGAAGATCAGAACCCACTCACATGAGCCAGAGACCAAGATAGGGACTGGAGGGCAAAGTCAGAATCATCTTTACACCCACAGTGACTTGAAGTTCAATTCTAGTGTACTGGTCTAGAATTTCTTAAATCTCAACTGCTTAAGATCAAGATTGGTTTAAATGTGTATCTCCAGACTCAATCTTGATTTCCAGACTCACATATATCAATTTTAAACTTTACATTTCTAGTTGGGCATCTAAGAGAGATCCCAAACTTAGAATTTCCAAAATTGGATTATTGGTTGGTCCCATCTCCCCCATTTCTAATCCTGATGCTCCTACAGTGTTCTCTATCTCAATAAATGACTCATCCATTTTCTCAGACTTAAAGTCCAAGCTCAGACCAAGATCCTTCCTACTTTGGGAATTTTACAACTTATTTCACCTCTGAAACTCTTCTCCCAGATAGTGTTATGTGTTGTCTTTAATGTCATTTAGTTCTGTCTTCATCTTCCCAGAGAGTTCTTCCCTGGTATCCTGACATAAAATAACATTCCCTCTTCTCAATTGTATTATTTTTCATCACACTTATCACTACGTGAAATTATACCTGTTACAATATTTTTTTTACCTTTTTTCTACTAATTGTCTCTCCTACCAGAAGGTAAGTTTTTTTTGAGGCGAGGGACTTTAAGATAAGATCATTGCTATATCCTCAGTACCTAGCACATAGTAGGTCTCAATATTCATGGAAAAGATGGATGGATGGACGGACGGATGAATAACTTACTTAGTTAATCTGGGCATTTGGAAGGTCTTGAAAAATGGTGGTTGTGCATTGTCTCATTGTCCCATAAATAACTACGAGTAAAATTCTCCTTCCTATATTCTTGATTTGTCTTTTCATTGAAATGACTTTTAAGCTGTCTCATTTCTGCACATGTTCAAAGATATTTTCACATAGCATTCAAGCAGTCAAATTGACACAGTTCTTGGATGGAAATTTTAATTCTTCTTCCTTTATAATTATACTTACCATATGCTTCACACGTGCTCCTAATAGCTGAGAAATGCTGTCGCTTAAAGTGTTTTTTAGTCTCCTGGTGTCTTCAATTAAAGGGAGCCTCCCATCCCAGCTGCAGAGCCAATGATGACATTGTTGTTATAGTGTTATTTCTAATTATTTTAGCATATGTTGGTCACAGAGTATTTGTATTTTAAAAATCCATAATGAAATAATTAATCCAGGCAATGATCATAATGGCCATTAACATAAAATAGGAGACATTATCTGCCTTCTGATATAAGTGTAAAGCTTCACTTCTGAACAAATGTTGCAAAAAGAATTGTTTTTAAACTTGAATCAGATTAAGCCTCTAGTTCTGGTGACCAGGGTCCATTAAATACAGAGGACAGATAAGGATATCACATGACCCCACATGCAAGCAGTCAGTGACATCTAGACTGTGGAAAAGTCTGGTCAACAAGCAGCCCATTTTTTTTCCAACAAATAAATTGCAAGAAATATAAGCTGAAAAGAGGTACATATGATGTGTGGACCTTATTTGGATCCCAATTTAAAAAAAATCAATGACAAAAGGAAAATAAACCCAACAAAAAGCACTCTTATAAGAAAGTCCTAGAAAATTTAATACCTTATTATTTTCTAGAAAATGATCAAACTCGGTTGAGGAGAGCCAACTAAGGAGATTCATGTTCCTGTACTAACCAGCAGACCTTTCATACAACTGTTTTAAAACATCATTATGTACCCTTTCCTTGCTACCCAGGGAAAGATCCATATGACATTTTGTGTTCCTGTCATAACTTAAAGGGAAACTTTCACAATGTCCAGAGAGCTTTACACCCTGCAAACGAAGGAGGACGGTGTCCTCAAATTCCTTGCAGCAGGAACCCATTTAGGTGGCACCAACCTTGACTTCCAAATAGACCAGTACATTTACAAAAGGAAAGGTGATGGTATCCACATCATAAATCTGAAGAGAACCTGCCGGCAGCTCGTGCCACTGTCACGATTGAAAACTCGGCTGCCATCAGTGTCATATCATCCAGGAATACTGGCCAGTGAGCTGTGCTGAAGTTTGCTGCTGCTACTCGAGCCATTGTTATTGTTGGCTGCTTGACTCCTGGAAATTCACTAACGAGATCCAGGCAGCCTTTTGATAGCCGAGTGGTTACTGATCCCAGGGCTCACCACCAGTCTCTCACAGAGACATCTTATGTTAACCTGCCTACCACTGCTCTGCATCACACAGATTCTCGTCTGCCCTTTGTGGACAGTGCCATCCCTTGCAATAACAAGGCAGCTCGCTCTGATGTGGGGTCTGATGTGGTAGATGCTGGCCCAGGAAGTTCTGTGTCTGTGTGGCACCTTCTGTGAACATCCATGGGAGGTCATGCATGATCTCTACTTCTACAGAGATCCTGAAGAGATTGAAAAGGAAGAGCAGAGCACTGCTGAAAAGGCTGTGACCAGCAGGAATTTCAGGGTGAATGGGCAGCTCCAGCTCCTGAGTTGACTGCTACTCAACCTGAAGTCACGGACTGGTCTTACGGCCTGCAAGTGACCTCCGTCCCAATGCAGCGGTTCCCTCCTGAAGACTGGAGCCTTCAGCTCCCACTGCTCAGGCCACTGAATGGGTAGGAAGAACCACTAAGTGGTTTTAAGCTGCTGTCTACAAAGACAAACAAAATGGAAATAAGGTGTAAGAAAATAGTTTCTAAAACAAAGAAATAAATAAAACAAAACATCACGATGTAGATAACACGTAGTTACAAAACACATAGAATTGCAGGTTGCTGTATACAAAGACGTATTACCAAAGACCAAAATGTTCTCAGGAAAGCTGAAGGTTCTGGGAGAAGAAAAAGTTTTAATCTAATTTTTCAGCATTTTCATGGCAATACTTATAAGAATTTAAAAATTATTACCATTCCTTAGGAAAAATTCTTGTTTGTCTCCTGGGGCTTGATGGCAATGACCTTCCCTAATCACTACTACATAAGTAAAACTTATGACCCACAACTCAGGGCTAGATATGTTGCTCTAATTTTTTTCATGTATCAAATTTAAAAAATGCAGCCCCTAAACTTCTAATGATTAATGGGTGATCTACTTTCCAGTTCCTGAGGCTAACGTTTTAGACCAATGAGTGAAGTAGTGAGATGGGAGATATCCAGAAAGCTTTGGGTAGACTCTTGCTTTTTGTAATCTGTGGGGCAGTGGATACTAGAGACCAATAAATGCCAACCACAGTTAAACACTCAACTTTATCTCAGTCGCCAACATCTCTACCTTCAAAACTCTTGCCAGAAGTAAAAGAACAGATTTATAGTAAAGCCACCATTTTATTCCTCTTTTTCTCTTGACGATCTACACATATGTTACTGACTGGGGAAAAATACAATACCTGACACGAAGCAAGGGAATGGAAACAGTGAGCCAAAATTGAGAATATCCATTTTCTGGATAGTCAAGTGTTACCTGTTCTGATATTGAAATAGAAAGATCCTTATTTATTTCCTTTTCTATGTATAAACCATATGTGTATGCACATATGAGTTAAGGATGTGTATAAATAAATGCAAATCCATACACACATCTACACATGTAATACACAGATATTTATATGCAGACAGAATGACAGAGATGAAAGAGAATAAAATTCCAAAGAACATTCTTTTCTCCTTAGAACGTAATGTACTGCATCTCTTCATTTCTTGTATGTTTTCATAATGAATGTATGACTTACATTTTGCTGGATTTATGACATATTTCTAGAGCTATAATTGTTATATCTTTACTTTTATAAAGAAGGATATTATTATTATAATACTAAATGGTATTATGTTATTAATAAAATAATCACAAAATTGCATGACAATCATGTTAAAATTTTTTCTTTTTATTCTATTTACTGGAAAAATTATCATTAAGGAAGATATTGGAGAAAAATAACCCCCTCTCCATTGTTTTTTATTTCCACGTGTAAACAGACCGAAACACATGAGCATAAATTTTAAATGGCAATTTAAAACATGCTTCATATAAAAATATAAATAAATAGAAAATTCTTTCATATTTAAGATTATGAAAATATAGCATGTTTAGAGCTTCGAGGGGAGGAAAAAGAGGGTAGAAATTTCTTTTTTTTAATTTATTTATTTTGAAAGAGAGAGAGAGAAAGCACAAGTGGGGTAGAGGTAGAGAGAGAGAGGCAGAGAGAGAGTATCCCAAGTAGGTTCCACACTGTCAGCACAGAACCCGATGCAGGGTTTGAACTCACAAACTGTGAGATCATGACCTGAGCCAAAGTCAGACATTTAACCCACTGAACCACCCAGGCACCGGAGGGCAGACATTTCTAATGTGAATTCTGAGTTTCTTAAAATAGTAACTCTAGTGTTATGAGGCTGACATGTAGACCTATGCGTTGCACTTATAGGCTACTCAAGATTATTTTTTAATTAATTAACTAAGTGACAAAGGAATGTCAGCCTGATAGGAGACAGAGAAGATAGGAAACATGAAGATTGTTTAGGGAACAATGGGGACAGAGTAGTAGAGTCAGAGGCTTTTTAGTAAAAGGGATGGGAACTAACTCGGAAAATGTTTTCTTCCCTTATAAGTATAGATGCAATGTTAATTGTTAATGCTTCTCTTCCATCCCTTGAGAATACAGAGACGTCTCAAAGAACGTTCCAGACCCAGTATTGACAAGTTGATCTTCTGCTGCAGGGTTATTGGTCTGTAGACCCTACACCTGTCCTTCTGAGTTGCATATAGCGGTCAGGACCAGGACCTACAGGCTTACCACCAGGGTATATTACAAGAATCAACCAAGATGGATGCGTGAGCACTTTGAAGCAATACAATTCCCACAGTTATGGAATGCTTACTCTTGTTACCATAATTGTAAGTAGTTTTAATAACACGTGCAGAAGTGGCTCAAAAATTGTTCAAAATCAAACTCACGTATTTTCGATAGTCATAATCGTTGTGATCCTTTCATTTTTTTCTCCTAAATTAATTGCTAATCACTACAGTGCATGTAGACCTGAATTTAAAACCCACCCACCACCAAAATAATGGCAAGACCCCTTCCCACTCTTGCCTAATAAATGTCGAATACTTATGCACTTCTGTAATGATACTTTACACACAACCTATTATTCTATAGAGTTTTTTTGTGCTTTAAGAAACAAATGCATTTCTGTAGAAGCATCTCAATTTTATTATGCTCTTTATGTTTTAATTAGACCTCCGGGGAAACATCCAGGCACATGATTTAAAAGTAAAAAGGTAGAGGCAGCAGGAACACTCATTATTACATATCTTTAGATTTCATTAGGCTTTAGAGTTGAGTATTTTACTGTGGACATTCTAGATGCAGATTTTACCTGTAGCACTCATATGTCAAATGCCACCCCGCAGGTTTAACTTACCGGAGCCCCCCACTAGACCCAAACTTGATCAGGCACTTGGTGGCACGGGCTCTCAATATGGTAGCTATTAGCTGCATATTTTTATCCTGCTGTTGTTCCCTGCTGCCTTTTGTCTCTTAGCGGTACCACTGAGTACAAGACAAATTGATAGGTTATTTTGCCTTGTTGTATCTCTGTGGACATCCCTTCATCTTCTTCCATTTTAATAGGCCAATACCACTTTCAAATGCACGTACTTTGTTTATTTGATTTTTGCTAATAGTTCAGGTCGATCCTGATTGAGAAACTTCCATTTGAAGTATAGTGGCAGGTGCAGGAATAAACAATAAGAACTCCTTATCATTAAGGAGCACAGGTAAAGAAGGAAAGACCAATGTGTAATTAATTGCTTGCAATGTGGCAGGATTCATGCAATGGTTTAAAGCATTGTAGAAGAGATGTTGACAATTTCAATCTCGAAGTAGCTTTTTATCTTTGACATGCCATCTGACAAATTTCACAATAAAATATGGTTTATCTTTTATCCTCTCAATTAAAACTTTCTGTGGGTCATTTACTTTTTTTTGTAGTTTTCCCAAACAATATTAACTGATATCCCTGATAATGAACATGAAGCAGTCAAAGACAGAAAGAGCGCCTTGTGAACATTAAATGGCTTAATTAAGCCCTGGGTTATTTTGTTATTAAAATTTCTTATTTATTATATTTTGTTCCATCAAGAATTGAAATTGCTCACATAATATATAAAATCAGTTTTCATAAGCCAGTTCGTTAAGGAGGAAACAGTTCTCTAATTATGCTAGAAGCCAAAGAGTTTACAGTTTCTCATGCCTGGTGAGGATGTACAAAATAATGACCATATACCAAAAATTATCCACTAGCCTTTAAGCTCCATTTATTCTTATATCCTCCAGAATGAACTCTTTCAAAGAGAAGAGAATATTTTGTATTAATAATCGCAGAGAGCAATAACACACACTTGATTCTGTCATGTTTTGACATACAAAATTCTGACCCATTGGCATTTTCTTTGTTACCCATATATTTTGCTTCTTTGCATTCCTTAAAAGTAGGGCAAAAGAAAAGAAAATAAACCACATCAAAGAAAGTTTCCAAAATGGAGTTTTTAAATGGGACTTTCTCTGTTGTCAGTTTTGATATTTGTACCAGATTTCTATTTTGTATTGTCTACTCTCCATTTCTGTTTTTTTTTTTTTTCTGTTTCTGAGTTTAGGTTTTCTGTTTTCTACACTTGGCCTTCTCTTCTTGTCCACTTTCAGTTCCCAAAAGGAAGTCTGAACTAGCATATAAAGCCTGCTTTATCTCTATTTGTGCTCTAGAATGAGTCATCACCATATCAAGGAATTGATGAAAGTTGACTTTTTTAAAAGTATTTTTTATTTTAAGTTTATTTATTTATTTTGAGAGGGAGAGAGGGAGAGAGAGAGAAAGAGGTGAGAGCAGGGGAGGGGCAGAGAGAAAGGGAGAGAAAGAATTCCAAGCAGGCTCTGATCTGTTAGTGCAGAGCCTGATGTGGGGGTTAAACTCACGAACGATGAGATCATGACCTGAGCTGAAATCAAGAGTAGGATGCTTAACCAACTGAGCCACCCATACACCCCAGAAGTTGACTTTTTTTAGTTACCCAGAGATCTTTGTATTATCACCAGTAATTCAAATAGTATGGACAGCTTGTTTCTAAAAAAAAAAAAATGGAGGAGTTGACAATCTTCAAAGAATATTTTTATTTAAAAAGATGGCAAAAGACCAACTGCAATGGACTGCGTGGCTCTTACCTTCTGAGACTGAGCTCATGGCATGGGATTCACAACTTTATCTTTCTAACTAAACAGCTTGCCAACAAATTAACACCAAAACTCTCATCATTACTTTCTTCCCACCATCTTTCTTTTGCCTGCCTATGCCTAGGTTGCTGAATTTTGATGATGAACAACAACAACAAAATCATGCTGCTATGAAAGGTGTAGTCAAATTAAAATAATATTCACCAAACTCACCCAGGCCCTCAGTGCACCTTTCAAATGCTATGTGATTAATATGGCATCATCCTTCCTTGTTTTGCAAGTTTCCTCTTTCCTTTCAACACTCTATATTCCAGCCATTTGAAATCCCCAACTTTTCTCAAGTTCTCCTTTAATGCATGACATAATTTTTCCTTTCATTTATTATGAGTCAAGTTCCAGTGCAGGGATGTGAGATCCAAAATATCATGACAGCTAGCACATCGTGTTAGAAGTCCTTCTTTGTGCTGTTTGAGATTCCTCTGGAAACATCTGCCACTCATCAGAAAATATAGTAAATTACTTGCTTATTTGTTCTTCTTATCTGCCGGACTATGAGTTCCTTGAAGACAGACATTGAGTCTTTTATCTTTATTTCTTTAGCCACTTTTCAGGTTTGGTAAAGTTTCTGATGCTGAAGCCATTCCTCCAAGGTAAATTGAATGCAGTTGAGTATGTTTGGAAGATGACTTAAAAAGACATTTAACTCAATGACAAGCAAGTATATTTCATACACCAAAATGTTGAAAACCCCATCTGCTAGTGATTGGGCCCTAGCATTTTGTTGAAGGCAGTGTTGAATGCCCACAATACTGAATTTGAAACTAAAGCTCATGAAATTCAAATAAGGTCATACGATATGCCTGTAGACACATTTATGCTCTGCTTTTGATTAAAATCACATATTTGAATATTAATTTTTGTAACAACTGATTAGGAACTTTGATGGTAAAATTCTACATCTCCCCAAAACAGGACACATAAAGTAGTAAAACACATTGGGTGTGTGAAGCAGCAGACTGATTTCTAAACCACCTGTACAGATGTGTCTTCAAAGAAGGTAGACATAGAAGGATCATTTCTCAGAAATCCAATTCCATAAAATATGACTTGGGATCTGTGTAATGTGAAATAAGATTACTTAGCTACTTACAAAAGTCAAGCCCAGTGCTTCATGCCTGAATTTTCAGGAATGAAGGAGTCAGCAGTATATTTATATTATTGATGGGAAGCTATACTGTCAAATCTTCTGAGAGGTTCTTACATGATGAAAATCATTAAAGTCTACCTTCCAGTGAATGTGCTCATATACTATTTCAAATATAAGTGAGTTGCATGGAGACTGCAAATAAACCTGACACTGCTTGTTTATGTAATATGTGAGTAATGGAAGGCTACATTGCATATCCGAATGCTGTCACAGCTCAGAAGGAGAAAGAGGAAGAGAGTAGGAAAGGGTGAGGGGAAGGGCATGGGGGGGGGGGGAGAGAAGGAGGGAGAAACAGAGAGAGAGAGAGAAAAAACGATGGCAGGAGGGGGATCCTGGGTGGCTCAGTTCGTTAAGGGTCTAACTCTTGATTTCGGCTCCGATCATGATCTCACAATTCATGGGATCGAGCCCTGAGTGGGGCTATTTGCTGACAATGTGGGGTCTGCTTGGGATTCTCTCTCTCCCTTCTCTCTCTCTCTCTCTGCCCCTCCCCGCCCTCTCTCTCTCTCTCTCAAAATAAATAAGCATTTAAAAAAGCCATAACCATAATCCAATATATGATTATATTCTAGAATAGGCAAAATATAGAACAAAAAATAAATCATTGGTGGTCAGAGGCTGCCGATGGAGGAAAACCTTTATAAGAAAGTGGTATGGGGAAATGATGGGGGTGAGGGGATTCTTCTATATCCTGATTCTGGTAGTGGTACAACTGTGAGACTCGTAAAAATTTATAGAACTAAATATAAATAAGAATTAATATTTACAACTAACCTTTTAATTTTGAGGTGGTTGTAGATTGACATCTAGTTGTAAAATAACACAGAGAGCTCCCATATAAACGTCATTTAGTTTTCTCCACCAGTAAAATCTTGCAAAACTGTAATACAATACCACAAACAGGATACTGAGAGTGATAAAGTCAAGAAACAGAACACCCAGTTCTTAAACCATGACAACCACTAACATGTTCTTCATGTCTAGGTAGACAATTATGTCAGCTGCAAATAAATTCTAAATTCTAAATTCTTTGCTTCCTAGTTCCTTATCTTGCTTTGCTGTACTGGTTAAAGAACTTCAGGACCATGTTGAATCAGAGAGATGAGAGCAAAAATCTAAGTCTGTTTCTGACCTGACGGGGAAAGCATTCAGTCTTTCACAAGTCAGTGTAATGTTAGTTGTAAGTTTCCTGTAGGTGCTCTTCTCAGCTTGAGAAGTTCTGCTCTGTTTCTACTTTGCTGAGTGTTTTTAGTGTGAATCGGTGTTGAATTTTGCCAAATGCTTTCTCCGTATCAATTGATACGATTATGTAAGTTTTCATTGTTAGCCTGCAAATATGGTTGACTTTGAATACTGAAACTGTAGTGCAATACTTGGAATAAATTCCAACTGATCATGGTTTGATTTGATTATTAGTTATTTCTGTTAATTTCGGACTGTGCCTTATTTAGAAGTTAAACCTTATCATATACATCGGTGTGTATGTACAGGAAAAAAATATATATATCGGGTTCAGTATTATCTGTGGTTTCAGGGACACCCTGGGGTTCGTGAAACATATCCCCACCAGGTAAGGGGGAACTACTGTATATGATTTGCAAATATCTTCTCTCATTCAGTACATTGGTTTTTCATTTTGTTGATGGTTTCCTTCACTGTGCAGAAGTATTTTGGTCTGATGTAGTCCCATTTGTTTATTTTTGCTTTGATTTCCCTTGTTTTTGGAGTCAGTTAAAAAAAACACATCACTGAGACTGATGTCATGTCGCCTACTGTCTATGTTTTCTTCGAGGAGTTTTATGTCTTACAATCAACTTTTTTATTGTATTTTTTATTTCTAAATTTTCCATTTGGCTCCTTTTCTATGTCTTTTACTGCTTTGCTGAGATTTTTCCTCTTCTTTGCTACAACTTTCTGTTTTTCTTATATGTTTCAAGTTTGTTCATAATTGCTTACTGAAGCAATTTGATGAAGTTGGCTTTGAAATCCATGTAAAATTTAGATAATTTTAAAATATCTCTCAAATGCTCTTAAATGCTAGCATATATCAATTGATTGTCTTTTTCATTCAATTTGAGATCTATTTTGAATAAGATGCAGATATTTTTATATAATGTTATGAAATTCTGGATCTTACTTAATTTTTGTTTTAGTGGTTTTTTTTCCCCCTGATATTACTCCAGTGTTAGAAAGGGGGTCCTGAACTATATTGCCAGGTGGGGCCAAAAATCCAGGTTTCCCACTAGGCCTCCTTCAATATCCAAGGGAGGGCTCCTAGTCACTGCTGTGTGATGGTAACAGTTCTGACTCTACCATACACCTCTTCTCACATTGTTCCAACCTGATGGGGGAAGGGCACTTCTGTCCCTGCTGAGTGGAGTGGACATTCAGGCGCTCATATGGTATCCACACACACTATGGGGCAGGGGTTGTTACTGGCAGGTGGAGATAAAAGTCTTGACTCCCTACTTTGCCTTCTCTGACTCCCTACTTTGCCTTCTCTGAGACCACATCAATGGTGGTATTAGGGCATCTCATTACCCACATGCCAATATGGAAGTCTGGATTCCCCACTCAGCATTTGTTGGCATGGGGCTGGGCCATAGTTTTTGTTTTGTCTCTTTGTTTTCTGTGGTGTTTGGCTGGAATAGAGAACTTGTGGTCTAAAGGGATCATCAACAGGGATTAGTCTTGTGAGTAGATGTTTTCTTGATATAGTATGAAGCACACTTTACCTCTGTGGTTTTTCTCCCTCAAATCCCTCACATCAGTCAAATCATGAGAAAAAAATTGAACAAATCCCAATACTGGATCATTCTACAAAATACCCAGTCAGGTCACCTCAAAACCATCAAGGTCATCAAATACAAAGAAATTCTGAGAAACTGTCACAACTCCAGGGAGCCAGAGCTGAAGGAGACATGACAGCTAAATGTAATATTGTATCTTGGATGGGATCCTGGAACAGAGAAAGAACATTAGGTAAAAACTAAGGAAATACGGGAAAGCTTGGACTTTGGTTAATATTAACATATTAATATTGGTTCATTCATTGTAACAATGTACCATAGGAACATAAGATGATAATGATAGAGGACACTGGGTGTGAGGTTTATAGTAACTCCCTGTACTATCTTTGCAATTTTTCTGTAAGTTAAAACTGTTCTAAAAGATACATTTTATTTGAAAAAAGGTAAAGAATATGCTTGTAATTACCTTAATAATAAAATCACCCTTATTGAATCATACACTTTTTTTGCAAACCATTATCTTTAATTAGGCAGTGTCAAAATTTATAATTGTCACACATGAAATTGTCTGTTATCTAAGAGAATCATTACTTAACCCACATCTTCATGTATGTTTTCTCTAGCAAAGTACATGTTTGGTGAAAATGCTAATGAAGACTAACAGCAGCTGTGGAACTTGTGTTTCTAATAATGACTTTGAGGAACTGAATTTATCTGACGATGATCAGCATATGCTCAGATAGAATTTTTTTTGTTGTTAAATACCACTTGTGGTGATACGATTCTTTGAAAGTTGTTCATCCTGCAAGGCAAAAATTGAACATTTTATCAACCCAAATTTTATAACAGCTATAAATTATAGTAGCAATAAATCTACATTTATGATGTCTTGCTGACTCAAACCCTATGTAGGTTCTTGGTTCCAAATATAAATATGCCTGGTTAGTTACCTATTTGGTTAGTTTGTTAATCGATAAAGTCTGGTTTCCCTCACCTCATTAATATTTATTTCCCATCCATTACATCTTTCATTTTTTTTCACTTTGCAAATTCAACGCTGATAAATGCTTTGTATAAACATTCTCTTTTTTGCTTTATGGGGACTCAGAAGTTTATCCTCTGCTATTAGCACTGACATTTGGGCCTATTTTCAGTTTTCCTATGATGATGCCTTTTGGGCTTTGGAATTGGTATTTCTAACCTGCAATTCATATATTCCCAAATTAGATTATAAATTCTTTGTACACAGGATCTTTTTCTCTTTAGTATCTGTATTGTGTTCGGGTGGTAACAACACTACATCAATATTAAATGTTGACAACTAATGCAATTACACAAAAATCACTTTTGCATTAAAATTTGATTGGACAAACTCATGTCAATTAATTAGAATTTTAAAATATTAAAATGAGTCTATTTATACATGTGCTGATAAATCAAATGTTACAAAAATGGATTTAAATATTTGCAAATTGCTGTAGAATCATCACTACTTATGTATTGTCTGTTGGTATTGATGCTAGTCTCTGGACATACATATGTCTTTTTTTCATGGGATGATCTTGTATAAGTTTGGGTGTTCCCCAGTACCTGAGGCAGTTAAACTTCCTTTATATGACGCTTTTCTGAAATTGAGCAGATGGGTACTAAGTACAATTGCTCTTGTGGAACTGACAACATCATGACTTTTAAGAGATATAAACATTTGTCTTGCCCATTCTGGGAAACTTCACTCCAGAGCAGTGACCTATATTTGATGTTCATAGTTTTTCTAAATATGAGGTCCTTTAATTTTCAGCATTAGTCCACAAAAGGGCAGAGTGCAATAGCAAAAAAAAAAAAAATATATATATATATATATATAGGAAGGACATTCTTTTAAAACTTTCTGTTTGCTTTTCAGTAACCGTTACCATCAATATGTTTTTAGTTATTTATTTATTTATTTAGAGAGAGCATGCACGAGCAGAAGAGGGACAGAGAGAGAGGTGGAGAGAGAGAATCCCGAGCAGGTTCTACACCAGCAGCACAGAGCCCAAAGTGGGGCTCAAACTCACGAACCACGAGATCATGAGCTGAAACTGAATTGGACACCCAACCAACTGAGCCACCCAGGTACCCCATGTCCTTAATGTATTAAATTGTTTGATAGACATGATACTTATTTGATTCATGATCACACTCCCTTTCTGGATGTCCCATAATGGGTGCCCAGCTTTTCTGGTTTGCATCTAAGCTCACTCAGAACTGTTGTGATTTCTATTCTTCCAAGAGGTTGTGGGTTTTTGATAGTGTTGGGGGGCCTCTTCTTGCTGATGCTGTCATAGAAGGCTGCCACTAGAATGGCTCTACCACAGTAGAAGTCTTTAGTCAGCACCTCAAGCTGAGAATTTCACAGACCACGGCTCATGCACACTTGTTCTGCCTGTCTTCCTTCTGACACTTGAAGCCTTGTAAGATCTCAAATCTGTGCAATACTAGAGACCCGGTGAAGTCTTAAATTTACCACCAACTGGAATATCTCCAGAAGAAACCTCATCTTCTGACATCAAGCTGGAGATCTTAGAAGCGGAGCTCGTTGAGGGAGGGGAAGGCAGGCCTTCTCCACTGGTTGGTGGGAATGCTAGTGCATTGAAAAGCAACACCTTTTGACTCCTTTTCTACATAACTTAAGGTCTAATTGCTGTTGTGTCAATCATGGGATGAACTTGTTGGCTTTTTTTTTTCACACTTCAGTTAACTTCTCATTATCATCTTAAACATTATTTCGAGATATTATCTATATATTGTTGAAAGGAATCACTTTGGGAGCACATAGTGGGATGAAGCACCCACTCACTCGATGCTTGTCTGGCTGCAAACTCTCAAGGATACCCTTGCTCCCTATTCAGAAGCTCGTCAACCACCATAAATGTTTTGAATTAAATTTTGTCTCGATGAGAATGGGTCTTATTTTCAGATAAGCGGCTATTGCTAAAATGTCAGTATGTCAGGCAGGGACTCAGGTCTCTCCAGTGTTCTCCTGAACCCCCCTTGCCTCACTAGACAAATGGTCTCAATCTCACAGTTTTCCCTTCCCCTCTTACAAGGCTTGTTAACGCCTGACTAGATCTGAGTTCTGATGTTTTATCTCTAAAGTACACCCCTTGTTAGAAAGGCATCATCAGTGTATTGGGCATCATGCATGAAATATCTCACTCAGCTAACTTCTTCATCCACACATCTCCATAATGACCAGATCTCACCATTCACCTGGTACTTGGCTTTTCCATATGTGACCCTCAGGGGAAAAGCACCTTCGACATAATTCCATGCTTCCAAGAGTCAGGGCTCTGTGGAAAAACAGTCTGAACATTAGAACTACTCACAGAAACTTTGAAAAACTGGAATGTCTTTCTCAGTCCCTCCCCACAGAGATTTGCTTTTGGGTTGAGGCCTGGCCATCAGAAATTTATGAAATCTTGGTCCAGAGGAAGCCCTATGTATTATTAGTACTCATTTCCATGATTTCATCAACTTTCATGTCTATCCACTAATTTTTCCTTCCTTTCACATCCCCCAAAACTAAGCAAACAGATACAAATAAGCCTAAGTAATCTCCACCATCAATATTAGCTTATAGTAGAAAGCACAGTAGACTAAAGTCATGGATGGATTTTTTTACATTACATCATCAGAGCTGAAAATACTTGCTTGGAATGCAAGATTAAGATTAATTATCCTTATCTGGATTGAGTTGTTCAAAGTCACATTAATATTTATATTACAGATTCTTGTTCTAAAGTTTTTGACTTTTCTAATGTATGATAAACTCAAGATGAAGAAATCTTAGTCTGTGGCATTTATAAAACTAACTTCTTTTTTTAAAATTTTTTAATGTTTATTATTGAGAGAGAGAGAGAGACACACAGAGTGTGAACGGGGAGGGTCAGAGAGAGGAAGACACAGAATCAGAAGCAGGCTCCAGGCTCTGAGCTGTCAGCACAGAGCCTGATGCAGGGCTCAAACCCACGAACTGTGAGATCATGACCTGAGCTGAAATTGGTCACTTAACTGACTGAGCCACCCAGGCGCCCCTATAAAACTAACTTCTATAACACTATCCAACTTGGATGTGACCAAATTTGTTTGTTTTTAATTCTAAGGTATGCATATATCTATATCTATATTCAGTAAGCTAATTAATATAAGTGGACCATTACTTACTTCCCACAGAAATGTTGATACAATAAAATTATAGGTCAAGGTCACTGTTTAGTCCTAATGTATATACTTGCTTATGAGCTCTGGTAGTATTCTAACTACAGTTAAGTGTCCTGGGTTAAAATCTTCAAAGACCCATTGGAAGGATCATTTTGGAGGGCTTTGAGCTAGAAGTTGGGAGGGCTCAGTTGTATAGTAAATCTCTCTTTGGCCAGTGGGCAGGAATATAGGATAGAAACTACTTTTTTACTATTGAAGACAAAGCAAACAGATTGGTCAAGAGAGTGGGAACATGGTAGAATTAGAGGAGCTTCTGGATATTGGACTATTTGGGGAGGGTAAAATCACGTGAAAGCTCAGAAGATAACTATGTGGAACCAGGACCCAGCAATCCTGTAACAGCCTCATTCAAGGGATGCCTGAATAGACTGAAGCATATACATAGGTCTAGGGCAGCTCAGAGGTGGAGTGTCCATGTATTAATCATGGTCCTCCAGAGACAAATAATCAATTATATATCTACATATCTCTTTCAATATCTATATATAGATATGTCTACATATTTATATCTCAATCTATTATATATATCTAATATATATATACCTTTATATTATATATATAATATATATGTATATACCTAGTAGATAACTGTATCTATATCTAGATCTCTAATAGATATAGATACAAGTATATATAAAGAGAGAGATTTTAAGGAATTGGCTCACATGATTGTGGGGGCTAGGAAGTCTGAAATATGCAAGACAGGATGGGAGAGTGGGGACTTGGGAAGAACTGATGGTGAGTTCGAGTCTGAAAGCTTTCTCAAGGAAAAATTCCTCATTTTTAGAGGATCTTTAGTCTTTTCTCTTAAGTCCTTCAATTGATTGGATGAGGCCCACCCCCATTATGGATGGTAATCTGCTCTACTCAAAATCTACTGGTTTAAATGTGAATCATCTCTCAAAAATACCTTCAGAGCAACATCTAGATTGGTTACCTGGTCAAGTAGCCACATAAAATTGATCACAGCCTGATTTACCAAATAGAGACAGAGAAAAGGAGGGCCAAGACCGTCCTTCAGGCAGACTCAAGGGCATCTGGGATCATAGATTTCACAGGTCTTGACGTTCCATGGGAACTAGATGCCTGAAATTCCTGTGACTGGTCCTCCCTTGCACATTACAATGATAAGAATTCATATAATGGCCACTCCACTTCATGCCCACCATTTTCCCGCAATGCTTAGGGCCAGTGATTACTTCTGGAGTTTACCTGAAGGTTTTTAATAATCAACTTTAACCAGTGAAAGAGCAAGTAGACTTCTGACACTGGTTAACTTAATAAATACATTTAACTTATTTGGAAATCCATAGAGACCTTTATATTCCTTTAATTATCCAGGTAATTTTCTCCTCTCTTCACTTTCCTAGATAGAGTCTGAATATCCAAACTGTGGTTGTATTTTAGAAACAATGATGTATAATCTAATTGTGAATGCCTGAGCACAAGGACAACTGAAGGGTATTCTGTGGTTTTTAACATAAATGTTCAATCATATTCAATGTTTATGTAGAATTATACTGGAGTGGAATCCATTCTCCACTTTCTGAAACACCTTTTTATCTAGGGTAACTTAGTTGAAAATCAAAGATAAGAGGAAAAATAGAGCTATGATTTAAAATATAAAATATACAATTGAAATTGGACTTTGGACAGAAAATTGGGAATGGTATGAAGACAAATAAGCATTTTATGCAGAATCATCAACAATTTGTCACTGGTGTGAATGTTGCAAGCGTTTTAATTAACTCGAACTTAGAGGTGGTTCAGATGGACGATAGCAGTGAAATACATATTGAAAACTGTTTTTTTAATAATATTTGGAGATATAAATAAGTTCAAGGTTCTTTTGGTATTCAAGTGTTCTGTCAAATAAATCCAATTCTGTGTTCCTCATGCATTTGCATCGGCCAGAAGAAAATGTCCTATTTGTTTTGACTTATCTTACAAGGCGAAAGGGCTCTCAGTTATTCGAATAGAAGAACCTCAAGAAAAGTTGAAGCTGCTATCGATCTGTCCACAAATAAGTATACTCCCTTAGCAGAACCTCTGTTCATTATGTTCTTCTGACCTGGTCACGAGGCAAAAAATATTCTCTCACTTTCTCGTCCTTCTGAGGACAAGGCAATTTCAACACAGCATTTAAACTTTCCTAGGCTTCTTTATATATACAATTGCAAATTACACTTTTTATTAGCAAGACTGTCCACAGAATTATTCTATAATATGAGGTACCATTTATTTATCATTTCTGTTCCAGTGTATTTGTTATCATGTGGCATTAACAAGAATGTTGTCTTTGATACTATATAACATTCAAACACTAAAAGACAGGGCTTTGAAATTGGCAGGGATATATAGTGTTTAATATTTCTCTCTTTTGCTGGGTGATTATCTGGCACTAATTCAATTTAATGAGTTTGCAGCATTTTTATTTCTAGAGAATCATAGTTCTTTATGTGATTTGAAATGAAGCTAATTTTTTTAACTTCTCCTTACGTTAATTTTAAATGCCAGCAGATAACCAACTGCTGTGAAAATTAATGAATGAGCTACACCAGCCTGTCTTCACTTTGCACTTGAGTAACATTACACTCTGAGAACATACACGATAAACCAAATAAACCCAAATGATACAAATGACACCAGAGAGACAGTAATCTATCTGCTATTGGCTAAGAAGTTAGACTGACAAGTCCATTCTTTCTTTTTCTATAGACATTTCTTTGTAAGGTAATAAAGAAATGATTTTGTTGTTCTTGTTGCTAATCTTAGAAAGTAGTGTTTGACTGTATTGCTGTAAGATTCCATTGTATACCTTTTACAGTTTTTTCTGTTCCGTGGTGTCACTCATCACATTCAAAGAGATGTGAAACCCCACAGTTGCACTGCTCTGCCTGAGACGGGACAAAAGTCGAGGTGCGATGTTCCTCATGTTTGGGTTCAAATCTTGGCCCTGCCCTGCCATTTCTCAGCTTGAGAAACTTCTCTAATGGTTCTGGGTCGTGCTTTCCTCATTTGTAAAGGGAGATCATGGCTCCAATCATGTCACTGGATTGCGGTGAGGAATAGAAATCATATGTGTTGAGAATCTCATCTATAGGAGACACTCAATAAATCATAGTTATAGTAATAACACTCATCATCATCATTATTATGATCCCAGAGAAATTCTAGTTCTAACGAGAAATCCTAGGGAAAACGAGACACATTCTTTCCATACTATGCTAAAACAATACATATGCACATTTGTAGATAATAAACAGACTGCCTGCAGATATTTCATTCAAATACTTCTGCAGCAAATGATCTCTAGTACTAATGAGAAACAAACAGGATATTTGACATGAACGCCAGGAAAGAGTCTAATACTTTGATCCCAGGATTCAATTTGGGGAGTTAATACTGTGTTTCTTTTTCTTTACTGATCCAGAAGAAAAGATTTTTCTCTTTAAGAGTAGTGTATGTTCAGAATTAAAAACATTTCAGAGGAAGAAAACATAAATTATAATTGAGCACATTTTTGATGAGATTAAATAGGCTTTTTTCCTTTCCTTTTCTTTTCTCTCTCTTTTTTTTTTTTTTTTTTTTTTTTTGCCTACAGAAGTCACCCATGTTGGACTGGGTGACTCTGAAATGTATTACGAGACCAGTTACAAAACTAGTTAAATAAAGGGCATCATTCCCACAAATCTGAATGGCATTCTATGCGTGTGTGTGGCATCTAAGTAGCTATATTCACACTTTCCCTAGTCATGTTATAGCAAGGTGGCACTGCTATGTAACAAATCCAGGTGCTTAATTAAAACTCTGGCTTATCTGCACTTAAGGGAGATAATCAAAGACTAATAAAGGGCTTCTTGAAGAAATAAGCAGATTCTTGATCTTGAGCCTGTAAAATCTGAGTTCCCATTCTCACGCAGGGAACTGAAGGGACTCGCTGGGAGGCTGAAACCACCCCCTGCCCCTTACCGCCAGTGTGTGTGCTTGGGAGGATTACCAGTCAGCTCACCTTCACCTTCACCTCCTGACAATCTGCGGGAGCTAGAAACGCTTGTTGCCATTTGCTTCATTTAACTTTCCCTTTTTGCGTGTGCCAGGAGGCATCAAATAAACACTACGACTTCATGGACACCGACTTTTACCTGTTCTGTGTCATGTTCTTATAGCTTTTACCCTCTGCAGTCTTGTAATTTTCAGGAAAAACTGGCAATGACACATCCGGTTTGCTGTTTCTCCCGGGCTTGGCTTCCGGTGCTCAGTTGGGCCTTGTTTTCGGGCTATTCAGTTCTCAGATTCCTATGTATGTATGTATGTATTTCTCATAGAGAAATATATCTCATGGAGATAGTCCCTCATCTGGAAAACCCCAAGGTTTTTTTTCTTTTGTATTCTCATTGTACCTCTAAATCTGCTCTTCTACTGTAGCTGTGGTGGACTCGTGAGTAGTTTAAGCAAACAAGGAGTGGAAAATGGGTTCCGTTTCCATAATTCCACAGAAAATCTCTACCTCTGTTTTAGTTTGTGATCACTCAGAAATCACTCTGAAATATCATTATTTCAGAGTATGAACAGAGAGATAATACAATATTATTCAGATCATGAAGCTACAACAAATTAGAGTAAAAGCCTACCTAACTTATTTATTATTTGACCTGAGACAAAACTACCCAGGCTTGAGAAAAATATTCTCATCTGTAAAATGAGGCAGTAATAATACTGACCTCATAGAGAGCTAGTCAGGAGTAGAAGAGATAATCTATATGAAGTTCTGGTTTCTTTGTCCCTGAGAAAGAGCTCAACAACTAATAGCTATTATTTTGATGATCATTTTAGGTTTTTTTTTTAATTTTAGTTTTAGCCCTTCAGAGAATTCATAATACTTTGACAGGAATGTTAGCTTTAGCATTCACCTCACTATCACGAGTCCAATATCCCACTGATTTGTTTAAAAGGAAGAAATCCTAGAGTCTGTCCCTATACATTCTCCCCATGTCTCTAAACAGCCGAATCATCTGCTTAAGAAGAAATATTCTAGGGGCGCCTGTGTGGCTTCGTCTGTTGAGCATCCAACTTTGATTCAGGCCATGATCTCACAGTTCATGAGTTCAGGCCTCGCCTCAGGCTCTGTGCTGACAGCTCAGAACCTGGAGCCCATTTTGGATTCTGTGTCTCCTGCTTTCTTTGCTCCTCCCCTGCTCACACTCTCTCGCCCTCTCTCTCCCTCAAAAATAAATAAACATTAAAAAAAAAAAAGGAATACTCTGGGGGCACCTGTCTGGCTCAGTCAGTACAGCACGTGACTTTTGAGGGTCATGAGTTCGAGCCTCATGTTGGGCATAGAGATTACTTTTTTAAAAAAAAGAAGTATTCCATATGCCTACTGTACTACTATGGATTAGTGGCAAAGATCGTTTTCTTTTTTCTTTTTTTTTCTCAGAATATACTTTAGATATCCACTTTCTGGCATTTCTGTCTTCAGCTAAATAAGTCGATTTAATGTCCGTGGCATCACCAAACATGTCTCATATCCAAAGGCTTTTGGTTTCTCACACCTGCCCAAAAGTCATGCTTTTAGTCATTATCCAGGTAAGTGTTAAGTTTCTAAGAGCAAAGAAACATTTACACGTTATCGGTAAGTGTCTGTCCCATAATACTGTAAAATATTATGAAATTTATGAAGAGTAATAGATATATAGTTTGGAGAATAACAAATATCCTTTTCCAATTTTGAGCATATTCTATTACTATAGTAATGGATAGAGTAGGTTTATGCATTTATTTATTTGGGTTGTGAAAAATGCCTATGAGTCATCACGGTCAGAAGGAATTTCCTTTTCTGGGCATGGAAATTGAAGTTCAGGGAAAATAAATGACTTTCTCCAAGCCAAAGTAAATACTGTAAGCAAACTAGGATCCAGGCTTTTGAATGTACATTCTGAGACAATTCTGCAGCTGCTAACTCTTATGTGTATTTTATTTTATTTATTTTATTTTAAAATTTTTTAATGTTTATTTATTTTTGAGAGAGAGAGAGAGAGAGAGAGAGAGAGAGAGAACAAGGGAGGAACAGAGAGAGAGAGGGAGACACAGAATCCGAATCAGGCTCCAGGCTCTGAGCTGTCAGCACAGAGCCCGATGCGGGGCCCAAACTCATGAACTGCAAGATCATGACCTGAGCTGAAGTTGGACACTCAACTGACTGAGCCACCTAGGTGCCCCATATGTGTTTTAATAATAAACATTTTATTGCTCTTGCAATTGTTAGCATATTCATATCAATGGTATATTCTTCCAAGTGTCCCATTCCATTCATAAGAAAATGTGTCGAGCTGCACTATCTTATAATTGTGAAAAATCTTTGCTCTTCATAAAGGGGCAATTATGCATGGGTTTTGAACACTGAGCTGACAATCACTGTTTCCAGGAACAGCTGGTTAACCTGTGCGATACAGTCAGACTTCTGAAATGTATTAAAATATCGAGCCTATATAACTGAAAGTTCTGAAATACATAATTAGAAGACTATAAGTAAAACAATATACAGATATATGACTATTTTTTTCCTTCTTATTTGGTTTGGCCTAAAGTACATTTTTTGAATCTATAAATATGTATTCTGGCAAATAGGGCATTTTAGTTTAATGCTAATGATTCCTTGAGCAGCTTCAATTTTGAAAATTACACCATCGTGTGGTACTTCATGTGCTTAATGAAAGGATATTAAAAACAGAATTATTCTCCATGCTCTTGGTCAAGACTCTAATGGAAGGTGAAAAAAAAATGTAATACTTTGAGTAGTATCATAGCGTGGTCCTACTTTGGGAACAATCAGCATCTCTTTTATGAGCCTCTTTGGCACGGCTTTGCAAAAAGTCTAGTTTTACGTATTCAATGAGTTCTTGCAATATGGTATTTTAATCGCACAATTTACTAAAATCTCCACTTACAATGTGCAAACTGGGTATGACACAGTTCCATTTCCATGTTCATCCCACAGAGGGTTATTTAACAATCTATGTGCGTCCTTCCTTCCCCACTTCTCTTGACTTTCTATAGCCCCCCCCCCATTCAAGTTTCTGGGGCTAATGATCTGCCCTTGCTCTCTGAGAAATTCTGCCTCTCCAAACAGGAGTTTCGTATTCCTCTTGACTCCTTCTTACACTTTGGGAAATCTGAGGAAAGTTAGTCAGCAGCTTGACACTCTGAGGTTTTCCTCCTCTGTTACTGATGCTTCAGAAAAGCATGACCCATGGATTCATGAACCTAGGGAGATCCGGACCACTCAATTCCAGTCAGTTTTTGTACTAATACAAACTTTGGCCTCTCTCATTATCTTCCTACAGTATCACTTGCTAAGTAAATGTATTTTGTGAAAACAAGCATTTATTTTTGTAAAAGATACCATCATCTAATCCCACATCAATTATATGTATCCCATTAAAGAAGTTTTATCATCAGTACATGACATATTAGGAAAAAAAAAAAGATCTTTCAGTTACCATGCAGGGAAGTATTAGATATTTCTTTCCTTGTCTGAGATGAGCTTGCCAGCCAAAGGAAAACCACATCCATTAATTAAATTACAAAAGAGACCGTATTAAGTTCTTTTGCTTACTGGTGTGTTATCTTGTTGAATTCTTTTTGATTCTGGATTTCCTTCTGTTAAAATAATCAGAGGTAAAGCTTCCTTGTTTGGTTTGGTCTCTAAAAAATGAACAGTGACAAAAGACACTAAAAATGAAGTTCTGTGATAAGCTTAGAAGGAAAAGATAATTTCTTTGGGGTCCAGAGATCAGTGTACCTAAGCTACATTGTATTATTGCAAAGAAAAATTAAATCATAAATCAAGAAATAGTGGAAATCTGGCAAACTTTTAAGCAGGACTAGGTTCACCTGCTGGTGTTAACACTTGCTCACTTGATAGACATGTGAAGTCTCAGTTTCTCTAGCAGCAGAAAAGAGCCAACTGTGCAGGATGACTACATATTTGGGGGTGTTTGATTTTTAGAATCTCAACAAGACTGTTCAAGACTTCCCCTCCACAGTGAAGGTCACATAATGTAAATAAATGAGATTCATTCAATCATTCAGATGCAACATTTTCATCTCTGTGATGCCACATAAATCAGGTATACCCAACTTTACTTCTCCTTAACTCACAGGGTATTTCACAGAGCACTAATGAACTAACACATCTGAAAATGCTTTGTAAACTAGAAAATACCCTTCAAAAAATATGATAACTTATTTTTTAAATACTTTGCATAGCTGATGTCATAGGTAATTTTCATGATTTCTGTGAGCTAAGTTGGATAAATAATATCCTCATTTATAGAGAAAAGAGAGTCCTCAAAGTTCACACTGGAGGATGATGATCAGTTCCATCATCAACTCTGGCCTTTGAGCTATTTCCATTGTCAGATGCTCTTTTTGCTTTGCATAGTTAGCAAATCACAAATCAAGAAATTGTATATTGTATATAAATGTTGAATATATGTGTTGGAACTGTTATTTCTAGTTCAGTTTGCAGTTAGAGAATTCAGACCCCTCGATTCTTGACCCCTCCTGGCATGCCCCAATGAATTCAGCCAGTAGTTCACCAGTTTTGGAGAAAATATTCAACCGGGAGAGATATGAGCTGGACCTGTTTAACTTGTCTGAATTCTTGCCACATTGTGGCCTTTGCTGTGTTGTGGGCAATAATTCTTTGTAGGTGTAGAAACCAAGTATAAGCACCAGAGCATTGTAATCATGCTCTTCCTTTTCTGCCCTGGGCTTTAACATGCCAATATCTGTAAACAGAATACATGACTCTCAATTAGAGAGTTAAAACACTGGCTCTTCCTTTTGAGCAATTCCAAAACTTCTACTGGACTCCAGATGCCATTAAAAAATAAGTTCTGAAATAACAAATTTTGGTGAGGATGTGGAGAAAAGGCAACCCTTGCACACTGTTGGTGGGAATGTAAATTGGTGAAGCCATTATGGAAAAAAAACATAAAAATAGAGTTACCATATGATCCAACAATTTCATATCTGGGTATTATCTGAGGAAAATGAAAACACTAATTCAAAAAGACATATGCACCCCTGTCATCATTATAGCATTATTTATAACAGTCAAGATATGGAAGCAACCTAAGTGTCCAATGATAGATAAACGGATAAAGAAGATGTGGTACACACACACACACACACGTATATATATATACACAAACATATATACATAATGGAATATGACTCCACCATTAATAAGATTAAAACCTTGGGGAGTTTGAGCGTGGGACTCTTGATATCAGCTCAGGTCATCATAGCGGGAGATCAAGCCCTGTGTTGGGCTCTGCACGGATAGCATGGTGCCTGCTTGGTATTCTTACTCTCTCTCTCTTTCTCTCTCTCTCTCTCTGCCCCTCCCCCGCTCATGCATATATATATATATATATATATGCATATATATATATATATATATATATATGTGCGTGTGTGTGCGCGCGTGCGCACTACAGAATATAGTCAGTAATATTCTGATAACATTGTATGGTGACAGCTGGTAACTAGATTTATCATGGGGATCATTTCATAATGTACATAAATGTCAAAGTGCTATGTTCTACACCTTAAGCTAATATAATATTATATGTCAGCTATGTCAATACAAATAAATTAAAGTTGGCATACGGAAAATAAATGAGTAAGTCCGAAGACTGCTTGATAACACAGCAAATGACAGTTGCCTCTCTTTTTGATATTATCTAAGATAAAAGAATGAAAAGAAAGAGAAAATAAAACTCTGTCTTCAAAGAAATGGGTATATATCCTTATCTCAGAAATACAGCCCACAAAATGAAGTCCCAAATACTGTGTAGATAGTACCACAAATTTCTGCAGAGTGGCACTGCTTGATTAAGAAAGCTAGTACACCTGACTTAAAATCTGTTTCACCGCTTAATAGACATGTGAGTTTGGGAACATTACTCAGTCACTGTGCCTCGGTTTCCTCATATGTAAACTGGGTATAATTGTGGGGTACCACACATGGGTTCTGTGTAGAGTAATGGAATCATTACCTGCAGAGTGCTTCAAACTGTGTCTGTTGCATAGTAAGCCCTCAAAAGTTAATGATCTTTATTATTCTTTCCTGTAGACTAGATGAAACCTGGAATCCCCCAGGGAGTCATATAATTTAACGGACAAAGCCAATGACTCTAGTTGAGAATAGCAAGCTTGGCGAGAGGAAGAAAGACACTAAATAGTGTCTGAGCACTGTTTAATGTTATTGTGTCAATAAGAGCAGAATAAGGAAAGTTGCAGGTACCTCATCTGTCAAAAACAAGCTGTTGGCAATAACAAAAGAGAGGAGATGTTTTGTGAGTTGTAAGCCTTGCTGTTCTTGATCAGCAGACCAAAAAAAAAAAAAAAAAAAAAGGCTAATGCATGACGTGAAGTGCTTTGACCCAAAGAGGGTAGAATATGGGAAAGATCTTCCTTCTGAGAATAGGAGACTTCCTGCTAGTGCCAAGGGGAACCATACCTGCAAGATTAAGCGTCGATGGGAGAATCAGCCATCCAGACACCAAAACATGAACTCCTGTGACTAATGCTTTACTCAAAACTATTTTCTTAACTGTGAGGCATGGAAAAGATGTTCAATTAATAACTGTAACCATTAAAGTTGTTTTAATTAAACAATTGAAAATACCAGATCATAGCAGGTTTTTTAGAATATTCAAAAACTGTAAACAACAGTTGATGTCGGTGAACAACAAAATAAATAAACATATTGTTGCATAAGGACATGGTGAAATCAACTGAGTAAAAATGAACTAACGCATGCAATAAGGATGAACTTAAAATGAAAACAACAACAACAAAGAAATTTAAAAAAAATTTATTAGTGATAACTGGCCCAAAGAGGTTTGAACTCAGCCTTGTCTGACTCGAAAACTCTTGGTTGTTTTTTTTTTTTTCATTATAATGTGCTCAAAATCAAGAATGGTTTATTAATAAGTGGAATTCCATTTTAAAATTTTCAAATTTACCTTGAAGAAGAAGGAGAAGGGGGAGAAGGAGGTGGGCAAGGGGGGGAAAGGGACATGCTCACTTTGGTGACACATGTATTGAAACGGAAGGGGAAGGAGGAGAGGGTGGAGGGAAGAGGAGGAAGAGGAGAAGAAGGAATGATGTGAAGGCCACGAGAGTTGAGATAATGAGGTTTCTAAAATGAAAGGAGAAAATATCAATGAGACACATTAAAAAAGAAAAAAAGAAAAAGTCAATGGCATCAAGATGATTTCTTCCTGCTTTACATTTAGGCCATGTAAAGCCAAGATCTCCACAGTGGTCATAAAAACCAAAATGGAAGAAACAAGATGAGGCCTTTCTTTCCATGAATGATGTACCACAACTCCATGGACTCACAACCAGAACTGAAAGTCAACCTTGTTTTGCCTGGTGCACAGTGCGGTGTTAAGACCATGGCCTTGAATTTGGGTCTGTGCAACTCCAGTGGCTGAAAGAGACAATAAGGAACACAAGAGAACTACAAAGTGGTGAGGTACCCACGAGAAGCCACCGATGTCTCCCCACAGCAGAGTGATTTGCTCCTTTCTCTCCTGTCCCTGATTTCAGCACAATAGGACTGACACTCCCATGATTTTTGTTTGTTGTTTTTTGTTTGTTTTCCCTGAGGCCAAGGGAGGCAAGTCAGCCCACAAGCAAGTCTAGCCAGGAAGGACTGGGGGATCAGCATGTTGGGGGAACAATGCTCTACCAACTAGAGCCTCAGCCTCTCATCTTCCTGTGACAAGCATCTCAGTGTCCCGTGTGGGCTTGAGCTCCTATGGCCCCCCAGGGAAAACTAGCTTAGGATCATGCTCTGTATTAGCTTTTCCCCCTTCTCTTTCTAACCCCCTCCACATTTTTGCTTCTACTTCCTACGATCACCTCTCTGGTAACTTGCCAAGAGGCAAATTCTTAATGCAGAAGAACTAAAACTAAACTAATGATTTTTCAAGTCTATAGGTTTGGTGGTCCTGGGAGCAGGGAGTCAAAACCAGGAATAGAACTAGGTCTTAAAATCTGGACCTGTCGATGGGTCCCAGGTGACGTGGATACCCTGAGGAAGAGAATCAAGTCACTGGAGGGACCCCAGTGAGGCAACCATTCTTCTTGTATGGATCACAGGCAATTTTCCAGCTTAAATAAAATATGAAGTCACTCCCAAGTAGTTTCATAAATGGAAGAATATGAATACCTCTGGTTTTCCAAGAAATGTAACAGCATAGTCAGAGAGACAAGGCAACCCAGACCCCTTCCCGCAGGGAGAGGGCAGAATAAATTGGATTGCATAAAACTTCTCTGCCGTTTGAAGGAATGGCGTGATTGTTAATGGTGACTGCTTTCAGAAACAACAAATTAATGAGATTCCCTTTAAAATCCTCCCCAAAATGCCTTCAGTTTATTTTCTCATTAAACAGAGGTCTCAGAGTGGCAGCTATGACTTTGTTGGGTTAATGATAGTTTGAACATGAAAAAAATATATATCCAGACTTTGAGGGGATAAAAGAATGCGAGCCTGGAAGATAAAATTGTAGGCGAACAATCGTTTCTGATAATCCGTCCACCCCAGAAAGCTCAAAAATGATTTATTTCTGGCAAAATGGCTTTTAAACTTTCACTTCATGTTCTTTCCAGCTCCCCCCACCCCTTCTTCTTCTTCCTCTTCTTTCCTGATCTATGCAGAGCTCACTCCCCCAGGGAAAGTTTAGTCGAAGCTTTCATATCTCTTTCATGGAGGAAGTATAAGGGTTTTCATTTAACTTTGAGGGCAGCAAGTTCACTCATTACCATGTTAGTGGGTCTCCAGAGATGATCGGGCAGCCGTGTGTCCTGGTTCTAGGGACTTTTCACATAAGCCCTTCTTAGAAGCGTGATGACCTCACCGGGAGCTTGCTAACTTCTCCCATCCTCTCTACAAGGGTCATCAAGGGCAGAATAAAAGCCAGCCAGCCCCAGGTGGAACAGCTATGAAAAATTTTGAATTTCCATGAGATAGAGGGATCAGATGTTTTTGTGTTTATTATGCCAGAAACTAACGTTGTACAACACCATAGTTTACAAAATACTTTCTCATCTGTGTAGGGTGCAAATAAAAATGAATTCTACCAATGAAGACGTGGAAACTGAGAAGTTAAATAGCAAGATAAAATGTCAGCCTTAAGAAGGGGAAAAGGTACTCACATAATGCCTAGAAAAGGGTGATATTTATAGGTCCTCAATAAATATTGTCTATCCCTGATCTCTTCTAGGATTCAAAATGCTCTCATGGCATTTATGAACAGAAAAAGACTAGTTGGAAAAAGGCATTTGTACAAGAAGTCGCCTCCAAGTTTAAATAAATATATAAATAAAAATATATTCTGTATTTCTATTGAAAATTTATGCAAATTGAACACCATTGCTAATTGCTTGTTTTTATTTGTTTTTAATTTTTTTAAAGATTTTATTTATTTTTGACAGAGAGAGAGAAAGCAAATGTGAGCTGGGGAGGGGCAGAGAAAGGCAGGTGCAGAATCTGAAGCAGAGTCCAGGCTCTGAGCTGTCAACACAGAGCCCAATGCAGGGCTCGAACTCACGAACCGTGAGATCATGACCTGGGCTGAAGTCAGATGCTTAGCCAACTGAACTACCCAGGGGCCCCACTGTTGCTAATTACTGACTGACGATTTTAAGAGCAGGCAGGCTTACCTCTAATATGTTTCTTGTAAAGAGCTAAAATATTTCAATGCCAATTACAACAGAACTGGTAATAATATATTGAGTAAAATTATCAGTTTCAATCAAGATATTTGGAGAGTCCGGAAAACTTTTGAAAATGGGGATGATGGCCCCCCTTCTGCCAAATATTGATAAGCCCGTTTTACCTAAGACAGACCTGGACATAAAATAATTATTTAATATATACTTGTTAATTTATTTTAAATCATTCCTGTTTAAAACCAATGTTACATATAGTATGTGAATAAGCATGTGTCAGGGACCTATGTTCCTTGCTCTGGGCAGTAAATAACTGAATTGTAAGTTTGTCACATATTAATGGTGTTTTGGAAGAGGGGACTGGCTGTTTTACTTCTTTAATAATGAAAGTACTTAAATGGTAACTGGATGGATTAAGGAAATCTTGCTAGGAGGCTTTATTTTTTTTTTTAAGTTTGCTTATTTATTTTTGAGAAGGGAGAGGGGACAGGTGGAGAGGGACAATCCCAAGCATTCTCCATGCTTTCAATGCAGAGCTGGATGTGGGGCTCGATCCCAGGAACTGTGAGATCATACCCTGAGCTGAAACCAAGAGTCAGACACTTGACTGACTGAGCCACCCGGGCGGGACACATGGAGTGTACCCTAGGAGACTTTGAACCCTCAGTTGGGATACAGTGAAAATCTTCTTAATAGACAATTGGAAGTATATTTTTTTTAGATCATTTGTAGGGGAAGAAAAAAGTCCTGAGCTTGACTTTATGATTCCACAGAGTTCAGTGAGATTTGGCCACTTTGTACATGTTTTAGTTCCTCCCATTACATACCTCTTCAGGGATAATTTCTGTTTGGCTTCCAGATATACACTACCTTTCCCCATCCTGTTTTGTGCCCTGAGGTATGTATGGTCAATAACATTGGACTTCTTTGCCCTTTGATGTCTAGTTGGCTTAGATCAGTGGGAGGCATTTACTGGAGTTTTGAGGGTAGAAGGAAGTGATATGTGTTTATCTCTCCCAGTTCTCTGCCTGCCAGATTATTGCTTCCCACTCGTGGAGACAACAGCCCTTCCCTGTTCCCTCTCCATGTTCCTTTACTCTAGGGATAATTCATAGTTCCCTTGATGGTTAAGGGAAAGAAAGGAATTAAGCAGCTGGCTTCTGACCTTCTCTCCCTTTAATGACGAGATATTCCTTGGGAAAATAGTGAAGGCAGGAGCCCAGTCTAATCCCCCAGTAAACATGATGATAACCAACTCCTGATCAACTATTGGTATAGACTGCCATAAGCATGATAGTTTAGGATTACCCCAGGGCAAAAATCCTGGAATCTGTAGATTTATTGGGCATAGTTCTTGGAAAGGTAATGTAAATTATGGAATTATCTGGCCACAAAACAGATAATTTCATAAACTCAAACGCTCCTTGTTGGAGCGGATCTCTCACTTAAAAACATTGTCTTTCAACCTGAATGAGGAAATGCACACCCCATCTAGGAAATGCATGTTCAATCTGCTGTGGAACAGCAAGATGGATGCCTTAGATACTTCTCCCTCTCCTGTGTCTTGTGACTGCCTATATCCTTGAAACTGACTACAATCTCTGATTAATAGGAGCCTGATTTGACCATCCAATCCTTTGTGTCTAACCCAGCTTTTCTGATTCCTGTTAAGTTTCCTTAACTAAACTCTCACCAAGTACTCGGGTTTGAATGTGCTGTGGCTCTCTGCCGGGTATCCAGACTGAAACGGTATCATTGCTTTTCAGTGTTGTTTTTATTGCTGTTGATTGCTCCCTTTGTTTGTTTCTTTGCTTAAAGCAATGTAACACAGCAGCACAAGCACCTAAATTGTTCTGGCAGTAAGACAGCCAATCCACAGATAATTCATAGGTAATTTCAATGTGTAGGACTCTTTCCTGAATTCTGTGATAGCTAATAAAATGGATGGTGCACTGTTTCTCTCCTATTCAGGAAACAAGACAGACAGATGATATAAAAAAGAAAAGTAACAATGCAGAACAACATGCTACAGCAAGAAAGATTATGGGCTTTGGAGTCCAACATCTGAGTGATCAAATCCCTGTAATATGACCTTGTTGTGTAGCCTGAGGCTAGCCTTTTTTTTTTTTTTTTTTTTTTTTTTTTACTTTTCTAGGCCCTCAATAGATGTAATAATATTGGTCTCATAGGATTGTAGTGGGAAATAAATTTCAACAATGTTCATGTAAGTGTCCAGAAGTGCTCCTCACACACTGGGGAGTCGGCACGTTTTCTTCCCTCCTTGCTTCTCTTTCGAGGGCATATTTCCTAGTGGAATTTACAGAAGGCAAACAACATAACTCAAGTTTTAGCTTGGGCATTTCAATTACTCTCTTAGTTGCTCAGTATCCGTAAAATGGGGGCCTTTTACCTCCAGAAATCACTGTGGATGGCAGCTTTGTTCACGAGGGGATGAGTGGCATATGTTCAAAAGAAGCCAGAATGAATGTGAAAGATAGTAAGTGAGGGAAGGAGGTCCTAAGAGCTATGGGAGCACCTCGGTCAGGCAGAGCACAGCACAGCAGATAGGACGTGATGACAAGTGAGTGGAGAAGGCATATGTCACAAGGACTGTAATGGTGAAAGGAAACAATGGGAGCAATAGAAAAGTCAACTCATTGGGGCAACTGGGTGGCTCAGTCAGTAAAGCCTCTGACTCTTGGTTTTGGCTCAGGTCATGATCTCATGGTTTGTGAGTTAGAGCCCTGTGTTGGGCTCTGTGCTGACAGTGCAAAGCCTGCTTGGGATTCTCTCCCTCTCCCTCTGCCTCTCCTCTCTCTCTTTCTCTCTCTCTTTCTCTCTTAAAATATATAAACAAATTTTAAAAAGGTCTCTTAAAAAAAAGAAAATGGAACTCATTTGGAGGATAGTTACCCATTCCCTACTGTAGTCAGGGACATTGGTCAAAATCAAGGGCAGCTAAAAATGAAAAGGTGGCACAGGGTACAAGAAGGAATAGAAAAACATAAAAATAGAAAGATGGAGGCAGGGGCGCCTGGGTGGCTCAGTCGGTTGAGCGTCTGACTTCGGCTCAGGTCACGATCTCTCGGTTCCTGAGTTTGAGCCCCGCATCGGGCTCGCTGCTGTCAGCCTGCCAGTACAGAGTCGGCTTCTGATCCTCTGTGCCCCTCTCTCTGCCCCTCCCCAGCTTGCGCTCTCCCAAAAATAACTAAATATTTTTTTTTAAAAAAAGGAAGAGGCTAAAGGGACAGAAATAAAATGCTCCTGGTTTGCTCTCTCCTATAAGCTCCACAGTGGTTGATATAGAAGAAAGAAATACATGAAAAAAGCATATTAAAAATTATGGGATTTCAGTAACTGGAGCCGGAGAATCAACTTGACAAGGATCTGAACCAGACGCTGAGCACAGGACTATGATGAAAACCCAAGGAACATGATCTTTAGTAACCAAAACCCCAGGTACTAAAGATTTTGATATGGCTCTTCAGATCAGCAGAGAAACTAGATGGATTCCATGATTCAATGAAGAGAAAAAGTCCCACAACTACATCGGGCACCTCCCTGAAGAGGTATGTAATGGGTGATTTTAGTGAATGCCTCATGATAATGACTGGATGGTACACAGGGTCAAAAAAGTTGGAATGCAGGAATTGTTGACGTTAGCCAAGAAAAAGTAGGAAATTAAGTTGGAATGAGGATGGAAAATAAAGTTAATCCAAGAAGATTATGACACAGTCATCACTATATCAGGCCTTGGCAAACTTTATAAAAAGCCAGATAGTAAATATTTTAGGCTTTGTGAGTGTGATGGCTACTTTTATGTGTCACCTTGATGGGACTAAGGGATGTCCAGATAGCTGGGAAAACATTATTTCTGGGTGTGTTTGGGAGGGCATTTTTGAAAGAGATTAGCCTGAAGGGAACAAAAATACAGAAGAAGGATGAATTCCCTCTCTCTCTTCTTGAGCTGGGACATCCGTTTTCTCCTGTCCTTAGGCCAGGGAGCTCCTGATTCTCTGGCTGTTGGAGTCCAGAACTTAGGCCAGCAGCCCCCTCACCCCCCACGCCAGGTTCTCAGTCCTTCAACCTCGGGTTGAATAAGCAGTTCTTGTTTCTCCAGCTCACAGAAGGCACTCTCGGCCTCTATCACTTCTCCGCCTCAATTTCTATAATGTCAAATAGAAAACCAGGCTGAGTCCTCAAGCTGGGGCCTAAGATATGATCTAATTGCAGTTTCAACCTCCCCCAGAATGATAGTCTTAGCCTGTCAGTCAGGAGTTTTTCCATCGGCGCTAAGAGGTGTGCCACACGGGCCCTCTCCACCCCCCTCAAAATGATGAGACAATCTACAGGCTAAGATCCCTTGCTTTTCCCCCTAAGGGAGAGAGCACCTTTGCCTAGAAAAATCCCCTCCTTTTACTGTTAACTTTCTTGCCCCACTGCCTTTTTATAAAAACCTTCCATTTTGTAGAACTCCTTGGAGTTGCCCTCTATTTGCTAGACGGGAGGCTGCCGGATTCATAATTTACTTAATAAAGCCAGTTAGATCTTCAAAATCTGCATGGTGAATTTTTTTTAACGTAAATCGAACTATCAAGCTATGTAGCCTATTGACCCCGTTTGTCTGGAGAACCCTGACCGTTGAGCCACATGGTCATTGTCACAATTAATGTACTCCACCATAGCGCAAAGGCAACTATAAAAAGCACATACACAAATAAATGGGGCTCTGTTTTGATAAATCCTTATTTGCGAAAAATCGGCCACAGGGCTGACTTCTGCACCATATTCCTCCCTGATAGAAGAGAGAGGGTAGAGCCTCTGATGAAAAGGACTAATCATCAGACAGAAAAGGAGCACACGCAGAGGTAAGGCTGTGTATCTCGGGCAGATTTAAGAAGCACCTCCAATTCCATGTGACGGCCCACCGCATTTACTTTAGAAGTTAAGATGCACCCCCATCTGAACTATGAAAGTAACTGTGAATTTCTGGAGCCACATAGCTCCCACTCAGTTAATTCTTACAAAAACTGCCTCCTTATTTAGGATTTCAAGGGACTACACAAGTTTGAAACAAGGGGGAGTACAGTCAACTAACTGCCAAGTGTGACTTCCTTATTTAAGGATGACTAATACTGTAGTTTTTACCAGGAAACATAGGTGAGCTCAGGAGAGCATCTGAGTAGAACGGGCAGTAAGGAAAGGGACTCTCAATGTGGAGAAACAAGGACATCACAGAGCCGTATTCAGAAAGTGAACGGTGTACACATTTTGTAATGAGAAAGGCCATATCTATGCAAAATGCATGAAAGCCTGTGAGCCGGGGAGGAAGGCATCTTCACTGGCCAGCTGCACAGCCCAGAATGAAAGGGGACACGGAGCAGGGGAGCTGGTCTCACCTGCCTCAGTGAATGCAGCATGGGGAGAGAGGGACACTTTGAAAGGCATTGTCACGAAGACATGGGAAGAAAATAAAGAAGGTGGATTTCAGGTTGTAGGTGGCATAGATTGTCGAATGGCAACATCAGTGGCTGAGGCAAACAATACACAGAGCAAAAGGAGTCAGGGGCAGGGAGGGGAGAAGCTAGCACCTGCAAAGGAAGGAGACAAGAAAAGCCTGTTTTAGTAAAAAGGGGCTTGTGTGAGAGCCACAGGAGATGGACATGTGGACACAGGACCCAGAGGGGAAACAAGGAAAGACAAGGACAGAGGGCAGGGACTGTTTGCTGTCCAAACCCAGAGGAGGAGGTTCCCAAGGGAGAGCCACACAAGGAGCAAATGACCGAGAATCTGATCTCAGAGGAAATGCAACAAAGAAATCAAAGGCGGGAACATAAAGGGGAGTTCAAAGCAAGACTCAAAGAGTGTTTCAGTTGACAGGAAAATGTATCAAAGCATCACTGAGAGTAGGAGGAAGAAGGGAAGGTGGAAAGAGGCAGAGGGAATAGCATCTCTTATACTGGGTTCTTGAAGAACTAGATGCAACTTAGGTTGTGAAAGATTTGAGGGAGATTTGTTTGTTTGGCTGGGGAGGAATTATAAATAGCTCACCATCTACTTCAACTCTGGCATGGTTGTCTGGAAAATACAAATGGAAGGTACTGGTATATGAATTCAGAACTCTTGGTTCTGAATACTAGATTAGTCAATGGGATAGAGAAGAGTAGATACGTATTGGAAGGCAAAGTGCATGTGGTCATCCGCACATACACATATATAACATATATACCTGGGTATATGCACGTAGGTGCTTGTGTATCATCATGCAAATTTAAAGAATTAACTAGCTATAAGGTGTACTTGTTAGTCAATTCATTTATTAAAAGAATTAAACAGGATGGTGAAATCATGAATAAGGGAGATATGTGCCTGAATCATTATTTTCGTGGCTTGGCTACTCATTTATTGATATGCACAGGTGGATTTCAAAGTCATAGGGTGGATAATGATGGCTTCTCATTGAAGGGAGTAAAAAACTGGGTTGTAGGCTTTATGGCTGCGTATTGCTATTTCCCAAAGCAACAAAGTGTCTTTCTCTTCTGGCACATTTCAGTTGTTTTTCTTCCCCGGGCTACTGGCCTTCTTCACACTTTGGGTCTTAATTTATCTTACTCTTCCCAGTACCATCAGTTTGTTGTTGGTGTTTTTGTTTGTTTGTTTGTTTGTTTGGGTTTTGTTTTGTTTGCCCATCTGTAGCTTATCCATCCACATCACCTCACAGAGGAGAAAGCTTGAGCCAATCCTGGGCACAGAAAGCTACTGTAAGAGGATAGGGAGGAACAGTAACTGCTCTCTAATTGTCATCTCATGTAAATATCACAGAAAGTGCCTCTCTCTTGATTCTATCCCCATAGCAACCCCAGTGAGACACTCTTGCTGTTTTGTCTTCCTTTGCTTTTGCTGTTAGGATTACTAGACATTATCATTTAGTGTAAGAAATTACCTTCAACTTAATACTTAGGAACAATTTGACATAGAGAAGAGGCATTCTTTCCTTTTAGTAATTGGGGGGCTGAGTGATCAATATTCCAATCTTTTTTGATTGATAAAGTAATCATCATTTTTTAATGTTTTATTTATTTTTGAGAAAGAAAGAGAGAGAGAGAGAGAGACGCAGAATCTGAAGCAGACTCCAAGATCTGAGCTGTCAGCACAGAGCCTGATGTGGGGCTCCAACTCGTGAACCATGAGATCATAACCTGAGCTGAAGTCAGATGCTTGACTGACTGAGCCACCCAGGCGCCCCAGTCATGATCATTTCTAGTATAGACTTTTTCAGGGTGTACTTATTCATCTTTTCTCCTTCTTTTCTCTTTCTGCTTAGCACTATGCATACCAAAAATAGCAAAATCAGAACATCATCATGGCTCTCTTTAACTTAAAGAAGAATTGTCATCTGAGACTGATTGGTCTTGAAAGTCATCTCATCAATGAATATTAATTCAACCCACTAGAAAATGCTCTTACCTCAGAAATAAGATTGGAGAAACATTGTAGGGAATTTTTAATGTGTGGCAAATATATGACATAATGTAAAAATGATAAATAATGCCTAATTTCCATAACTAGAGACTTGTAAACGTTATACATCTTTCTAAGAAAATTCTGGGGTATTAAACAGATGGCTTGTGAACAAATGGGAAACATTCATTTATTTAGAATTTATTGAACACCTACTTTGTACCAGAAACATTGGATTAAGTTGACCTATGGGACAGTGTTTTTTCTATGATAGTTCCTTTAGAAATATAAAGATAATCATAACTGTAATTTAATTGTTAGCATTTTTAGAAGTATTATATGAACACATAAAGGAAGCAGAAGAAGGAAAAAAATCCCTCTCAGTATTAACTTCATATTAAAACATTATGGTAACTATAGCGTTGGCTGTTAGCCTTTGATAAAAAGTAGGTGTACTACCTAGCTCCTTAGATCACTTGTTTTAGCAGTTTAGAAATGTCTGTGTAATTGAAAACATCCTCCGGAAAGTTTAAAAGTGTATTTCTTTTTAAATTTTTATATGAATTTCACATCCCTAAGAGAGAAACATTTTCATAATGTAATTTTTCAAGACTTTTTCCTTAGAGTCTAAACTGCTCCAAAGTTCAAGACAATTTTCTCCCTAATCATATGAATATTTTATGTAAGTATAATATTCCATTGTATTAAGATAAATCAAGCTTGCCTCAAAAATTTAACTTTCGGCAGATTCTTCTTTGGACAATTTATCTGATATATTCTTCTAATTCTGAGGGAATAACTTTTCTTAGAGTTCAGAATTTCATTGAATTTCTGCGAATAAAAATGCGAACAACTCATTATTCTTGCCTATAGGGAAAGGAGCGAGCAGGGATAAATGAAATCCAAGGGTAATCCCTAAAACTCAGTTTAATGATTACTTTCAACTCTTTTCATAAAGCTTCTGTGTGAGGCTCACGATGGGCAGACAGGAGTGGCTGTCTGTGTCTGGTTTCACCCCCTCTTCCTGTTTCGGGGGATGCTGTGTCTGGTAAAAGAGGCGAGAGGCAGGCATTGCAAGGGCAGAAAAGGAAAGCCCTAGGATGGAGCATAAATATAAGTTAAATCAGCCCTTCGTCCCACACCTTGTTCTGTTTTTATCATATCCCTTCCCACGCCGCATTATAGTTGGCTATGCAGGTGTTTGCCTAGATCCATTGTCACTGATTCATTAGACAAATATTTATTGAGTGTTTTCTGTGTGCACAGTACTGGAAACCCCTCGAGAATAATGGAGATTGTGCTTTACATGAGCATCTTATTTTGGTACCTTTAAGATACCCCAGTAAGGGGAAGCACCTTCCATGGGTCCAAAGTGCAGGGTAAGTTTGCCAGGTAGAGTAGGAAGCTGTGCAGTTATTTTCAAGGCCCCACACGTGCCCTTCTTTTTATTCCAATGGGACTATGTTTGTCTGTGAGCACATTTAGTTTCCTGGTTATTATTTTTTGTCTCAATTCTCCTTTTGTAGACCTAAGGGTACAAGTGTGACCCTTTATCTTAAGAGTACTTGGAATTGGTTTTGTTTTAATAAAATATGGTAAGATCCAGATGTGGACATGATGGTCTTGAAGGAAGAAGATTTTTATACTCACAGATCCTGGAAACAAGGGTCGCACTTCATGGGGAGGCAGTAGGGTCAGTCAAGAGGCAGAAGGAATGAAGGGAAAATGTGGACAGTAACTTTTATTGTGGTTTCCGTAGGAAGGAATGAGTCGGGTAGCGTAAGTAGGTTTGAATAATTTCAGAGTGCTGAGGGGCTTAGGGACTGTTCCTAGTTGTCTGATACCTGGCCCTGAGTTATTAAGGCAGACAAATAATGATCCTGAGAAGAAGAGCCCCGTAGGAGGTGGTTATTGGTATGGGCTCTGGATTGTTGGTTTGCATATGAAAGGCACACTCCCAGGGAAATTGTCTGTCTCTAGGAATTGGCTCACCTTGAGAGGAGCAGCAAGGCCCCAAGATCAGAAATTTTTTTTAAATGCATAATTAATATATCCCTTTAGTTTTATGATCTCTATTTTGAAATTTTCTCATTACTGCGAGCTTTCAGCTCTAGCCAAGTCCTAGCTTTTGATCAATGAGTAGATCATAGATTTCTAGGTCCCAACTCAGTTCATTTTTCCTACAATTACACCTCTACATGCCAAGGTTTGTTTAATGGTTTATGCTAACCTAATTATGCCTGCTGACTCAGCTGCATAGAACATGCAAGGGTACCATTAGTAAAGACAAAATCTGGGAATAACTTAAACATCATCCAAGACCAGATTGGTTAAATAAATTATGATACATCCATATGATGGAATTCAGAATAAAAGTTTTCGAAAATATTTTTGAATAATATTTGCCTAATTTAAAAATAGACATAGTATTCAATAATAATAAATATAAAAACCCAAATACATATGTAGTAATACCTAATTTTGATATAAATACATAGATAAATGCCTAGAACCTTGAATATACATATATTACCAGAAAATTATGAGAAAAATATGCCCAAATCATATCAATTTTTCCTTTACTCTTCTATATTTAGCATTAATTATTTTTGTAATCAGAAAAGTACATTTTACTTAACAAGTGAGGGATTTACTTTCTAATAGAAGTAGAACTAAGGCATTCATTGAACCAATATTTCTGAGCAGCTACTATGTGTAGGCATTATGATAAATATTGCAGAATCCATAGAAACAAGTTTCTGTCTTCTTAAAGTTTAGAGCGGTGAATTCTGATAAAGAGGAGATTATAGTATCTCAGACAGTATCTCATACATGTTAGGTATCCAGTAAAAGTTTATTTACTAATCAGAAGAGACATAAGTGTAGATTGTGCAGATAAGGAGATAATTAGGACTTTGACAGTCATTTCAAACTTCAATGCCATCCACTACTTTTCTACCTCTTTCTACTTTACCACCTTTTCAAAATCTTGTAAAGAAAAAAAATCCATTCAATCACTAGAATAAGTCTGTGACTAAACACGCCTGTGGTTTCGAGTATCTTGTGCCTCCAACATCTGACTTACACCAGGATTTCTGCAGACTTCCCCCAAGTCTCCTATCAAGTGCTATGCTAGAGAATGGAACTTGATGTTGAATCTGGGGTGGGCTGGGTGGACACAGGGGCCAGGGGAGGAGAAACAAGCCAAGAGAGGATGACCACCCTTTCTGTGGGAAGAGTGGGAGCTGCAGAATCTAATCCAGGAACAAATGTGTCTTAAGCCAATGTCGTCAATAAGGTTCAGTCACAAAGCTCAGAGGGTTTCTACCTACAGACACATCATCCGGGCTTTCGGCCTATTCTGGACAATTGTCTAACTGGACTGAAGGTAAGCTCACTCCTGAATGCTGGCCTCAGGGAGGCAATAGTTTTTCTAATTCAACTGATTGCATGGCATCTGGGGAATTCTTGGTCCCACACTGAGTCCCAAAGCTAGTCTCAGGGGAACAGAGAAGCAGCCTCATTCTGTCTCCCATGAAGGAGCAGCTGGGCTCTTGGTGGACAGCCTCCCCTGGCCAGGCTGAAGTGAGGGACTGGGACTGGACTGAGCCCACTCCCTGGGCGGTGACACATAGAAGTGTGATGTGAAATTCATGCAATTTGGGGAGCTGTCTTTGAGGAAAAGAAGGCATTATAGAGAAACGAAATTAAGTACAAAAATGAATAGTTATTTAAAATGAATCAAGAAATTAAGACAATTTGCAAATATAAAGAGGCTGGTGAGACCACATAATTTTAACCTTCTAGAAAAATAACAATGTATTTTTTATTAACTTTATGACTTCGCAAAACTATGTTTCCATTTCTTTCTTTTCATGGATAATCCTATTTTGTTCTTCTGTAAAAATGCAATGATTTTGTAAGATCTTTTAGAAGCAATAGAGAGATAGGTGAATCTGTCTCATTGCGATGGACCAAAATTTTATTATAGTTAATGTAGCTATTGATAGCTTATTATTGTTATTCATAATATTTTTCAATATGAATACTAGTTATTGGTAATTAGCTTTTGCTTAGATTTTGATATGAGGTTAAACATTCCTTCTTGTTACATTTGGATTTTAATATGGTTGGCAATTCTGAAAGAAACAGAAAATTAATCTGAAGTTGAAATTACATAAGTAATCCAAATCAGCTTTCAATACATGAATATGTTATATTAAGCTCATATTGAATATGTTATATTAAGCTCATACTTGAATAACAAAATTATTCTCCACCATGTGCCCTCCCTTGGTGAGTAGAGGCAGAGATTTTTTGTCACTGGAGCACTCATTTCTTCAAACTGTTAAGGCCATTTAGTGTGCCATTCCAATGGGACCTTGAGTTTCACCAGGACAGGACAGACTGACACACCAAGACATAATCTAATACATGAGAAAGTATAAGTAGAGGCAAGACATAATCTAATACAATGTCACACACACATTTACTTGTTCATGGTTCAGTTACGTGTTTATGTCCTATACAACCGAGAAAAGTTGGCATATTCTGTTTCATGTCATTCCTATCAAATCAGAAAAGAATATGGTGTGTGAAAAATTATTTATGCAGCACTGCCAAGTATATTCTTGATGGGAGAGAACTAGTTTTTCTAGGCATGAATGATCACTGAACTCTCTGAATGAAAGCTCGTACAGCTAATGATTAAATAAGTCTCCATGGTTCTAGTTCAATACATTCCAAATCCTTTGTTTCTTCTGCTGCTCAAAAACTTCTGGTGCCTGATGACATAAAAAACTTTTATACAGTGATAGGACCTCTTGCCTTGCACCCTAGGTCATGACACATGAGAAGTTGGAATATTCTTAAAAGAGATGCCAATGCTATGGTGGCTAACAACAGCCTAACTACACAGGGAAGTAGGTGTAAGCCACGTTAAAAATATCCCCCAGAACTCAGTGATTATTTCCTGAGCTCAGTGTGAGGTTGACCATAAGTTAAAACTTCCCATCGTCACTCTATTGCCAAGTATAAGTAGAGGCAGAGAAAGGTGGAAAAAGCCAGAAGCTTTCACCAGTTGCAATTGTTTTGCAAACTATTTTTGTGGGTTGTTGGCAGAATCGAATAGGCAGCAGCTGCAGGTCTGGGGTCCCCGTTTCCTTGCTAGCTGTCGGTTGTGGGTCCACTTTGTGCTCCTAAGGACATCCTGCGTACCTTCCCATGTGGCCCTCTCCAACTTCAGCCCGACAGCCGGCAGTGTTCTTGCTCTTCAAGTACCTCTGACTTCTTTCTCAGCTCCTTCTGCCCCTGGTCAGAGAAAACTCTCAGCTTTTAAGGGCTCTATGATTATATCAGCAATTCCTAGATAACTCTCTACCTTAAGGTCAAATAAGTCTTACAACTCATAATCATGGGAGAGAGATCTAGTTACATTCGCTGGTTCTAGTGATTAGGGGGCATCTGGGGGGATCATTTCACATATTCTCTCTGCTATGCATGATAAATAGAAAACAAGTTTTCTTTTCTTCCTGACTGCCGAGTTTTTACCCTGGGCCAGTCATTTTGCTAGATGCTTTATATGTTTTATTTCATTCTTTCTAGTAGGGCTGTGAAGTTAGTGTTAACTAATAAGGAGTCAAAAATGTATATACTCTGTTCAGAAATGTAGAAGAAATTCTCCCCTTTTCCCTTTGAGATGATCTAATCTAATCTTCCTGTATAATTAAATTATTTTAGTGTGGTCCAGTAACCTTATTATGATTGAACAATTTAAAAAGTTCTCATTAGGTAACATTTTTCAGTAGCTTTTTATTTTATCTGTTTATTTTGAGAGAGACAGACAGAGAGAATTCCAAGCAGGTTCCTCTCTGTCAGCACAGAGCCTGAAGTGGGGCTCAAACTCATGAACCATGAGATCATGACCTGAACTGAAATGAAGTCTGAAGCTTAACCAGCTAAAGCACCCAGGCGCCCTACCTTTTTTTTTTTTTTTTAATTTGACTATACTTGACATACAATGTTACATTAGTTTCAGGTGTGCAACTTTTTAAATAAAATATAATCTTTTGAGTGCCCCACCCCACCACATCCTTTCTCTTTTCCATGATGTCAACCCATGTTACAAGGGAGAGTGTAGCTTGAACTCATTGTGTTTGGTGCCTGGTTGTTCTGCTGGCCAGGATTGCTGGTTTCCAGTCCTGCCTGGCCTCCATTTCCTCCCTGCCCTCACCTTTCCTCTCCTCTCTCTTCGCTCTTCTGTTCCTCTCCTTGGCCCTTCCTCCTTTCCTCTCTCCTCCTTTACTCAGCCTTCCGCACTCTGGACTTAGCCTGCCTCAGCCCTTGCTGGTATTGCAGGACATGCTGAATTGGTTAGCAGTATCTCTGACATTGAGGTTCCCCTTTACTTGATTGGATGCATTCCCACTGTGGGAATATCTGCCCAAAGGGAGGGAGACTGAGGCAAACACTGGACCGCCTGCTTTCTTGTGTCCTGTTTCCCTTGTTTTCCCACAACTAACTGAGCCTGAAGAGGAAACAGTCTTTCTTTCACATCCCTTTGCTCTCTGTTTGAGGTACCTTCTGGCACATCCAGGTTGGGTGTGGGGTGGGGGGTCCACTTTCTGTCGATCGTACCCACTTTCCTCATGGTCAGGCTTCAGTGGGGATTGGGAGTCTGAGAGATTGGGACAGAGCTTCTCAACATCAGTACTGTTGATGTTTGGGCTAAGTAATTCTTTTGGTGGGCCACATCCCTCTTGTCCCAGTTGCAACAACTAAATCTATCCCTAGGCATGTCCAGATGTCCCGTAGGAGGCTAAATCATCCCCATTCAAAAACCACTGGTTTAGAGATAAAGGTAACTAAAATGAGTGGATAAAATATACCCAAATATGTGTTCCCATTTTCAGGTTTAAAGAAAATGTTGGCCTTGGGCACCTTGGTGACTCAGTTGGTTAAGTGACTGACTTTGGTTTAGGTCATAATCTCATGGTTCATGAGTTTGAACCCCAACATCAGGCTCTCTGCTATGGATCCTCTGTCCTGCTCTCTCTCTGCCTCTCCCCTGGTTGAGTGCATGCTCTCTCTCTTTCTCAAAAATAAACATTTTAAACATTAGAAAAACTGTTTGCCAAAGGTCAAACAGGTCTCAAGTAGCAGAACAGGAAATCATAGCCAAGTCTGGCTTCAAATCCTATTTCCACTGCCAGTGGACAACCATACGATTCACTCATTTTCTGGTTCAGACCCAGTGACCCTCCGGCAACATTAGCCTTATAGATACCTAGCGGGAGCAAGTCCAGACTGGGAGGAAGAGAGCAACAAGAATAAGTTCGCCAAGCTGACAACTTTTTGGAGTATCTGTCCATTCTTGTGAAGATCACATCAGTGTCTTAGATGGAAATGGCCCCTGGAGTAAAGGAAGGCAGAGAGTAAGTAGGGAGCTCTTACAATCTCAGCATGCCTGACTGTATGAGACTCAAGAACGACTGGCTAACCGAGAGGCACCTGACTTCCCAGAAACATGAAAGTCGGCACGCCCTGATGGGCGCATACAGCGTGAATGCACCTTAGACACATTGCATGTTGTATCTTCAGCTGCAACAACAACGTTTTCAACAGAATGCTCTAATTCTTTGAAAAACTCATTTTCTGAATTTTAATGCCAGGAACTGGAAATGCATTCTAAAGGCAGGGATATGACATTTTCTCTGTGTCATCCCAAAGCCCAGCACAGTGAGTAGAGACGATTGATGAAAGCTATTGAATGAATTCATGCTGGCCTGGTGCCGGCTCCTCTCATGTTGTCAGGAGCCACATAGGACAGCCTTCCATCATATGTTCTCCCTCCTTTTTTCAATTTGCTCCTTTTCCAAAATGAGTGTGTGAGGTTTGGTCTATGGTGACCATTGACCCACAGGTGGAGAGTTCTATCCATGGGCCAGTAAAGGCGTTCTCACATAAGTGACAGCCTGGTAGAGTTGTTTGAAGAGCAAATGTGCGGGAAAGGCTAAGCCTTAATGAGCAAGCTGGATCTGCAGAAACACCTGTAAATGTGAGATCTGGCTCTGAAATTACACAGACTTGGGTTCAAATGACTTCGTGGTTCCATGGCCAAGTCATGTAACCCTTCTTAAGTTTAGTTTGTTCTCTGCAAAATGGGCAGAGGAATCTTTAACTTCAGGTAGAGTTGCAAAACGGTTGCATTAGGGAAGATAAGCTGTTGGCCTATCTTTGATGTCTTGCATACTCTCTGGTCGTTGACTTTCTTTTCAGAGCTCCCCCTATCAATAAAGCATTTAAATCACCTAATTAAAGGTTCTGCTTGTGTCGTGGTGAAAAGAAGACATTAAAGCTTCCTTGAGATAAATTTGATATTTTATTATCCTTGCCTCGTCACATTTACAAATTAATTACTCTCTCACGCTGGCCCTACAGCAAGCCAAATCAAAATTATGCCTCTGCAAAATAGCTCCAGGACCTAGAATGGCTCAAGGAGAGTGGGAATGGACAGTGGCATTTCGGAAACAGGAAAGAGTGTGCTTCTCTGTGAGGAAGAAGAGGTACCACAGATGTACTGCTCGGGTTGATGCCCACCTATACCACCAGCCAAAAGTGTGATCCTGGGCCAATTGCTCCCAGTCTCTTCTCCAGGTTCTCATCTGTGAAATGGGGATGATAGTAAATGTGCCTACATCATTGGGAGGGTGAAAGGACAGATAGAGTTAATACACAGGAAGCACTTTAATAGTGACTAGATTATAATAATACTCATTAAATATTTGTTTTTATCATTTGTGAATATTAAGGGATTACTATTTTTTCATGCTGTAATAGGAGCTAGACAAGCTTTCTTTGTCATTTTCCCTGTCTTCACACATACACGAAGCGCACGCCCTCCATGAGCACAGTGGCCTGAGTGCCTATGGAGCACCAAGCCCTCCTCATAGATCTTCATGAGTGCTTTCCCTTGAGCTCCAGCTTAGAGATTTAATTCAGGAATGCATATAGTTTTCAACCTTCATGCCAGTGCTGACCAATTGTACAGATTTCCTAGATTGCTGTTTCATGAGGCTTCTAAAACATGTCCCTGTTGCCTGGGACAGAGGTTCTCTGATGGATTAAAAATGTCTGCTGTGAGTAGAAGAGCAGGAAGTAAAGGCTAAATATTTTACATCTGTGAACTTGTTCATGGCTGGGAGATGGGAGATGATGCTTCTCAAAATGTTGCAGTCTGGGGGCGCCTGGGTGGCTCAGTTGGTTAAGCGTCTGACTCTTGGTTTCGGCTCAGCTCATGATCTCATGGTTTGTGAGTTTGAGCCCCCCATCGGACTCTGTGCTGTCAGGGTGGAGCCTGCTTGGGACTCTCTCTCTCTGTCTCTCTCTCTCTCCAAATAAATAAATAAACTTTAAAAAAAAGCCTTAAAATTTTTTTTTAATGTTTTATTTATTTTTGAGAAACAGAGCGAGAGAGAAACAGCATGAGCAGGGGAGGGTCGGAGAGAGAGGGAGACACAGAATCTGAAGACAGGTTCCAGGCTCTGAGCTAGCTGTCAGCACAGAGCCTGACACGAGGCTCGAAGCCACCAACTGTGAGATCATGACCTGACCCAAAGCCAGATGCTCAACTGACTGTACCAGGTGCCCCCAAAAAAAGCCTTTAAAAAAATAAAATGTTGTGGTTTGAAAGAGATCCTAAATGATGTCCTCCTTGAAACGATATTTGCTACTCTTTGGAACCCCAGTCAGCCTTCCGCAGTGCTCAGAGGCACCGAACAAGGAGGGTCCACCCAGGCGCTGGTGATAATGGTGCATTCCCTGGTAAACAATAACACCAAATTATCTGAAAGTTGGTCTACTTTTAATGTTCACTGCACTTTAGCAATTTTAACCACTGTCATTGAAAACAAAATAATCCTTCCTCCTGAAAAACTATTTTGTTTATCTAAATGCTAAACAAGTCATGTGGTTATTACCGTGAAGCTTTTCATAAGATGTACTTAAGCCCCAAATTAACACACTGTTAATATACAACTTTTCCTGGAAGTTAATTTGGAAAATCCCTGGTTATAGATTGGCCCCTGACACACACGTGGACCGAGCTACACACATTCATTCTGAGCAGTAAGTGCTGGTACGTAAGAAAACAGTTCAGAATTGGCCAGTTCATCTCAGGTGCATCTCGGAATCCCACCGCTGCATTCAGAGAGCAGATTGAAATAATCAATGATAACACACTGATTCTAAATAAGAAGAAATGGAACTTGAGTTGCTTTAATTCTGTCATTCTTGCAAATCATTCTGTGAACTTGGAGAAATTCACTGTTTTGGGAGAATTTTTCACATCCCTTTCCCCCCTTTTAACAAAGAAATGTAATTAAAATGACAAATCTAGTACTTTTTCATAATATTATTGTTACATACTGCCACATAAACAAATTCAGTATATGTTTCTTTTCGGATGATTGTTATTATTGATTAACGTTCATGACAAATACGGAAAATCACATGGTCACAGAGAGGAAGAGAATGCTAAAAACACCTACTTCAAATGTCAAGTACACTTGCGGGGCTACTGCTTCTGGAATGTCCTTCCGCCCTCACTACCACCTCAGACTGCCAGTTTATAGGGGAAAGACTATTTGGTAACTGCTGACTGTAACATTTTCCCCATCTATGTTATTATGCCTTTAAGCGAGCCACTTTTCAGTTGTAAAAATGGCCCTGAATTTTATAGAAATGAGCCCTATTTGCTTTTGACAACCTCCCCATCACTCTTTCATATTAAACTGTAAAAGTAACTCCCATGTTAATTTGCACAGAAGTGAAGATACATTTTCTGCCAATATGTAATTTTTCTTATTAACCATAATAATCATCCATCAAAGACTGCAATATGTGAAGACTTAACATAATAAATTTTCCTTACATGAAAGAGTTTACATTTAAAATAGATATAATAGAGGCATACAGATGGTGAGGAGAATGGTGCCAAATGTTGCTCTCTTGTAGGGAAAATTACTTAAAAAAAAAGCGTGCACACAGGTTCACAAATCTACGGCATAACTATGAAGTCGCGCAACTGATTGTTTAATGTCATAGGACATAATTATCTAAACGTCTAGGAGATCTCGTCAAAGAAGTCTCTGGGTGACTGTAAACATACCGCCATGACACTGCCTTTTCTCATATAAATTTTGGAACTCGGCTTTGGGATGGAAAAACTCTGTGCTTTATTAATTTTTACGTGTTTTGATGTATGTCTTTGTGATTTATCAGATGTGGTTCCATTCAGATGGATTTCGTCTCTCAACGAGGACGTAAGTTTCTTAAAGGCAGAATCTAAGTTCAAGAAATCAATGGCATATTTTTAAACTAGTAAGTGTTGAAAACTCGTGATCTCAATTGGATATAGAATAAAACGTGACTAGGTCAACGGCTTCTCAACTTTGGATTATGTGATGGAAATACCATTTTGACAGCCAATGAAGTTTCTTTTTAAAAATGTTTTATTAAGTTTGGTTTTTTATTTTGAAAGAGAGAGAGAGAGAAAGAGAGAGAGAGAGCATGTGCCAGCTGGGGAGGAGCAGAGAGAGAGGAGGTGGCAGAGAGAGAGGGAGAGAGAGAATACCAAGCAGGCTCCACCCAGACCACGATGCAGAGCTTGAACTCACAAACCATGAGATCATGATCTGAGCGGAAATCAAGAGTCAGCTGCTTAACCCACTGAGCCACCCAGGTGCCCCTATAAATGGATTTTCATTGCAAAAAGTGCTAATACTAATTACAGCCCTATTATAAGCCCATCCATTATTTTGAACTCACCCGTAGTGAAAGCAGGACACTCTCATTCCCCAGCTCAGAGGCTCCACCCCTGCCTCACTGGAATCAGCGAGAGACTTACTGGGATCTGAATAGTGAAGCAGGAGCTGCAGTGGGGACTGTTCATGCTCTCACAGTTTCACCAACCTTAATTTCTGATTTAAGGAGTGTCTGCTATCTACCAGGGGCTTTGCAAGGGGCTGGATGCATTTGGGTTCCACAAATATTTATGAAGTGTGTAATCTGCAAAAAGAATCCTTACTTTCTAGTAAGATTACTACATCTTACTACCTCTTCTTACTTCTTACTTCTTACTTCTTACTACTACTACTACTACTACCTCATATGAGGTAACCTTTGGCTGGACAAGCCAGCCATGTGGGTGAAGTAGAGGGTGGAGTGGAATGAAGGATCTGGGTAGGGGACACATGCACGTCTCCTGGGTGGAGTGTGTGATCCCAGTTCAGGAAGTAAGTCCTGGGTGCGCTGTTTCTCCCAGCTTGGTCACCGGACCTTGCAGAGGCTCTTAGGAGATGTTGGACTTTGAAGAAGGAGACTACATTCTGCCTGAGGTCGTGAAAAACACAATTGGGCACACATCGTCCTCATCTCTGCCTTTCCGCAGTGCCGTGCACTTGCATGTTGCATGTCAAGGAGCCACACTGCCATCAGGTTTCCTTATAGACACAGCTCCTGGGTGCCTTATTCCAAATATGGCTGGGATTGAAAGCCAGGAAGATGCACTTTACAAAGTTCCCTGAGTGAGACTTGTAAAAATTTAATTTTGCTTTCAAAAATATTTTTAATGTATATGCACATATAATTTTATACAAATGCATGACTGAAATCATATGTGCTGTCTGTGGTCTTTTTTTTTTAATGTTTATTTATTTTTGAGAGAAATAGAGGCAGCGTAAGCAAGAGAGGGGCAGAGAAAGAGGGAGACACAGAATCCAAAACAGGCTCCAGGCTCTGAGGCTCAAACTCATGAACTGTGAGATCATGACATGAGCAGAAGTCAGACGCTTAACTGACCAAGCCACCCAGGTGCCCCTGTCTGGGGTCTTTATTTACAATCTTTTTATCTGTGCTTGCTTCCTGCCCCGTCCTTATTTGGATAAGTTATTTTAATCACCTTGGAGGTATTCTATATTTTTCATCACTCTTGTGTATATACACACCCACACAAACACAAATATACAAACACTGGCTTTAATACCCTATGGGGTGGTGCATGCACATAGGGCAGTCATAATTTTTCAAAAATGGAATCACTTTATATGCATTTTTCTGTATCTTTCTTTCCTCATCCAATAATACTTCACTGAAATCTCTAAGTTAACTGATGTATTTTATTTTAGAATAGGTACATTGAGTAGATATAAAATAATTTCTTTTTAAAATTTATTTTTGAGAGAGAGCATAAGTGGGACAGAGGAAGAGGGGGAACAGAGGATTTGAGCTGTCAGCACAGAGCCCGATGCAGGGCTCTAACCCGTGAACTGTGAGATCATGACCTGAGCTGAAGTTGGTGACCCTACAATAATTTCTTCTGCTCTGTACAATACTGCAGTAAATATTTCTATCTTATATGTCATTGTTGTTGACTCTGTGATAAATTCTTTGAAGCAGAAGAGCTGGGTTAATGTATCTACACATTTTTTCAATGTTTCTTTATTTTTGAGAAAGAGAGAGACAGAGTGTGAGCAGGGGAGGGGCAGAGAGGGAGGGAGACACAGAATCCAAACCAGGCTCCAGTCTCCAAGCTGTCAGCACAGAGCCCAACGCATGGCTCTAACTCGCGAACCATGAGATCCTGAGCCTAAGTTGGACGCTTAACCGACTGAGCCACCCAGGTGCCCCAGGATCTATACATTTTTAAAGTTAAGAGCATCAACATATTTCTTTTCAAAAAACAACTGTGGCCATTCACATTTTAATCCGAAATGTTTAAATGTGAATTTCAGTAATTTTTATAATAGCAATATCAGTCTTCTAAACATTTGCATTTCTGATTCCAAACATGTGTAATGTTATTTTACTTTTCAGACTGCTGACTACCGTTGAGCTTGAGCAAATTTTCCTGTTTGGTAACCATTTGGATTTGCTCTTTTGTGAGCTATTTATATCCTTTGACCAGTTATTAGACTTGTATGGTCATTCTAGTTTGTCATTATAAAAGTTTTACAATGACTAACGTAAGTTTTATTATAGGTTGCTATTGACGGTGGTGGTGGTGGTGATGGTGTGTGCTGTTTTCTAACACAGATTTCTAGAAGCACAATTGGTTAGTGAAAGTAGATGTATTTTTTAGGGATCTTGACACACAAAATTGTCCGTAAGAGTGGTGTCGTTAGTTTACACACATATTTGCCATGCACGGGAAAGCACGCGTCTGTTCGGAGTCTGTGATTCTAGGTACAATCTATACTAGTTTGATAGTTTAAAAATGCGACTTCGTTTTTCTGGTTCATATTTCTTACTTTTAATTTACTAGTGATGTTTACAATTTTATTTTATTTATTAGCTATTGCATTATGTCCTATGTCTACTCCACACATCAAATATACTCACTAGTCCCCATATCAAATATAATATCTGTCTACATGTTAGAGAGACATAATACATTGCGACTCTGAAATGTGATTGCTTACATATATTATAAAGTGTCACCACTTTAACTGTTCTCGGACAGTGCCAACACTAGTGAGGATCTTTTGTCTGTTTGTTTGCTTATTTGTTTGAAATCAAGCTAGAAGTTTAGATCTTCAGGCTTCCAGTATATTTCTAGAACATCATGTGGCTCATTTGATTGTTCAAGCTTTTTAGCTCTTCCCTTTTGCCTCAGACGAGCTACATTTGAGCTGGAGTGTGTGTGTGGGAGGGAGTGGGGTGGTCAGACTGGCTTCATTATGAAAGAACATTAAAGATTTTACAAATAAATTAATTAGAGGGGTATCTTTCAGGCTGCCAGAGCTAAGAGGGAGGTTGAAGCTTTATGCATCAGTTTCAGATTAAGTCCTGTTTACTAATTTATCATCAGCTTAAGTTTGGAGTGTGCAGAAGTCGTTGCCTTGGGATCTTGATTTGAGAAACACAATAAGGTCCGCTAATCCCAGCAGGTGAGCCCTTTAGGGCGAAGAATAGGATCAAAAGTTGTGTTGTTCTTGCCCTGGGTATTTGGAGGTGATTTTACTATTGAACCACACGTTTTCAGTGACCTTGCTGCAGACATTGCTAACACTGTTCCTTATTAGACACGGACAGGAGGGTCCTCTGCGAAGTCCAGGGAGCAGGTGCGGGGGCTGGGGACGAGTGTCAATTCCACCCTGTGATGCTGTAACTTTAATCCAGACAGAGCCAGGAAATGAGACTCAAGGTGAGTCACAGATGGACAGCCTGAGGGGGCGGGCAGAATCTTCCTGGAACGTTGGTGCAGGGCCGTCTGTCTGACGGTGCATATGTGAGCATCAGCTCTATTGTAGAATCAGCTGCTAGAGTCTGTCCTCCTTCCTCGCCGCTCACCTCCCTCAGTGTGTCCAGCCACAAGAGCATGTGGCCTACACTCCACTTGATTCAACGGATGCCACTTCCAGATACTTATTTGACTCTCTCCCCAGGGAGACATGTCTCTCCTCCGTGTCCCCATGGCTCCCTCCCTGCGCCTGATTATACCATGCCTTTTACCACACTAAGCAGTAGTATTTATTTGTCTGCCTTCTTGCCTGGTTTGCCAGCTATTTCAGTGCAGAACTTTCTTTTATCTCTGTACTCTGTCGACCAAGAAGACATCAAGGCTGTAAAGCAACCGAAAGCATTTATTTGGGGTCTTAGGGATGGCAACCCGGGGGACACAAGGTGGACGGAGATCGAAAGTGCGCTCTGAATTTCAAGCAGAGCGTGCAGGTGTATAAAGGCGAGATCTACAAAGTTGCATAACTTGTTTTTAAAGAATTATGATTAGTGCCGACAGAGTTAGACTATCTAATGCACCATTGGCAATTTGGCTGACAGGTGTGACATGATCTCTATTTCAGTCCAGAGTTGGAAAGAAAGATGTATTCCAGAAGGTGGTGGAGTTGCAATGGACAAAAGTCAAAAAAAGTTCCTGATGTTCTAAGAATTTAAACAGGAAACATGCACAGGTCCTGCTTCCTCCATATCCCCCCGACCCTATTTTGAGTGACCCTTTTAGCAATGTTTGCTGCACTGGGGAATCTTCGCTCACAGCCCCTAATGCCAGCACAGTGCTTGCCTCATAGTAACCACTGTGAAGTGATGTGTTTGAATAAATAAGTGATCAAAGCATATAAGAACAAATGAATACACGTTTTCATTTTACCAAATCCTCTATAAGGCTCTGGTTGCCCACCCAGGAAATGGAGTTTTTTTTTTATAAATGATATGCTAAGGTTTCAAGATCAGGCTCCCTGGGAAGACGACTCTGAGGTGGGGAGTAATGGGTGGAGAGTTGGTAGGAGAATGCTCTTTGGATTCTTCTTTGAATCTGAAGGAGATTTGAATGTCTTCTTTGAATGACACATTCCATGGAGGGGTGGGTGAAGGAATGAGAAGCAGAGGCAGAAGGTCTGTGTTGCAGCCACAAACACTGGGCCACTCCCTCAGAGACACCTGCATGTTATGGCCCTTGGAAGGCTTTCCCCGGTTGGGCCATACATCCAGGCCTGTACATGCCCCCACAGACCAGTCATTGGATGTTGGGCCCATAATAAGCTCTCAGTATGTGCTTATTGAACCACAAAATCTGGAAGAGAAAATAGAGTGACTGGCTTATCGATTTGGGAAATCCTCTTATATAAGGAGTGTTGAAAGAATTGTTAAGCAAGCCAAGACTATTCCTCGGCTCAATTCAATCCTGTCACATGTCAATCGGGGCTAGCATGTCATTGTCACAGCCCCGGTAGCTACGTCTCACCTGAGGCCAGGATCAGAATGTCACAGCTGACGTCCCTTGACACTCCCTCTGGCACACCACAGCTCTGCTTCCTAGTCTCGCTTTTCAAAGGGAGCAGCTGCTTTGTGGAGCACCTGGCTTTTCTTACGTGCCTTTTGTCATCCTGTCGTGAGGCCCTGATCAGGAGAAGAGCCACTCAGCAGGAAAATTCACCGCATCGTAAATTCATAATCCATTTTTCTCCATATGCTCTGACCAACTTATGATGTTCGTAATTAAAACTTTATGCAGACTTACGGCTACTGAGACAGGTTGATTCAGTGCTAGTTGTAGAGCGTCGTAAATCACTGGGGCTTACTGTATAATTGGGCCCTAATAATTATTCTGTCAACGTTAAGCAGGGCTGGCACTGGGCAGAAATGCGAGGCAGACACACTCTTCTTTCAGGCTCCTGCATCGCTAAGCGATTCCCTTGTAATACCAACCTTTGTCCTACTGCCATTACCTCGTGTGTTTCCTGGTCTTCCAGTCGTCTTTAGTGTGAAATTCCTCCTGCGTATCCAGGTGCCATTAAACCACACTTCCAACAAGAAACCAGCTCAACAGATTCTATCTCCCAATAAACTGAGTCCCGCTGCATGTGATAACAGCCCCATGCATTGGAGGTTTACACTGCACTGCCTCCGCAGGGATGCTTTCTGTAGATGGCCTCCAGGGGCCAATTTTTGTGAAAAGCATCATCGTATGCCTTCAGTCTCTGCTCTTCTTTAACACCCTTGAAATAGCCTCTTTCCTGTTTCCTCTGAAATAGGAAGTTCCACGTCTTGAAGAATACACATGGACTGGGGCTTGATACTATGATGTCCTTTGACTTATTAGCTGTGCAACTCCAGATGGTCCCTAAAATCCTGATCACAGTGTTCTTCAGCGACACAATAGAGATTATGCAAATATGACAGATTTTCATCTTGGCTTTTAGCGCTGTGAATTTGCACAGGTTATTTAAGTTCATTGAATCTCACTTTTCTTAGCTGTAAAATGGAGAAAATAATACATAACTTAAAGTCTTTTTGTCTTCCTAGCGGGGGTCAGAATGAAGTAATGCATGTAAGGTTCTTGCCATCAAATATGGGTTCAATAAATGTTATGATTTCCTTTCCCCTCTTACCTGTTAGCATTTCAGTGACTGATAATGGGTTATTTATGTTCTCTTAAGAGTGACTGATACTGCAAATTTCATGGCCCTCGAAAAGTCAAGAGGTGGAAAACACGTTAATACTCTGAGGACCTTTTGTCTCTCAATTTGCTCACTGTAGAATAATGTTCTACTGAAACACCAAATATTCTGAAGACAGTTTAAAAATCCATCATACCACAAAAGAGTTGATACCTTGTACCTTGTTGTTAAAGGATTTATATATAATTTGAATGGACTGGTTTTTAATCATTGCAGATGGGGCACATGTAGAGAGCATTTGAAACATCAAGGGAAAAGCTTCTGTGTGATCCTCCTTGGAATATTCAAACCCTGACTTCCACCAACTGTTCTGTTAGGTGATGTGCAGACTCACCTGTCTTGTTAGAAATCAGAGGAGAAGCTTTCTTTCTGGTTTAAGTACAGGGGCTGAATGTTCCTTAAGAAAGCAGTCTTTAAATACCGATCACTAATGAGTATTCAGAACAACAGTTAATGCCAAAGGAAGTTCAGCAATTTTTCAAAAGAGTTACTGAATTTGTTACATGTCAGTTAATTATTAATTATCAACCAGAAAATGATGTGTGCTCTTGTTAGCCAAATAGTGGATCAGAGAACAAGCCTTATATCGACACAGACCTTGGTTCTGTAAGAAATCCATTATTTTCATTATTATTATTAAATCTTTCATTGTTATGATTATTTATAGTGCTTGGGACTGTTCTTCATTCTGCCATTTCACTCGTGTTCATATTTTTATTATTTTAGCTAAGGCTTCGCTCAAATATCACTTTCTCAGTAAAGCCTGCCCTAAAGAGACCTATTTAAGATTGCAGACCTCTGCCCTGATTCTGGTATTTCCTATCTTTTTCGTCTGCTTGATTTTAACTTATAACCCTTATCACCATCTGGAAAAAGAATTCACTATGTACTCTAGTCTACTTATGTTTTTGTGGTTTATCTCACCCAATTAGAATATAAATTCTTGTCCCAGGGACTTTTGTCTGTCTTGTTAACGGCAATGTCTTGGTACATAGAATAGTACCAGGCAAAAAGTGGTCACTCAGTAAATAATTAGATGGTTTTTAAAACATTAATCTTTAATATGAAGCTAAAGATGCCTTTTTCAAGTAGCTGTGTGGCCGAACCCAGGCAGGCAGAATACAGAGGCGCTAGATATTTGTAGGAGGAACAAAAAAAGAAGGAGGAATTGAGTCTGACACCTGACAGAGAGTATGTGGCCATTAAGAAAACTTGTGATAGATCTGTGGTTTCTGAAGCCACAAGCACCTTACAATCGTTAGCCCGAAATCAGACGGCGAACATGGAGCATGCGTAATGATATGGAGAATTCTTAGAAATCCCCGCCTATTCCCCAGAATGTCACATAAAGCGTCTGCACCCAAGTTGCGACTACCCAGGAGAAACAGAATTCCACCCCATTCAGCCCCGTTCAGATCCTCTGAGTGCATTCACACTTCCTCTTCTGGAGTTTGTACTTTAGCTTTGCCATAAAGCTTCTTCTGCTTTACTGTGATTTTACTGTCACTTTACTGTGACTCCTCCTTGAGTTCCTTGTTGGCCTCTTCAAGAACCTGGTACCAGCTGATGGTTGAGATCTCCGGGCTCGAGAAATCCCTCAGTCTCCGGTATCAAAATGAGATGGTTTATGCACTTAATAAAATATGTTTATAATAAATACCATTATCATTCCCTCATGCATATCGATATTTTAAAGTATAGCATTTTTTTTTATTCCTAATATTTATTACTAGGTGACTTAGTCAGTTAAGCGATCAACTTTGGCTCAGGTCATGATCTCATGGTTGGTGAGTTCGAGCTCCCGGTCTAGCTCTGGGCTGACAACTCAGAGCCTGGAGCCCGTTTTGGTTTCTGTGTGTCTCTCTCTCTTTGCCCCTACCCTGCTCTTACTCTCTCTCTCTCTCTCAAAAATAAATAGACATTAAAAACTTTTTTTTAAAGAGACCACTGGTCTATGTTCCAAAATATTTATTACTTATTTCTCATCGTCTTACCAAAGAAAACATGTTACCTTCTTCTCCAGCTTGGGCAGAGGAGAGTGTAGATGAGTTGAGAATGATCCAAGTGACAAACTTTAAAGAATATCTGGATTGAGATTTTCAGAGTTATTATGTGGTTTGAAAGATTTAGCTGAATTCTACTGAATAGACAGTAACTTTTCAAGTCTAGGACAAGAACCCCTTCCTTGCCCGAGGGGAAGAGGAGGAAATGACATGGGTAGAGATTTTCTATGTTATGAGCAAAACCTAAGGCTGTCTCTCATGTGTGGATGATATTCTTGTTTTTCTTTTCTTTGTCTTGACTGCCTGATTTGAAGACATCTCTCTCTTCTTCTCACACAGCTGATGCAATGAAACAGACCCAGCCACACACATAGGCTGCCTCATGTGGTCTCTGGAGGGACTGTCAGTTTGAAAGGCACAGCGAGCAATACAATAAAGCATCTGAGGTAGGTAGTTGAAGATAACTTTCTTCCAGTGACATGAATCCCGAAGCCAGAGAGATTCTATGAATATAAGAGTAACAACAGGGAATGATAATGCCTATATCCAGCAAAGTGAAGGTTTTGCTTAGGTGATTCTTGATTCTTCTTCTTTGTCTTAAAAAAAAGTTTATTTATTTAATTTAAGGGGGGAGATGGGTAGAGATAGAGGGAGAGAGAGAATCCCAAGCATGGGCTTGATATCACAAACCCTTGAGATCATGACCTGAGCCAAAATCAAGAGTCAGACGCTTAACCTACTGAGCCACCCAGGCACACAGATGATCCCAGTGGGCTTTAAGAACTGGAGTGTGTAATATCTGTCTGGCCAGATGAGAGTCTGTTTCTCTAGGAGGGAAATCATAAAAGCTTCACAAATTCATTGAGATGCCCCAGGTTGAAGCTGGAGGGACCAGAGGGGTCCTTACATATGAGACCATCAATGTTCCCACCCAGTTCTCCAATATAGAACACCATGAAGGGACTTGGGGCCAAAGACCTAACGAGGTAATACTGTATGTTGACAGACCTGGAGAGTTCTCTGATGTGCTTCACAAGCACCTGGAGTGTAGGTGGCTGCTCAAGGATTAGGGGATTTACAGTGCTAACACATTTCATAAAGCCAAGTTCCAAAAACAAATAAAAGGAAATGTCAAGACTTTTGAGTTATCTTCTGTTTTTATTTATCTATGTCTTATAGCTCTATTATTGCAGATATTTCATCTCTGTGTGATTCAGTGATCTACTTTTATTCAGCTAGAATTTCCTGGGTGCCAGTATGTTCGAGGAATAGCACTAGCTGCTTTTTCTGGGGAGTGGAAAATCCCAGGTGATTCAGACACAGCCCCAAATGTGAGGGTTGTAACAGAAGGTGAGTTTAAATAACACTGTCCTTTGTAATATAGTTCAATAAAGATATGAAAATACAGAATAAGAAAAAAACTTGCACTGAGTGAATTGAAGAGAAAACAGAGAGGATTTTGACAGGTAGACTTGAGGAGTTGAGAAAGAAAAATTTCACAGCATAGTCATGGGTTTTTCTGCTTGAATGATATTAAGAACAATTGGATGTGTTATGCTTTATATCTCACTAGATCTGTGGCTCTTCTTTCCAAATTCTCTTTTCTATGTCACTCATATAGTTTGTAATTACTTTCATCGTTATTTTCTTTTTATCACAAGACTATGTGCAGTATACTAATAAAACATTAATTCATACTCCCTGAATACATTTTTGTTTTAGCTAAAATGAGTAGGGGGGGAGAAATGATGAGCAAGTATGTACAGATTTATAAAAATTATTATCAGAAGAGAATCGTAAATAGAGAGAACAAACTGAGGGTTGCTGGGGAAGGGTGGGAGGGGGTTAAATGGGTGACGGGCATTAAGGAGGGCATTTTTCATGATGAGACTTTGGTATCATATGTAAGAGATAAATCACTGGTTTCTACTCCTAAAGGCAAGACTACACTATATATTAACTAACTTGAAAATAAATTTATAAAAGAATTTTATATCAGAATAAAAAAAGAAATTATTGTCAGGTGTTCTGTGACAATGAATAACTCCAAAAATATCACTCCCTATGCTACTTCGACTAGTTCCATGTCTGTAATTAGCACAGTATTTGTTCATCTCTCACAATAACCTTGTTAAATCATTCTTTAACTCCAGTTAATGGCTGGAAAAACCTCTCCAGTTTCACAAAATTTATTTTTTTACATTTAAATCACCTGCACAACGAAGTAATATATAATACTTCAGGTGTTTTAAAAATAACTTGTTGATTGGATATTTAAAGTTCACAACAAAAATAGTATCTGCATTTTTGAAATTAATTTAGGGGGCATTAACACAATGTAATTGGTTTTAGATTGTTGTATGATCAGACAGATTCCACAGAAACAAACATTTGCTTCATTGGATGTGGACAAATGGATCCAATGGAAATGCAAGTGGTATTGAGGCTGAACTGTTGGTAAGGTTTTTTTGAACAGTTATAATAGTTATCCTTCATTAAATGTTTGCCGTGCATTACATGTATCTTTTTTTGTTTGTTTGCTTTTTGTTTGAGACAGACAGAGAGAGACAGAGACACGTACAGAGACAGAGAGAGAGAGAGAGTGGAAGCCAGGGAGTGGAGTAGAGGGAGAGAGAGAGAGAATCTTAAGATCGAAGTGGAGTTTGATCCCATGCCTGTGAGACCATGACCTGGGCCAAAATCAAGAATGCTCAACCAACTCAGCCACCCAGGCACCACTTGTGTGCTACACACATCTTTAATCTTTATAAAGATTGTTTGGTTGTTTTTCTAATTGTAGACATGAAGCCCGGAAAGCTAAGAGAAGTTATGAATCTTGCACAGTGTCACAAATAAAGAACGTAAGTGACAATAGTAAAAATGCAAAACCAAAACTATATGACTAAATAATTTCACCCCCCGCTACCCAATGTATCATTGTGGTAGGCAAAATAATGGTTCCAAAAGATGTTTGTGTCCCAATCTCAGAAACCTGTGACTATATTACATGGCCAAGAGGAATTATCGTTATGGATGGAACTAAAACTTCCAATCATCTGATGTTAAAGTAAAGAGATTACCTTGGACAATCTTGACCTTTCCAATATAATCACAGGTTGTCCTTTAAATGGGGAAGAGGGAAGCAGAAGAATCAGGATCAGACAGATGGCATCATGGGAAAGGCTCAACTGATTATCACTGGCTTTGAATATGGAAGAGGACCTTGAACCATAAGGAATGTGAGCAGCCTCTATCAGCTGGAAAAGGCAAGAAAATGAATCCTCTCCTACAGTCTCTAGAGAGGAATGCAGACCTGTCAACACTTTGATTTTTGAGGCTCATTTCTGATTTTTGACCTCCAGAACTGTAAAATGGGAATTTTTTGTTGTTTTAACCCACTAATTTATGGTAGATTTTTACAGCAGCAAGACCAACTAGCATGATCACTTTGCCTCTCCAGCGTGCGGGAGATACTTTGTGTGTGTGTGTCTGATAGAAACCCAGCAAGTTTCATAGCAGTACAGTTGGAAGTAAATTGAAATTCATCTAAAAGAAGATGGTGGGTCTATTAGAAGGCAAGAGCAAGCAGGAAGTCTAGAGATGAAAGATGCAGTTAGAAGTCCAATGCCATGAACCTTAATTATAGTAAGTGTGAAACAAAGATTTATCTAATGGATAAATAAAATGATAAATGAATGAAAAATCTGCAGACAAGTACTGATTTATATTTCATCAACCTTTCAAAAATATAATTGCTAATTTTAAAGGATCTGAAGATGATGTGTTAATCTGAATTTCTTTGATTATTAACTTGAAAGTCTTTCATATGATTATTAGTTATTTGTATATTCTCTTTTGTGAATTATCATTTGACGACTGGGAAATTAGGTCTCTATTTAATTTCAATTTTGTAAGCTCTTTAGAAAGTATAGCTATTAACCTTGCATCTGGCAAAAAGGGTTTTGCAAATATAATTTTCCATTTGTTGATTATCTTTTAAATATGCTTATAATACCTTTGAAATACAGACTTACTAAATATTTGCAATCAGATCTGTTGAGTTTTACCTTGGTGACTTTTTCCATTATTTTAAAACTGTAATCATTCTGGAATTTGTTTTAGAATATGTGAAGATAAAAATTTATTATTTTTAAAAAATAATTGACTTAATGGTTATAGTATCATTTGTTAAATAATCTTCCCCATCCTCATTGCTTTATTATGATACTTGATTTAAAATACTTCAATTCATTTGATGTATTCTTGTTTTTTTTTTAATTAATTATTTTAGTTCATGGACCTGTTTCTCCATTCAGTCTCACCATTTTACTATGCTTAAATTTATGATAGTTTTATAGCATATTTTAACATCATTTATAGTTTCAACTGAGTCCTCAGGCTCCATTATATCAACCTTGCTTTAAAAATATTATTTTAGATGGGGCACCTGGGTGGCTCAGTCAGTTGAGTGTCTGACATCGGCTCAGGTCATGATCTCATGGTTTAAGAGTTCGAGCCCCACATCGGGTTCTGTGTTGACAGCTCAGAGCCTGGAGCCTGCTTCAGATTCTGTGTCTCCCTCTCTCTCTTACCCTCCCCCATTCGTGCTCTGTCTCTCTCATAAATAAATAAATATTTAAAATACTATTTTAGAAAGAAACATCCACACAACTAAAAGGAAACCAACCAAGTGGGAGAAGGTACTTGCAGGTGACATATCAGAAAAAAGGTTAGTATAAAATCTATAAAGAACTTATCAAACTCAACACCTCAAAAGCAAATAATCTAGTTAAGAAATGGGCAAAAGACATGAATAGACATTTTTCCAAAGAAAACATCCAGATGACTAACAGACATGAAAAGATGCTCAACATCGCTCATCATCAGGGAAATACAATTCAAAACCACCATGAGATATCACCTCACACCCATCAGAATGGCCAAAATTAACAACACAAGAAACAACAGGTATTGGCGAGGATGCAGAGAAAAGGGAACCCTCTTGCACTGTTGGTGGGAAGGTGAACTGTGTGGCCACTGTGGAGTATAGTGTGGAAGTTCCCCAAAAAGTTGCAAATAGAACTATCCTACAATCCAGCAACTGCACTACTAGGTATTTACCCAAAGGATACAAAAATACAGATTTGAAGGGGTACAAGCACCCTGATGTTTGTAGTAACATTATCAACAATAGCCAAACTCTGGAGAGAGCACAAATGTCCATCACCTGATGAATGGATAAAGAAGATGTGGTGTACACACATACACACACACACCCACACACACACACACACGATGGAATATTACTCAGACATCAGACAAAAATGTCTGAATATTACTCAGACATTTGCAATAACGTGGCTGGAACTAGAGTGTATTATGCTGAGCAAAATAAATCAGTCAGAGAAAAAAATGTCATATGATTTCACTTAAATGTGGAATTTAAGAAGCAAAACAGATGAACATATGAAGGGGGGAAAAAGAAAGAGGGAAACAAAACGTAAAAGACTATTAGAGAACAGATTGAGGGTTGATGGAGGGAGGTGGGTGGGGGATGGGATAGACGAGTGATGCATATTAAGGTGGGCGCCTGTTATGATGAGCACTGGGTGTTGTAGGTAAGTGATGAATCACCAAATTCTACTCCAGAAACCAATATTGCACTGTATGTTAACTAACTAGAATTTAAATAAAAATTTGAAAAGAAAAAATACATAAAAAATAAATAAAAATAAAAATATTATTTTAGCTATTCAATTGGTTTAACCTCTTACTATTTCATATAAACATGAAAGTTTTGGGGGGGTTGGCTAATAGTTTATTGAAATTAGTTTAAAAGTATAAATGAACTTCTGAAGACTCGTGATAATTACAACATTGTTCTTCTGCTCAAAAAGCAGAAGTATGACTTCCGGTATGACTTTCCATTTATTCAAGTTTCTTTGTTTGGCTCTTGTTATATATGTGCACATATACACATACATAGCACCATTGTTATGTTATGTTACGTTACGTTATGTTACGTTAACACCCCCTCACCGTAACCTTGCTAAGTAGTTTGAAGTTAAGATATTCCAATTTAAAAATCATCTTGAGAATTGTTTATTACATCTTTAAGTTAGTTATTGCCACAAAATATGAAAATTACTTAAATAGTGCTGAGACAGGTTATTAAGTTCTAATCATTCATTAGGATGACAATCTTGAATTGTTGACTTTTATAAGTGAACATTTTTTGTCTTTTTCAAAAAATTTTAACAATTATTTCCTTTTCATATTTTACTTCCATGACTACCATTTCTATATCAACACTAACTACTAATGAAAATAACAGCTATATTTCTCTTACTACTGAGTTTGATGGGAATGCTTGATTGTTGCATTACTCAACCTACTGTTACCTATTAGCTAAAATTATTCTTTTTTTTTTAATGGTTACTTATTTATTTTGAGAGAGAGCAAGGGGAGGGCGTGAGAGAGAGAGAATCTGAAGTGGGGAAGGGCAGCAAGAGAGGGAGACAGAGAATACCAAACAGAGATTTTAAGCTCTGAGAGCTCAGAGACTAAAGCCAATCTCGATCTCACAAACTGTGAGATCATGGCCTGAGCCGAAATCAAGAGTCGGATTCTTAACTGAGTCATCCAGGCGCCCCTCGCTAAAAACTATTCTTAAATGATTCTTCCATCACTAGTATATTAAATAAGGTGATATCATGAGTAGATATTAAAATTCTATTGAATTTCACATCTAGCAAGTATCTGATAACTACCAATTATCTGTTGATACGATATTTAATTGAAAGTTATTTAAAATTCTTTGATCACTGCTTTATTATTATAGTCTTATGAACATAGTTCTTGTTTTGTTTTGTTTTTTCTAATGATTCAGGATGTCCATTAGAAACTTCCATTGCAGGTTTGAATAACGGATCCTTCCAGAATGTATGCTATATTCCTTTACTCCTCAATTTTTTTATCTGCCATAAATTGTTTGTATATCTCTAGTAGCTTTTTCTGCACTTAAAAGTGCAGAAAAGTGCACTTAAAAGTTTTTTCTGCTCCTTAAAAGGCGCATTTTTTCTGACATAGACCTAACTTTTTCCCAGTCCATTTCTGAAACAAAAAGTGCCAGAGTTCTATGAAAGAAATCCTACTACTGACCCAAAAGGAGAAAAAAAGAGTTGAATGAAGGAAAGATACAGAGGAAAGCAGAAAGCAAGGACACAAGGAGGGAAGCAGGAACCTAGCAATGGTAGACACGGGCTTAAGAGTAGTAGTCAGAAGCATAGATAATTACTTGTTATCATGTTTAATCTTTTACACATACTATCTTCTTAATCTTCTCAGTATTAGTAAGGAAACAGAGGTTTAGGGAGGCTGAACAGCTTACCTAAACTTGTACGTGTAGCTTATGTCTTAAATAAACTTTACCAGTGGGATGGAAACAATACAAGAATTTTCTACACCCACTCTCCTTTTTCAGTGGGGCTGGTGTCTCCCCTGTCCCATTAGATGAATATTCAATCTCATGAGTTTCTTGGTTACTTTAAGGGAATAGGAAACCCTGTGGTCACTTCATAAAACACAATCTCAGATTCCAAATTAGAATGTCGCATCTAACATTTCCGTTCCCCATAGGGCCTCAGGTAGGTGGGAGTAAGCATCCAGAGAAGGGACAGCCAGCTTACCTTTTTTGATACCTTGGTTTCTAACCCTTATTCATTACCCTTAGTTCTGTACCCTGTGCCTGGCCTATCTATAAAGCTGAGTCTTTCTTATTTGGGTGCTTCTGAAATTGGGATGTGATTCTCTGATATCTCCTCCCACCCCTATTGCTGGTAATCTCTCCTGGAAATTTTTGAAAGCCTCAATGTACTGTTGATAGTTTAGCAAGTGCTTTGCAAGACTTCTGCAGTGACTAAGAATTCAGTGGCCTGCCTCCACTTCCTTGCTGGGGCCGCCCCGCTGGTTAGGTCCGAAACTGATCTCCTGCTAGCTCTCTTTTTGGCTAGCTCTCTTTTTGTTGTTGGGGTTCAAAACTTTGTTTTTTGTCTTAAATCATATTATGAGTTGTGTTTTAGTTTTTTACTTTTATTTCTTTTTAATTTTATAGAGAGAGGGCATGAGGCATAAGCAGGGGAGAGGGACAGAGGGACAGAGAGAGAGAGAGAGAGAGAGAGAGAGAGAATCTCCACTTGGTGCAGAGCCCGACATGGGGCTCGATCCCACAACCCTGGGATCATGACTTGAGCTGAAATCAAAAGTCAGATGCTCAACTGACTGAGCCATCCAGGCATCCCTATACTTAATGAGCTTAAAACTCCTTCCCATACACTCATGGTGGTGATTGTAGTTACAGAAAGTGTGAGACTCTGATGTATTTTCTGCTATAGATGGAATAGGTTGGAGTCATGTCTTTATGCCTAACACTTGTATGAAAATTCATCAAACTCCATGATAGACTCTGGGAAAATTCAAAATGGAAAAAAAAAGGCAATTATATTACCATTCTTTGGGGGGGATACTAATGATCTTTTCACAAACTGAAAAAAAAAAAAGAAACCAATCCTTATTTGGAGCTAGCAAATCAATATGTATAAAAGTAGGTCACACTCCGAAGGATAGAACTCTTTTATGTCATATGCATTAAAAAATATGTTCTTTTATTCATTCAAAGTTGAGGTCCATTTTTAAAAAAAAATCTTAGAATATTTAACTGCTTCAGGATTAGAATTACAATTACGGAATATTTTCCCTCAAGGCATTCTTCTTAGAAATTAAACTACATGAACGATGTGATTTCATTTTCTCTTCATATTTGTATTTCACTGAAACTCAATTGTCATTTCTCTCTCCCTCTTTGTAGAAATGTCTGCAAAATCTCCTTTAGTCCATTTTTCTTCTCAACTGCATTGATTTTCACACTTGAGCCACATTTTTCTTTTTTAATAAATTTCTCTCCACTGCACTCACAGAGATATCAATGATTTCCTCCTTCAGAAATCCATGGTACAGATGGTTGAAAAATTAGCTTTTTTTTCATTGACAGGTGTCTTTGGCTTGACATAGAATCTGCCTTGAATGAAAATTTCCTTTAGGATCTGGGAGGGTAGAAATGAGGCTTACATAGAATAAGGCCTTGGACCTCTGGGAGCTAGTGACCTTACACAAGGTGGACAGTGTTGCTGGATCTCTGAAGCTCAGTGCATGAGAGAAGCTTCTCAAAGCCATTGTCCGAAGGCCAGGCTACTGATCTCTTTCTAGGGGCTCAGGCTGAAGCAATCGCCACATCCCATAAACATGCAAATAATTTATTTGATTTGGGAATCTTAAGCAAATTTTGATTTTGATAACATTCCAGTAGGCTTGAAGGAAAGATCAGGTACTTTGGTTCTGAGCAAGGAGCCTGAATTCAGATGCCTTGATTCAGATTCTTCTTTTCTTGCCTAAAATTTTCTTATTGATTTTCTGCTACTCTTTCCTGTGAATATTGATTCTTACTTCCTGAGAGAGAAAGGCCAGGTGCACGGAACACAGGGAAGGAGGATCTAGGTTAAAGTCTCATGCTTTGTGTGTCTGCATTTATTTTGCCCTTGGTGAGAGTTAACGTTTTGGAGACCCTGGACAGACTAAAGCTCATTAAAATTGAATTAGAAGAAAATTACAATGTCTAAAACAAAATAAATGGCACAAATTTAAGTATAAAATTAATAAGTGTTGACATGTGTATACACCCATGAAACAATCACCACAGTGGAGACTGTGAATATTTCCATTACTCTCAAAAGTTTTCTCATGCTTCTTTGTAATCTCCTGTCACCTTCCCTTCCTCCCTCAACACGCCCCTCCCCCCGCCCCCACAACCACTGACCGACTTTCTCTCACTATAGGTTAACTTTGCCTTTCCTGGATTTTTATAGCAATGTAATCAAATAGTAAGTATTTCATCTTGTCTGGTAAATTTATTATTATTATTAATATTATTATTAATTTATTATTATTATTATTATTTTGAGAATCTTCCATGTTGTTGGCTATATCGATTGACAGTTCAGTCTTTTCTATCATGGCTTTATTCCATTCTGTGGATATGCTACAGTTTGTTTATCAATTCACCTGTTAATGGAGGTTTTGGGTTTTTTTTTTCCAGTTTGGGGCTATTACAAATAAATCTCATCCTGTTTTTTCTTTTTTTTTTTAATTTTATTTTTTTTAAGTAATCTCCACACCCAACATGCGGTTTGAACCCACAACCTCAAGATCAAGAGTCACAGGCTCCATCAGTGGAGCTTCCCAGGCCTCCCCAAGCATGTTCTGCCTGTTTTCTGTTAAAGATTACTATCTTGACAACCACTATTTCATGTATATTGTCTGTTTTTAGGTTATTTGAGGTGTGTGAGTGGGAGGTGATGTGTGCTAAATCTCCAGTCTCTTTTACTTTAACTTGGCTAGAAGTGGACCTTCCACATAAAATTTTAAAAATCCATCATTGAATACATTTTTTATTGTACAGTAAGTACTGTTCAAAATTCCTGTTATTAAATTTCAAGGATTTATAGGTAATGTGACTGAAACAATGTCTTTGTCAGGTTATTGTATTTTCCTCTGGATGCACAAGAAGGTCACAGTTCCCAAAACCCTTTGTATGCAGGTGACAGTATGTGACATGTTTCTTCAGTGAAGTGAACAGAAGAAATGGAAGCCATTTTCAGCTCTGGCTCAAAATTATCTTTCAGAGTCCATGCCTTTGTCACACACACATACACACTCACTCACACACACACATACACACACATCCATGCAACTGAAAACCGAGGCCTCTTACACTGACTCATGACAGAAAGAGCACATGTTCAAGTCGCTGCTTGAGGAAAAAAAATACAAAAATATGCTCACATCACTGAGCATAGAAGACAAAAAAAGTGATAGTTGATGCTAGAAATCCAGGAATAAGAGAGACATAGACGTTGAATCAACAGGTATAGATGAAATCACCCAGAGCAACTGTACATAGGAGAGCAGATTGGAGAAAGGAAGGAAGACAAAGGATATGGGATGACCCACAATCTCTCGAGTCTTACATATTGTGCTTCCTGCTTGATTTAGAACCCCAGCAACACTGAACATCTAGATGGTTCCTCCACATCCCAGGTGCGGTTTCTGGCCTGGTATTCCTTTGTTCATGTTGCCCCCTTTCCTACAATGGCTCTCCTTCCTCTCTTGACTCATCAACATTATTTTTTATTCTTCATGCAGAAAGTCTTCCATAAATGCCTTTCTCCAGTTAAGCTAGCCATTTCTCCCTGAGGTTCCAAAATGATTTGTCCTCTGTGCACATCTATGTCTCCTCGCATAGCTACAGCTGTCCCTCAGGAGACGTGGGATCCATGGGATCAGCAAGGAAAACTGAAGAAGATGGGGCTAGTGTTGGAGAAACTAGATATTCACATGCACAAGAATGAAATTAGACCCTTATCTCACACATTTACAAAAACAACTCAAAGTAGATTACAGACAACTGTAAGACCCGAAAGAGTAAAACTGCTAGGAAAAAAAAACAAAAACGAAAACAGAGGGAAAATGCTTCTTGACATTGGTTTGGGCAATGATGCTTTGGGACATGACACTGAAAACACAAACATAAAAGCAAAAATAGGCAAGTGGGACTGCATCAAACTGCAAAAGTTTCTGCAGAGAGAGAGAGAGAGAAAAAAAACAATCAGCAGAATGAAAAGGCCTCTTACGGTGCAGGAGAAAATGTCAGCAAAGTATATACCTGATAAAGGGTTACTATCCAAAAAAATATAAGGATCAAACAACACAATAGAAAAAACAAAAAACCAAATTACCTTATTTTAAAAATGAACAAAATACCTGAATAGATAATTCTTGAAAGAAGACAGACAAAAGACCAGCAGATATATGAAAAAGTGTTTAAAATCACTGATCATAAGGAAAGTGCAAATCAAAATGATGCGATATTACCTGACACGTGTTAGAATGACTACTATCAAAAAGACAAAAAATAGCAAGTGTTGGAGAGGATGTGGAGAAAAACGAACTCTTGTACACTGCTGGTGAGAATGTAAATTGGTACAGCCATTATGGAAAACCATTTGGAGATTCCTCCAAAAGTTGAAAATAGAACTACCATACCATCCAGAGATCAAGAAGCAGGATCTCTGGATGGTATGGATTGTATGGAGTATTTATGCAAAGGAAATGAAATAAGGATCTCAAAGAGATCTCTTCATTCCTGTATTCTTTGCAGCATTACTCACAATAACTGATTGTTGAAAACCACCCAAATATCTGTCAATGAATGAATGGATAAGGAAGTTGTAGTATATACTCAAAAGGGAATACTATTCATCCCTAGAAAGAAGGAAATCTGGCATTTTTGGCAATAGAGGTGAACCTGGAGGACATTATACTAAGTGAAATAAACCAGACACAGAAAGCAAGTACTGCATGACCTTGTATATGTGGGATCTGAAAGAAACAAATGCACAGAAGCAAAGAGTAGAATGGTGGCTTCCAGAGGTTAGGGATGGAGTATATGGGGAGATTTTGGTCAAAGGATTTCCTCAAAGGGTTTCATGTTGGCCAAAATTGTTACAGAAGATAAAAACATTTGGAGATCTAATGTACAGCATAATGACTATAATTCATAATCGTGTATTGTGTCCTTGATATATTTGCAAAAAGAGAAGATCTTGAGTATTCCCACCACAGACACAGAAAGACATAACGATGTGAAGTGATGGACGTGTTTAATTAGCTTGATCATTGGGATCATTTCGCAACATATACATATATCAAAACATCAATTTGTGCATCTTAAATATATAGAATTTTGTTTTCCAATCATGCCTCCATAAAACTACATATATATATATATATAGTGAATTTCTGCAGACTCTTTATCCAACTTCTCCTAATACTAGCATCTTATATAACCTTAAGACAATACTCAAAACCAAGAAATTAACATTGGTGCCATACTGCTACTATTATTATATATATTTTAAATAATAAAATTAAGGACTTCTTTATATATTAATAGGTCATTTGGATATTCTTTTTGTGAAAACTTCTCAGTTCATTAACCAATTTTTTTACTGGGTTGCTGCTTTTTCTTCTATTGAAATTTCTGGTTTCCTTATCCCATGAAAATTTTTGTCAAAATACTTATGCATTAATTCACCTAAAATAACAACAATAAACCCATACATGTTAACACAACCAGTATATTTAATAAAAAATATCTATAGTTTCAAAAACAAAAATCAATGTGAAGAGTGACATTGTACAAGAGTGCTTGGGTAGCTCAGTCAGCTATGTGTCTGACTCTTGGTTTTGGTTCAGGTCATGATCTTACAGTTCATGAAACCAAGCCCCTCATTGGGGTCTGTGCTGACAGTGCAGAGTCTTCTTGGGATTCTCTCTCTCCATCTCTCTCTGCCCCTCCTCTGCTTGCATGTGTGTGCATACATGCACACATTCTCTCTCAAAATAAATAAATAAACTTAAAAAAAGAGAGTGATATTGTACATATTCCCAGTCTCGTTAATTCCTGGATTAATGGAAGATAATTGAATTCACACACCTGCTTCTTGGTTCAATTTGTTATGATACGTTTTCTTATTTGTCTTGTATCCAGTAGTGGCGGCACACCAAAGTAGATGTAGCCATTGTTGATCGATAGGCCTTAATTTTTTCTAGTTTTGTAGGGCTTTGTTGCGATCTGCTTTGTTTTTGCCATCATGTATATGCTTCAATAAACATTCTTGTACCTTTTAGAAAGGAGGAGGAGGAGGAGGAGAAGGAGACGGAGGAGAGGAAAACAAAAGCTGGTTGCCTTCCAACATTTAAAAGCACATTATTTGCTTCACAATGCTACTTCGCATCATTAAAACATGTGAGCAATAACTGAAGCCCAGCTCAGATAATACACTTTTAGACAGCTTTATATACGTTACGTCTTTCCCAGTTTTATTGTCTCCATAACAAGCCACTTCCCCAAATAATAAACTGGGGACAGTGGAGGAGAAAGATAAAGCAAACACAATCACCTCACTTACAGAGACTCTCATCCCAGGGCCTGTCATCTCATGATCTTATTTTCTTCTTCTTGCCTCTGGGCACCATATAACTTAGACTACCTACCTATTATCATGGGGACCTTTTCAAGTTCCCCAGGTATTTTGCACCAAAGCTATTGCCTTCGTATTCCACATTGGGTGGACCCTGATAGTATTAAAATCCTAAGAATCCATTCTATCTAACCACATACGAATCATAAAATGGAGCCTAAGGAATAAAAATAGTAGTGTGTGATAAAAGGACCCCACAAAAGTACTGTCTGGGAATAAAAAGGAAGAGGAATATGGATCTCTACCATGAACCATGAGTTCCTAATATATACACCCACATCCATTCAGCGTGGTATTATAGTCATTTATTCACGGTCTGCCTTTCCCACTAGACTGTGACTTCCTTTAGGTCAGGCAGTACCTATTATCACTTCTTGTGTCCCTAGCATCTAGCACGGAGTGAGATCAATATAAATGTTTTTGGTTTAGTGTGATTGTTTGGAAGCAAATAAATAAATTGTGTTCATTCATTCGTTGCACACATACTTAGTGAGCCCAGACATATGATTTAAAAGTTTAAGGTACATCAAAGGAACAGATTCCCATCCTGTGGAGCTTACATCTGGGAGAAGATAGATAATGATTAATAAATATAAACATGAATAAATCATGTAGTACAGTAAGTGGATATTGTGGAAAAAAAGAAAAAGTAGAGCAACGTTAACGGGATTGACAATGGGCAGGATCTGTAGCAGATTGGACTGTTGAAAAGGGAATTCAAGGTGGGGCTTGTTATACAGATGAGATTTAATCAGAAATTGGAAGAAGAGAGGCCCTGGGATGGGGATGGCTTGCTGTGCTCACAAAGGAGCAAGGAGGCTGGTGTTCTTGGAGTGGAGAGAGCCAGGGAGAGAGCAGCTGGAAAGGCCAACGTGTGGGTCATGTAATGGCTCCTTGGCAACTGGGGTGGGTTCTGAATCAAAGTATAAATGGAAGAGTTGACAGGAGTGATATTCTACATTTTAAAAGGATCTAACTTATATTGGAAAAATCTGAATTTGGTGAAGTGGAGAGAGAGAGAGAAGAAGCAGGAATTGCCATTAGAAGACTCCTGACGTCATTCAGGTGAGTGGTAAATAGCTCAGACAAGGTGGTGGCAGTAGAGATGGAGAGAAGGATTTAAATGTTAGATGGGTTTGATGGTAGAGCCAGTAAGATTCCCTCACAAAGATTCTTGACCAAACTTTAGTCAGGCCCCTGCATCTCCCTAGGCCCATCTGTGCATTTCCTTATAAAATCCAGTTGTAACATGAACCCTGCCCAATCACCCTTGATATTTGATGAGTATTCCTCGCTCTCCACCCTTGGTATCTGGTCAAACTGATCAGCAGAAATCCTCTTAGATTGATTCAGCCAGGATTCTCCCTAGATTTCATGTCTTTTCTTTGTAATTTTTGCATCCACTGATTCTCATGCTTCTTGGCCATAAATCCCTCATGTCCCTTGTTTTTGAAACAGAGCCCACAGGGCATCTGGGTGGCTCAGTTGGTTAAGTGTTTGACTTCAGCTCAGGTCATGATCTCAAGGTTTGTGAGTTTGAGACCCGCGTCTGGCTCTGCACTGACGGTTCTGAGCCTGTTTTGGATTCCCCCCCCCTCTCTCACCCCCTCTGCTCTTTTTCTCAAGAATATTAAACATATAAAATAAAAGAAAAAACTGAGCTCAGTTCTATACTGGGGTGTCTTTTCCCTTATTGCAATCATCCTGAATAAAATTTTCCCTCGTCACTTAACCCCTGGCTTTCTTTAACAGCTCCATTGGGTCTGGATCAAGCAAAAGGAGACATGGGGCAGTCTCAGAGTGAAACACAAGCTTCAGGTGAAACAGGTAAAAGTTTAAGACAGCTAAAACACATAACACTTTCTCTGGTGGATTTTATGCACTTCTCAGCTCTTTGCTTTCCCAATTGCTGCCCAGCAGGCTGCTCCGTCTGTCACTGTTATTTATCAGTTGTCCAAACAAAATGTGTTTTTAGATTTGAGGCTTTTTAAATATGTCTAGGAGGGATGTAATCAACCGACTCTGGCTGTAATTAGAGATGTCATATGGAGAATCACATCCTGCTACATTTTAAGGTATGTCTTAACTGGTCATCACCATTAACTGTACATGAAAATAGTTATAAACATTAAGATTAATGAATGGTTACCGTTAATCGACAAGACACCATGATATATACTTATGGAAGATATCAGCAATCACATACAATTACAACACTTTTTTTGCAACATGACACGTAGGAAATCCTCGGAGCAGCACAATTATTACCTCATTTTTCCCCCTGACATAGTGATTTTAGGACTACGTAGATGAGACTACTGTTAACTAGAACAAATCCTGTGATATACTATCAACGAGCTACCAAATATATGATATCTGGATTCTCTAAGAGTTTATTCCTCCTATTACTTATGCCGCTTCATGAATGTGCCAAATAGGAAGGAAATAAACTGCCTGTCTCTAACAAACTCATAGAATATAAGGGAAGTGGGGGAGGGCTGGAAAGCCACCTGATCATTTTATCAGTTTCTGAAATCTAGAGAATCAAGGTAGACTATCCAGTAAATCACTGGAATGAAATGAGATGCAGCTAGGATGGATGCTTTTTAAATCTGTTGCTTGGAAATTTGAGCAGTCGGCTCATGACTTGAGTGGGAGGTAATCATTGGAAAGTGACCTGAAGTAGCAGGGATTTGCTTCATGAAATTAAAAAAAAACATGTATCAAATGAATAAAATAAATCAAGGTCTCTTTAGAAACCATCTGTTATTACCCTCTTGTTTTACAGTGGAACAAATGAAGGTCCCAAGGAAGCATCATTCTCCTGGTGGGACAAAATCTGAGGTCATCTGAAGCTAACCTTTAACTGGTATTGCCTTATGGCATTAAGAACTAAATAACCATGACAGAGCTGGAGCAGACAGGTACAGAAGAACATGAACAGTCCATTTGTGAAGCACTTAGAGTGTAGGTTGTATTATGTTAAGCCCTGGAGCACAAATAATCAAGCAGCAGGTGTGCAAAGCAGTCTCTCCTTTCAAAAAGGACATCCCCAGGAAAGATAGAGGGTGACCTAGCTAAATCTCATTATAAACCCGATAATGGCAGATGAACTGGCAGAGAAACCAATATTTCTAATAGATGATTCCTATCACGGGACACTTTTATCAGGATAGTTCTGGCTGTCTAGGATTGCTCATGACTTAGGATTCATTTATTTCTGGATCATGGCTCTTTGGAAAGTGACACAAACACTAGGAACTGGGCATCCAATGAAATGTTTCATGACCAAAATGACTCTCTTCTGTATAAAAAAATATGTAGCTAAGGACATTACTTAGAGACGTACTTTACTTAAAGAATTCATGTGTGAATCTGGGCTGACTGCATCCAACACAAGAAAAGGTCTGGGACTTCTACACTGTCTGTGTCTCAGGATTACTAGTGATTTGAATTTCTTGTTTCTTTCCGTTTTTTTTTTTTTTAAGTAGGCTTCATGTCCAGAACACAGCCCACCTCAGGGCTTGAACTCACGACTCTGAGATGAAGACCTAAACTGAGATCGAGAGTCAGACGCTTAACTAACTGAGCCCCCTAGGCACCCTTGCTTAAAGTTTTTACTACAGCTTATTAGTAGTGGGAGTCTGATTTGACAGTTTGATCTCTTCCATTATCTCCAACGCTCCAGGTAATTTTATTAGCAATATGGAGAAAACACCTACCCACAATGAAAAGAAAGTAGAAAACAAAAAGGAAACAGGCCAAGAAACCAGAGACAAAGATAAATGGCACAAGAGCTGAGGTCCTGAATTCTTTTGATCTCTCTATGAAATTAAAAAGTTCTCAGTAGCGGTGCCTGGGTGGCTTGGTCGGGTGAGTGTCCAACTTCAGCTCAGGTCATGATCTCACGGTTCATGGGTTCGAGCCCCGTATTGGGCTCTGTGCTAACAGCTCAGAGCCTGGAGCCTGCTTCCGATTCTGTGTGTCCCTCTCTCTCTGCCCCTCCCCTGCTCATGATCTGTCCTGTCTCTCAAAAATAAATTAATGTTAAATAAATAAATAAATAAATAAAAAGTTCTCAGTATTAGAGGCATTGTATAATGGGTAAGGAGTTTCAGAGAGTAGGTAGTTAATTGATGCCAACTACCATCAAACATTATTGTTCAATGCTCAATTTACTAATGTCAAAGCCTGTTAAGTGATATTCTTCTAAATGTTAGGAAACATTGTAAATTTAATAAAACAAATATCTCTAAATACTTAAGCATTGCTTATAAACCCTTTAGATCAAATTTACCAAAGTATTTAATTATAAAGACATTCAAATATACTTTTCTATTAAAAGGACATCAAAGACACACTAGTAGTATTTTATTTACCAGAATTGTATTAAACAGACTTAAATTATAAAAATGTCTAGATGATGAGTCTAATATCTTTTTTCATGCTTTTACTTTTTAAAAAGTATCTTATATGAGTTACCTTTCTAAACTTCTTTTGATACCTTCTTGACTAGCTTAGGTTATAGGATCCAAGTCACCAACTTTCTGATTCTCAGGGCATAGGTCATGGAAATGTTTCTTGATTTTAAGCCATTGTGGCTCCTTTTCTAGGTGAACTATATTTGTTATTTCACCATTACTCTTTCTTTTAATTAAATTTTATATTTGAGACAACTGCATATTAACCTGCAGTTATAAAAAGTGATACAGAGAAATACCATGTATCCATTACCAGTTTCTCCCAAGGTAACAATCATTAAAAAACTATAGGACAAAACTACAAGATATTGACAGATGGAGAGAACATTTCTGGAACACAAGAATCTCTCCAGTTGCCCTTTTAGAGCCACTGCCGATTCTGTCCTGCCAGCACATTTTACTTAAACCTTGACAAATACTAATCTATTTTGCATTCCTATAATGTCATCATTTCAAATATCTTATATAAATAAAATCATATTGTATATGATGAATGGCTTTTTCACTCAGAATGATATCCTTGAAATGCATTCAAATTATTGAATTTAATAATTTAATAGTTCAATCCTTTTCATTGCTGATTAGAAATACATAGTATGGAGTTAATAATTTGTTAAATCCTTTGTCAGAAAATATCCAGATTTCCCGTTTTCTGCTCTAATGAATACAGCTGCTTTGAATATTTGCATACAGGCTTTTGTGTGAATGAAAGCCACTATTTCTCTGGGACAAGTGTTCTGGAGTGAAATTGTTAGGTTGCATGCTGTTCATGGTAAGATTTTTAGTATATGCGCTGCTAAAGTGAGCACCAGTTCACGTTAAGATTTTAAAGAAACGGCGAAACTGTTTTCCAAAGAGCCTGTACCATTTTGTGGGCCCACCAGGAATTTATAAGTGACAGACTTTTTCTGTAGCCTCACAAATATTTTGTGTTGTCAACTTCTTAAAATTTTTTAGTCAATTTGATAGGTTTATATTGGTATCTCATCATGCTTTAATTTTGATTGCCCACATGGCTAATGACTGAGCATATTTCATACGTTTACTCTCTGCCTATTCTCTTTGATGAAATGCTTTTTCATGTCCTCTGCCAATTTTCTAATTGAATTGTTTGCTTGTTTTTATAGTTAAATTTTTGAGAGTTCTTCATATATTCTAGGTGCTAGTGCTTTGTTAGATATGTGATTTGTGAATTTTTTTCTCTCTCTCAGTATGTACCTTGTCTTTTCATCCTCTTAATAGGGTTTTGCCAAACAAACATTTTTACTTGTGAGAAAGTCTGAATTATCAGTTTTTCCTTTTATGAATTATGTTTTTGGTAATTGGTCTAAAACTTCTTTGCTTAGCTTGAGATCTGATGTTCTTTTGTTCTAAAAGTTTATAATTTTATGTCTTACATTTAAATATGAGATCCATATTGAGTTAACTTCTTTTTTTAAGTTTATTTATTTTGAGAGGGAGAGAGAGAGAGAGAGTCAGGGAGGGACAGAGAGAGAGGGAGAGAGAATCCCAAGCAGGCTCCGCACTGTCAACACAGAGAGCAACTCGGGGCTGGTCAATCTCATGAACTGTGAGATCATGACCTGAGCCAAAGCCAGAGTCACATGTTTTACCAACTGAGCCACCCAGGTGGCCCAGAGATAATTCCTTAATAAGGCATGAAACTTAGGTTGAAATTTATTTTTTCTCTGCCTATAGATGATCAGCTGTCATAGGGTCATTTGTTTTTAAAGGACTATTTTCCTCCATTGAATTACTTTTGTAATTGGTCAAAAATCTGGTTGGTGTATTGTGTGGTTCTGTTTTGATCTATGTATGTGTCTATCCATCTGTCAAGTTCCACAATAAATTTTAAAATCAGGTAGACTGATTTCTCCAATTTTATTCTTCATTTTCAAAAGTGTTTTAGTAATTCTAATTTCTTTGTTTTTCCATATATATTCTACATCAACAAAATTTTTATTGGGATTTTGATAGATTGCATTAAATTATATATTTATTAGGGGAGAATGGCATCTTAATCGTTCAGTCCACGAACATGGTATGTCTTCTTTGATCTTATCTGCATCTTCTTCGACTTCTTTCATCAACGTTTTGTAACTTTCAGCATACTCTTCATTTTTTATTTAAGTTACATCTAAATGTTTCCCTTCTCTGAGCAATTGTAAATGCATTTTTAATACCAATGGGAAATTGTTAGTATATAGAAATGCAATTGATTTTTTATGTTAATCTTGAAACATTTGACCTTGCTCAACTCACTTATTAGTTGTAAGAGTTTATGTATAGATTTCTTGAGTTTTCTAAATAGACCATAATGCCATCTGTAAGTAGAAACAGTTTTATTTCTTTCTTTTCAATCTGAATGATTTTTAGTGCCTTTTCTTGCCTTAATGCACTGACTAAAACTTGCAGTCACATGTTGAATAGCAGTGTGAGAGGACAACCTTGCCTTATATCTAATCTTAGGGGGGAAGCATTCCATTTTATTTTTTTACCATGAAGGATCATCTTATCTCTGTCTCTTAAATTATACTGTTGAGTCTCCCCAGTGAAATTTTAATTTCTGTCTTTGTATTTTTATAAATTTTCTGATTGGTTCTTCTTTTTATTATCTATATCTTCATTGAAACTAACTGCCTTCTCTTTCCTTCCTTCTTTCTTTCCCTTTCTTTCTTTCTTTCTTTCTTCCTTCCTTTCTTTCTTTCCTTTTCTTTCTCTCTTTTTTCTTTCCTTTTTTCCTCATGTTTCAGTTATAACTGAAATTACCATTGAAGTATTTTCTATGAAGTAGCTTTAAAATATGTATAAAAATTCCAACCTCTCTGTCATGTCAGCATTGTCATATATTGACTGTCTTTTTTTATTGAATTTGAGATCTTCTTGGTTTTTGGTATAAATAGTGATTTTCATTATTTTTGTTATTATTTGATGAGTCTCTGAATCTTAGTTAAACTTTCTTTTATAGATAGCTTCTTACAACACCACTCTGGCAGAAGGGGTGTTGTCACCTCATTACTGCTAGGTGTGTAATTAAAATTCCTGGCTCTCCACTTGGCTTTTATTGCTGTGTAAAGGAAGATAACTCCTCATTACTGCTAGGCAGGGGCGAAAGTTCCAGCTCCTCATGTGACCTCCACGGTACCTCCTTGACTATGAAGGAAAGAAGTGCCTTATTATTGCTCTCCATATCTTCTCCACTGACAATACAAGTAAGAGGGAGTCGCTATGATACTGTTGAACTGCAGCATAAATCACGACTCTCAGACATCCTCTGAGAGCACACGGTGGAATGATGGAGGAACACCTCATTAGCGCCAGGTAGAAGTGGAAGTCTGTGCTCCCTATGTTGTCTCCACAGACACAGCCAGGCAGGGGAAACCTTGTTACTACCTGTCAGAGATGCAAGCCTTTACTTGGTCTCTGACTCTTCCTGGGGTTGAGGCAGTAGAGGTACATGGCAGGAGTAGAAGGTCTAGGCTCTCCACTCAGCCTTTGTTGATATGGGTGGGATGTAGCCATGGTTTGTTTGTTTATTTGTTTGTTTTTCTGTCATGTTTGACTGGAGTAGAGCAATTATATTCTAAAAATTTTCTGTCTTGTTAAGCTGGTCCTTTCCTGGAGGATTGTTCAAAACAGTTTCTTTGTGGAGAAGGGACCACAGGTAAGGAGACAACCTGCATGCGCACCTGTGTGTAGCCTATAACTTCCTTCAACTTCTAGAATGACATGAGACTCAATGAAGATCTTGCAGATTTGCAGAGGGATCCTTGCCCTCATATTTTATTTGGGAAGTAACGAATATAGGTAGAAGGCGGTGGGACAGGAAATGATGAAACAAATACAAAAACAAAGAAGCAGAGAAAATCATGCCACATGAAAAAAATCCAGTCCCACTAACCAATTTCTTGCAAGATTTCAGCTTCCCCCATTTCTTTGCTGCCACCATTCCTTGTGACTCCCTTCATCTTCCAGAGTGCACACCCTTATATGCACGCTCATTCACATACATTTGAGTGTGCCGTCAGCAATGCAGTTGCCTTTAAGAGCACACAGATAGCTCTTTGTGTTTTAAAAGAAATTTCTCAAACAATATTGGTGTGTGAGGCTTCCTTAATCCCCAACTCTCTTACTTAATTCTAACCCATTCTCCAAGTGAGGAAGCTAAAGCAGAGAGATTAAGTCACTTTCTGAAGATCACAACGTCAGCAGTGGAGGGCCGGGCCAGAATAAATTCCAATGGTGTTTCCCTTAAGAGATGCCTGTCACTTATTAGTGCTTAATTTTAAACATTTAACTACATTTTAAAAATTTTCTGCTCTGTACACTTATTATATATTTTATGACTGTTTGGGGTGGTGGGTAGTATGATGGAATGCATTATTGTTTGCAAATACTTTCTCTCCTTCCATAACAGAGATATCCTTCTCTGCCTCAGCCATGCAACTTGCGTTGTCTAATGAGATATGAATGGACTTAACATAGACCATATCTGAGTAGGAGAATAAGATGTTTGGGGTAGTCTGATCTCTCTTATTCCTCTCCTCTGCCCTGAGAATGTATGGGGATCACATTCGAACTGTGCCTTCAGCCTGGGTCCCTAAAAAAGTCTACATACATATACAGCAATGCTGAATAGAGCTGCAGCAGCACACATGTAATATGAATGAAAAATAAGTGTATTTTAAGTCACTAAGTTTGTAATCATTAATATGTAGCAAGACTAATCAAGGCTTTATTTGTTTTTTTTAAGCATTTCAAAAATATGTGTTTTAGTTAGACCCAATAAGGAAGAGCTGCGTTCTTTGCTTTTTCTCTGAAAGTGCCATACATATTGTTGTTTTATGGTAGGATAAGGAAATTCCAGACCTATTATGATTTTCCTCAAGATGCAGAATCCACTAATCTCCAAATATCTAAGGAAACAATATTCTAAAGATCTCAGCAAATAATACTAACAGAAACCAAAACCTAGGCTATAGCTTTGCATAGGAGACTTGGTGGTGGGCCAAAGTACCACTGTAATGTTAGACTGCCAATAGTAATACATCCAGGAAAATAGTACCTTCTAAGAAACATGATATATAGATTATTTCAATTTAATTGGACATAGGTAAATCTTTGCACTTTGTTAGAATGTAACCCTGTGTTTTCTCTTTGACATGATTGCTTAGTGTTTTTTTTTATTAATTCTTCACCCTAATTGTAATTATTCTTTTTTTTCTTTTATAAACCACATATACCATTACTTACTGTTTTGTAATCACTTTATTGACACAGTAGAGTGTTCATATATTCACCTATTGTTTGTATGGGTTCTGGAATGTCTTAGTTCTAAAATCTTCCCTTCCCTGATGTGGTTACTTTGTATTTTTTTTTCCTGGAATTTTTGAAGTTCAAAATATTTTTATAGTTACATGTTAAAAATCAAATAATGGGTCTAGACCTCTACCTCTTGGCCATAAGACAGGCAGTCTTGTGTAGAAATTATTTAGAAATAGCTGGTTCTGAAGATATTTATTTTGGGTTACTAAAAAAAACCCAAAATAAAATAAAGGGGAAAAACCAAGTTACTATCATAGAAGTCTCAATTTGTAAGATCAAGGGAGCTTCATAGGAAAATGAAGGATAAAATACCTCATGTAATCTAACTCACCAGATGATTTGGAGTATCCCAAACTAGGTATTGATTTCTGCTTGAGAAAAGGCGACACTTTTTCTTTGGTATCTTGGACATCTGTGCTTATAATGCAAATTTTTCTCTGGGATACAGTTTGGTAAGAAAAGTGAAAGAAACCATATTCTAATTGTGACTGATATTTGGCTATTTCTTTAAACACAAAAACTTCTCATGAGTCTTACTTTTAAACATATTGATTGGTGTATAAGCTATATTGGAAATAAATTGATGTTTTAGTTAGAAAACATGGATTAGAACATGATTCTTCTTTTCATGTATTTGAGTAAGAACTGTATTTTTCTAAGGATTAGTTTGCTTATTTGTTAAATGGGGATAATTAAATAAATCTCATGAAGTTCTTATAAGAATTATATAAAATATGTACAGAATATTTTTTGTGTACAGGAATTTTTCCCATTAGGTATTAAATCTCATAACTGCTTATCTTATTCACTTTTGTTTTATTTATATTTAATACTGGCACTTAGTACATATTTGGTTCTCAATATTATAGGACCATTAATTGATTGTCCATTAAATACTGTTTATTTTCTTCAACATTTTTTTTCATATTAATATCCACCATGGGGCCTACACATAGGAAAACGGTCCCAAATTTATGGCAACCACATGACACAATAACTAACCAATTAGTGTATTGTCTATTGAAATATATTCACTTTTTCATTTTTTAAATATCTTTTCAAACATGATTTTTTTGAAGACACATTATTCTTAATCATGTATTCTTATTAGTTAATAACCTGGGGTTTTTTGTTTTTTGGTTTTTTTAGAATACTCAAAGGCATGTTTTTCTTGAATGTACAATGAGTATTGCTCATTACTATATGTTGAAGACAGAATTTGTATAAATATTACAGAGGTTTATTTATTTAAGATAACTTTTATAATGTGAGAATAAATAATAGGTTTTCAGCATACTAACAAATGGCCCACCATGCATATATGAATATCAACAGAACAAAACTTACATGGATGTTCATAAATAAACTAAAAATAAATTCAAACTCATATACATGCATATATTAATTGTATTTTTGTATTATTGAAAGTTTAATGATGCCCATTAAAATGTAAATATGGCTGTTCTTTATTACAAATATCTATTCATTTTGAAAGATATGTGGAGAAATTGAAGAGTGTTTTAATGATCTTCAAACTGTTCAGAGCTGAAAACGATAAACACCATGGCAAGCATAGGGTGTGTAGTGTTTTCCTTGGAGAAGAGAGGGCTCAGATGATTGAAAAGCTTGTTTTCAAGACAAGTTTCTTTTGTAGAGGATATGAACCATGTTATTTTTATCTTTAGAAGATAGAACATAAGCAGATTGGCTTCAATTATGAATGGAAAGTTCTCTTAGCCATCTGGCTATAACTTCAAAAGAAAAACAGACCAAACAAAAAAGATTTTAAGTTCATTCCCCATCCAGATCCTTAAACAGAGAAAACTAAATAAACTCCATGGTAAATGCCTTATCTGAAGATCTCATTAAAATAGAAAAGGGAGTACATTAGATCTTTCCAAATTTAGGATGTAAAAAATGCTAAGTGAAATATTCTAGATGAACTCTCCTGTATGTTTATCTATATATTTTTCTGATAATTTTTTCAGTCATATTAATATATTTATTACTCTTGAGGTGTGTGTTTGCGCTTCAAAAACTATCATTAGGAAAATAAAATGCAAGTCACAGACTGGAAGAAAATATTTATAAATTATATATATGATGAAGAATTTATACCCAAAAATAAATTTAAAAACCCTAAAATCCCAATAATTATGAGACATAAAAACCAATTTAAAAATCGGCACAAGATTTGAATAGATATATATTCAGGGCACCTGGGTGGCTCGGTTGGTTAAGTGTCTGACTTTGGCTCAGGTCATGATCTCATGGTTCATGGGTTCGAGCTCCAAATAGGGCTCTGTGCTGACAGCTCAGAGCCTGGAGCCTGCTTCAGATTCTGTGTGTCCCTCTCTCTCTTCCTCCCCTGATCACACTGTCTGTCTCTGTCTCTCAAAAATGAATAAAATGTTAAAGAAAATTAAAAAAAAATAGATATATATTCAAGGATATATCAATGGCTAATAACACAAAAATAATAATTATAGGATCCAGAATTCTGGTCCTAGGTTTGAGAAATTAAAATATGTGTCTATAAAAAGTCTTGTACACAAATGTCCATGGTACCAATATTCAAGAGATACCAAGCACAGAAGCAATTAAAATATCCATTCAATGTTAATGAATAAATAAAATGTTATATATCCACCAATGGAAAACTATTTGGCAATAAAAAGACTGAACAACAGTTGTAAGTCATGATGTGGATAAATCTCAAAATTATTATGCTATGTCAGGGTTTTTCAATCCTGGTAGCATGGAATTTAGGGGCTAGTAATTCTTTGTCATGTGTGGGCTATCCTTTGCATTGTAAGATATTTAGTAGCATCCTTGACTTCTGTCTACTAGATTCCAGTAGAACCTACCCAAGTTGTGACATCTAGAAATATTTGTAAACATTGGAAAATATCTCATAGATGCAAAATTACTCCTGGTTAAAAGCCACGGTGCTAAGTAAAAGATCACATATATGTTTCTATTTATAGGGAACATTCAGAGAAGGCAAATCCATAGGGACAGAAAATAAGATGAGTAGTTTCCTGGGCTAGGGGTGAGAGAGGAGGTTGACTACAAAAGGGAATGTATGCTCTCTTTGGGTGATGGAAATGTACTAAAACTTGATTGTGGTGATGGTTGAATAACACTGAAACCTGCTAAAAGTCATTGAATTGTACACTTAAAACAAATGACTTTTATTGTACGCAAATGATCTATCAATAAAGATGTTAAAATGCTAAAAATAAAACATACCTTTTAACAGATCTAAAGAATTTAAACACACTGATAAATGAAAAATGAAAAAAAAGAACAAAATATAATTCTTTGAGATGAAAAGTGAAATTTGTGAAATGAAAATTCCACTGAAGGGCATTGAAAGTAGGTAAGATTCTGCAGAAGAAAAGAAAAGCTATTTGAAAGTGTACAAAATAAAGCCTGATGGGGGAAGAAAGTGAATAAAAAAAGCAGAGCCTCAGGGATTGGTGGGACATTATCAGGTAGTGTAATATATGTGTATGTCAACATAAAGTACAACAAAGACACACACTTTAAATTTTTGGGAAACAGTTTTAAACTGAAAAATTTCATGATCATCAAAAAACTCCCATAATACTACAATTACTGCAGAGAAGGAGTCAGCAAACTATGGCCCATGGACCAGATACAATCCATTGTCTGTTTTTGTATAATTCTCAAGCTATGGATAGTTTTCATTTTTAAATATTTAAAAACAACAAAAATATGCAACAGAAACCTTATCTCGCCCACAAAGCCTAAAATATTCACTACTCTCTAGACCTCCATGGAGAAAGTTTTCATCCTTTTCAATAGAGAAACTAAAAGGAAAAAACTATGTTTCTCATCATAAACTATGTGATCCAAGTTTATTGTCTATCCAAGACAATAGAGTGATATCTTCCCCCAGAATGTTAAAACAATAATATTGACAACATAATAGTCAATGTCCAATAAAAATATATATTCACAAAACGAAGACAAATGTAGACTTTTTAAAACAAAAATTGAATTTGTTTCTAACATAATGACCCAACAAGAAATTGAGATAAAATCAACAAAATCAAAAGCTGATCTTTGGGGTAAATCAACAAAATTAAAAAAAAAAGAAAACCTTCAGCTATCCTGATTGAGAAAAGGTAAGCAAACACCCAACTTATATTTATTAGACCCGAGAAAGGAGCTATCACTACTGATCATGTAGTTATTTAAAGGAAAATAAGAAAATATTGTGTATGATTCAAAGTTCATAAATGCAGCACTTAGATGAAATGGACAAATTCACTGAGAGATACAACTCGTTCACTCAAGATATAGTTCTTTATCTATGAAATTTGATTGTAATTAAAAACTTTTCTATGTAGAAATGTAAATTGGTGTTGCCACTATAGAAAACAGTATGGAGGTTCTTCAAAAAATTAAAGAAAAAACTACCATATGATCTAGCAATTCCACTTCTGGGTATTTTCCTAAGGAAAACAAAAACACTAATTCAAAAAGATATCTGCACCCCCATGTTCATTACAGCATTATTTATAATAGCCAGGATATGAAAACAACGTAAGTGTCCACCAATGGATGGATGAAGAAAATATACAATGGAATATTATTCAGACACAAAAAAGAATGGCATCTTCCCATTTATGACATGGATGGATCTTGCAGTCATTGTACTTAGTTAAATAAGTGAGATAAAGAAAGGTAAGTACAGTATTATCTCACTATATGTGGAAACAAACAACAACAACAAAACTAAAACTAAAAACAAATTTATAGATACAAAGAACAAATTGGTTGTGAGAGAGGCAGGAAGTGGGGCATAGATAAAATGGGTGAAGGTAGTGAGATGATACAGATTTCAATTATGAAATACATAAGTCCTAGGCTGTAATGTAGAGCATGGTGGCCATAGTTAATACTATATTGTATATCTGAAAGTTGTTAAGAGAAGATCTTAGAAGATATCACAAGAAAAAAATCTGTAAAAATGTGTAGCGATGGATGTTAATTCAGTTTATTATGCTGATTATTTTATAAAATGTGCATATATTAAATTATTATGTTACACACCTATAACTGATATAATATTATATCCCAATTACATGTCAATTAAAAAAAAAACTTTCCGTGAAGAGAAGTATCATCCTAACAGGCTTTACTAGTGAAGTCTACCAAATATTTAAGCAAAAAAATTACCAAACCTACATAAGCTCTTCCAGGGAGTTGAAGAAAATAAAATACTTCTCAACTCACTCAAAGAGGCCAGCACTATTCTGATGCCCAAATTATAAATAGACATTACAAAAGAAACAAAAACTAGAAACCAGTATGCTTTATAAAAACGGATGCAATAATTCTTTTAAAAAGTTAACAAATCAAATCTAACAATATACCACAAACCTATACTAACATCACATTTCGTAATGAGAAGAGAAGTGTTTCTTCCTAGATCAAGAACAAAACAATGATGGCCACTTTTCCCATTTCTGCTGAAGGTCCTAACCAATGAAATACGAAAACAAAAATAATAATAAAACATGGAGATAGGAAAATTGGTAGTATTGTCTTTATTCTCAGATATGTGATTGTATAGGAAGTCCAAGCCAATGTAAAAAACAAGCAAACAAACAAAAACCACAACTACTAGATATAAAATATGAGTTTAACAAAGTTATAACATACATAATGTGCAAAAAACAATTGTATTTCAAAATTCAGGCAATGAGAAATTGAAATTGAAATTTTTTTATTGTTTATGTTTGAGAGAGACAGAGCCTGAGAGGGGCAGAGAGAGAGGGAGACACAGAATCTGAAGCAGGCGCTGGGCTCTGAGTTGTCAGCACAGAGCCTGACGAGCAAACCCACAAACCGTGAGATCATGACCTGAGCCGAAGTCGGACACTTCACTGACTTAACCACCCAGGCATGCTGAGAAATTGAAATTTTAAAGGGTAATGATACCAAATCCTATTCTGATCCAGAGAGAGATTAAAGAATACGTACATTAATGTCGAGACGTGTGTTTTTAGGAATCAGAAGATTCGATAATGCTGAAATATCTATTATGACCAAATTGATATATAGATTCAGTGCAATTCCAATCAAATTTCAGTAGACTTTAGCATGAAAATTGTCATGGTGATTCTATAAGTTATATGGACGTGCAGAGGAACTAGAATAGCCAAAGGATTTTGTTAGAGAATAACCAAGCTACAATAATCTTATGACCTGATTTCAAGACCTACTATGGGGGAATTTGTATAGGTCAATGGAAAGAAGAGAATCCAGAAATAGATTCACATGTACATGATCAGTTTTTTTTAATCAAAATTTTCTAAGTATAGTATTTTAATGGGAGAAAAGATACGCAATATTTTCAACAAAAGGTATTGAATAATAAAGACATAATTTGGCAAACATAAACTCTCGCCTTCATCTCACACTGTATGGCAATATTCATGCAAATTATGGAATACAGACCTAAATATAAAGGCAAAGTTATAGAAATTTCTTGAGGAAAACGTAGACGAAAATCTTTGCAACCTTGGGGGTGACAAATTTTATAGATAAGGTGCAAAAAAGCATGAGCCATAAAAGAAAAAGAATGTTTCATTAAATCAAAGTCTTATGAGATTCAAAAGTATTGTTAAGCAAATTTACATACAAGCCCAAAGTGGGAGAAAGCATTTGTGATGGGTGTATCTGAAAAGGGGCTTTTACTTATAATATGTAAAGAACACTCACTCTTCAATAATATAGAAATAATGCCCCCCTTCAAATTGGCAAAGGTATTTGAACACTTCATCTAGAAGATAAAAAATGACCTATAATCACGTGGAAAACACTCATTGCCATAAGCTTCTCTAAAATGCAGCATTAAGCCTTAATAAGTAATACTACATATCCACTGGAATGATTGTAGTAAAAAATACTGACAATAACGAGTGTTAGGAAAGATTCACATGACTGTGTAACCTCATATGTCACCAATGGGAATGAAAATTGTATTAACCACTTTGAAAAACTTTCTGACAGCTTCTTAAAATGTTAAACATATACTTACCAAATGATCCCTAAAATTTATTCCTAGCAATTTATCCAAGAGAAATGAAAACATTCTGTTCAGACAAAGGCCGTCTATAAACAAATGTTTGTAGCAGCTTTATTCATAATAGCCAAAAACTCTCAACAGGTGAATGAATAAACAAATTGCCTTATATGTATACAATGGGATTCCATCAAGAATAAAAAGAAAAGAACGATTGACACTTATAAAATGGATGAATTTAAAAAAAGTGTTGATAAAATATGTATGAAAATGATTCAACCCCGAATATAAGTGAAATAAATGAAAAGACATTTCAAAAAAGAGGAAAAAATGTGAACGAGTTTAGGGAAATATGAGCGCGATCCCATTAGTGATCAGAAATCCAGAGTTTGTTACCATAATAAGAGAGCATTTAATACTCCTAGACTGCTTAACAGGCAAAAGACAATAACAACATTGAAAAAAATCAAGAATTCTGGCTATACTGAATGTTGGCAAAAGTACTGAAATGAATACATTTAATACTTCTAGTAGATATGTCATTCACCTAGAAAACATTAATGCATAAAGTTGGACACACATTATACAACACAATTTCCTTTCTCTCTCCCTCTCTCTCTCTCTCTCTCTCTCTGTGTGTGTGAGTGTGTGTTCACTATTGAACTGATTTTCACTCCTATTGATTTTCCAAAAGACTGAAAATGAAAGTTTGCTGTGTTTGTCACAGTAGCAAACACAACACCTTGGACACAAACCCAGTCTTTAGGAGAGTGGGATAAGTCAATTTGGGGAAATTCAAACAGTGGGATTTTATAAAACAGAAATGAATGAGCTACAGCTACGTGCAATGGTACAGATGGATGTTAGAAAAATAATTTGATAACATACTTTGATGATATATCCCTTTAGAAGTCACCCATGAGAGAACAGCACTATAGCATATGATAGCAAGAGCATGAAAAACAAAATTAGGTGGAACAGACATGGTAATGGGAGAAATAAGGAGTCAGGGAGATTACATGGAGCATCAAGCATTCGTCATTTACGGAATATACATGTTCTTAAGTGTATGTTGGGTGGTGTGTTCAGAGCCTTCCATTTTATAATTATTAAGACACATCACACATTCATTAACATTCTACTGAATGTATCGAATATTGCATAAGACAGAATTCCTTTGATGCAGAGCTTACAATTTAACAAAATACTGATATACCTACAAGTAATGATTATGTTAACATCGTATAAATTCTACAGTAAAGATATTTTAAAACAAAATAGCTGCATTGTTTTAGTAAAGTATGCACATTCAAAATTCAAACAACAGAGGGGTCCCTGTTGAGCATCCATCTTTTGTTTTTGACTTGGGTCATGATCCCAGGGTAGTGGGATTGACCTACCCTCTGTTCAGCGCGGAGCCTGCTTAGAATTCTCCCTCTCCCCACTAGCGCGCTCTCTCTCTCTCTCTCTCTCTCAAATAAAAAAAAATCAAACAACAGAAAAATTGTAGTTCACCGATTTTAATAATGTGTAATTACATAGTACAGAATCTATGGCATTCCTTTTAAGAGCCCTTTTCCCAAATTGATTTTTGGAGTAGTTTAGACATAGTTGGAATTCATCTCTCTCATTTGTTCCTTCTTGACTAACACTTCCTAAGACTTAGAAACAAGGGTTGCATAAAAAATAACTAGATGCTCAGTAACTGATTAGTCCAGAAATACTTGTTAAATATTTATTTTGAATTACTTAGGATAAGGCAATACTTTTCTATGCTGTATGAAATTCAATCAAGGTTCTGTTTATAATGTTATGTACACATTGTTCTCTGGTGCCATTCCTTATTAAATCCTGTTCAAACACAGATTTTTATCGTCGTCCAAAGATTGTCATGGTTGATTATAGAATTCAAGACCAACCCAGTTACCCTGGTGAATTTATTTTTTGTTATTAATCAAGACATCTTGATGAATACTCTTACTTACAAGCACATAATTCTCTTTTGTAAATGTGAGGTTGGTAAGCAATCTTAGGAAAATTGCCCAATTTTCTAGAAATACCAGTTTTAGAAATCCCAGTAGATTCTCCCCTGAGTTTATATTGGCCAAGGTGTAGATCTAGGAATTTCCTGGATGAGAACAAGGGCAGAAAAATACTTGAAACCATATTATTTGATTGGAATAGGTCCTTGATAAATTATTTTTTCATGCACTTTTAAATGCATTCTACTATAGTTTATCTGACATTTATTAAGAATATATTCTAGAGAATTTCATAAAGATAGGCCGTTGAATACTGAGCTATATTTTTGATGAGTGGAGAAAGCATCTTATTTATCATATTTCATGGGCATTAAAATGAACATTTAAAAATATTTTAGCAGTCTGAAATGGAGGTTCATCATGTAATAGAAGAATGCCAATTTTAGCTGTAATTTTTCTTTTTTTAGTGGTGTGTAAAAAAATGGTTACCTTGAAAATCAACGACCTCTTAGATCAAATGAAATAAGGTAATAACTAATCATTAAAAAGTTAACAAGAGAGATTTTACCTGCTCCATAGTCACTTCTTCTTCCTAAATTCATAAGGGACTAAATTACCAAATGCTAAAGAGTAGCTATTAGATATGTATCTATAACGTAACACTGCAGTACCTGTTCTATGAATTGGTGAATATTGTAAAACACAAATTACCAGCCTGTAATTAGGAGAGGCCCCTATTGAATAATTTGCATTACAGTTTTGCAAAGCAATTAAGTTTTTTTCCTGCTCAGCAATTACCATACTAAGTAAGTTAAGTTGATGGGTCAATGTAAGATTTTATACTACATGAATGAGGAAAGATGCAAACACACTTAAAGGGCATGGAGACTAACTGCAAAGCCATAAGGAAAGGTTTTGGCTTGCTGCAAGCAGACAGAAAAATGTACCACCAGCAGATATGGGCACATTAGAAACCCACAAGTGTAGAGATTGTACCTCTATCTAAGAATTCAGAAGGACTGCGTGAAACAAAGAAGGTATTATATATTTATGGAAAGTGGAAACTCAATAAGTATTTTAAAATTCAACCAAATTTTTCAATGTGTCAGGAGAGAGGTAAAAGTCAATGGCCCATGATATGCTCATCATCCCCCATTTTAATTGTATGCCCTTCTCTACATCAAACTGTACTTTCATCTCTTTCTAATAGCAAGGTATGTAACGACAAGTAAAACCTTAGCATCATATTAAAAAATTCCATTTCTTAGAATATTTTGGAATTCTGCTAAATAACATTGCTTCATTTTTAATATTTGTTTCATGAGTTATTAAAATGATAAATCTGACTTTCAAACTCATTAATATTTTTCAAATGTAAACACCAGATTCTGGGAACCTGTAACAGTCTGTATTTAAAACCTGTCTATTTTTGAAATACATTTCAATTTTCAAGTTAGTAGGTTTTAGTTAAGTGCCAATAAGCTTTGAGGGGCATTGAAATAAGCAAAGAAAGCAATGCACTTCAAAAGAATTAGAAATACCATGATATCTCTAGCCTACCCAAAGTAAGTGCAGAAACATAAACCCAGTGGAAAATTCTGGGACCATAAATATAATTTTCAGATGTGCAGAAATTTGCTTATTTTTAACTAAAATTCAATTTATTTTTCCTAAGACTTAGAATGGTCATGAATGCCTACCAATTTGAGTATAAAAATTCTGGTCAGTGAACAAAGGTAGTAACATATACAGCTTGATAAAGGAGAGTTTATTGATATGAGATCACCTTTCATTATGTAATATTTAATATTAATATTCTAACAAGGGAACCTTGAACTGGATCTAATATGCTGCTGGAATGGCTTCCCAAAGCTAGAAAACAGTGAGGAACTAAAGTAAATGAGTTGGAGAATCCAGAATTTCACAGGCAGATTATTGACCATGGCGAGACAAAGGACTCAAAAAGGTAAGTAAACCAGCATAGATTTAATGTAAAAGGCCAGAGGTCTCACCGAAGTTCTATATTTCTGGAAGGGTCCAGAGAATATTCCTTTCAGTACAACAATAATAAATGTATTAGCAAGGGGAATATAAGGATCACTGAGATCAGTGGAGATTGGCCTTTGTAGTCCAGGGCTGGTAGCAGGGAAGGCCACAGAATTGGCTCCCATGTATCAAGAGTTGATGTAATTCTGAAATAGAAAACGTCTAGGGACATCATGCAACCATCAGAGGTAAGGTGGCATAATTACTATAATGGGCAGGAAAACCGGAATGCAATTTAGTGGGTACTGGCCCACAAGAATCTGTGGTGATGGCTAATAAACCATAATGTTCCTAGAGATAACATAGGTAGTGTGATGGTTAATTTTATGTGTTATTTTGGAGTGTTTTTGGGTGAGATTAGTACTGAAATCAGTAAACTTTGAGTAAAGAAGGCCACCCTCCAGAACCCTAGTGGGCCTCATCCTATCAGTTGAAGGCCAGAAAAAAATCAGAAAGACCAGCCTCATAAAGCAAGGAAGAAGTCTCCAGCCGTTTGCTCTCAATCTTCATCTATACTATTGGCTCTCCTGGGTCTTCAGCCTGCCAGATTACTGCAGATCTGGGGCTCACCAACCTCCATAATTATGAGTCAATTCCTTAAAATAAATCTTGTTCTGAATATATACATCTCCTATTGATTCTGTTTCTCTAAAGAGCTCTGATTAAAACAGAGTTATTTTATTGCTATATTAAGTGATTAAGAGTATTGCTTGACCTTTAGAACTAATAATTATCAAGTGTGAGTGAACAAAAGTCCCAACAGAAAAATCTTAATCTATTGTCCAGTTTCTGTTCCTGAGCCAATCATATCCAAATCTCACCAACTGAAGGACTTCTTGACAAAGGGCTTGCAACATCATGGCAAATATATACAGCAGTGATTTCCCCATTCCATTCCCAAAGAAAAGTTTGGGCATTTACCTAAATTACTAACCACTGGATAAGAGAGAGTAGTAAGATTTTATATAGGAGTTATATGCAAAGTCTGAGCTGGTACTGATTGTAGAAGATCTAATATACTTATCATCGCCCCTGTCAGAGTGGAAACAAATGAAGGAGAATTGATGACTTGGAGTGCAGACCCAGGTCTATCTTTCAGTGGTTTAACAGGCCATGAGCTTGGCTTCTGGTCACTCTTCCCAACCTGAGAGCATGTCTGGGATGAATATAACTTGACAGTTAAAAAACCCTAAGTTATTATCTTGCAATCTGCTGAATAAGATGTTTTTTCTTGGTAGTAAAATTCAAGTTGAAGCCCCTGAAAATGTTCTTTCCTCCTCAGCCAAGGTAGTAAATAAGCAACAACAACTTGTTGCTAGGTAGATTAGTAGAGGCTTGTGCCACTCCTAAAGGTTGGAAGGATGCTCAAGTTGTGGTCCCCAATACACACCAAATGGCCCCTGTTGGAAGATGGTAGTCTACCACAAACTTAAGAGCTGCAATTGTTGCTGCTGAGCCAGATGTAGTATCTTTACTAAAGTAGATCGATGGAGTCTCCAACACTTATACGTGGCCATTGATCTGATGAAAGCATTATTTTAAATCCCCAGAAGAAAAAGCAATACCCATTCATGGTTTCATCAGACCATTATATCTGAATATATGTGACATTTCAGCCACTCATCAAGCATCACATAAAGATACCTTGTTAATCAAAGCTGGAGAGCAGAAAGTGAAGGTAATATGCATCTCCGGGGAAGAGAGCATTGCATCAGAGGGTGGAAGGCAAGCTCTACAAATGTTCAGGAATCTTGTAAACTGTGAAAGTTTTAAGAATCTAGTGGTTTGGAGCATTCTGAGGTATTACCACTAAGGTAACTAAAAGAGAGACATTTGGTCTACTTCAGCTTTTGAAGGCAACCATCACCACCCGTTGGAATACTTTCCAACTTATTAATTTGGTGATTAAAAATTTTTCCAGTTTTTAAATGGAGCTCAAAGCAGAAAAGAACTTTGCAGCCAGTTCAATTTGGAGTACACATGGCCCTGCCACTTGTGTCTTATGACCTAGCAGATCCCATGGTACTAGAGGCATACACAATAGATAAGGACACCATACACGTCTTTTCCAAGTCCTAATAGAAAAGAGTCTATCCATAATGGTAACATTTTGAAGTAAAGCCATGCTTTTCAACATTTTATTTATTTATTTATTTATTTATTTATTTATTTATTTATTTATTTATATTTTAGAGAAAAAGAGAGAGAGGAGAGGAGGGAGAGGAGAGGGGCAGAAAGAGAGAGAGAGAGAGTCTTAAACAGGCTCCACACTCAACACAGAGCCAGATGTGGGGCTCAACCCCATGACCTTGGGATCATCACCTGAGCTGAAATCAAGAGTTGGATGCTTAACTGACTGAGGCACCCAGGCGCCCCTATTCAACATTTTAAAAATAACTCATTAGAGAATTTAAGCATGGGTCATCACTGGCTATGCTCCCAGAGCTGCCCATCATGAGTTGTGAATTTCCAGACATAAAGTCACAAAGTCAAGTGGGCATAGCAGATGTCTGTTTTTGATGGAAAAGGTACATTCTGCAAAGGGCCCAAATAGACCTGCAGCCATAAGTAAATTAAAGCAAAAAGTATCTAGATTTTCATGTTGCCTCTATTTGTGATACCAGTGCTTATCCCTCAGCTGACATCTGTGTCCTCATAGAACATTTTCTATGATAAGCTGAAGATAAAGGGGAAAAAAACTGACTTGGCTTATTTAGCTAAATATGTTGCTGTGAGTCAGAAATGGACCTCGGCCACCTTATAGCCTCACTTTAGGGTGTCTGAAATGGTGGTCAGAAGGAAATCCTTCCCCTGGGGAGAACTCTATTGAATTAATGTTAAAGGAGAAGTGGCTTAAGGTAAAATTTGCACAGATTATTGAGCTGTGGCACATAGTTTGGTTGATCGGCCAGATTCCTGGAATGTGTAACAATGGGAGGTCAGAAGCAAAGATATCTGAGAAAGAAGCAGATGGATGAACTCATGAGAATGTACATAAAATTTGTGGATATTTTAATTCATTAATACCTATCAGAGAGTACTCACTGAAGCAGAGACAGTGAATAGCCCAGTGAAAAGAATGACAGATCCAGTGGAGGACAATGAGCTTCTGTCCTTTGTCACTCCAGAGTTTGCCCAAAGGCATTATGAACAGATTGGAGGCAGGGTAGCGGAGATGGAGCTCTCCATGGTCCTGGCAGCATGGACTTGCTCTCATCAAGGCTGATCCTAATTCCCACGGAGGATCTGATTTATTGGTCATGGAACCTTGCACATTATTGCTATACACCTTGGTGTACACTTTATATAAAAAGATTGGGGCAATGGGCAAATGTCATGGAATCAATTGGTTCTAACTTATGTCATATCACTCACAAGCTGCCAGTTTAACATATTTAAATAGCCTCTTAAGGGTTCACCTAAGTCTTTTCAGATGGGCATGGCACTATGAGAATGGTCATTGTCTTTCAAAGACAAATATATTTTGAATCAATGATTATGATATGGTATTGTGTACCTGAAATATCTGTGAACTGAGGTGTAGAAATAGAGACTCCCCCCCCCCCCCGCCCCGCCAGTCTTACTAATCCAGGGGAATCTTATTCTCAACTGGTCCTACAGCTTTAGGTTTTCTTTTGATAGTTACATTCTGATCCCCAGTTATCAGGAAGGCCCCCTTCTACCAGGGAACATAGTAATATTTCCACTAAACTTAAAGTTATGAATTCTGACAGGATCTTTATTCCAGTGGACAAGGATACCAAGAAATTGGCAGAGAAACAGGGAAACTAACCCCGATTATCATGCTGCCACATAATAGGGACAAGGATATATAGTTCTGAAGTTCAGGAGAATCACAGGGGTGGGGGAAGCTCTTGGTGCCTCCATAATTAGTATCTACAGATGGGAATTTTCAGCAACCATGGTCTATCAACACCTATCAATATGTTTGTGTTACCCCAAGGGCAAGCAGACTAAGGGTGAAGAGAATCTAGAATGAGTGGTAAAGAAAGCAAATAATGATCATCAGTTATCCAGCAATGGGTAATAAAACTTGTTTCTCCATCTCTCATTTGATTTTATAAATTTATTCTTTGAAGTAATTTTGCATGACCATTGCCTTAAAGAATCAGTTACAGGACAAAGTCAACTTAACCAGGGGTATAAGTGGATCTTGCTCTACTGTAGCAGATATTTTGGTTGCATACTCATGTTTCTCCCCCCTTGCAATTTCGTTCACACCAGCCTAACTTTCCACTGTCAGTGGCCTTTCTTCCCTGATGCCTGACTTCACCCTTTCAAGCCCACTGTATCTGCTTAGGAAGAAAATCAGAAGCACCAGTGAAAAATGTACCCCTCCTCTAGTGCTTTCTGAAACTAATGATAGACTTCTGCAGATAGTAACCCAAGTTCCCTTGTGCCTTGGTTGGCATCAGTCTGATGACAGTCTTACTCTGGCTGTCACCATTCCCCGAGGGGTTTAAACTCTTATCCACATTAATAGCCAGCTTATGGTGCACATTTTCCCACTACCCTTCTTCCCTTCTCTGTTTAGTGTTCACAAACAGCTACTAGGATTTTTCTCTCTTAATAAATTATATGTATGTAAGAACAACGCTTTCATCTTGCTGGCTTATTGACATGAGCCACTTTATATTTAATCTTAATGTGTTTTTCCCTACCTTTCCTCACCTTCTATTCTTGCTTCCTCATGCTTTCTGTCCTGCTTTCCTTCCTCTGTCTGTACACATCAGAGAAAACTGCCTTCTACATCTCACCTGTCTAGAGCCTCTGACTGAGCACTATTGAGAATATCTTTAAAGGATTATGCCTTATCTAGTTTTTAAAGCCACTGCTCACAGCATTCTTGAACACTGTCCATTGTCCATGAGGAAAGTGATCAGCAGACTCAGTGAGACCCCTTTCCTCCCTGTGACTCCACAGAGTACAGCCAGTTAGTGTCTCAGCCTCTTTTTTGACCAAGCAATCAATACATCCTAGTCACTACAACCGTAAAGGTCCCATTTTACTCTGTGATTGATGTTCATTAATATTACTGGGAAGTGGTTTTGCAGACAACTCAGAGACATAAATATGGATTGAAGGCATATGTGTGAATGTCAATGCTCACATTTTAGGGTGCTTTCCTGCTCAAATGACATTGGACATGAGGTAGCTGAATCTTTTCTAGTTGCATTCATATTAACTCATTCTGCTATTGAATGAGCCAGAGGGGCTTATATGATGGGGCAGTTAGTCCATAGGACACTGAATTGAAATAGCCCATTGTGACATTTTGTAAACGGGCTTGACATTTGGGGCAGGGCAGGGTATGACAAAAATGGTTGTGCATTCATATTCTTGAGAATAATTTAGTTTTCTATGATAATTTTAAAATTTTTGAGTTTTTATATTAATTTAAAAAATAAGCATAAAAACAATTAGGATTATCTACATGATCATCTTATGACCCAGTGCTGGCATATTCAGCATCTGTTTTCAAAGACATTTATGGCAGGATGAGTGCCAATTAGTATTATTTGAATTGTCTCAGACTCAAACCGAACCAACCAACATCAATAAAAACAGAAGAGGGCTTGGTGGCAAATATTGTATTTTTCCTAATGAAAATCAACCACTTTGCAAAGGTTATGCAATTGGATAACAATTGTTCCAAAAGAAAGAATTCAAAGGATAATTATGTAATTATGTAGCACTGGGAACTATATTTGGGACAAACTAAGAACCCTACACTCTGTACACCAGAGCTATGGGAAAAGCCATTTGCTGTAATAAAACAGCATCATGAAGTTCATTAAATTAGTACTGACACCAAATATTGTTTTACAGTTTTATGATTTTCAACCTTTTAAATTATTTTCAGTTGTATAAGATCAATAACATGAAACTTTAAGCAAGTGAGGTGATATTGCAGTGAAGAAGATTCATGTAAACACTAGAGGTCAGAGAGTGATTTTTTCCCCTTTAACAGGGATTTATACATTATTTGAGTCTGAGAAGCATGGGCCTAAAATGCAAGAGCTCCCACTTATCTCTTTCCCAGCTCCCCACAGCTCATAGGTAAATCATTCCTAAGGGAGCAGAGTAGTCGCCTTTACCTCCTGTTAATATATTCTGGGTTGCGATTATTCCTTTCTTACTGTTTTTTGATTTTGATGCTCCAATTTCATTTCCTAAAAGCCTTGTAGAGGCTCTTGTTATTAGAGATAATAAGCCTCTCTTGATTTGAACATATTCGTGGGGCTTAAAATGCTTTTGGAAGTTTGAACTGGAGAGCAAAGTGATAGAAAAAACAAGAGCCAGGAGTCCCTTGGTGCAAACACAGATCTGCCAGCTACCAGCTGTATGATTTGGGAGTAGGAATTTCCTTTCTATGAGCCTCAGTTTCTCATGTGTGAAGTGGTGATAGAATTTAGCTCAAAGGGTTGTTATGCAAGTTAGCAATTCAATTACATGATGCGACTGACTCACAGTGGGCACTTAATAAAGAGGGCTCCGTTGCCTTTCTTTCTAATACTGAGAGCCAGTTATCATTCACATAAGAAAATCAGTGCTGCTACATTACCCTCCTATCTTCCATTTGAACAAACTGCTATTATCAAGTTTGAAAAGAATACTGGATTTAATAGTTTATGTCTAAATGAAATTTGCTGCTATAAAAAATGTCATCCCAAATATCAAAGGGTGAACATTTCCCACCTCTACAAAATGCTAAACATTCCAAAGCCTCAGATTCAGAAGGAAAGCACTGGAGAAGGAGTAGTGTGTTGAGAGTCTGGAGGAGAGCGAAAGGGCACACATGAGTGGGACTGAAAAGCAAATCGCACTAGTTCACTTACCATTTGAACTCATGCTACTATGTGCAGGTACTTCCCAAGAACCGGAAATCAAGAACTGAACAAAACAGGTGAAATAACAGTTTTCATAGAGCTAGCGAAGCAGCTGGAGAAATGTGTGTGCTATATAAAGTCAGGGAGTGTTAAGTGTTGAGAAAAAGAAAGCAGGGTGTTCATTCCCTATTTCATAAAACAGTGCCGGGCATACAATATATGTATTATATTCAATAGGTATTGTTCCCTTTATAGATAATTGATGCCCAGAAATTTGTAACTCTTGCTACCCTCTGGTCCTAACTCCCAAGCTATTGGTTTGGTTTGGAATTGTACTGTTTGTGGAGTTGGTTGTATTCCAGTTTCTACCAGTCATATTTACTGAGTAACTATTATGTGCCTGACACTATTCTAGACACAAAACACTGTTTGTGTAGTTCACTGTGTAGCTCATACTCCAGAAAGGAAGACAGTTAGTAACAAAATTGTTAAGCAAATTATATAGCATGTTATACAGAGAGAAATTCTAGGGAGTAAAGTAAAACAGGCTTGGGAATGACAGACGTGACAATTACAGTTTTAAGTGTGGTTCAAAGAAGTCTTTTAGACAAGTTAATGTTGGAGTAAATACTTGAAGGAGGTAAGGAACAAGTGATGTGTATATTTGGGGGATCTGAGTGGAAAGTATGGCAAGGACAAAGGGATGAAATGGGAGCATGTCTGGTGAGCTCAACAAACAGGAACAGTAGCATGTGGCTGAAGGGGCTTGGCGAAGGAAAAGATTAGTAGAAGATAATACCAGAGAGGTATTGTTTGAGAGACCAACTCCATTTCTGAAAACAAAACAAAACAAAAAAAAAAGAGAGAGGGAACCCTCACACACACAATTTTAAAAATAAGACTTTGTTCTTTATAAGACCCACACTACAAAAAAAAAAAAAAAAGGAAAAAGAAAAATGTTCACCAACCAAGGGCTAGAGATCATCAAATCTCAGTTTCTTAACACTTTAGAATTATAGGCTTTATTTTTTACAAATATACTCAAGACTCCCTTCAGGATCTGTACTGTGATCATCAGGAGAAGATACATTATAAAAAGGCCATGGGATACATTATAATTACGTAGGGAAAGTGAGACCTCACCATGTTCAGCAGTGCAGAAGAAAGTCACAAGGGACATACTTCAAATGAGTAGTTGAAAGGTACAATTTGTAAAGAGATCACTGGTATTTGTTCAGTAAAATACTTCGGGTTTAAAAATGGAGTGTTGTACTTGTCCAGAGCACTAAAATATTGAAGATCGGCGGCAGGGGTCAACACATTTTTTCCATAAAGAACTGGTTAGTGACCATTTTGGGCTCTGGGGACCTTAAGATCTTTTATAACTATTCAACTCTGCCATTATTGCTGAAAACAGCCACAGACAATACGTAAACAAGTGAGTGTAGCTAAGTGCCAATAAAACTTTATTTACAAAACAGGTGAGGGGCTGGATTTGGCCTGCAGCCTATGGTTTGGTGATTCCCGATCTATGTTAAACAATTACAAATAATGACAGTGTTTATTTAGAGGATCAAACCACTAATGATACTTTTGTTAGCTGAGATTTTAAGCTTTTATACTAGGTAAACAAGTGACCATAGACCATTTGATTCTCTCATCAGATCACATAAGACAATAGAGAACACCATAAGGACTTGGCTTTTACTCTGAAATATCGGAGGACTTTACTCAGAGACATATAGTGTTACTGAATTCCATTTCTGCTTCACTCTGGCTGCTGAATTGAGAACAGGGAGAAGAGTGGAAGCAGGGAGATGAGCTAAAAGGTGGTCGGAGTTGTTCAGGTGTTAGGGGTTAAACCAAATCTCTCAGAAGATATTGAAACCATAACCCCCAGTACCTCAGAACGTGACCTTATTTGGAAAAATGGTATTTGCAGAGGTACTCAAGATAAAATGAGGTCATTAGGGTGGGCCCTAATCCAATATGACTGTGTCCTTATAAAAAGGAGTAGTTTTGACACAGACATGCACTAAGGAAGAACACCATGTGAAGATAAAGACAGAGATAGGGATGGTGCATCCATAAGCCAAAAAATGTCAACAAACCTAGGAGAAAGGCATGGAACAGACTCTCCTTCACAGCTTTCAGAAGAAACCAACCACACTGACTGATCTCACACTGATTGCCCTTTGGAACTGTGAGACTATGAATTTCTGTTTCTTAAGTCACTCAGCTTGTGATATTTTTTAGGGCAGCCCTAACAAACTAACATACCAGGTGAGAGATGACGGTGGCTCATGCAATGATGCTAGCAGTATCAACAATAGTCACCCCTGGATTGGATGCAAAACGTGAGAGAAATAGAAGTCAAAGGTGATTGCAAACTTTCTGGGAGGATAGAACTGTAAGGAAGATGCGGAAGACTGTGGAGAAGTTGGGCTCCAGTGGAGAGAGTTTAGGATTTCTTTTTTTGGACAAGTTGAGATTAAGATGGTATACCAGTGAGAGGTAAGAATTAATATGACTGACCGCCTGTCTTTGGGTTTCTTTGTAATTTTATGGAAAGTGGCTAACAGTGAGTTCTTAGGACAACTGATCCTGCAATAGATCAAGATTCATCACAACTTGTAGTCCTTCATTCCTGAGGACTTAGATACCTTGGTCATGCAGGGAAGGAGTTGGTGTGCCCCCAATCATGAATACTGAGATGGAGTAACAGGAGCAGCCAGGGAGGGGGGCTCATTTCAGCCATTTTATATTGCCACAACCTTAGACTTCAGCCTCAGACCTCTGATTAGGGCAGGAAACTAACTGGTGTTGTCCCTACCAACAAATAATGAAGTGGTAATACAAGGTCAAGGTCCTTTGCTATATTGCTATTGGATCCCAGCCCTTGATCTCAGGGTAAGTGTATTGCTTTTCCAATTATGTAGCTTAACACTCCTCAGCCCAAGAGCTGAGGTCTATCTCTTAGAGTTTGATATAGGACCTTCCTAGGTATATCCCTACGTGGCACTCTGGAATGAAATGGGCAATGGTGAATCACATGCTTGCTTATGCATCTGTCTGCACGTTTTTTCCTTAATAAACTCCAGCAAACCCCTGTTGTGTATACTGTAATGATTCACCCTGGTTTGCTAGAAAATTTATTGAGCAAACAGAATGTCAGTCCTAGTAGACACCATGACCTTCTGAAAGTGAACCCAAGGTTCTGGAGATATAAGACCCATCTTTGGATTGGGAAAGGTCTGATTGTGGTGTTTTTGCTAGTTATCTTTAAACATCAGAATGGCAGCTCATCATGGGCCCTGGTAATTATTCCACTGAAGTCCTATGGATATTCTGAGATAGTATTTTATGATTGTTAATGACAGTCTTGAAGAGACATGTCCAAGAGAAGATGGCTCCACTGAGGAGAAGGCTAAAAAATACTCCGAAATAAAATTTCAACTTCGGAGCTCAGTGTGTAACATATGGTCCATGATAACACATGATTTATTAAAAAAACGTTAGATACACTTATCCAAGCAGGACTGAACAATTCAACAACTTCTCTGATGTTTCTCCTGATATTGGGACAGTATAATGTCGCTAGCGCACTAAAAGTGTTAGTAAAAGGAATCTAAGCACTGGATCAATATGACTACAGATCCCTCCCACCGAAGGATGTCCCCATGGGAGATCATGTAAACCCACAAACCCATTAGGAGGGCCCCTCCAAATGGCTTCCTACTCAAAATATTTCATTATGACTTTTAGATTAGTAAATCAAATGTAATGAATTGATCCATAAAACTCTGTAAAAAAATACAGAGACCCTCCCCACAATCAAAGTGACAACTAACTTCCTTTAGAGAAAGAATATTAATGGAGGCATGGGCAATCAAGAAGGCAGAGAAAAGAGACCCTAAACATGTACATCATCTTTTTGAGATTAGTATACTATGAAATTCAGTCTGATAGGGTTATCACAGGGTAAAATTACCCAACTGACTTCAGAGTCATTTGGTAACCTCAACCTTGAGAAGCAAGCACTGGATATTTGACTATGGAGACCCCTTTACCCTCCAGAACTCTTGGGAGTTTTGAGACAACTCTGATTCCTATTGGTATATCCAGATATTGTCCAATCTAAAAATGGAACTGCTTTGGTCCTTGGCCACAAAGTTCAGGGTCACCAAGCATGCATTGAATGGCCATGCCTTGTCATTTATATTTTCTTCAGAAAACGAGGACACAAGAAGGTTGAACTGGCTGACTCAAAAACAGATTGTTCTAACCAGGTTCTGGTCACTCACTGGTAAGCTGGCTTGATGACAAAATATCGCCATTCCCTTTAGGGATCCATCTGTTCTCAGCTGTCTGCTAGTGACCAAGGAGCAGGTGGCGGGAAGGTGTCTAGAGCAGAAAAACATGGATATCTCTTCACAAAGTTCTCTTTCACTTCTTACCCTGTCATTCTCAGGCTGCTAGAAATCTGGGCAGCTCCCTGTGCCCAGTGAGTAAGTGGACACTAACTTGTCACTGCCGTCTTCTAGTTGGTGATTTGTGCTCCCACTGTGGCCGGAACTTATGCATTACCTTTGCTCTGCTTCCTGCTATATTGTGTTTCTCATCCAGCTCCCCTTCCAGATGGATATTGGGCTGGCCCACTTCACCCTCATGATGTGGGTATAAATGAGTGCATTTTGGCCATCACAAGATGGAAAGTGAGTGTGTGATGGCAATAGGAAGAGGGACCCTCCTACTTTTTCGGATGGGAATACTGGAAACCTTGGGAGGTTGTGGTGGGAATGCACAGTAATTATTTCTATTTCTCTTTCTGTCTCCATTTTTTTTTTTTTGTCAATAGCTTTCTTGGACATTCCACCCAGTATCTGATGTAGCATGAGGAAGAGCCTGTAGCCATTCCAAACTCTCCTAATTTCACTACTCTCAGTGCCTATCTGCCAATTAAATTGTCAATTAATTGATTACCAACTGTGGATTCTAGGAACTGAGGCCAAGCAAGGCATACAGATAGCAGGCATAGAAGGGGACTTTGGAGGAAGTCTTCTGGATTTGTTTAGATATTTCTCATCAGCCGTTAGGTCCCTGTGCTGACTCTGCAGTGCAGTTGCAGATGCTAGTCTGGCTCAGTTCCACGCAAAGCACATCCCCACCAGTGGGGACAACAACCACTGACTGGTGAACTCCTTTGATGGGTACATGACAATATCTGTTCTGGGCCATGTGTGCTTCCTGGCTTGCACATCATATGTGGATAAATGACTTTTCCTGATTGCTGTGGGTGAGGATGACTTGTGCCCTCAGGAGATTACATTCAACTCTTCCAAATTTTCTAACCCCCTACTTTCATCCTGGTGGCAAGGGACAAAGGAGACATATTCTGGGGAAGATGAAATATGGAAAAATGGAAGGCATACTACCCCCACAACCTTAGGCATTGTTCTGGTCCTGAACTAGGGATAATTGAGCTGATACTGGATATATTAATTTTGTCGACCATTCACTTTCTCTCTGTATCTCTTTCTCTCTCCCTTTGTTCCTTCATTTCATATTTCATAGAAGTGTCTACACTTTTCTTACCTAAAGATAATAATTATTTTATAAGTATTTATCACTTTCCATGAGTTTTCTTTTTCTTCTATGTTCCTTATATTTTCCTATTGTTTATTCACTTGAGCCCATGTTTTTCACATTAGAGAATTTCTTCAAATATCTGTCGATCTTTGGATGTCTAGCCATAGTTAAGAATGGGGAAACTGAAATCTGTGCATTTGTTAGGGGGGTATTGGGTTTCTCACATAGTAAGCTTCGATACAGCTGATCTGCTTGAACAATTTCCTGGAATCCCTCAAACGTTAGTGCCTGTAGGTATCTTCCCTTGAACCGGTCAGTTCCTTTGAAAAATACCTCGAATCCACCAACATAGGAGCAAACTAAGGAATGAATAATGTGGATCTTCCCCATTTAATTTGTAGACCTCTAGTGACTTTTTTTACAGAATGGAGACTGCCCACAGTAGTGCCCAGTATCTTGAGTCCAGAGTTTCTTGGTCATTCCCTCTAAAGAATGAATCTTCAATCTTCTGTCTAGTTGAGAAAAGAGCAATGATCCAGAAGCACTGGACACAAAAAGAATCTGAACATCAAATTTCTTCTCATAGGGCTTTCAACCACACCTCCTCCCTCTTGCTCTGATTCCTCTATCACATTCATAAGTACTGGGGCTATAATCTCTGAGCTCTTATGGGGTTATGAGGGAAAACTCAGCTTGATTATATGGGGTTTCCCAACCTCAAATTGCTGGAATCATTTGCATTGTTTCATTTTGTTGTTCTGTCTGTGGAGTCACTTACTACTTGTCTATCTGCTTCCTGGCTCTTAGTATTTTAGTATTTGGTTACTGCTGCCTCCTTTTTTGTTTTATTTATCCACATAGGCTTATCCTTTTGAAAACATATTTCTACTCTTATTTTGAAGTTTCTATCAGAACGAAGTTTCTTTTTTTAATGTAAGGTTCAACATTATTTATTTAACTCTATGACTGTGATGAGCTCTAAGCATACAAATGAACTGGCCCAGTTTCCCAATTCTTCCAAAGTATCCAAACTAACATTATGTGACTGATGGGTGTTAGTGTGTGTGAGTGAGACAGTGGTGTGTGTGGATGTGTGTGTGTCATATGTACAGATTTTGTTTTCAAATTATGCAGATGAGAACAGGAAGACCAAGTTCACCAATATTGATAAAAACCACTACTTTTTTTAAGTCTTTTTTAGGAGAGGCGTTTTACTCAATGTTTTATGTGCATCATTTTATCAAACGTTCACAGCACTGCTGAAAAACAGATTTTATGATTCATCCAATTTACAGATGGGCACCCTAAGTCTTAGAGTTTCAGGAACTTACCTAAGCTAACAGGTGGCAGAGGCAAGATTCTCATCCACGTCTGTCTGAAGCCATCGGCTAAGTTTTGAACCTCTGAGCTTAGAGGCTTTGACAGCTGAAAGATTCATGGTAGCCTGAAGGTGGGCATCAGTGATTTTGTACTCCCCACCACTACAGCACTTCCCAGATGGTATAGCAGATGCTCATTTGTTGTTCTAGTTTGTCTTCTGTGTATTTTCCTCTGTCACCCATATACGATTGGGCAGAGGGTTCCCATGGAGTTTTCTCATCCTCCTTAGCCTCCCAAATTATGCCATCAGCCTGATTATTATGCAAATGTTAATTCCACCCTCTCTTCCTTGGACCATTACAGTAGGCTCCCAGTGCACTTCTGTGATTCTGATCTCTCTTCCCTTTGACCTAAAACTGTAGAAAAATATATTTGAATATCATTTAACAAGCTATAGATCCCATGCCATGTATTAATCAATCCTTATAATAAACCTATTTTGCTCATTTTACAGAGAAAGGAAATAAAGCTCATAGAAATGAGGTAGCATTCCTTCATTAAATCAAGAAATAAAGTGGTACACCTGGGACAGAAACAGGAGGTTTTGTCACTAAACCCAGTGCCCGTTGCATGACAACAAATTGCCCCCTTAATAGGAAACCCAATTGTCTCATTAGAAGCTATACTGTATATGTTGTTCCTCAGCTCACAAGCCTTCAACGACCCTCCACTGCCTACACATTAAGGTACTAACATTAAATTCTGCAATTTTGTGACGCCAGTCAATTTCTGTGGCCTCCTCTCTCCCCCTTCCTTTCAAATCCACCTACAGCTAAGTTCTACATAGAGGTTGAGATCAAGCCTTCCATGGACCATCTCAAGCCCACAGACATGTCAATTTGGCTCATTCACAGTCATTTAAAAGAGGAAATTAATGATAACTGTGTCAGCAACTGGCTGGAATTGTGTAAATTTCTTCCCTAATCAGAATATGAAAGCTCAACACCGATCTCCCCACATCCCATGGTCACATTCCTAGCACACTTCACATGTGTATATTAACTGTGGGACCTACACCTACAGGTTGTGGCTGCTGTCATACATACTCCGTGTTTCATCAATAGATATTTAAAAGAAACTGTACATTCAACTTTTCAAGTAAAGTTGTTTTCTCAAATTGTTAAAAAAATATCCGGGAGATACTTGTTAAAAGTGCTGTTTCCTGGACTCTACCTAGACCGGCTATATAGAATCTCTTATGTGGAGTTTAGAAATTTTCCTTTCTCTTATGTGGCTCAGTTGGTTGAGTGTCCAACTTCAGCTTAGGTCATGGTCTGGTGGTTCATAAGTTTGAGTCCCGTGTAGAGCTCTGTGCTTACAGCTCAGAGTCGGGAGCCTGCTTCGGATTCTGTGTTTCCCTCTCTCTCTGCCCCTCCCCTGCTTATGTTCTGTCTCTCAAAAATGAATAAACATTAAGAAAAATTGTTTAATAAAAAAACAAGACATAGTCATTTTCAGTAAGATTCCTAACATTTGAAGATCAGATATTAGATGAAATGGACAGCTCTCTGCCCTTTCTTTTTTCTCAAGGCACACTCCTTGAGAAATTTCTGCTCTTACTCTTCCCTTTGGCTGGAATCTCTTCCATCCCACCACACCAATTTCTGTGTGTGGGGGGGTGGAGGGTTGTTGGGTTTTTGTTTGTTTCTTTTTATGTTTTTGTTTCTGCTTTCATAGTATACTGTTTAGAGGAATTTCCCATTAAGATCAAGGGGACTTCCCTCTATTTTCTATTCAAAACAGTTTACTTATCAGATACTACCTGATTTGACCAACACTGATTGTTCAGTCCTTTTACCCTAGAGCCCTCTTTCCTCAAGTTTCTTTTTGTTTATTTATTTATTTTTGAGAGAGAGAAAGAGAGAGAGAGAGCATGAGTGGGGGAGAAGCGAGAGATAGAGGGAGAGAGAGAATCCCAAACAGGCTCCATGCTATCAGCGGGGAGCCTGACGTGGGCCTCAATCCCATGAACCATGATTTCATGACCTGAGCTGAAATCAAGAGTCAGATGCTTAACCAACCACGCCACCCAGGCACCCCCTCTTTCCTCAAGTTTAAGCAGAAATAATTAAATATATCTATACCTATATATCTGATGGTCAAGATCCATTGACACCACCTAGTTATAGTGCCTCACCTGTAACTGACCTTCCTCCCTCTATTATAGTCAAGATAATTAACAGTCATGATATCCAGTAACAACTTTTCCTTTCTAATTTGGCTCACTGAGAGGTTGCCTTGCTCTATTCTCTTACAGTGATTCTATAAAGAAACAATCATGCAAGTGTTCTCATAACAAAATGTGAAATGCAAAGACCTTCAAAGGTTTCATTATCTTTCTCTTTTGGTATATTTTATAAACAATCTAGTGCAAACCATATGACCCAAGTCTTATTGTTCTATGTTCCCCTAGTTAAAATGGAAAATTTCATGGTTTGTGAATAAACAAAACACACATCCCATGGAAAATGACCAAATTCACCTTGACCCAGAAAGACAAGATTCTACAAGGGTCTTCTAGAACTCTCCTCCCCTGTCCAATAAGCATTCTTGATATAAGAAGAGAAACATATATGACACAAAATTTGACATTCAGGCAAAAGTCATTTCTAATTTGTCCTTGTATATATTTACTTTAAATAGTAAATAATTATTTACCATTTTATTTAGACACTTAGTGTCATCCATCCATGCTTGTTACTGTGCTATGCACCAGTCATATAGACCTGCACAGAATAATAACCCAGCTTTCAGTAGTTCTAATAATCTCCTTTAGAAAACTTGTCCTGTACACACTAAACAACTTTTTTCTTTGCCTTATCACATTCTGCCTGGTGCTTTTCATGCCTTCTCCTTCCTGCTCCCAATACCTACTTTCCACTCAGTTGTAACCTCCTTGATGGAAGAACCATGTTTTATTCACAGCACCAAGTACAGTGTCAGACAAGCGACACTGCTCAACAAATATTTTCATTAGGATTATTACTGAACTCTATAGAAAATGGACAGACGTGAACTACAGAGGAAAGGGACACAAACTGTCTATTTTCTACATTTTTCTTCAGACGGAATTCCTCTGAATCCTTTAATATCCAAAGTCTATACTCACAATAAAAATGCTTGTTTTTGGAGCTCCCTATTATGTTATTGAGTCTCTCTTCAGGGCTTCATCAGTTTCTTGCCCTAGTTTCCTGGCTTTTTTTTTTTTTTTTTTTTTGGCATTCAGAGCTCTCAAGATGATGGCCAATTTGTTCTTGTGGCAAGCAGGAGTAGCTGTCTTTTGTTCTACCAAACACTACCTTCAAACATGTTAATAGTCAGACATAATAATTTACAGCATAACAGCACTGAAAACCTAAGACCACCCACTGGGAATGCGACTTGTTTTATTTGGGGTCTTATCAGTCCTCTGGGTAGAAACTAGCTGCTGTCTGTGGTTATTGATACTTGCAGCTCACGTTTCCAGTGACAGCATGATTGCACAGGGCACTTTAAATGAAAGTTACATGTTAGTGAAGAAGGAGGCCTTGGAGGGTACTCCCAAGAGCCCAAGAACCTTTCAAGTTGAAATGGTTGAGAATTGCTGTGTACGTGTGTGTATTTTGAAACCGTGTTAAGATAATTTAACTCAGAATTGAAATTGGGAAGCCATGAAGGGAGGGTTCTCAGGCATGTACCACTCAGGACAGCTTACACAGTCCAGCATGAAGAAGGAAGATTCCTCTCAGCCCAGCAACAGCACGCTGTCCTCGCCTGCAGCCAGTGAAAAGTCCCTACCACTTAGACCTCTCAGTTTCATCCAGTGAATTTTGTTCACAGCACCTCCTCCCAACGTCCTCCTTTCCTTTATAAAAGATGCTCTCCTCAGTTGTCCAGACTTGCCTATGGTTTGCCATAGTTTGCTCATTCCAAATTGCAGTTTCTATGTTGTTTGCAAATGAACTTGGTTTTGCAGGATGAATTGTTTGCCTTTTTCTTTCAAAGGGCTGGCATTTCACACATGCGTGCATGCATGTGTATGTGCACGTTTTGGGACCATCAGAAGTTTTGAAAACAAACAAAATTCTTCTTTTTTTTTTTCAGATAACATTTTCATGTTATCCTGAAATGCTGTTCTTCAGGTAAAAGTTAGCCTTATTAAATTTCATATGGGGAAAAATTATACTCTTACCATTGCCATGGCAACAGAAGACCTCATCTATTATTAAGTCAGAAACACACTTGCCCTGTAAGAGCAACCCCTCCCTATCCATCCACCAGAGGTGAAAGGACTCTGCCTCCCATAAAAGGAGCTGCATCTTTACACAGTTTTATTTGCTTAATAACGTCAAGGTAAGTCGTGGCATTGCTCGGTAACTTTGCAGGAAATCAGGCTTGACACACAGCAGGCTTATTAAGGAAATCCACTTTATAATACTTTACCGTTGGAAAGATACGTCTTTTATTCTTTTTGAAGAAAAATTGCCTCATTCCTTTGACCATCCTTATTACACTTCACAAATGACACAGCTGTAATTTAAAGATCCTCAGGGTTTTCTGTTACTTTTATAAATTTAAGAGCTTTTCCTCCCTCCTTTTCTTCTTTTCTCCATCTGAAAAAAGAAAAGACCCAATCCCTTTCTTGGACATCCTGATCTTCTTCCATATATCATCACAGCATTTCATCTGGATGATGTATTGGGTTCACCCATCAAAAGCGTCCAGTCCCTTTGGTGATATATTACTCACTGACAAATGCCAGCTGGCAAGAATTGCTTTTGTGATTCTCACCAAGAGTTACCTCATTATTTAAAACGATGAATTGCCTTTGAAATGATAACTACTAGTTGAAGAAATGAACAGTGTGTTATTACCTAGACTGGGCGGGCCCCCACGTCTCGCCAAGCCTATTAGAAGTCAACCTTTTAATGAATGGGCATAATGTGATTGTTCCATTTTGTAAAGAGAACAAATCCATCTTGGTCGGATAAAACTAATGTTTGGAAGGGATTCATGGAAGAAATGCAAGTTCATCCCTCACTGGCCCATATTATGTTTTAAGAAGGTATCGAACTTCCTGAAGAAAAACATTAGATGTACCCCTTAGTGTGAAAGGAGTTAAATCTTTGCTGATGAAGGGTTTTTTTATTGTTTAAATTTTAGTAAGTTTTCAATCTCTTCTTCTTCATAATTAAAAAAAAAAGGAATTTACTGATGGTTTTGACTCTAACAGTTAATTTGAAAAATGCTGTAAAAGTGAATTTGGAGTGGTATTATGAAGGGTTTTGATAGTCACAATGAAAAGTAGGGGTTTATTTAGCAGAAAATGAAGAAGAGCTTCCATGAAACCACACAAGAAGAATGACATGACCGAATACATATATATGTGCAAATTAACTCTGGTTGGACTGAAGAGGTTGGTTGACGATGTGGCTAACTTGAGGAAGTCCTGAATGATGGGTAGAATGGTAGATTCAGCCTTCAGAGAAGCCATTCGGAGAAGGAAAAGGAAACAAAAGGGCAAGGAGGGGATGTAGAAGCTAGACCTTGAGTATCAAGAGGCCTCAGCTGATGGTCTCATATACTCAGCACAGTTTGCAGAATGCAGGCACTCAACTTCACTCTTAGGCACTGAAAATAAGAATCAACATCAAGATGGATATTCTTAGACTCTTGGAAATAAAATGCAAAATAAGAATTAATAATAGCATTTATTTATCTATTTTGGACTTAAGAAAGCAACAGATACAATTCCAAAACCAAGTCTTTTGTGCTTGCTTATAACCCTTCCCAGTTCAATACGGCTGAAATAGCATGGTTGACAGCAATGAGTTAGCCGTGTATTTTGGACTCATTGCTTTTCTCCCATTGTCATTTTTGTCTACTCAGAGGGTACAGTAAGTGTGATATTTATAGTTTCTTTCATCCTCAGTTTACATGTAAAGAAACTGAAAAATTCAAGTGCCCAACCTAAGGTCACCCAGTGAAGTAACAAGTCAGTGGAGACTCTGGTCCAGAGTCACCATGGTCTCACTTCCTTTTTACAAACATGAAAGAAGATGGAAACATAGGAAAATATCTAACTTCAGCAATAATCAAACTAATGAGGACGCATAGAGAGCAAATTTTAAAGATGTCAAAAGACCACGGCAAAATTGGTAACACTTACTAATCTTTAGCTATTGTGATTTTTAAATGTGTTTTCTGTCTAATCAGTTGTTGATTGAACAAGGAATCCTGTTTGCTCCTGCATCGCTCAAGAAAGCCCTGGGTTTGTAACAGAGCTCCTCACACTGGTGGCTAGAAATTTAAACTCAAAATCCTACAAAGGGAGCTCAGTTACCAAAAATTCCCAGCAAAGTGTCCCTTAGTTATAAACTTCTTGTATTTCAATCAAATAGAATATCAAAGAGAATACATTTCTCTTTTTTAATGTGTATTTATTTATTTATTTATTTATTTATTTTTGAGAAGGAGAGAGCTCACAGGAGAAGGGTAGAGAGAGAGAGGGAGAAAGAGAGAATCCCAAGCAGGCTCTGCATTGTCAGCTCAGAGCCTGACGTGGGGCTCACACTCATGAACTGTGAGATCATGATCTGAGCTGAAATCAAGATTCAGACACTTAACCAACTGAGCCACCCAGGCTGCCCAGTAACATTTCGTTTTAAAACACTTTTAAGTTTTCTGCCCTTTCTTCCCCCTATCTTTGTTTTTACACATACACATGTGTGTGTGCAAGCGCACATGCACACACACACATGCACCCAACACAGTTCACAACCCAATGTACTCATTAGTGGTAGCCCTTCAAAGTGAGTTAAGATTCTACTTCTTAATTCCTTCCCTAAGTGAATAGAATAAAGAAAAAATGAAGCTGCAAGTTACCATAGCTCTCATCAAATTCAATCTCTTTTTTTCCGCCTCCTCAGTTCACAAATCAGAAACTGGATAAGGTTTTGTGTTTAGGATCACATGGATTCTCAGAGGATGAGTCCTGAATAGGGAACCAGTGGAGGGGAGGGGAGGTACCCTCAATTCAATTAATTCACTTCAATTAATCACTCAGATTGCAAATCTCTTTGGTTATTGTAGAGATCCAATGGGGTCAAAAATTCAATAGAGGTTAATAGGCTCTACATGCCTATAACATATAGGCAACACCAAGGCTTTCTTTTAATCATAAAAACGCTTACACTATCGAGACAAGCGCAGTTTGGGAAACCGAGCAGGGCTGAGATCAGACGTCAGCTTCTTTAGTTATTTCTTTCAGAATCTCTGTCCTTAAATATCAGTCATGAGGATGAAGACAGGGGCACTCTCCTTGGGAAGGGTGCATTTGCGCATTTTATTTGTCAACATTAATTGCACTTTAAAAGGCATAATCCTTTTATGTAGTAATCCCACTACAGGAAATTGACCCTGCAGATGTATTGACAGCCCTTTACAAAGGTCTTTATACTAGAATGCTCATTACAGCATTTTTTGATAGTAGCAAGATATTGGAAACAAATGATGTTTTGTAGATGATTACAAGAGGATCTGTTAAATAATTTTTGGACCATTCTTTAAATTTAAAAACTAATAAAGATAGAGTGTATTTTAAAAGATATGAAGAAATCATATGTAGCCATTCAGAATCTGAGACAGAAAATAAAAGTTTGAAAGTTCTGTTATTAAATGTCAAAAGCCTTGGGCAGTATATTGTGTATGGGATAATCACCTTCATGGTATAAATTATATATATGACATATATCATTATATATTATGATTATAAATTATACCAATAGTTTATATATAAATTATACATGAATATTATAAATATATTTATGCTTGTATAAGCATAAAACAATTTCAGAAAGGAATTTGGGAAAGAATCAAAAGAAACTGTTACTAGCAGTTACCTTAGGGAGATAAACTGGGTTAGTAATTTGAGTAATTGGAATGTGTGTATAATATATGTGTGTATGTGTTTTTATAAAATTGTATATACTCAAAATCATATGTAATGTAATCACCCAGACACCGCACCCCTTGGTGTTTGTGTATGTGTCAGTGTATGTGTGTGTGTGTGTGTATGTGTGTTTTTGCATGTATAAATTATCTGAGTGGTAAACTTTTGCACCACTTTCATTGTCTGTTTTAATGAAAATTAATAAGGATAAGTATTTTTTAAATAAACAAAAATACAAATAAACAGAAATACAAGAGGTCAAATAATACTGTTCTGACAAGCTGTAATTAGTAATATAATAATATATACAAGATAAAAGGGATCTATGTAAAGATACAATATATTAATACTAAGATAAAATGATAATAATATAATATGTGCAAAAGGTAGAAGGCATAGTACTGATTACATAGATGATAGGATTGTGCCTTTTCTTTCCCTTCAACCTCTTCTCTGGGAATTAAAATACCTACCAACAGGGGCACCTGGGTGGCTCAGTCAGTGAAGTATTGGACTTCAGCTCAGGTCATGATCCAGTGGTTCGTGAGTTCAAGCCCCGTGTTATTAGGCTCTGTGCTGATAGCTGAGATCCTGGAGCCTGCTTTGGAATCTGCATCTCCCTCTCTCTATTCCTTGCCCACTACCACTCTCTCTCTCTCTCAAAAATGAATAAACATTAAAAAAATAACGTATCTACCAATATATATATATATTTTACAGTTGTGCCTCTAATGTTTGAATATGTATTTCTTGTCATATAACAAGAGAACATAGGGGGACATAGCGGAATGCATGCAGAATTGCATACATTTATTCATTTGAATATTCGTGGTGACTATATGCAGGATTCTGTGGTTCACTGGGAATGCAAAGATGACTAAAACATTCCCTGGCTTTGAGAAGTTTACATTCAGGTGGGAATCCTATACATGAAAACATTACATCAAGTGTGATCAGTGCAAGTATTCATGACATCAAGAGAAAAATAAAACAGAGGCACAAAATGAGGCGAGGTTTCTCAGAGGGCTGCACTTACTTAAAGCATGGTAGCATTAGAGTCGCAAGCCTGTCCCCACATGCCAGGGTCAGGCATTTGAACTCAGTCCTTTAGTAGCACTGAGCCAGAGATGGTTGTGAAGCCTAGGAACGAGACAATCCATTTCTTCTTTAGAAAGATCAATCAATGGATAATTTGGCAGCTAGATCATAAGGGAGAGGTCAACTCTGTTAGCAGAAGTATCTGATGGGAAGTGATTACAATAGTGTGAGTGAGGGAAGGCAGTGTTCTGAGTACAGGGAATAACACTAGGTAACATGGAGCAAGGCATAGATTTGACAGGTATTTAGGATGTAGCATAAACAGAAACACCCAGATACATGGAGTAAAGTCAGTGACGATTTGGGATGTGAAGCGAGGACAGATGGATGTTTTGTGGGGCTGTTCGTTGAAAGAGAATTCAGGAAAAAGTCTAGGAAGGGTGAAGTAGCGAATAACCACTAGTGTGAGCGCATAGAGTGTGAGGCGCCATGTCGTTCCCTGACTAGAAATGATGGTGAACAGTGTTATACGTGTCTGCGGCTCAGTGTGACTTATGTTGTGAAGTCGTCCATGACTTCTCTTAGAAAAAAAGGCTGCAGATTTCCATTTAGAAGTTCAATGAGAAGAAGTTTCAGTGAGAAGAAACGCAAGAATGAGTGACCCACATTTAAGTAGCAGACAAAAAACAAACAAACTGGTAGTGGAGGCAAAGATGTGGTAGATAAATGGTATGCATTTCTGTTTGAAATAAAAAACACCCATGACTTCATATGTGAATCATTTTCCTTTTTGAGATGAGATTTAGCCCTTTCAAAATCCAGGAGCATTATGGAACACCTTCTGATCTTAATTGGCTGCTAGCTGCTCTACATAATTAAGTACCACACACTGCCCTTAAAATTTGATGCACCCTATAGCAACCTTCACATTAAATCTGTTCTTAACCAAGATTTCCTGGTTAAAGGAGCTTTTTAAAAAAAATAACTGATTCTTAAAAAGCTTTTATTTCTGCCAGAGCAAAATCTTTCTAGAACATTTTTTTTAAACACTTCACTGAGATTTTTCAGGTACAGTTTTACAATGTTTCATGACAACAAATGTTTCCTTGAAACTCCATAAGGGTCTCAACCACCCCACTCCCAAGAACTAATACCAGAGAGTAGGGGGAAAAATGTCATGGCCAAGACTTTCATGGCCCTCTGGAGAGTTGTTGGAAAAGATAATATGATATGAACCTCATCTCAACCTCAATAACCCCTGTCTTGCTGGGATCAATAAAACACAGAAAACCTTCAGTGTTTCCAGGGTTGAATTTAATATTGCCCTCTAAGGGCATTCCTTTGTCCAGCCCACAGAGGTTTCAGCAAATTCATTGGCACATAAAAACTTTTTCTCATAGATTTTTTTAGCATACAAAAGCTTCCAATTCCAACAGAACCTCTTTTAGCAAAATACCAAGTGAATGAGTTTCTCTGCAGTCAAAGCAGGCAGAATGCTCATTAAATTGCTAAGCAGTTAATTCTATAGCCTCAGATCTGAAAGATAATCAACTTAGGGGAAAAAACTCACCCTTCCTAGTCACTTCTTTTCTATTTGCTGTCTGAAAATGATCCACTTTGGGGAAATTTTTTTGTTTGTAATAAGAGTTCATTTCCCACTGAAATCTCTCCCACCTCACTGTTAGTGCTTGTGCATTTGACTGAAACACACAACATTAAGGAGAGATCTAAGGCAGCATCCAGATGGGACACTGCATTCCAAATCCAAACACTAAGTAAGCTTTTAAAATGACCCACTGTTTTGAGTTATTCTTTTTACTGACATCTCTATTCATGTAGGTTAGGTAGTTGACATTCAGGAAAATTGCAAGGTAGCTGAAATACAGAAACTTTTAAGGAAACTGCCTAAATGTGTATCAGTCAGAAAAGAAGCAGGAGGTTTTGGGGGATTTTTTTTTAGTGGGGGAGAGAGGTATGTCATAAGTTCTATTTAATTTGGAGCCAGAAGAGCATTTTAATATTAATCGTTAAGATCAGTGTACCAGAAGGTCATTAATGATTAATGGAAATGTAATACAGTTATGGAATAAGAAGGAGGAGGAGGAGGAATAAAAAGAAGAGAAGGGGGAAGAAGAGAAGAGGAAGAAATTCAGTAGACCTTGCAAGAAGGTCAATTTTAGACATTTGGCTCAATTCCCTGTGTGTCTCCTCCACCCTTCAAGAGAGATTGGTATTTGCTATGGCCAGAATATCAAGAATATCCTTTTGAAGAAGGATAAAGACCAGAAGAGACCAGAAGTCTATGGGAGCAAGAGCAGTCTGTTTACCTCTTCACCTCCACCTGACAGAGTGGCAATGATAGTGAATTGTTTCCCGAGCATCCTTAAGACACAGTTCCTAAATCATGAACATCCTTGGCAGGAGGATTTGTTATAGAACAAATTACTCTGGGGGCACCTGGGTGGCTCAGTTGGTTAATCGACCAACTCTTAATTTCAGCTCAGGTCATGATATCAGGGTTGGTATAATCGAGCCCCATGTTGGGCTCTGCTGACAGCACAGAGATTGCTCAGGATTCTCTCTCTCCCTCTCTCTGTCTCTGTCTCTCTCTCAAATAAATTTAAAAAAAAGGAAAGAAAAAATTTCTCATGACACTTGTTAAAATGGTAAGGCAGATTTTATTCAGGATTATCACAATAGGTATAGGGACCACAGCCATGGGGATTTGTGGTAGGGGAGGGAGATTGGGCTCAGTTGTGAACAGAACAAGAAAAGGTGGGAATTCGTAGCAGAGGAGTAGAGTAGAGGAGGATTGGTGAATGGCAAATTACTAAGAGGAACATTAGGGTTAAGAGAGGATTCTGGCTTAAACTGACCTAGCTGGATACTTGCTAAAGACAGAACAGGATGATCAAGACATCACCTGGGGGGTGGTGGAGGATGAGAAACCCAATCAGATAAGGAGGGTGATCAGCTATGGAGGGTGGAGATTTCTGTCTACATCAACCTAGCAGGGTTCTTACAGAAAGTGGGCTATGCAAAGACAGACCTGGAAGTGCAAAAGTCGAGGGCTAGTTAGGAAGAGCATTCAGAGGAAGTTGACTGAAGTTTGATCCAGGAGAGACTGCTTGTCAGATTGGAGGAAGAGTCAGAGTCTAGTATCACCAGAAATGAATCTTCCTCTGTAACTAGAGTAATGCCTTCTCCAAGAATGAGATTTGGATGGTCAAAGTTCCAGCTGCTTCCACTGGCCTGAAGTTCTACCCCTTGGCCTATTATGTTCCCACCAAGACAGGGGGTGGATTATAGAGATTAGAGGCTATTGATTGGCCTAATGGGAAACCATCTGCCAACTGACTGACTGCAAGTCCAAGAAGTAAAGAGTACTGCTCCCTCGGATCTGCTTTGTTGGCTCACATTTTCCTGCCACACATATATCCCAGCTCTTTAGAAAGGATATTATTTCAAGATTCCTCCAAAAAAAGGGATTTGCTGCCCCCCTTCATTCCCTGGGGAGTCTTGCTACTTTGCATCCTAGGAAACGGTTCAATGTGCAGGCCAACATGAACTTGCCCAGCGTCAGTCCCCTGTGGCCGGCCTCAGGGAGCACCAGGGAATTGAAATTCCTCAGCAGCTCTGTCCTTGTAATAAAACTATCTTTCTTGAAATTGATTGCTTGCTCTCCTGGAGACCTAAGTCATTCCTCCTGGCCACTCTGGTTCTCCAGCGCCTACTGGTTATCACTGTGATCTTAAGAGAGATGGTTTCTGTGTTAAAAAAAAAAAAAGTGGAGGCAGGCGGGCATTGGTATCCCAAGTCCTTCACTAATGACTAGGTGTGAATTTCTTATGGTAACAAAGAAGCAAGACCCCTACCTTCTACCCTTCTTTTCTATGGTTCTTCAGCTGAAACAGAACTAGTGTGTTTGATATGTTGTTCAAAATTTATTCAGCATCCGCCTAGCACCAGAGCATAGCTGGGCTCTGCCCTCTCGCAGCTCAAAACATGGCAAAGGAAATAAGACGTGGTTAGCAAATAATGCCATGTAAAAGGAATGTGAAAATGAAACTCAAATTTCAGCAGTCATCAATAAAGTTGTATTGGAACAGCCATGGGCACTTGTTTACTCCTAGTCTGTGGCTGTTTTCCCAACGCCAGGGAGGAGTGGAGCAGCTGAGAAAGAGACAAAATGATTGCAAAGCCTAAAATGTTTACTATCCAACCCTTCACTGAAAAAAAAATTGCCAACTTCTCTATCAATTACCCAAACGATAGCTCACGTATGTTTAATACTTTCAACTTTTCTAGCTCTTTGAAAATCATGATATGATGTTATCGCTGCAAAATCCCTACGAATTGGGAGAGCAGGTATCATTATCTTCACTGACAGCCAAGTAAGCAGTTGTAATAGATCCCAAATTAAAGAGGCTCCGTATAGCCGCCAGGTAAAAACCACATCAGAAAGATGACTCATCCTTGCCAAAAACCTAAGCCTGTTCTGCAGGCTCCAAATTGGAGTGCAGAATCCTCCTGCTCTCCTTTCCGCCTCCTTTCTGTCCACAATCCCCTCTCCCCCCACACCCCCACTGGCTACCTCTCCATCTCACCCTGGGTAACAAATGAGAAATTTTGAGGACTATTGAACACTATAAATTTTCACAGCAGGGCTGCTTCTCAGCCCAGGAACTTGGGTAATTGTCACACATTGGTAAAATTCATAGGAGACAATTGCCCTCAAATCAACAATTCCATCCGCAGGATGCCTTTGGGGGTGGGGAAGAGGAACAATCTTGTATAAAGATTTGTATAAAAATTCTTGTTCAAAGAGTAAAGAATTTTAACTGAGTTTCAAATAATGCCTGGACACATTCTTTGGCCTTTTTTAAAACGTTCTCTTCATGATGTTTTGTTGTTCATATTGCTTTATTACCATTATGCTTTTAAAGCTATACTCACTTAAAAATACTGGAAGGTGGGATGCCTGGGTGGCTCAGTCCTTTAAGCATATGACTCTTGGCTTTGGCTACAGTCATGATCTCATGGTTCATAAGTTTGAGTCCCAAGTCAGGCTCTGTGCTGACAGCTTTAACCTGCATTGGATTTGGTGCCCCCGTCTCTGCCCCTCCGCTGACCTCTCTCTCTCTCTCAGAAATGTTTTAAAAATAAATAAATAAAATAAAATACTGGAAGGAAATACAATGAATGTAAAAAATGTTGTCTTTGGGTGGAGAGATAATGGATGTTTCATTCCTAAGTGTCCTATATTTCCTACATTTCTATAAAAAGCGTCCTTATTTTAAAGAGTTTATTTAAATATATATGTATACACATATTTGCATATTTCATGGGACTCTTATAAAGACTATTGCCTTGACCAAACCTTAATTCCTTGGAGTTCTCATTTTGACTAGGTGTTGACTTGGGCCTTGTCCTCCACCTGCTTAGGCCAGTTTTAGAAAAAAAATCCTGCTAAGTCAGTTTAGTGAGAATCCCACCCCACTTCACCTTGATATCTGATCACTCTAGATGTGTGATTAAATTCCTCATCCTCTACCTTTGATGTGTGACCCTCGTGGCTTGTCTTCATCAAGGATCCTGTTAAGTTGGTCTAGCAAGAAGAAGTCCCTGCCCCTGATGTCTTCTCTTAGTAACTTTCTATTCAATGACCCCCTTACTCTGCTCCTTGGCTCTCAATCCCCACTTGTCCTTGTTGTATTTGGAGTTAAGATCCATCTGTCTCCCTTACTGTGATTAGTCTTAACATCTATTGAAACAGTCTTGCATAAAATCTTCTTTACCATTTTAACAAGTGTTAGAATAATTTTTTCTTTCACATTCTTAGAAGACCCTATTTTTTTTTAGTTATCTCACAATACATTCCTTAAGGAGCCTAAAAGCCCTGTTTCAGCCTGAATTTATCCAGAATTTATTGACTAAACAATCCATCTTCCCCACCTCTCTGTTTTTGCTAACAGCATTCAACCACGTGAAACACCTTTCACTTCTTTATCTATTAACAGTATTTCAAGAAAATTTAATTATAGCAAGCTGTTCCTTTCTTTAGCTTTTCCAAACTATTTCATAAAACTAATCTTTGTTGCCTTTGCTGACAAAGACAACTACCCTTGCCCACATCTATCAAGTTATAATTATGGAGCCAATTATTGTGTCCAATTTAGGCTGATACTTGAGGACAGTTTTAGCCTTGGTAAACTGCAAAAGCAGTTCATGAAGACCCAGTCTTGGATTTCTATGACAATGTTATCTTAGCTCTGCACAAGCTTCTCAGGTTAGAATAGAAGATAGCTGTCTGCAAAATGTGCCGATTCAACAATCTAGTTCTTAGTGTTTGGTAAATACCTTTCAACCTCAAATGCCCAAAAAGTGAGAAAGGGGAGAAAAGTGTTGGTTAGGCAGAGCTAAGTGTGGGTTTATGTATAATATAATCTCTACGAGGGTGAGGCAAGGGTGCCTCTTAAGGGCCCCACCAATGTAATTGACACAGTTTCTCATTGCAAGAGACACAGTAGATCTGGGCCAGTTGGGGTGTTACAGGGAGGTCAGCCGGTAAAAGAAGAGACACAGGATCATTTAAAGAGTGCTAAAAAGCTTGCCTGTTGCAAAATATATCTCAAGCCAGTCTAACCACAGTATTAGAAATCTCCACTATCCCAAGTAAATTATTTCATTGTACAGACATCATGACACTAATGGCCCCAGTTAAAATTCAATTAATGCTTAAATGGAAGCAACATTGAACCATCATTCATTACAATTCAAGAAACATTTGGAGTGCCTGCTGTAGGTGTAGTTTGTGCTGAATTCTGTGGGAGATATTTAAGAATGTAGAACGTAGCTGCGAAGTTAGGCGTATTAAACCTTGCATCCTGATGGACTAGTTTTTAGTTTTTGGCCTTTTTTCACTTTATCACGAACTGATCGTGGCATTTGCACCTAACAGATATACAGGTCACGTGATTCATCAAGTGACCTCAAAAGCGCCGAGACTGGTCTATACCTTGCTTAATGAACAGTATTCTCTAATCACTCACTTGAATGTCACAGCAATGTCATATTGCTATAAACATTTCTAAATGCTTATTCTCAATTTCAGAACTCATCTCATTCTTAATTTATGAACAAGTTTGCTGTGGACTGCAAGGAACGGTATAGGGCCAGCACTGCACTTTGAGCAGCCTTGTCTATATCCAAAATTAGCAACTCGGGCTGCACCTTAAAAATAATTGAAGAGCTTTAAAAAATACCCACCCTCAGCCCCCACATCACAAGACTCAGGAATTTCAGAGTGCCAGAGGAGTGAGATTCCTGAAGCCTAAAAGCTTAAAAAAGGCTTCAAGGACTCTCTACCATCCCTGTATGAGTAGATACTTGCCTTTTCATACAATCCAGTTTATGTGAGAAACAGATGTAAAGTGTAGACTCCTATATGCCTTGTTAGAGAATTACTCTTGAGTGAAACCATTCTTTTGTGTTGACTAAGCCAGTCATTATTATTTAGACAACAGTCAAATAAGAATTGGTTCAGACACCTATACCAATATCTCTTAAGCGTTCTTTAAATTTTTTCATTGTCTTTTTTTCTTCCAATTGAAGCAATCCATGGTCACTGTAAAATTTGAACTATCTAGAATGATTAAAAGAGGGGAAAAAATCACCATAATCCTACTACCCAAAAGATAGACACTGTTAATATTGTGGTGTACTACTTTCCAGACAGACACTTTTGCACAAACACAGACACATTTTAAAATTATAATCACATATGTAGAATGCTATATCTTTTTATATATGTTTTGGCACAAGAATTTTGTCATGTTAATACTCATCTTTTGGGTTTATAATTTATTTAACCAAGCCTTTACTGTTAATCCCTTGGATTATGTCACTTTCTCCCATAATATCAGTGATACTGGAATGATCATTTTATATCTGTAACAATTCCATATTACAATATAACTGTTTTTTGAGATCTCCTATAAATAACATCACTGGCTCAAAGGGTATGAACATTTACCATTCTTGTTACACACTTGCTATCTTCTTTTTTTTTCTATAGGATTTCCAATTTTACCCTTTCTCCAGTATGGCAGAAGTACATATTTTCTGAACTCAGAGAACACTGAGCAATGTTATTCTTTAAACTTTTGCTGAATGGGATCTTATTTCTGTTTTAATTCTCATCTCTGAGTCCAGTATAGTTAAATATGTTAATAGTGATGATGATGATGTTGGTGGTGGTGAGGATGATAATGAACATAGACAAAATGATGCCTTAGTCTGCTTATAAGTACTTTCCTCTTTTCAATTTACCCTACTCTTTCTCTTTAAGTCTCTGAGTAAAATTGATTTGAACCTGTGGACAAATTCTCTTCAATACTTGTGTTGAGATAGAAGTTTTTGTCAAATATGTTCAAGTTCTTACAATATAGTGTCTTTAGCAATGACTCTAAACAATTATGGATTGGAGTGAGAAGTGTGGGCTCACTGGAACTCCTGCACTGAACGACATGGGGAGTGAGAATAGCTAACATGGCCCCTGGACATTAGACTATCTCAGCTGCGCTAGCGTCCCTAGGAAAAAATACACCGACTAACAACATGACATTGCTTCAGGGTTGACTTTTAGAGGGTACTATAAAACTGAAAGCCAAGAGAGTTACAAACATCAAGGGTCTATGTGGGTTATGTGAAGCAAAATCCAGGCTAATGAATCATGGTAAGTATTGTATATAATAAAAACATGATATAAACAGCATGCAAATGGAATCTCAGTACTGTAGGACTGGCCACCTGTCTTCTTCCCATTGAATGTCTGGGCTCCATCATTTGTATATGAAGGCTATATGGGGCTGAATGGGGCAAATAGATGGGCTTTGGCAAGGTTGTGCTCTCCACCACCAAATGGCACAACTGGAGAGTTTTTAAGGACCTATCTAGATTTCCTATTTGGTGACAGTATTTGTGACATTACTGGGTAGCATTTGATCTGATATCCAACTGCCAAAAATCTAAAGGAAGAAAGGAAGGAAAGAAGGAAGGAAGGAAGGAAGGAAGGAAGGAAAGAAAGAAAGGAGGGAAGAGGGGAAGGGAGGGAGGGAGGAAAGAAGGGAGGAAGGAAGAAAGAAAAGAGAGTGGTAACCACTCCACAGGTGTTAGATAAATTCTCAAATGCCACTAAGGACCACCTAACCTCTGGGTATATTTTTTTTAAGTCAAAGAGATATATTTTTCTTTATATCATGTGTCTCTAAATCACAGACTTTATATATCTATATGCTTTACTCTGCCATCCCTTACCATAGTTGCTGTTATCCTCAATAAAGTATCTCCATATTACTTTTGGCATTTTTAAATTGAGATATAATTGACATATAACATTAAATTAGCTTCCAGCATATAATATCTCAGTGTGGTTTTGTTTTGTTTTGTCAGTTTAATTATTCATTGCCTTTCCTCACCTGAATCCAGCACACGATGGCTGATTCACAAGTAAATGCATCTTTTACGAATCTTTGATGAATTAAAAAGAAAAAAGACAAAAACTATCTATCTTTTGGAAGATATGCAAGAAAAGATTGCAGCAATAAAAGCCCAGTGATTTTGGCTCTTACTTCCTATTCTGTGATTAAAATAAAGTCTTTTATCCATCACGGGATTTGGTAGACAGTAGGATATCATTACTATTTAAGGCAAACCAGATACTATGAACCTTCTGCTGATTAGAATTTTTCTCTGGACTTTTCTCATCTGCAGAAAAACAACAAACTCGTTGGCTTTTTCAGAGAGGTCACACAACTTGGTCCAAATGTATGATATCTCTACTCATGCCTCACTTACCTTCTGTTTCCTGTTAAATTTGAATCCTCAATTTACCAAATCCTTTTACACCTCCAAGCCCTGTTTGTGCCATTCAGGTATCCAAGAAAACTCTTCTTTCTTCTTTATATCTTGGAAGATCCAGTTGTCCCCTCAAATATTCTGGTAAAACTTATTTATTTATTCCCTGTCCATTCTCACCCCTTCTACTCCATCCAATCATGCCTTTTCCTACATTCTTTCCATTATGTTTACTTATCAGTACAGGTCTTATCAACCTGTGTAGCAATTATTTACTGGTTTTTCAATAATGAAGTCTTTTCAGCTAAAGCTCTACACATAGTATTGTACTCCACAGGAGAGGAACTTCAGATAGATGTTCCCTTAGTCCTCAGAGTACTTAGAATTTAACGAGCAAAAGAGAGTCACAGAAAAGTTATAGTACACTATTTGTGAGTAGAAGTATTGGAAATTTTAACACATAGCCCTGTAAACTCTAAAGCCACAAATCTGTTGGCTTAGTCATAATTTAGCACTGAAAAATGCTGCAAATATGCCTCTATAAATATTTGAGTGTTTTTCATTAAGGATTATTCCATGTGACAGTATTATCATCACTAACAGCGCTGAAATCATTTCTCCTTTGGAAAGGGGAAGGGTAAAAAAAAATGGCAGATATTTGATTTGGGGTTATTTACAAAAACTTATGGTGACTGCATCACAAAGCCTTTGCATGTACTAAAATTCTTGCATGTGAACTCCATACCCACATTAAGAAATAGAATTTGAACAAATTCACAGGATATGACTGATGATTACTAAAAATCACAGAATACCAATCTCTGTTATGGCCCGAGACAATTCACTGGCAAAATCTACAATGGAGGTGAAACAAATACAAACATCATTTGAAGAAAATGACTCATTTAACCAGTGAATGCATTCAGTTCAGTCTAATGGATGGCGTGTACTTCAAATCAGCTTACCTAATCACACACCAACGACACCATCTTCACCAGGCCCACGCTCCGGAAGGCTGTTAAAACCTAAAAACTTTTACCCAAATACACTGAATCTCTTCAAAAGCCATTTGGGGAGGCTCTAGTCAAGCACAATTTTATTTCATTTTCTTTACTCCCACAGTTTTTTAGCTTTATCTTGAAAGTCAGAAAATAAAATGTTTCTGTACCTTAATTTCCCTTCCCTTTGGACAATATCTGCTTCCTAAGGCTCTATTGTGGTGACCATCTAGCTAGGATTCTGTGTTTGCCTTTTTAGTAAGAAGAACCACGGAGAAGAGATGGAGCTGGCTTGCTGTGTTACATGGAGTGGCGCCAAAGCTTTGTGTTTGAGAAATGTTGGAGGAGAAGATGGAGAGATGGATGGACGTCAGAAGGCAAAGGTTGGACAAAGTAAGTCAAACAAGTCAGTATTGCCTATTTTTTTTAATACTTTGGATCAAAGTCATAAATTATGCATTGCATAATTGCAATGAAAAAAAGTGCAATTAAAAAGTGTGATAAAAGTGTCCTTCAGGCTAGAGGATGGGTATGGGAGGGTGACAGGGAGAGAAAGGAAGAGGGGAAATTCCTAGAAATAATAAGGCATTTCATGGACGTATATGCAAAGTCCAAGACCATACGCATACTCTATTAATTGGGTGCTGATGTTATCATAGAGAGTGTACAAATGTTATGGGTAAACTCACTGGGGGAAATTAAAATGGCCTTGACTGAGGAAGTGACATTTTGACTTCATCTTGAAGTTTATGTTATGAGGGCACCTGGGTGGGTCAGTTGGTTGAGTGTCTGACTTTGGCTCAGATCATGATCTCATGGTTCGTGAGTTTGAGCCCCACATCAGGCTCTGTGCTGACAGTACAGAGCCTGATTGTGATTCTCTCTCTCCCTCTCTCTCTCTGCCCCTCCCCTGCTTGCACTCTGTCTCTCTCTAAAAAATAAATAAACCTTAAAAAAATTTAAAAAATCCACCAAAACTGTAAAGGCTTTATAACACAAATCATTTTATTTGATTCAAGAAAAGCTCAAGAACTATCTATTGAGCACCTACTAGATGTCAGGCTCTAGTCAAGTTGGCAGAATGTCCTTGGGGATCAAAATCAGAAAAAAAAATACTGACCTCATGAACCTTATGGAGAAGGATATAGCTTAGAAAAATAGCATAAAATCTGATTATCTTTCAAGTCTCACATCCTTAGTGAGGTGTCCCTTACTATCTTACTTAAAATTTCAATGCCCTACTATTGCAGTTTTAAAATTGTCACCCCTTGCCTGTCTTCTGGCTTTCAAAAGCATTTAGCACCATCTGACATACTACTTCTTTTATTTGCTGATTTGTTTAATGTCTGTTTCCCCCAGCTAGAATCTGGGATCTATGTTGCATTTACTCTTAAACCTCAGAAGTATAAACCAGTGTCTACTAGAAAGTGGATCTTCTGTAAATAACTAATGATTGAATTAGTAAATTATATATGTTAGAAAGTGATACATGATAGCAAAATTAGGAGAGAGCAGTAGATGTCAGTGCCATAGGGGCCATCCTACTAGATTGTGATTTCAAATTGGGTGATCAGGTAAGGCTCATTTGTAATGTGGCAGTTAAGCCAAGACTTGAAAGAAATGAGGGGTGAGCTGTACTTGGCAAAGTCTCTGGCAGGAACAGGCCTGGATTCCATGGAACAGAACAATAAGGGGCCCAGTAGGTTTGGAGCAAAAGTGAAAGATGAGCAAAGAAAGATAAAAGGGCTGGGGATGTAGCAGAGAATGGAGGGCTGTATAATCCCTTATGAGGACTAAGCCTTTTATCCTGATTTTTTTTTTAATCTTATGATTTGATTTATCTCTGTAGTTCACAACCAAGGACAATTTTGCCCACAAGGGGACATTTGATAGTATCTAGAGACATTTTTTATTGTCACAACTGTGCCAGTAGCATCTAGTGGGTGGAGGCCAGGGATGCTGCTAAATTAATAGTATAGAATAGACAGGATATCCCTCCCCTGCATCCCCCCCCCACAACAGAGTGGCATCTTATTCCATGTGTCAATAGTGCTAGGGTTTAGAAACTTGATTTAACTTTCATAAAGGTGATTCCAGCTGCTGTAATGAGAATAAACACAGGGAAGGCGAGGATAAAACCAGGAAGGCCAGTCAGGAAGAAGTTGCAATAATCCAGTGAAGGGTGCTGTGGGTTTAGTTTGGGGGATAGGAGTGGTACCACTGAGATATGGGGGGGGGGTCAGATATGATTTAAAGGTAGAGATCCCCAGAATTTACTGATGGTCTAGATTTAGGGTATGAGAGAAAGGTAAAACTCAAGGACAATGTGAGGCTTCTGGTTTGAACTTCTGTAACAAAGTGATATCAAGGGTACTGAAGGTGACTGGGCTTGCAGCAGAATTTGGGGGATGGGGTGAAGGTCCCACATTAAGCTTAGGAAGTGTTAAATAAGAGATGCCTATTAGACATCTAGGTGGAAATATCAGACATGCAGTTGGATAGGTGGGTCTGGAGTTATACAGAAATGTCTAGGCTTGAGTTATATATGTGGGAGTCATGGGTGATCTCAAAGGAATGAGTATGGAAAGTGAAGACAAGAGAAGCAAGAATTGAGCCTAGGGGACGCTCCTGTGAAGAGGGTACAGAGAATCAGGGGCGGGAGCACTGGAAGGTCTGAAACACTGCCATTTCCTGGGGGCTGTCATGTAGCTCCAGGCCCCCCAATTATTGGGTTTTGGTTTTTTATATTCCTGCTATATCTTGGTGCACAGGGCTGTTACCACTGCCCTGAGAACCCATCCAAACCAGGAAATGCAACTTCCATCTCCACTTCCTGGCACCCCTTTGTTTTCTGTTTGGTGACTTCTCTGCTCTTGGCCATTTGCAGCACTCATTCCAGTGCCAATATGCTCTTACTTCTGCTCCAGGGGCTGCTGCGAGCCCAGGCTTGCCATCATTCTCTCTGTCTGACTGATTCCATCTCTAATCTTCCAACCAGAGTTCTTTGTTGATTGGGCCTCATGATTTCTCTCTCTCTCTCTCTCTCTCTCTCTCTCTCTCTCTAGCACACACACACACACACACACACACACACTCCTCAGGAGTTCATAGCACATGTAGCTATAATACCTATTTTCAGGCCCTGCATCATGCTGAGTTGTAACTTATCTCTGGGTCTTTGAACAGGCTGTTCCCAATACCTGTGTAATACTATGTCAGGGCTGCCATAATAAAGTACCACAGACGCTATGCTTTAAACAGCAGGATTTTATATTTTCATGGTTCAATAGGCTGTATGTCCAAGATCATGGTATAGGCAGGCTTGGTTTCTCCTGATGCCTCTCTCCTTGGTTTCCAGATGGCTGCCTCCTAGGTCCTCACATGGCCTTTCCTCACTGAATGTGCTTGTAGCGTTTCTGTTTTCTTTTCTTAAAAGGATACCAGTCATATTGGATTCAGGCCTACTCTAACGGCCCCATTCTAATGTAATCATCTCTGTAAATGCTCTATTTCCTAATATAGCCATATTCTGAAATTAGAGCTTCAACACTTAACGTTAGGGGATACAACTAACAGGTTGAAACACTATATTTTCCTTCATAGACTAGGAAGTCCCTTCATTCCTCAGATATAAGGTAAGAGGTCACATTCTTTAGAGGGCTTTTCTTGAGCTTCCAAGCTTGTTTTGGGTGACCCTGTGCTTATTTTTATACTAATAATTGTCACAGTGGATTACAATTTTCTTTTACTTGTCAGCATCCTCCATACGAACACAGGCAAGCTCCTTGAAGGTAATGTCTGTGTCCTGTTCACTGTCATATTGCTACAATATCACACAGGGTATGCACTCTGGAAATGTTTGGTGGGTGAATAAATAGAATAATGAATTAATTTATATGTTTTATATATTTAATCAGATGGAGGGTTCTTCACAATGGAACCCCACGAATTTATTGGCCTCAGCAACTAGTACATTGTCTGCATAGGGTTGAAGGTAAGCAACAATTGTTGATGGATGCAATTGAATCCATACTATGAATTACTGTATTCATTTGAATTTCTTTACCCACAATATTCATGTTGAAAGGAAGGCATGCCCTGAATATTCTGTTGGATCATCAGTCCTGAATTATACAAAATTTAAATTCAATCCGTTTCTTCTTTTGCTGTCTGTGGAGTGGCTAAATGAAGAAGGTGAGAAGAATAGAGAGGAAAGATCAGATTAGCAGCTTTAAAACTCTACAGAGCTGTGATAGTTCAGCAGCCAAATATGAATATTAAAGTGTTATAGAAAGGTCAGACAATGTAAAAACGCTTCAGGCAAAGTAGAAATGTTACTACAGTAAACAATGCGCTAACTAAATTTGTGAAGCTCTGTAAGATAACCTCTGTGTAGTTTTGACTTTGAGACAGGTCGATTGCCAATGCATATAAATATCGCTTTCTCTTTCTCAAAGGTCAATCAGCTTTTATCTCAAAAGAGAAACAAACAAAACTGAACCAAGCTATGAAAAAATCCAAAGACAGGAGCAAGGCTGTAAAATTAATGAAATGTACGGTTTTACTTAACTAGAGATGTAACTCTGAATGCCGTTTTGGCAGATGGAGCAGTCCAAATTATTTGTGGCTTTCCAAACATCACACTGTTCCCTGCCTTTGACCAGCTATTGTCTTTGTTTCCAATGAATTCCATCAACCCCCAACAATAATACACACGGTTCTCTCCTATTTGTCTTCAATATTTTATTCCTTGATAATCTTCCTTAGATGCGTGCACACACACACACACACACACACACCCCTACGTTTGACTTAAATACCTCTTCACTGGGCTTCTATGGCATCATATCCATAAGCCTTGATAGAGCTCACCTGTCTGTTTCAAACCTGTTAGTTTTCTCGTCTATCTTCCCTAATAACCTGTGATCAATTACAAATCACAGAATCATGTTTCTTCAGTGCTGTATTTCCCTATGCTTAGGATGATGCCTAGAACAAAACAGATGCTTATTAAATGTTGAGGGACTCTAGCCAAAAAAGAACACACATGAATGCATGAAAATCAGAGTTGAAGATATTTGTTACAGAAGCCATGTGAGAATTTTAATATACAAAAGTCAATCTTCATTGATAGACACACACATATCTTTCTCTCTCTCTTTTCTATAAAACTGCCTTGGAATGATTTTAAAATGTGTTTGTTTTCCTTCTCATGGAGAGCATTTGGGGACATTGTTTTTAAGGTAATTCTAACCAGTTAGAGTAGAATAGGCTGCAGGAAGCCTCTGTGGTCTCAAGAATCTCAAGATTTATGAGGGTCATTCTGTAGAAGTTGGTTATTTATACAGGATTTTGGTTTCATTTGCCTAATGCTGTTTTTAACCTCTGATTAATTTAATAACATGAGATACTAAATAAGAAAACACAAGCTTTCAAATCCGGTTTTACTTGTGCTCTTCTTTGGGGGTATTTCTGGTATATCCTCCTGATTCTTTGCTGCATAATATTTGTACCTGTGGACCTTGAAGAACACTCCTTCTAGACCCACCAGTTGATTACCGGCCCTGAAAGCCCACTAAACAGACATCTGTCCTCTTGTGGCTAAATTGTTCTTGTTCTAACAGAAAAGAAAATGAGGCTGCCTTGGCAACACTTCATTGGCAGAAAGGACGCTGATGTGTTCTAATGTGAGTGATTGGACCTGAGTGTTTCTCTTTCTTTTACCTTTGCTGAACAGCGAGTGCCATCTTACCACTTTCTTGCCTGCTTTTCAAAAGGGGATATTGAAGATTTAAAAAAAGGCAATAGCCTATAGTAAGCTCCTGAATTAGTAGCGTAAGGGGAGGAAGCAGGATTGCATTAGGGAAAGCCGTGGGCTTCAGAGCTAGCCGAATTTACATTCATCCCTTGCTCTGGAACATGCCCACGGCGAATTGGCCAGATTATTTAATTCCCCGAAGACCAGATTATTCAGCTGTAAGAGGAGGGACTGCTGAGATAAAACTCATTAGAATTATTGCTTAAGTAAAATCATTTAAAATCTTCGCGATGGCAGGAGAGAAGGGAAGAGATGTCCATTTTGTGGGAGCTTACTGTGTGTTTTCACGTTCCTAAATGAAGTATTATACTAGATTACAGATTTTGGATGTTTTACTTCTGCAAATTTTCATAATGGGCCCCAAACCACAGCCCTCTACAAATGATAGTCACTTTTTCTTCACCAAGAATTTCCCAAATGAAATATGACACATGAATTACTAACTTTTAACTGTACCTTACCTCTTGATTTCTTCCCATCTTGCCTCCCGTATAGTTTAGTGTAGACTTGATAGATCAATCAACTTTGGTTTAATCTAGGGTTTGGCATTAATAGGTATGTAGGCTTGGACGAATTTTCTACCTTACCGACATGATCTAAAGCCTGGGTTCCCACTGACGGTCCATCTCTTAATAGCCACAAAGAATTTAGAAAAGTACTTACTCCTCAAAATGTAAATTCACTAAAATTTTGTGATACCATGCCCCAAGCGGCCATGCCTACCACATGCTGAAGATTGGATCAAGTTCTCTTTCAGTTCTCTTCTCCAGCAGGGATAGGCTAAAATTCTTACATTCTAAGATGGTTGGGAAAGGAACAGTGGGTGCATCCTAATATCCCGGAGTAGGACTAATAAAACGGGCAGTAAGTCATTGATGGGCATCACGGAGCCATTGCTAGAGGGACTTCAACTGTCCTGAATATTCAACAGCCGGAACTAATAGCCACCTGCAGGTGGCGCCAAACTCCAGGCTGAACCCTTAGAGATTTTGATTGTAGTTGGACCGACCTCTCTCAACCTCACCACCACCCCAGACTTTCACCAGGTTCACCACACAAACTTACATTGGCCCTTCTATTGTCTTATTACTAACGTGGCACCGCATTGTAGGTCATTTAAAAAAATTTTTTTTAACGTTTATTTATTTTTGAGAGAGAGACAGACAGAGTAAGAGCAAGGGAGGGGCAGAGAGAGAGGGAGACACAGAATCCGAAGCAGGCTCCAGGCTCTGAGCTGTCAGCACAGAGCCCGACATGGGGCTCGAACTCACAAACCATGAGATCATGACCGGAGCCGAAGTCGGACACTTACCCTACTGAGCCAACCAGGTGCCCATGTAGGTCATTTTTTAAAAAGCACTTACCGCTATGGCATTCAGCAACTGAAAACAAATGGTAACCATTTATTATTAAAATCATATACCTAAAAGCAAAAAGAAGCTTTATAGTTCCTGACATTTTGTTGCCTTTTCCAAAAGGAAACAAAAAGTTTTATTGGTGCTGACAGGTTAAAAAGCAAAGAATCTTACATAAACATGATATAACTGTAGGACCGCTGACAATACTGACTCCATCTTTGGTCCTCTGCCTTGTTCCTGCCCATGTGATGATGACCTCCCTTTGGGCTACATGTTCCAGGCCCTTGGAGGTTAATGTATGCCCTGACCAGAGTCTGGGAAGGCTTGTTCTGAACTTCCCTCTGGTGCACAGATGGTCAGATGGTATCACTAAGACAACTACCCTTTGACCTCACCACAATGCCCCTGGCTGGATAAAAGCTGTGGGTTAAGTTTCAGACTTTGTGGAGAATAACTGCATGGGTCCTGGATCGTGGTCTTTCTGATATCCCTTGTCAGTAAGTCACCTTGGATAAAACTCTGTAAATAATATGGAGTAGGTTTGCTTGGGTTTTCAACCTCGAAATGCCTTCTCAGTCTAGGGGATACTTTACTGTCACTCTTCCACTTTCTACAATACATATATGTCTACATGTATTTATTTATATTTCTGGCTATAAATAGAATTGTCTAAAACATGAATGTTTCAGGGTACAGAAATGTCAAGAGACAGTACAATTTAGGGTGATGTGCTAACTCAGTTAGAGTTTTCTGTACCTTTCGAGATGCAAACATTTCAGAAGCACTGGGCATAGACATGAGATTGTAGGGAGGCCCCACAATGGCAACAATATTTACACGAATTTAAGTTGAAAGACTCCTTTAAAAAATGGAACTCTTCTGATGAAAAAAGAGCTATCTTGTCCTTCTTGTCCTACTTAAGTACTTTTACATATATAAGTGAAGGTTGACTCTTCTGTGTAACATCAGAATGTTTTCTTTAATGTTTATTTTATTATTTTTGAAAGAACGAGAGAGAGAGAGAGAGAGAGTGGGAGAGGGACAGAGAGAGAGGGAGACACAGAATCTGAAGCAAGCTCCTGGCTCTGAGCTGTCAGCACAGAGCCCGATGCGGGGCTCGAACTTACGAACTGTGAGATCATGATCTGTGCTGAAGTCAGATCCTTAACCTACTGAGCCACCCAGTCACCCCAGAACATTTTGAGGTACCATCCAGACATTTAAGTGCTATGTCTTCCTATTGGAAAAATAAATACGAGGTCTCTTTTGATCCCTGGTCCCTGAATTTTTATGTTGTTCTAAGATTGAATGGGAAGACTGGGACCATAGCCATAGATCCTGTGCCATAATGAATTAGAAGAGCATCTGTATGTATAATGAGTCAGTGTGAGGACAGACATATGATGGCATATGCATTGGTATAGACCACAATGAATAACCCAAACCAGTCATGAGCCAATGGCTGCCTGGATTGTTGTCTACGTATAACTGTTACTATCAGTTCTCTTTCCTCCTTCTCCTCCTCTTTGTCCTTTTTCTCCTCCTTCCTGAAATCATTTGGAAACATATTAAAGGTGAGTTTTTGATAAACAATTTATTAAGGAGTACAGCCCTAAGCCATGAAGTTAGAAGCAAGTGTCCATGGGGTATTCTTTCTTTTTGAAACTCTGCTAATTCAGGTGCAAGTAAATGAATTTCTGGACTGTTTTAACTCCCTCCCATCAACCCTTCCATGCTATCTCTGTTTTTTTTTTTAATGTTTATTTATTTTGAGAGAGAACGTGAGCATGGGAGCAGCAGAGAGAGAGAGAGAAGGAGGGAGAGGGAATCCGAAGCAGGATCAACGCTGTCAGCACAGAGCCTGACATAGGGCTTGATCTCACAGACTGTTAGATAATGACCTGAGCCAAAGCCAAGAATATGATGCTTAACCACTGACTGAGCCACCCAAGTGCCCCAGTATCTCTTCTTTAAAGTAAAGTAAGGGGTGCCTGGGTAGCTCAGTCCGTTAAGCATCTGGCTTCGGCTCAGGTCATGATCTCATGATTCATGGGTTCGAGCCCTGCATAGGGGTCTGTGCTGACAGCTAGCTCAGAGCCTGGAGCCTGCTTCAGATTCTGTGTCTCCCTCTCTCTCTGACCCTCCCCTGCTCGCACTCTCTCTCTCTGTCTCTCAAAAAATAAATAAATAAATAAATAAAATTTAAAAAAATAAAGTAAGAAATCTAAGCAGCTGGTATTTATGATGGTCTGTGTTACTACGCTAGCTGGTTATCAATGGTCCTCCTATCTGTCCATTCAAGATCTTTATCTCAAACCCACTTGTGAGGCTGTGCTCATGTAACACACACACACACACACACACACACACACACACACACACCTGCATTGTTTTTACCACTGTCATTATTGTCACCTTCATTTTCTAAGCTTTGACAATGGTCAATGCAGAGATCTTATAGACAAATGACATTACAAAAAGTTATGTATAACTCACTGTGCACCAGGTGATGAATCACTTCCACAATAGTTTACTTACAAGTTTCCTTCACTGTCCAAAGAGAAATGTTTATAAAACAAGGAAGTAAAATGGAAATGGCAATTAGTATGCATGGTTTATTGCTGTCTGTTTGGATTATTATTTTTTGGCACTGATATGATATTTTGCAGTTTCACATATTGATAAAGAGTGGATGAAAGGAGCAGTAAGTGATTTGTCAGAGAGCACATAGATTGGGGGTTAATAGCTGTACAGTCTGGGGTAAGATTTAGGAGACTATTTTGTAGGACTGTTGGGGACATTAAAGGTGAGCCACCATCGGTGTTATATATGTAAAAGGAATATAGCTCCACTAACTGTGGGAAACGTGAGACAGTGTGCGAAAAGAGCTTTACAGGATGACTGACACACAGTAGGTCTTCCACAAACTTTAGCACCTCTCAGCTCCCACAATGACAAACACCTCCTCACATCCACAACTTCAAAGAACAATCTTTCTCATAATGACAATACAAAGCAATCTTAGTTGTATTCACTGCACAGAAAGGTTAATCTCATTCATGTATAAGACATGAAACTTACTTTTTTAAATGGCACATGATTTAAAAGAATTTCCATTGTAAATAATCTAATCTGAACCATTTGGATTGAAATGGATCCCCATGTGTATATGTATTGTTTGAAATTTTGTTGGGGAGAGGAATTGTTTAATGAGCCAAATAAAAATTTCTGGGGTTCCTGGGTGGCTCAGTGAGTTACGTGTCCCACTCTTGATTTTGGCTCAGGTCATGATCTCATTGGGCTCAGGTTCCAGCCCTGCATTGGGCTCTGCACTGACAGTGCAGAATCTGCTTGGGATTCTCTCTCTCTCTCCCCCCTTTCTCTCTCTGCCCTTCCCTTACATATGCTCTCTCTCTCTCTCTCTCAAAAATAAATAAATAAACTTACAAAAAATTTCCTATAGTGGTTCTACAAATAACACACTAGGGTCAGAATAAAGGTAAATTCTAAAATAGTTCTAAAGTTGCAATTTAGTATGATTAGGGACTCAGCTTTTATAGATAGATGAGAGACATTAATTGGGCATTTGTAAATCTGGCTACAAGGAAAATCTTACTGAGTAGATTTGCAAACAGTTTTATTTGGAATCAATTTCATATAATGTCTTGGAGAATTTGAGGGAATTCTTAAAAACCATTTTTTAAACTTTGTTCCAGTTGAAATTTCTCAAGAAAGAAACTGTTTGCTAATTAAGTGTGGATTACTCGGCCAAAGAGAAACTCATTGGGGGAAAATTGTAGTATTTGTCAAAATATTTTCTCCCCTTCAGTGCAGACCTCCTTCTGATGCCATGATTGTGCTTTCTGCCCCATGGACATAAGATTTGGCCTCATGACTGGATTGGGACATGATGAGGGAGTGGACATGGCCTATTTCTCCCCTGAGCAGCAGTGTGAGCCTATGTGGAATGGGTGTACAAGTCTTTTTTTTTTATAATGCTGATTTATTAGAATTAGCTAACTTTAAAAAATGTTCATTTATAATGAGAGAGAGAGAGAGCACATGCATGTGCTCAGGCACAGGGTTGGTGCAGAAAGAGAGAGGAGAGGAGAGAGAGAATCTCAAGCATGCTCGCGCTATCAGGCTGAAGCCCGACACAGGGCTTGATCTCACGGCTTATGAGATCATGACCTGAGCTGAGATCAAGAGTCAGACACTTAACCGACTGAGCCACGCAGTTGTCCCTGTACAAGTCTTGCTCTTCCCCCCTCCCCCCACTGCAAGACCTGCATATCCAAGAAGGGGTTCCTCCTTCTACCTTGGTCTTGGAATAAAAAGAACATATTCTGCCAGAATATGTCAGTCAAACCATAGCAGATGTGCAACATGATACCTTCCCTATGGTCATTAGAATAGTATCAAATTTTATCTTCCAAAACTTTTATTTTTTTACCAATCACATTTAGATTAATACTTCATCTGGAATTGGTTTTGTAAATGGCATGAGTATGGTGTGTTTTACTGACATGATCACATAATTTTCTTGCTTTATTTAGGACAAAGGAGAGAATTTGATAGCTTTCAAATTTGATAGCTTGTATTGTTAATATATATTTTGGTTACATAAGTGTTAATATGTCTTATGTTCATATATATTATATTAGATTTTTTATTCAGTATTGAAAGTGATTTTCAAATATTTTGTTTATTGCTTTTGTATCTATGTTCATAAGAGAGTCACTTGAATTTTTTCCCTTGTTATAACCTCATGAGGTTCTGATACGAAGATATTTTTGTTCTTACAAAATGACTTGGAAAGTGTTTTCTTATTTGCTTTTTTCTAGAGAAGTGAATTTAAGACTGAGTTTACTTCTCCTAATGCCTTGAGAGAAAGACTGACTCTCACTGTTGGAATAACATGTCTGCACTTTTCTTCTGGGATATTGGTCTCTTAGGTTCTGGCTTTCTTGGTAGTTCTATGATGCATTCAAACAAATGCATTTCATTTTATCCAGTATTAATCCTTGTTCTTAGTAAAAGACTGGTGTACTGCAAGTTAAGCTGTTGTAATAAGCATGTATGCTACCTATTTAAAAAATTACATTTAATTAACATACAAACTCTTCAAAAGATCAAAACTGTTTTCTTTATAGAAACCAACTCACACAGTACAATTCTTTTCACACTGTGCACATGACCAGAGCTGCATTCGTAATTTCATTGCCAATTCTAGGGCACGCAGTAAGGCTACTGATATAAAAACAGAGAGGGATGGTTGTTTGCAAAATGTGGTGATAATGGAATCTAAAAGTCATTAGGAATTAAATAGTAATAAAAAGATATATTTTGCAGTAAGGCAAAAGTATTGAGAGGAGCTTCAAAATACCCTGTGTCCTCCAGAGAAACAAAAAATAAAAAATAGGGGCACCTGGGTGGCTCAGTCGGTTAAGCATCCAACTTTGACTCAGGTCATGATCTCACTGCTCATGGGTTCGAGCCCCGCATCAGGTTCTGTGCTGACAGCTCAGAGCCCGGAGACTGCTTCCAATTCTGTCCCTCCCTCTGTCTCTGCCCCTCCCTCACTTGTACTCTGTCTCTCTCTCAAAAAAAATGAATAAATGTTAAAAAATTTTTAAATAAAAAATAAAAATAAATAAAGGAAAGAAAGAAAGAATCCCCCATAATTTTCTGAAGGATTTTAAGATATGCAACCGAGATCATGTTACTCCCTATATTTGAAATCTTCCAGTGGATTTTTACCCCATTTGGATTAGAATACAAATAATTTACTTTCTCAATAAATGCACTACCTGAGTCCACTAAATAAGAGCCATTGTTATTCAGACCAATTCTACCTTCTTTTCAATTGTGCAAAGAGATGTTCACAAACTGAGGGATTTATGAAAGCAAATATCTTTTGGCTTTTCTTTCCAGAATCATTGGATGATCTGACCTACTTACTTACTAATAAGCCTGGTTGCAGTAACAGAGACTGGAATAGGTTTCTACAGGACTCAGTAGGAGAATGTCGGTTCCCTAGGCAGAGCTCTTGGTTTCCCGTGCTTTTCACAGACACCTGATCCACTCTTACCTCTCACATCTAATGGCACCAGCAGAACCTAATGGAGCTCCAATAAAGATAAGAACCCCAAAGAGCATTACTGATGTTTTGTCTTCTTTGACAGTGTCAGCTATCTACACGTTTTAATCCTTATTCAGTAAGAACAAGTTTTTTCAGTGTAATAAAAGACCTTAATGGTAATTATGTGTAATTTCTTTGAATCAATCAAACTCTATGAGGCACACACATAAAACTCTGTTTCCAGAATCTATGTATGTATGTTGCATATCCATTTATATCTACCCATGTATTTATATGAATATAAGCATATGCTCATAATCTTATTTTTCCCTAACTATCTCTGTGTTCGCCTGTGTGTGTATATATAGAGGTATTGCTCAATGTTTGTGGGTATACACATATGTGTATATGTTCAGATAATTACATTCAGATATATCGGGAAAGTATCTCTAAAATGCAGTCACGAATACCATCTTTCGGAGTCTTTATGATGTACAAAAAAAGAACAAAAGACTTAAGAAAACAGGATTGAAATTTTGTGTTCTTCCATGTCTCTGATCCTTAGGTTCTTCATTTGATGCTTAAACTTTTCCGATCTCACATATAAATCTAAACACAAGATTTGAAGTTGAAATAAAATGGCTTATCAGAACAGTATGCCTGGCACATAGACACTCAATAAATGACATCTTTTCTTCCCTCCTCCTTTCCTCATTTCTTTCCTTCCTTTGTTCAGGAAAAAGTCACTTCAACTGTAAATGGTATCATTGACATTGAAAATGCATATACAATGTGATAATTACCCTTTGGCACAAATGTACCTTTAAAAAAAATACCAACAGATATCTAGATGCTAAGAGGAGAATGAAAGGTAGAATTAAAGATAGTGACTATTTTGCAGTTTATCAAGGGGCACATCCATGTACTCATTCAGGTCCTCTGAAAAGCAGAAGCCAAGATGGAATTAATACACAGGAAATGAATTAGGGAAAAAACTTGTGAAAGAAAATGGACAGGATACTGGGAGAGACTAAGGGAACTGACAAATTGTGATACAGACCTGATTCTTACTGAAGGAGAGAAGGAATGAAGGAAGGAGGAATAGAAGGAAGGAAAGAAAGAAGGGAGGGAGGAGGGACAGAGGAAAAGAAGGAAGGGAAGGTGGAAGGAGAGAAAACAGGTTGAGTGGAAGGAAGGAAAGAAGGTGGAATAGAAACACCTAGACCAATGTACAGTTCTAAGGAAAATCAGGCAAGGCCACCGGAGTGTTCTTGGGCCAAAACCACCATCAAAGGAGTCCAATGTCTCCCAGGAATAGGAAAATGGGAAGAACGGCCCCAGTGCAAATGCAGTGAAAGATTTCATAGCATAGAAGCTGACATCCTGCAACAGAGGATCTGAGAAAAGCATTCTTATGTGGCCACAGGGAGCTGAGCAAGGAGCAAGAGGTATGTGTTTATCATGATGAAATCAACCTGGATATACACGGTCCATCACCTTGGCTCCTAAGTAACTCCTTCAATTGATAAGACAGTATCACTAAATACGTGTGGTTTCTGCACTCTGTGCAACCATATATTAATTTATGAAATTGTTATTAAGCTCCCTGGAGTAGAATTAGAAATATGAAGTACTTTAGCCACTAAGTGAAGTAGGATTTAAATGGATATAGTTCAATGTTATGGATAAAAGCAGGGGTTTTTAGTGTTAGAGAAAATGGATTTGAATTTTAGCTCTATTATTTGACTGTGTGACCCTGAGACAGTGACAACCTGATTGTCTCTGTCTTTATAAATTGGGCATCACGATACTTACTTGAATAGGACTTTTAAAAATTAAATTAGGGCTAAATGCCAAGAAATGAGCATTTATTGAAAATTTGGTATATTCCAGACACTGTTCTAAGATATTTACATTTATTAATTTATCAAGTCCTCATACCAAACATATGAAATAAGATATTTTGTTATTACTTTAACAATAACTTTTAGTATTTTAAAGTTAGCAGATGAGGAAGTTGAGACTCAGAGAGGTCCATCCTAGTTCTTGCAAGTGGCAGAGCCAGAATTAAATGCACATTGTGTGCCCAGAGCCCTCTGCCTAACCACAACCCATACGCCTTGTATATATGCCTGGTCTGGTGGAGTGCCCTGATTTCTACATTATTGCATGACCAGGACCTTGGATAGAGGGGATGTGATGCATATCTCCAGAGGAAGAACTAGTTTTAACAGCATGATGTATGTTTCCCTTGAGAATCTGTTTGGAAACTTGAACTAGATCATCATAGTGCCCTACATCTTCTATAACTCCTCAAATCAAATGCTAGGTGGTAACAAGGGTTACAAATCATTATCAGATGATCATGAATTACTCTATTATAAGATTATATTATTGAAGTTATATAAAAATATCTGTTACTCTCTTAATCTTATTAAAATGTTTCCAGATCAGTTTTGAATCCCGATATTTCAGGTAGCTCAGGGGGATACAGTAGTTATTTAAACAGGAAGGGCATTTCAAAATCCGTCAAAGTATACCATGCAGGCAGTTTCCTACCTGATGAAAAATTCAAAGTCTTCCCCCCAGACCAATGGAAATTTGAAACCCTATAATCCTATAAACGCTATAAACTGGGGTCCCAGTAGTTGATCCAACAAAGGGAGACAAGATGAAGTAGGCCCTTCACCTCTGCACTGTAGAATTCAAGGTTATTTATGTGTCTCTGAGGATTTATATCACCAGTGGTCTCTCCTACAGGTGCAGAGGAAGACATTAAGAGCTCCAAGTTGATTCAGATACAATGGACTGGTCCTGAGATGGAAATGGGTTGTCAGTGACTGTAGTCCAGGAGAGTGTAATAAGGACAGAAGAGTGGCTGAAGGGTGTCCATTCCACTTGCCCACCCAACCACACAAAGTCCTCTGGGGCAGACACTTAAAGTTGATTGCATACTCTTAGAAGCACTATGGGATAATGTGTTTTTGCTGCTTCCATTTGCAGCAGTGAGCAGTGATAGGTCACAGAGAGCAGGGTCACCTCCAATTTCCCCTACTCCTGGGTGGTTTATGTAGAGAGTTATTTGTCTCACAAAGCTCCCCGGAGCCCAGGAGGCTGTCAGTCTATTAAAGGAAAGGAAAGAGAATTAGTAACACCCTCTTATTTTCAGAGCATAATAACCTGCCCTATAAATCCACCCAAGTCCTGTTGTTAATCTTTAGCCTATGTGAGAAGCAACTACTGTATTGGTGCTGCATTGAGAATAGGCCACTTTATTACTTTGGAAGCCATAAAATATCTCTTGAGCTAGAAGTGAGGCTAATTCTCCAAGACTATTGGGGTAGACACATTTGGCTGGATGCCCTCTGCCCTGTGACTAGTTTGGAAAGCAGAATGGTCATCCAAAGGAGGCAAATACAGTTCTAAATGATTCAAGTTGAAAATGTACCATCATGGGGCACCTGGGTGGCTCAGCCGGTTGAGCATCTGACTTTTGATCTTGTCTCAGGTCATGATCTCATGGTTCATGAGCTTGAGCCCCATGTCAGGCTCTGTGCTGGCAGTGAAGAGCCTGCTTGGGATTCTGTCTCTCCCTCTCTCTGCCCCTCTCCCACTCATACTCACTCACATTCTCTCTCTCAAAATAAATTTAAAAAATTAAAAAATTAAATGTGCCATTGAAAAGTAGGTCTTAGGGGGTCTACAGAAGAAAGTTTACATGTATAAGGCAGTCTTTCCTAAATGAGCTCACAGAGCTGGCATTTCACAGGACTTTTGTAAAAGCAACAACAAAATCAAAGATGTTCCAAGGTCAAAGAGTTTAGGGACCTATATGGAATAGGTTTAAATGGATCACTGTTAAATTTCTCGGCCTTACTGTGAATCTCTAAAAGATATAGGGTAGATAATGTTTCCTAAATGTATTCGAGATATTTGATCATGGACAACCCTCTCTACTTTCTTTTGAGAAGGATACCAAATAACACATCCTGGCCTGTGTGCTAGTTAGAAAACAGCTTGCAGTATGTATATATCAATATGCATTTGTGATAGTTTTGTAACTTTTGTAGTTATTTGAGTCTAACAGAGTAGGGTATCTGTAAATTACTTCTCATAAGATATCCTTTTATATCCTCTAAATCAAACTCCTCTAAATCAAACTCCTCCTACTTCTAATGCATGGGTAAACAAAGTTTTTAGTTCGTGGGAAAGGGATGATTTTGCCCACAGGCAAAGGGCTACTTGACTAGCTAGTAACTTCCTGCTATACTGAGGCAAATGCCCACCAACTGATCAGCATGAATGTTATGTGGGCTCTTGTTAACTGGGATTTATTTTTCCCATATTATCTTAGGCATTTGGAGCCACATCCCCAATCATCTTTCCATAAGTGACTTCCCTGGACATAAACTAAAATGAATTTAATCATGAGAAAGGAAGAGAAAGACAGAAAAAAGAAGACAGTCTGACCATCTGGATATGCTGGTCTACATGATTATTCATAAGACGACTCAAATAAGCAGATGCCATGGATAGTAATTAAACCCTTCTTATGTTCTCACTGGAATGTAAAAACAGCGTTTCTTTGGATGACAAAGGATCTGTGTCACATATTCAAGGGTAATCACAAAAAGGATAAATAATAACCCTGTTAATCATCAGAGAACAGGGACACTTTTGGCGGCAGCACTTTCTCAAGGTGATCACGTTTTCTTTACGCACAGCAGCAGCTCACCGTAGGAAATGCTTGTCAGACCTCAAACAGTCCATCCACTTGCCCATGCTCAGGCTTCCCGCAATTAGCTGGCATGTCTCTTTGGTCTGAAGACATTTTTTTTTTTTGTCCCTTCCGATAGTCTACCACTCAAGAGGTGGAGTTCTAGGAATCCCCCAGGGGTTTTCAGTCTCCTCTCTGAAAGTGTTTTGAACTTGCAGAGGCTGTCCTTGCTGGAGAGAATAGTGTTTGGTGTCTGAACTGATTATATAGAAAGGGTGAGAGCCCCCTTGTGCCTTATACCAAGTCTTTGCACTGCTTTGTTTCTTTCTCATTTCCCAAGAAAGGCAGATCAAAAGAGAAAGACTTGCTGCATGGGACATATTGAGGGGCCACCTTTTCAGATAGTTCTGTGCACACAGCTCTCTCCATTTGGCCAACGTCGAAACCAGCCACCACAGACACCCTCCATTTGTGTGGTTCCGGGTAGCATTTTAAACAAAGGGACAAAAGTTGCAGTAGTGACATGATAGGGAAAACCACTGAAGTAATCTTATATCTCAGATTTTCTGAGATATATAAGCTCTCATGATTTTCATTCCTCATTTTTTTAAGTTTATTTTTATTTATTTCCAATGACAGAAGGAAAGCAAGCAGGGGAGGGGCATAGAGGAGGGAGAAACAGAATCCCAAGCAGGCTTTGTGCTCTCAACATAGAGCCCAGTGTGGGTCTCAAACTCATGAACCCTGAAATCGTGACCTGGGCCAAAGTCAAGAGTCAGATGCTTAACATATTGAGCCACCCAGGCACCCCTTCGATGCTTCATTTTAAACATGTACTTTCCAGTTGGTTTTTCATGGATTTAGGTAGATTTCATTCAATAGCAATCATTTCTTCATAACCTACTGGGTCTGGCAGTGAACAAAACAGAGTGAGCAAAACAAGACAACTATCATTCCCAACTCTTGACCCTATCAATAGGTGCAGGCTTTTGCTTTATAAATAATACCAATTAATATTTATTGAATGTTTAGAGTAGGTATCATTCTGATTCCATTGCTCTTCATGAATCTCACCCACATGCTGTGGGCTGATACTGTTTTCTCCATATTATAGAGGAGAGAATAAAGAAATGTATAGATAAATTGCCCATAATAATACAACTAGTAAGCAGGGGAACCTGGATTTAACTCCAGAGCCTAGGATTTAATTAATATGCTTATTTCTGACCCTGAGTGCCCCACCAGCAACAGTCAAGCTTGTTATGGAAATAGAGTCATCCAGGGGTACCTGATGTTCCTCCAAGACACCCTTATTTCTTATGTTTTCCCCCGTGTCCCTTGTGCACTTGCCTTTGAAATAATTTTGAAAGAACATGCATTCTCCTTGGGCTCCCTAACAAAAAAAAATTCAGAAATATCTTCTGGGAAAGTCCATACAAAATAGTAATTAAAATCACAGCAAGTCAGACTGAATACACCTGATTTTAGCCCCTGTGCCACCATCTTAAGTAATGTATTAAATTTCTATGGCTGCCATACCAGGGTACCACAGACTGGGTGGCTTACACATGGAAATTTATTTTCTCCTAGTTCTGGAGGCTGAAAGTCTAAGATAAAGCCATCCACACAGATTTGGTTTCCTCTGAAGCCTCTCTCCGTGGCTTGCGGATGGCTGCTTTCTTGCTGTGTGCTCACACGGTCTTTCCTCTGCGCATGCACCTCCCTGGTATCTGTTCGTGTGTCCAAATTTCCTCTCCTTATAAAGACAACAATCAGACTGAATTAAGGTGCACCCCAACAGCCTCATTTTAATTCACTCACCTCTGAGTAAGTTAAAATACAAATACAGTCAGATTCTGAAGTATGGAGGTTAGGGCTTTAACAAATTTTGAGGATGCACAATATAGCCCATAGCATGCAGTGTGCAAGTTACTTAATGGCTAGCCCCCAGTTTCTTAATCTATAAAATGGTGGTAAACATAGCACTTAATTTCTTAAGGATTTTAATATCTGTTGTGAGGATCAAATGAGATTATTCCATATCTCTGCCTTAAACGTTGAACACAACAAACTTTGTGTGCTTTTTGCTCCTTTTATTTGAATGGGTGCCTCAGGCTTATCCCTCAAGTTTCAGCTCAGGTATCACCCTAATTATTCTTTCATAGTGCTTTCAACACTAGAAGTTCTTATTTTTCTTTATTGTATCATTATCCTGGTTACTCCACTAGAATGGAAACTATTTAGATGAGGAGCGTTAACTGTCTGACTCACTGATCTACCAAAATTCTTAAAATGGAACCTCACATATGTACAGGATACTCAACAGATATTTCTGAGAGGAATGCGTGAGAAACCTTTTCAAAAAAAACCTACTTAGAGTTTAGCTATTTTCTTCATCTGTAATCTTCATCAGACCTGACTCAGACCTTCTTCTTTGCCCATTCTGCCATTCTGTTTCTAGCAGCTTTGGCTGTCTCTCACATGGAAGCCACTACCTTGAAGAGTCAGCTTCCCCCTAAAAGAATGCCTCACCACCACCTCAGGCAAGAGGTATACAGTCGTCCTGGGACCCAGCACCACTCCCAAACATTCCAGCCCTGCTCACTCCCAGCTTCCTCCTGGTTTTCATCTGATCATTTTATTGTGTAAAGTTAAATGAATTTGGAAACAGTATTCCATTAATCTATTTCATGCCTTGGCATGAAATAAGTTATCAGGTCTTTTCCAACTTGATAATCTACCTGAGGGCAACTGTTCATAGAGAGAGAAGATAGAGTGTGTGTGCGGACATGGATGCTGGGTCCAGGGAATGGCAGAAAGGCATTTCTAGGCAGAAAGTAGGTAAGCTCCAGTTGCTTCCTGAAAACTGAAAACATCCTCTTAGTTTGCTCTTGGCCAGTTCTAACAAAGCCTCTTTTTTTTTTTAATTTATAGTTTATTGTCAAGTTGGTTTCCATATAACACCCAGTGCTCTTTCCCACAAGTGTCCTCCACCATGACCATCACCCTCCTTCCCCTTTCCCCCTCCCCCTTCCGCCCTCAGTTTGGTTTCAGCATTCAAGAGTCTCTCTTGCTTTGTCTCCCTCTCCCTAACTCTTTTTCCTCCTTCCCCTCCCATGGTCCTCTCTTAGGTTTCTCCTGTTAGACCTATGAGTGAAAACATATGGTATCTGTCCTTCTCCGCCTGACTTATTTTGCTTAGCATGACACCCTCGAGGTCCATCCACTTTGCTACAAATGGCCAGATTTCATTCTTTCTCATTGCCATGTAGTATTCCATTGTATAGATAAAACACATCTTCTTGATCCATTCATCAGTTGATAGACATTTAGGCTCTTTCCATGTTTTGGCTATTGTTGAAAGTGCCGCTATGAACACTGGGGTACATGTGCCCCTATGCATCAGCATTTCTGTACCCCCAGTGAAGAAATCGAATCAGTTATCAAAAATCTCCCAATGAATAAGAGCCCAGGGCCAGATGGCTCCCAGGGGAATTCTACCAGACATTTAAAGCGGAGTTAATACCCATTCTTCTCAATCTATTCCAAAAAATAGAAATAGAAGGACAACTTCCGAACTCATTCTATGAAGTCAGCATCACTTTGATTCCCAAACCAGACAGACACCCAACAAAAAAAGAGAACTACAGGCCGATATCCTTAATGAATACAGATGCAAAAATACTCAACAAGGTACTAGCAAATCGAATTCAACAGCATATAAAAAGAATTATCCACCATGATCAAGTGGGATTCATTCCTGGGTTACAGGGCTGGTTCAATATTCGCAAATCCATCAATGTGATACTTCATGTTAACAAAAGAAAAGATAAAAATCATATGACCCTGTTGATAGATGCCAAAAAAGCATTTGCCAAAATACAGCATCCTTTCTTAATAAAAACCCTCGAGAAAGTCGGGATAGAAGGAACTTACTTAAACATTATAAAAGCAGTTTATGAAAAGCCCACAGCTTATATCATCCTCAATGGGGGAAAACTGAGAGATAACAAAACCTGTTTAAAATATGTCCCCCTAAGCAGTTTGTTTCCTGTGGCCCCGGGCTCAGTAAGGGCATCACTCCCTTCCACTGGAGAACTTTCTTCTCCAAAATAAACCAGGGATCCTTCTGAGATACTTCCTTTTCTTCACTTCCTGCAATCATTTTGCCACCAGGTTATGTCACTTCTGCTTTTCTGACTCCACAAGCATTTATTTGGATAAGGATTTCTCATCTGGATTAACACATGAGGCTGTTGACAGGTCCCACTACAAGGATCTTCCCTATAACAATCCTTTACAATCCTTAATAATCCCAAACCCTATGGCAAACCAGACCCTACAGGGATCTTTGTTTTTCATCTTCTTCACCTTCCCATCTTTTATGTTTTCTCATCAGGAGTAGCATTTTCTGTAACTTTTAATTTTAGAATAATTTCTGATTTACAGAAATGACAGTTGCAAAGATAAAATACAGGGTTTCTGTATAGCTCTTACCAATTCTCTGTATTGTTACATCCTGTTAGATATGCTGTCACAAGTAAGGAGCCAACATTGGTACATTATTATTGACTAAACTACACAGTTTCTTTGGAGTTCACAAGTTTTTACTTAATGTCCTTTTTTGTCTGTTCCAGGAACTTATCCAGGACATCACATTACATTTAGTTGTCATGTATCCTTGGCCTACTCTAGATGGTAATCATTCCTGACTTTCTTTGTTTTTAATGACTTTGACAGTGTTGAGGAGTAGTTGTCAGGTATTTTGTATAATATCCCTTAATTCGGATTTGTCTGATTTGTCTGATTTTTTTTACTCATGGTTAGACTCAGATAATGGATTTCTTTGGACCACAGAGGTAGGATGCCATTCTTATCATATCAAAGCAAGGGCACATACCATCCATATGGCTTATAAAGGATAATGTAAAACTTGATCATGAATGGAGTGGAAGAAATTTTTCATTGTCCAAGGTTCTTCCAGGTGGACTAAGCACTAAATTTACAGAGTTAACAGGAGAGGAAAAAAACGTTTTATTTTGTACACCCAAAGGCCCAATAATGCAATTGAGACCCAAACAAATGACCAAGGTAGGCAGTTTGTATGCAATTTAGACAGAGACAATACATTTGTGAGGAATTGACAGGATAAAGGAAATAGATGTTTGGGAGCCTTTGTTGGTAAGGGATTCTAAGGGGAATTTGGGCTGAGATAGTAGATTAGTAAAAAGGTAACAAGGTTGGTTTCTACAGCTTTTTCAGCTTTAAAGTTCCTATCCAGTGACAAGGATGTCTTTTTACTTCTTAGTACAGGGAGGGGACCTTTCATATAGGAAATTAGTTTCCTGCTTTCAGGGGGACAGAGGAGAGGTTGGGTGCTTTGGAGATGACTTTTTTTTTTTAAATAGCTCCAACATGAAATAATCAATTTGTTATTGTGGTACATTTTGGGTGGACTGCTGTGGGCTGCTATAGTCATCTGGCCAAGAGAGTGTTGGCTAGGTTTCTCCACTCTAAGGTAACTTTTCCCTGCCAACCTTTTTGTACACTACTCTTTGAAAGTGCAGCTCATACTCAATGGGAATGGGGAAGAGGTTGGTAAGCCACATCTCTTGGAAGAAGAAGTATCTACAAATATTATTTGGAATTCTCTGTGTGAGATATGTGTCTTCTACTTCTATTTTTTATGCATTTTATTCAAACATTTAGTTATATCAGTATCAATAGGATATTTATTTAATATTTGGGTTATAATCCAATACTATGTTATTTATGTTAGTCTTGAAATTGTTCCAGCTTCAGCCATTGGGAGCTCTTCCAGGCTGGTGCTTGTATCACTTTATTTGTGATCATTACTTTCTGGAACTACAAAATGCTCCAAAAACACACTATCTATTCTGTCTTCACTATAAACCCTAAAACCCTGGTTCCTTTTACTGGACAATAGTGTTAGAAACCAATATCTGGCCATTGGAATGCTTGTTGCTACCTGGGTGTCATTGCTTCTGTGTTCTCTCAATGGACAGAGCTGGGCAATATATTTATCTATACTGACCTACATATACATGTATATCTATAATTATTTCTCTATCTGTTATTCTGTACCTATAATATGTCTCTAAACATGAGTCCATACTGATGTCACTGAGTCTAATCCTATTCCTCATGGCTCCTAGACTTATTCCCCTTCTTATCTGTAACTTCTATGTCCAACAGTGAGAAACATGTCACCCACCATCCCCCATCCATTTACTTATTTGTTCAATTCCAGAATACTTTCAAAGTAGTTTGAGAATTTTTAAGTCATACCCCCAACCCAATCACCTAGAGGATAGTCTGTATGGGCACATTTATCATTATCTCTTTAGTCTTAGAACTTCTAGTTAAAGCACTGTTTTCCAAAGTCACTCAAGTCAGGTACAGGTCAGAAACTCCCTCCTGCAGGAAGGTTATGCCATACATTCCTCTGTCACAGCCTGGATTCATCTTGGTAGATTCTCTACTTCCTGTTGACTCTTTTTTTTTTTTTTAAGCTTGTATACATAAGTTTCACTCTTTGAGCTGTAAAGTTCTATGAGCTCTGACAAATGTATAATGTCATGCATCTGGCACTACAGCACCATGCAGATGTTAAACACCTTAAAATCATTAGAGGCACATGGGTGGCTCTGTCACTTGAACATCTGACTCTAGATTTTGGCTCAGGTCTTGACCTTACGGTTCGTGGGTTTGAGCCCCACATTGTGGCGCTGTGCTGTCAGCATGGATCCTGCTTAGGATTCTGTCTCCCTGTCTCTCTGCCCCTCCCCTGCCCACTTTCTCTTTCTCTCAAAGTAAATAAGTAAATCAAAAAAAATTCCTTTATAGTCCCCTAGTTGAACTGTTCCCTTCAAACTCCTGACGACCATTGGTATACTTTTATTCCTAGAATTTGGTTTTTTCAGATAGTTGTAAGAGTTGAACCATACAATACACATCCCCTTTGGTCTGGCTTCTTTCATTCACTCATGTTCTTCTGAGATTAATAGCTTGTTTCTTTTTGTTGCTAAATAGTAATCCATTGTATGGATAGACCATAGTCTATTAGTCTATTGAAAGAAGTCTGATTACTTTCAGTTTTGGGTGATTATGAATAAAGCTACTATAAAGATTTATATGCAGCTTTTCAAATCAGGTGAGTAGAAAGGTAGAACAATAGCTAGATTGTATGCTAAGTTTTTGTTAAACTGCAAACAACAACTAGAATTTCCCTCCAAATGCACTCTACTGTCACCAACATGTTGTTCCTTCTGCCTGGAATGCTCTGCCCACCTTGGTTTTTCATTTATATGCTTCCTTCTTGCTAAAACCACTGCTCAATGGCTTTCTTTTCTTGCATTTTTTTCCTTATTCCTTTGGACTAAGTTAGGGACTGTTATATAGAGTGTGTATATACTCCTGTACCTCATACATCATATACTTCTGTATTTTTTTTAATATACTTGTCTTTCTCCATTATAAGCCTTTGAGCCCTCTCTGTGAAAGTGTCATATCTTTCATTTCTATAATCTGTTTCTAGTACTACCTCCAGAACACAGTGGGAGCCTCTTAATTGATTGTTAGATCATGTTCCTTGTATAGTACCACAAATCAGCTTTATCTACTTCCCCATTTAATTTTTTCAGGATCACCTGTGTTTGTTACGGGCATATTTGATATTGACATTTTGTTCATAAGTTAACCTATACTTGGTATTATTCTGACTCATTTCCCTCTATATTTTATATGAATTTCTAGTGCATTTCATCCTGTTAAATGAAAAAACACAGCCAAAGTTAATTTTCCCCTTTGCTGTTCATGATTTCAGATGTCCAAAGTTATGTTTCTAACATTGAATGCTTTCTCCTTTCTTTAAAAATATAGGAAACATATATTTCTTAAGATTTATGATAGTGTAATTTCAGAAGGGACATTTAACACCATCATATGGCAGCGTTAGTCACTGGCTTCATTGCGCGCGCGCACACACACACACACACACATCTATATATATTTGTGTATATATAGATATGTGTGTAGATGTGTGTCTATATATATATATATGTAGGGGTGTGTGTATTTGTGTGTGTGTGTGTGTGTGTAACTAGAAGTTGGGCAAGAGTAGGGAAAATACACACTTGCAAAATTGTTCAGGCGTGAGCAATATCCTTGTCTCTTTGAAGAGTGCTTATGTGCCCTATTAACGTTAGGGCATCAAGGGGGAACTTAGGCCCTTGATCATATTATCAAAGCAAAAATGAACAAAGAGAGAAGTAATAAAATAATGTCTCTTCCTTCCTAAATGAGTGGAAGAAATTATTTAAAAGGCCTTGGGCGATCTTTGAGCTCAAAAGTTTGTTCATTTCTCTAAAGGTGCATATTCTGAAAGGAGTTAAGTCTTTATTTTATATTATTTATACACACAGATCATGTTTGCTAATATCAGGAGAACATGATATTACTGAAGGCTGACGGCTAGGTGTGATCTGACCTGGCTGGTGTTGGTGCTAGTAGTGATTACCTCAGCCTCTTTCAGCCACTCTCGTCATGAAAACAGGCAAACCTCGGGTAGGGGGGAGGGTAAGGGGAAGGAGGACAGAAAAATGCCTCAAAATCTTATTTTCAAGAAGCCACCAACCCTAGCTCCACACCAGCTCCCTGCCAGCATCAAACATGCAAACATAGGTGGTAAACTTAAGTTGCTGGGGAAAAGAGGAAACACTTTATAATCAGGGTCAAGGCCAAAAGATGATCTTCCAGTATGGAGCACAGGCATACTAGAGGGGCACGCTAGAGAATAGGTGCTCACGAATAGAGAAGCTGTAGAGGAAATGCCCAGTGACAGATGAGAGTGCAGGCTCTAGACCCACACCAACCTTGTTTACAGTTTGGATATAATAACTGAGTTACAAAACTTCTCTTGCTTTAGTTGAATCATTTGTAACTTTGATTAGACAAAAATATCCCTAATTTCCTAGAATGGCCATGAGGAACGGATGAGTTACTCCATTTGAAACACTTAGACTCTGGCACATTTCACACTCAAGAGTGTCAGTTGCTCTCATTCCTTCTCCAACTTGTCCTGATGGGAATGCTTCAGAAAAGCCAACTGCTCACTTCAGACTAAGGGGAGGTCCCTATTGTTCTGTGTTAATTGAGTCTTCAGGCCTTTGTTCCAAAGAGGCACTATAAAAAGAGGACAGCGTTCTCTGAATACAGATCCAAAGGAGAAGCGAAGTTTGCTGAGTTCTGCCTTCAGAATTCAAAGGAGAGGACAGAAATCCCCCTTTTCTTTTTGTTTTTAAGAATCAGGACCAGTAAACCCTGGAGCATCACTGAAAAGAATTGTCAAGAGTCCATAATCATTGCCCCTTGCTCATATTCATTGTGTTTTCCTGTGTCTCTGCTGTGATGCTTTGAACCAAATGGCCTGTGCTCTTATCTTCAGAGTCACCACAAAAGCTGACAAGCCTGGGTGCTACATGGCAATGGGGTTTTGTGGAAATAGAAACGTGGGAAGGGAGAAGATAGTGGGTAATTCTTTTTTTAAAATATTTTAAAGTTTATTTATTAATTTTGAGAGAGAGAGGAAAAAAAAGGGGCAGAGAGAGAGAGAGGAGGAGAGAGAAAGAATCCCAAGTTGGCTCCACACTGCCAATGCAGAGCCGATATGGGGCTTGAACTCACACACCATGAGATCATAACCTGAATCGAAATCAAGAGTTAGATGCTTAGCCAACTGAGCCACCCAGGCGCCCTGATACGTGGGTGGTTCTGATGGGAGAAGAAATTGGATTGAGAATCTGCAACCCCTACCTGGGAATACAAAGGATAGCTTGTAGGCTTTGCTTTAAAAAGGCTGTGCGGTTGGCTCCTTGACCTAAAGCATTCTTTTATACTTCATTGTTTTTAGGTAAGGGAGGGGGGGAAACACATGGCAAGGAGCAAGTTATTTTAGGGGTATTAGCAAAACAAAACTGGCTGTTTATTTTCCCTTTTGCCCAATCCTTCCTTTCTCTCCTGGTGTGAGGAATTAGTGCAAATCTCCAGACAGTCTATCAAAGATGAGTAGGCAGAGAGACACCGGGGTTACCACATTTTGACATAAACTGCACTCTATGTTGATAAAAGGGGCTGATCTGCATTGTGCTGAATCCAATCTTCTTAATCAATTATTGATGGCTGGTAGGGAGTGATAAATGGCCTGCCAGTGAGAAAATCATATTGCTTCAGCTCAGCATGGAAACTGGTGACGGGATTTTCAATAGACACAATGAGACTTTTCCTCTGATACCCAATATTGCTGAATTTCTTTCTAAGGCTACTGGAGTTTAGAATATAAGAGTTTATGAAGCCAAAACATTAAACATTGCCAAACAAAAAGGAAAATTACTTCTACCAAATAGTATCCTCTTTCTCTAAATTTATATAAGTGATTAATGATGACATGATTTAAAGTGTATCTAAAAGACAGAATAAGGTAGAGAGAGAGAGAGAATATCTTTCTGTTCCGCTAATTCCTGGCTGTGACACCTTGGACTTTAATATCCCTGTGTCTCAGTTGCTTCATCTGTAAAATGAGGATATAATATACTAAAGAAAAATAAACAAGTTTTCACAGTCTTGCACAAAATAGTACCGAACAGGTGTTAGTTCCCATTCTATTGTCAGTGGTGAGGATTTCCTTATTGCCAATGGAGCAGTGATTCAGAACCTTGCCTGGACACAAGAAATTACCTGGAGTGGGTGCCTGGGTGGCTCAGTTGATTAAGCATCTGAATCTTGATCTTGGCCCAGGTCATGATCTCACAGTTCACGAGTTCGAGGATTCTGTCTCTCCTTCTCTCTGTCCCTCCCTGGCTTGTGCTCTCTCTCTCTCTCTGTCAAAATAAATAAATTGTAAAAAAATAAAAAAGAATTACCTGGAGCATTATGAAACAAAAATTAGAAATACAAATTTAAAAAGTCCTGAATCCCAACCCAATCAGCTAAAGCAGTCCATGGAGAGGACTGGCACTCTGTACTGAAAGGATACCTCTGGGTAATTCCAATCGTCCATGAAATTTGGGGAACTGATTTATAGCAACCTTTATTTCCCAGATTTAGTCAACCTTTCTGTTCGAGTAACTTTACCTTAGGGAGTGGAGTTCAAACTTTCTGGTAGTTTGAACAGTTTTTTATTTTATTTTATTTTATTTTATTTCATTTTATTTTATTTTATTTTATTTTATTTTATTTTATTTTATTTTATTTTATTTTATTTTATTTTATTATTATTCTTGCTCTAACAGGCACTTGGCCCCCTGTCCATCTAAATAACAGACGCTACAGGCTACTCTGTGCTCAGCCTCCTCCAGCTTCCTGTCCTGCACATGGTGGGTGGGGGGGGGGCAGGTAATTAAGTGAGGTCTATGCAGGAAGAATGGAGATCCTGAGGTGTAGGGTCTGGGAGAAACATAGAAAACCCTAATGTATTCTCTAATCTAGCTTCGTGGTAATAAACTCATTTAACTTGTGCTTCTCTTTCCCCGAGGCCCAGAGTTAAGAGGTGTATACTAAAAATGTATAATTTCATATGAAAAATATAACAACAAAATGTAACAATTACTAATTTAGCAATCTTTCTATCTCTTCAAAAATATTATCAACTACAAACATTGTGATCTTACAGGACATTAAACGATTTTGAATACTTAAGAGGAGTAACTTTCTACACTCATTCTTGCTTATCCTGTGTGGTCTTTCTAGAAATTAAACCCCAGAGGGAAGGTAATTTGCATATTTAAGGTAGAGGAAAAGCATAGGAGAAAATAATGCACTGACTCTCTTTCTCTTCATGTAGGAGGTTCTTATTTCTTTCACAGCTCAAATGTCTTTGAAATTAACTAGTATTCCAGTACTTATACAATGCCAACAATAGATTTTTTAAAGTGTAATTTGATTGATTTCTTTCACCTTGTTGGAGGTCTTTATACTTTCTCATAGTTCTTCACACTTTTAGAGTCAGACGTAGGGATTTGGTCAGATAGAATGATATTCACAGAAACAAAATTTCATCTCCAAGAGATGAGGATTCAAGAGATACCATTCACTATCCCCCAAAGCCCTTCTTTTCTGTGTGACATGGCAGGAACTTTCAGATGCAATATCACAGGGATTATGGAGAAGAATGTCCTCAAAGATAGATTGCATTGGAAATGGATTCAGTTATATAACCCTAATGGCTTTAAGAATTAAGGAGTTAATACCAACATAGCCACAGACAGCAAGGGAACTTTGGAAGAAGTCATTGATGCAAAATAAGAGGAAAAAATATATTATACTTTTTTAATATTCTCATCTAAAGTAACAACATGGAGAGAAACGTGGGTCTTTAACTAGAACGAGAAAAAGCACTTCAAAATTATAAATAGTGGGATGTTAAATTTATCTTTTATTAGAGACATCAATACATTATTTTCCAATTTTTATAACATTGGGTAAAACCAATATATAACCATATCATTCCAAAGTTGTATGCAACTGTGGTCATATTCAAAATTAGCACATGGTTAGTGGAACTTTATAATAATAGAAACATTATAACAATACTTCTAAATGTTGTGAGATGATTATGTTTTCCAGTTTGTGGATTGCTTAGTTAACATGTTAAGGGCTTAAAAAACACACGCCAAAACACCCCCAAATGTATCAGATATATTAAGCACCAACTCACTTAGATGCAAGTTTTACAGGAAATAAATCAAAAGCTTGCCTTGTCAGAATTGGTGGACATGCAAACAGAAATTACTAATCCCCAGTACATGGGAAGAGAGATGGGATCCAGTGACCCCCAAAATTCTTTTTCCTGATCCCAAATGGTGTTGAGTTCTGCTAAAATGGATGTGCTTCAAGGAAAAGGAAACACATTAAATCAGGCCTGATGACTCATTTGATTTAAATAAGATTATCAGATTTTATCTTTAGGAGATATCAAACAAGGGTAGAACCAGTGTATTTTGTATGCTAACTTTGGAGGCCGAAATGGTGCTCTGTTCCTGATAGGTAAGGACACCCAGAAAATACATGGGAAAGAATAGAGAGATTAAAGAAAATGTCATATGAGTTGAAACTTGGAAGAATGACCTTAATTCAACTGACATATATCAGCGTGGAAAAAAATCACTAGATTTTAGTACATGCATGGAATGGGCATGTTTGAGCGGTAAGTGAATGACAAACTCTACAATAGGGATATTCAGAGATTTGTTTATACAAATATTGAAATTTCAAAAAGGATAATTTAGACCAAAAAAATCGCCAATGCATAAGACAAAATGGTAGGAAGACTGATCCTTTTATTACAAGAGAGATGTCAGATTTTTGGGTATTACCACTAGTTTCTTCAGAACTCAGTTAACACAGTCTTAATACACTTAAAAATTATATTTCATATTTAGAATATAGCATGATGCTGGTTTTTCTTTTTAAGCACTAGGGTGTTCTTTTAAGATTTTTTGTTCAACTTGTTGATTCTTTTCTTGTACACCTGGCATGGCCTCTGACACACACGTCTCTATTTCATTTGGGACCTATTCTGACATATCTGGCTGCTGGGGTCCATTGGGTTGAGGACCAACAAATCTCTTAAGAGTATTATTTCCCTTGGCCCTTCACTGGGGCTCATGTCCCCCCCCCCCCCCATTGGAGTGTTGTAGATGGAGGAAGTATCACAAGTGGTGGATAGCACCATGATTTCCAACTCTGTGGACCAGCTAGGAGTGACAGCCAGTGTGTAAATACCCTGTCAAAATACCAGGAATTTTCCTTATGCTACTATGTCATTTCAAGCTTGTAAAATTTAAGGTAAAAAAAGGAATCAGTTCAACTGTTTCATTTCCTCTCAGTTTCATGGGGGCCAAATTCCCCCATCTCAATAATCTCCAGGGTTAAGCACTTTTCCGTTCCTTCTCATGGGACATCCTGTTGCTGTCTCCACACTCTCCAGGACTGTAGCTTTGATTTCACTGTCTGCAATCAGCTTCTAAAACTTTGCAAACAAAGATTGTCTGGTAACAATCTTTCTATAACACAGAGTCCGTTTGGTATATTGAGATGGGACTGGAGTCTGCATTTGTTACAAGCTTACAGGTGAAGCCTTTGCTGCCCACCTACTTGCTACTGAACTGCAAGGGACAAGGGCATCTACCTGGCAAGCCCAAGTGCTAAGTGCTATTTACCTCCCATGGGTTGGAATTAAAGTGGAGAGAAGCCTGTAATATGCTCAGACTACCATCTCTCAAAGGTCCCCCAAATTCGTAATGGGATTTGGAACCAGAATTTTAGCCTGAATTAAAATCTCTATCATAGTAGAGATAATTAAATCAATCAATCCCACTGCTTAAGGCAGGGAAAATAATGCCCATATCACGGGTTCGCTATTAAAATTCTGTAAGAATTTGTATTAAAGTAATGACAGTTTCTCCGTTTCTGTGCTGGGTGAAAAAGAAGAAAACCTGATCAATGTCTTACTTAGAGTAAACCACATGTAAATAAAAGATGGCTTTAGATTTACATTAAGCATCCCCTTTGCAGAGTAACAAATCTAACTCTTCAAATGTCACTGGTTTTCCATCCTGGTGAGACAAGGTAATAGCTTTTTGGTGTGGCTATCTCTGCTTCCTGTCTAAAGTGAAGAGAACCATAGTGGCCCAGTCAGTTAGGTGTTGAGCTCTTTGTTTTGGCTCAGGTCATGATCTCATGGTTTGTGGGTTTGAGCCCTCCATCAGGCTCTGAGCTGAGAGCATGGAGCCTGCTTAGGATCCTCTCTCCCTCTCTCTCTCTCTCTGCCATTCCCCTGTTTGCATGTGCTCTCTCTCTCTGTCTCTCAAAATAAACTTAATTAAAATAAAATAAAATGAAATAAAAAAAGTGGAGAGAATCAGTGCTCAGTGCACCCTAAAAATCAGGATATGATGAATGCAAGGGAAAGCAGAATAATCCTGAGCTTTTGTGTCTCTGAGTTTCCTAGAGGATTACAGAGTATTTATAGTAAAAGCAACCAGAAGAACCACCTAACTCTACGCTTCATTATGCTTTGTCACTACTACTTGTCCCTAAAATGTAGGGAACAACTTCAGAATATGACTGGTACAAAGAATTTAATGAAGTTAGGAATGGCTTGAAGACTTCACTAAGGCAAATTGAAACACAAAGTAAGACAGATTATTACTGGCAGAGTTTGTATCAGAATCTAGGTGTTGGACACTAAGACAAGTGTTTTTTCCAATATTCTACAGAAATGCTACATGTCATAATGAGTTCGTGTTTGACCCTTTCAAGTAATGTAATATATTCTTGGATTTTATCTTAGCTTTCTGTTCCTTCAACAGAGTTTATTGGTGATAGCATAATTATTTGGGGCAGTGTGTATATTAGAAAATAGCACACCAAGAACCCCATCAAATTATTTTTGAAAAAAGATCTTTCTTTTTTTGGCTCATGTAACCAAAACACGTACAGGGATGGAGCTCCAACGATGACTAAATGCAGGGAATCAAAGTTATTCGCTTATTTTCTCTCTCCTTTCTCTCCTATGGCCTTTTCCTTGTCTCCCTCTCTCCTACTTTCTCACCTCTGCTGCATTCCCATGATGAACTAGCAGTTATATTCTCCTTCATGCTGCTTTAATTGTTTCTAAAATGGCAAACATTCCTTTTAAAGCTGAAGGGTTTTGCCATAAACCAGGGAATAAAGCCAGTTGGAATTCTATGACCCAAGAGGCAAGAGAGGTATTTGTACAACACTCCAGCAAAAATGTCCCAAAGGAGGATTCTAATTAGCTTGGCTTGGCTCAGGAGCCTATCTGGGGACCAATCAGCATGGCCAGGGAGATGGAATATGATGATTAGCTCCACTTAGCCTGGGTTACAGCCCACATGCATAGGTGGAATAGCTCTGTATGCCTGTTTCCAAAGAAGTAGGGATGCAGGTGAGAAAAGACACCAACATACCGTATGATGCCCTTGCTGATTCTCAAATTAGAGCTTGTGGGCTGATACAACCAAGTGAAGAGCCAGTTCTGCTCAAACCTAGAGCATTAGTGATAAACTTTTATTACTTTTACACCCAATTCCAATGACCAGTCCTCGGTGAGACCATCCTAAAATGTATATAGGGCTCAAAATCATGAGAAAATGTGACAAGTCACAGATTTTGGAATCAAACCCTGCTTCAAACTGTAGTTGAGTCACCTCCCGACCCATAGCTCTTTTGAGTAAGCTATGTAATATTTCTGAATTTTTAGTTCTTCCTCTGCAAAATGGGAATACTGTATTCACCTTCCCAGTGTGTGAAGTAATTCCTAACACCATAGGAACTCTTGTGCTTTCCTTACATTCTTTCCATCCTCCATGTCTTCCAAAGGGATCAAGGAGTTTATAGGAGACCAGAGGAGAGTACTCCAGTGCAGTGTGGTAGAAGGATGATTTCACACAACCAAAGAAAAGAGAATCTCAGAGAGAAAATGGTTCGTGAGTTCCAGCCCTGCGTTGGACTCCACGCTGGCAGCACTGAGCCTACTTGGGATCTCTCTCACTCTCTCTCCTCTCCTCTGCCCCTCACCTGCTTGCTCTCTCTGATTCTCTTGAAATAAATAAATAAAACTTTAAAATTTTTTAAACAAAATGACAATGCTCATCATTCTCTGAGAGATTAACTGGGTCACTGTAAAAGCATTGCACTTTGGAAGAAGAAAGAGAAATCAACACTGGTTGGAGAAAGGGACCTGTAAAAATTGTAGGTTACAGTGAAAAACAGCTGTCTACTGGAAGAGTGAGTTTGTAATGTATCTTATCTTTACCTTCTATTATTTCAGAAATGAAAGGACAGTTAGGTCCTATATGAGAATAAGGGCAGGCCTTCTAAGGCTCATATTCAGCAGATTTCAGCCACACTTGGACCTCCTCTGGAGTCCACGTCATCAAATCTATGGAGTGGCCCATCCTTGAGGACTGATGAATCACTGGACAAAGCATATATTCAGATGAAAATGGATTCCAAGGGCAACCTTGAATGTGGAAAGAAGCCACTGGAAAGTGGCAGCATTAGGGATGAATTGCAAATGGGAGGAGGCCTAGTTTGCTCACATTGCCTTCAGATCTAGGAAGGAAGGCATGAAGTGAATTGACTTGTGATATATATTGTGAAGTAGTATCTTTTTTAAGACCCAGACCTCAAACCATAAGTTTTGTCCAAAGCAAGTCCACCACTCCTTGAAGAATCTAGATCTATCAGCCCTCTCCCTGACAGTGGTAAACATGATCCAATAATTCTATTCTCAGTATGACTTTGGTCAATGTGGTGATTGTTTTGGTTCAGACCTGTGCCAGTCATTTTACTTGTCTTTTTTTTAAATATATTTATCAAATTAATGACTACACTAAGAATTCCTAAATTTTACCCATAACCAAAGCATAGCACTGAGAATTTTATGGGAGAGAAAAGGCTCCATGTATTTGTGACATGAGAATCTACTTGTCAATGCTAAGATTCTAGCAAATAAAAGAAAAATTAACATTATAAACCAATGGGGAACTGGCACTTGTATTGTCCCTAATGTTGGCCTTATTTGTTGTTGTTGTTGTTGTTGTTGTTGTTGTTTAATGGTATGTATTTCTTCTAAAGCTGAAATCTTTGATAGGAAATCCCATGGAGTCAAATGGTGGGCATAACCTCTACCTTTGGATTTATACTTCTTAATTTGTAAGAATTAATACTTCTTAATTGTTGGGAAATGGGACCAACTGTCCTTATCAGACCTCTGTTCTCAGCACTGTCCTTGTGCATGAACTGTCCTTATCGGACTTCTGTTCTCAGAATGCTGCGAACATGGGACTTGATGAAGCCCCAGGAGGACGTGCAGGACAGAGCCTCCCTGGTCATCAGCCAAGTGCGTCAAGAAAATACAGCACCGGAGATATACCCATGCACAGTTGCTAGCTGTTCCTGATCTGTCCTTTCCTTATCCGTACCTATTGTCCTTGTTAAAACATTTACTGCTGACTAAACATTTATTATGGTCTCCATGCTTACAAGGAGGGTATAAAATAAGATGCTGTTCCTAATAAAGTTTGCCATTAGCCCTCAGCTCTTGGTCCGTTTCCATTGCTTTCAGGGACGTTCACGGTGCCCTTGTTTTCTGGGACCGTTCATGTTTCCATTGAGAAACGTCCCTCACATTCCCATCAGCGGTGTTTGGGAACGTCCCTGTATCCATTGGCCATCAGCCTTTGGGAACTGTTGTTCCGTCCCGCTCGTCGTGTCCCCAGGACCCCTCCTCAAGAAGGAGAACCTACCACATTAATTAATGTAAATTAATAGTTCTGCCTCTTATATCATACTGATGTCTTTTGCAGGAGAGCTGTTATTCAGCAACTTTATATTAGTAAAACAAAATAAAACAAAAATATCACACAGGCAGTCATATCATCTTGGTCAATGATAAGGAGAGACTCCCCTTGCCAGAGTCTAATATAATTAATATGTTTTTTCAATAATGCATTAAATGAAAGGTTCAGCAATGTAAAGACATCAGTTGAAGAGGATTCGAAATGTCTCTTTATTTCCTAGTCATTAAGTCATAACCAAGTATTGTCTATATTCAATACCTCTATAAAGCCTCCACTTTCTTTATTTAAAAAAAATGTTTATTTATATATTTATTGAGAGAGACAGTGTGTGGGGACAGAGAGGGAAGCAGGGAAAGAATCCCAAGCAGGCTCCATGCTGTCAGCAAGCAGCCCGAAACAGGGCTCAATCTCAAAAACCATGAGATCGTGACCGGAGCCAAGATCAAGAGCCACCCAGGATCCCCAAAACTCCACCTTCTTTAAATGCTTCAAATATCTGAGCAGACTTAGCACCCATCTCGTTTTTTAGGAACAGAGAAAAAAGGAGTCTATCACCAGATCTAAGTGGATGACCATATACTACATATCCTTTTAGAGAACCAAGATGATTTAAATTTTCCTTTCTTAGGATGCTTCTAAGTCTCTAAGGGAAATGTCACAACATGGTATGCACACAGATTTTTCAAAACCTTCCGGTAAGCTTAAAAAATATATATAATTTTTTCCATCTTCTTGTCCTAGATTATCTGGGGGATTGAAGAGCCTCATATTTGCTGTACCAAGCTTTCTTACTGACTCTTTCCATGTACTTTTACAGAAGAGGACACATTGTCAAACGGGAATATGGTCAAGGTCTGGCTTACTAAGGCAAGAGTTTTATGTGGTTTCCAGGAAATACATGTTATGCTAGCTTGCACCCTTCTAAATTTTTGTTTGTGCTTTTCAAAGAATCTTGACAGTCTTATCAGTATTGATTTGGGCATTAAACAATATAAGCCCATCCATCCTATGTTTTCAGACTTTTCTCCTGGTGCTCTGTTAATAAACACATTTTTCCACGACTGGTTAATTGACTTTTCCTCAACCACCAAGAAACTAGATGGAATTATCATCATTTTACCTTATTTTGGTAGTTGAACTATAATGAAATTTTGAGATGCAGCTTATAGTCTAGATAGACCATTAAAAGGGATTGCAAATGCTTAATGAAAATGGAGAATGGAAAGTTTTGTCAATTTTTGAAGCCAAATGGTCGTTGGTGGTTTTGTTCAGTAATGTGATGGTATGTATCATACCTACAAAAGAACAGTGGGTATATGCAAAAATGTGGCAAATATACACACAGGCATTTAAAAAGACTTTTATGTTCATCAGGTTAGCAGAATGAATGAGCAAAGTTAATGAATATTTCTGACCGAATGTAAGAAATTTTGTAACAGCAATATGCCTCAAAATTCTCAGGTGGTGCATTCAGGTCTTCTATAGAAATCATATAAGGTCTTCTCTTTGGCCCCAATTATTTTATGAAATCTGTAGCTCCTTATGAAGTACAAAAAAAACAATTCAGAAGAGAAAGATATGCAGGCTGGAGGGAGAATATTTTCCTATCTGTGACACATTATAAAAATGTAAATTAGATGGCAGATTATTGCTCAGAGATTGCAAGCTCTTTCAAAGGAAATAGAAGTGTGTAACATGCTCATATGTGAGAATGCATGAGAAGCTATTAAAATTTTCAGATTTCAGCCTAGGAACAGCACACAAGATTCAATATATTTAGTGAACATCCTCACAATTAACTACTGGGAAAATGAAATCGCATCTTTTTATGAAGATGCAACATGATCAACTATGGTCAATTGGATACTTTTTCAATATTTTTTCTCCTTGGAGGTCTCCAGAGTTACACTGCCTGAAGTCTCCTTTTCTGAAGTTGCCAAAGATAAGGAGAGGACTGTGAGAGAATAGAATAGAACAGAATACAACTGAATCTTGTGGAGTTGGTTATACTCCTAAGAGATTTGGCATCCTTGCTGACTTGCCCATGACTGACTCATTAGTACGCTCCCAAAATAATGGCAGATGATAGTGATCCAACTCGTGTGGAGATAATAAATTTCAGTAGAGACATTTTTATAATCAACTACACATTGGCTATTACAAGATTTGGTGTTAGGACTCAAAAGGGTTGATAAGTGGAAATTAAATAATGTCCTTATACTCATCTTGGTTCTTTCTCTCAGCCTCTGGCCTTATAAGCTCTGATATAGAGAAGATAAGAAAATATATGAGAATGAGAATGAATGGTTATTGATATTTATTTAAAAACAGATCTGGGATGCCCGGGTCTCAGTGAGTTGAGCATCAGAGTCTTGATTTTGGCTAAGGTCATGATCCCAGGGTCATGGCATTGAGCCCCATGTTGGGCTCTTTGCTGAGTGTGGAGTCTGCTCAAGATTCTCTGTCTCTGTCTCTGTCTCTCTCTCTCTCTCTCTTAAATTAAAATAAATAAATAAATAAAAATAAAAAAGATCTGGAGACTATAGAAAACTGAGTGCTGGTTGAACAATCAATTTGAAATTTTCATTTCTTGATATATTACACCAATCTGCACAGTGTACCTTTGATTTTAATTAAGCTTACATTGTATTTTGGCTAAAAATGTCATTGCCTTTTTTCATCCAATGACTTGTCTTTTCCACTTTGTTTTTGATTCCTTTTGATTTCCTATTTTCTCTTAGATCTCTACTTAACTGACTCACTGACTACTTAGGTTCTCAGAGAAGAAACAGCACAGGATGGGGAAGTAAATCAGTAGGCAGCAGGAATTTAACCTCTGTCATTTATATTTTATATTAATGAGCTCCAAGCCAGTGATGAATTTGGGATAAATATGGTCATGATTTCTTCCCCTAGTTCTGCCCTTCTTCCAGTGCCCTTCCTCTCAGTAAATGAAACCATTATTCACCCATTTGTATAAAAACCTTGGAATCGTCCTTGGGTTCTCACTTTTTCCCTACATTCAATCCATCAGCAAATCTGGCCAACTCCATCCTCAAAATCTATTTGGAATCTCTCCATGTCTCACCTCTTTCTCTCCCACCATCTTAGTGAAAGCCACTATTATCACCCACTTTAATTAGTGCCTCCTAATTGGTCCCTTTGCTTCTGCTCTAATCCCTTTATATTTTATTCTTCTCACCTTAACTAGCAACCCAACGGGTTCTTTTTTTTTTAAGTTTATTTATTTATTTTGAGAGATAGAGAGAGAGCAGGGAAGTGCAGAGAGAGAGGGAGAGAGAGAATCCCACGTAGGCTCCACACTGTCAGCACAAAGCTGGATGTGGGCTCAAACTCACGAACTGTGAGATCATGACCTGAGTCAAAAACCAAGAGTCAGATGCTTAACCAACTGAGCTACCAAGGCACCCCAGCCAATAACTTCTCATTATGCTTACAGTAAACTCAAGCCCTTACAATGACTTACAAGTCCATACTTGATTTTTTCCTTTTACTTTCTATCCTATCTCATTTCCTAACGTTTTATTTCTTCTTGGTATACTCCAGCCACAATCTTGCTTGCACTTCCTCAAAGCTAATTTTTTTTAATGTTTTTTATTTTATTTTTGAGAGAGAGAGAGAGAGAGAGAGAGAGAGAGAGAGGGAGAGACAGCATGAGCAAGGGAGTGCCAGAGAGAGAGGGAGACACAGAATCTGAAGATAGGCTCCAGGCTCTGAGCTAGCTGTCAGTACACAGCCTGACGCAGGGCTCGAACCCACGAACCACAGGATCATGACCTGAGCCGAAGCCGGACGCTCTACTGACTGAGCCACCCAGGCGCCCCAGAATGTTCCTGTTTTAGAGTCTTTTCACTTCATATTCCCCCTGTCTGGAAAGTGCTTCTACAGAAATATACATGGTTTTTCCACAATCCTGACTTCATTAAGACTTCTGTTCAAAAGTCACTTTTTCAGAAGGGCCTTCCCTCATCACCTTATCTAAAATGGCATTTCTGCTCTTCTCTATACACTGTTCTATTTTTTTATAGCATTTCTTACTTCTTGACATATATATTGTATATTGATTTATGTTTTATGTCTTTAACAACTTCTATGTTACATGTAGTGCTATATCCATACCCCCCAAATCAGTGATTCACATAGCATATATTAAATACTTATTGAATGATTAACTGAATGGGATATTCATAGGTTATTTCTGTGACATGTTAGAATTACATATTTGTTCCTTCCTCTCTTTAGATAGTAGGATCTAACTACTATTAAATCAGGTTTTCATTTTATCCAAGCTTCTGGGCAAGATAATCAGAAATTGGAGGAGTCTTTTTCCTTTTACTTTTATTATAATGACTAGAGAAAAGTGCTTCATAAAATTAAAAAAAATTAATAACACTAGTCACCCCTCTTACTGAAAATCTAAGGCCAAAATACTTTCATTTCTTCCTTTCCTTCTTCCACAGAGGGTATGGAGCTGAGAAAATGACAGATAGGTCACTGATGGAATTACTTAGTACTTCCTGAATGAGGATGTAACTTTTATATCAGGCATCAATAGTCTATGTGGCTCTGGGGATTGAGCTGCATGATCAGTTTCTATTTCTGGACTTCGGACAGGTTTGTTGGGTGACCTTTGGATAGTTAATGAGTTACTAGTGTTGACAAGGGTATGGTAAAGATTGATGATATGGATTCTATAAATTGCTCAGAAGTCTTTGGAGAAAATTGTATGCCACTTTCTTTCTCATATTTAATGGCTTTGTATTATTAAACAACCTAGAAGACAGACATCCACTTCTGTCAATGACAGAATAGTTTCTCTCAGACCAATATCCTTACTTTCGACAACTATAAAAGCTATTGAAAATGAATTTTACAAAATAACTATTTGAACATGTAAGATTAGGAATGAACACATCCAGAATTTGAAGGACTAATATCCCAGAGAGAGAAGAAATACATTGAGGTGAGCCCAACATTCTTTACCACTTTTACATTTGAGATATTTGCTGATTTTTAACCATCATTCAACAGGCAGATTAAAAGCTAAAAATAATAAATGGTACTTTTGGTAGTCTCATGTCACTAGAGTGAAAAATAATGAGAGTTCAGGATTAACCAAGAATGAGGAGACCTGATTAATATTCCAGACTTTGATTTGCAACTACTGCAAATCCACACCATAAGAAAAAGGGCAAACTAAAAATTTTTTAAACTCACAAAAAGGGTTTCAACTTTCTCAAAACTGTCTAAATTTTGGGTTAACTGTTTCTACTATAACTGCCTGCCAAACAAAAATAAATCCTCTCCGAAGGAAGATAATATCATATAGAATCATTGCAAGTTTATAGACACAGTTTCTTGAATTCCATGAAAATTACCAAATATGTCAGTGGTCGAGACCAGTTGACAAAAATAAAACCCACAGATGATCCAGATACTGGAATTATAACAAGACAAAGACTTTAAGAAATTTTGACAGATTTTTATATATTCTAGATACTTTAATATGTTATACTTTTAATATATTCTAGATACTTCTTTTATTAGAGACATGAATTGCAAATATTTTCTACTAATCAGTGGCTCATCTTTTCATTTTCTTTACAGTACCCTTCAAAGAAAAAAATATTTTAAGTTTGATGAAGTCCAATTTATTCTTGCACGGATTGTGTTTTTGGAATATGGTTTCAAGAAATCTTTGCCTAACCCTAGATAACAAAGAAAAGTAATATAAAATCATAATGGAAGACTGAGCTAATAATGGAAACTTAAAACTGCACTATTTTTCATTAGTTAAAATAAAAGAGTTAAGCCACAACTATCTCCAGATTTAAAAAAAAGAGATAAAATTTGACATTCATCATATTGACAAGCTATTAATAGAAAATAACTCCCTTAGTCTGATAAAGGTTATATACAAACAAACCTACAGAAAATATCCTTCATGGTTAATATTGAGTCTGCCCCCTGTAATGAAGAACTACACAAAGAAGGGAGTCTGGGTGGCTCAGTTGGTTAAGTTTCCAACTCTTGGTTTTGGCTCAGGACATGATCTCCCAGTTCGTGGGTTCGAGCCCCACATCAGGCTCCACACTGACAGCGCAAAGTCTGCTTGGGATTCTTTCTCTCCCTTTTTCTCTGCCCCTCCCCTGCTCACTCTGTCTGTCTGTCCCTCTCAGAATAAATAAATACACTTTAAAAAAAAGAACTATACATGGAGACCCACTCTCATTTTTCCTACTCAACATTGTGCCTTAGCCAGTGTAGTAGACAAAAGAAAGAAAGAAAGAAAGAAAGAAAGAAAGAAAGAAAGAAAGAAAGAAAAGGAGGATGGAAGGAAGGAAGGAAGGAAGGAAGGAAGAGTAAAATGTGTAGCTTTAGAAAGGAAGAAATTAAATTAATTTTTTCAGCATGACTGGGAGCGTATAAATTCCAAAAGACCTTTAAAAAAAAGTACTAGAATTAACAGGAGAGTTTGACAAAGTAGTTGGATGTGTATTTAAAATAATACAAAAACATTTAAATATACATCAGAATGAAACAGAGAAAATAAAAATTAAAGTATAATATTTAGTGTTCTATCAAAAATATGAAATACCTACAATGAAATCTATACTGAAAAATAAAAATAAAAAACAAATAATTTAAAAGTTACAGACTTGAAGTAATGTAAAGATATACCATAATTACTGATCAGAGGACACAATATTATAAAGCTGTCAGTTCTCAACGAACTTATTCTTAGATTTAATGTAATCCTAGTCAATATCTCAGTAGGTTTATTTGTGGAGGTGGGAGGGTGGGACAGTGGGTAATAGCAAGTGTTGGTGAGGATATTGAGTAACTCCATGGGGCTTTCTTACATTGCTGGCGGTAATTTAAATTGGTTCAATCATTCTGAACATTATTTGTCTGTATCCACTAAAGCAGAGTATAAACAATTACCTATTACCTAGTATTTCCTCTCATGTGACAGAAATATGTAAATATGTGCAGCAAAAGTCATACAATATATCCATAGAAACACAATTGGTAAAAGTCAAAACTGGAAATAACTCAAATGCCCATCTGTAATAGAATATATAAATAAACTCTAATCTGTTCAGTGGAATAGTATATAGCAATAAGAAAGTATACATTATTGAGGCACCTGAGTGGCTCAGTCTGTTGGGCAGCCAACTCTTGATTTCGGTTCAGGTCATGATCTCATGCTTCATGAGTTCGAACCCCACATCAGTCTCTGTGCTGATAGCACGAAGCCTACTTGGGATTCTCTCTCTCTCTCCCTCTCTCTGCTCCTCCCCTGCTTCTGCTCTCTCATTCTCAAAATAAATGAACATTAAAAAAAAGAAAGTATGGAAAGTATGTATGATTGGTTGTATAAAACATGAATCAATGCTCCAATCGTCATATTGACCTAATAAAGTCTTACATAAAGTTACATACTGTATGATTTTATTTCTATAAAATTAACAGTCAAAACTAACTTATGGAAAGAAAAGTCACAAGAGTGGTCATCTTTGGTGTGGGAGTGAGGAGAGTGAGCTAATGATGAGCAGAAGGGATATGGAGGATTTGGGGATCTGGTAATCTATGTTTGGTCTCAGTGATGAAGATTACATCAACGTGTTTACTTGCAAAAATTCATTCAGCTATATACTTTTGCATACTTTTAAAATGTATATTTTAAATGAAATAGATACTTTAAAGATACATACAATAAAACAACTACCTAATTCCTATTAATCTAAAAGTATAGTTTCTGGAACACTTTGTGCCATATGATCAAGTTTCAGTCATTCCTATGAGCATTGTGTGGGTTATCAATCATCTTTGAAAACATAATTCCAGATGGATTTCTCTACATTATTAATGCCATTCTTCTTTGCCTGTGCATCATTTTGATGTTTGCATTTGAATTTCACAATTAACAAACACAGAAAATAATTTGGAAGACAGAGCATTTTCAAAAAATACTTAGGTAACATATGCCAAGACAAGCATACATAAATTTCAGATCATCAGCCTCTTGGGATTTTCTGTGTTTTCCTTTTAGCCTTAGCAACAAAATAAGAAGTTGACGATCTCATAGCATATTGTTTCTTTGAGAAATCACATTTCCAAAGGCTTAACTGATGGCATATACATCTGATCTACTCCTGGAGGGATACAAACTCAGATGCCTACAGGGACCAGCTGGAAGCAGAAATGAGGTAAATGGGCTGGGTAAAGTGGCAGAAAATCACTAAATACAAAATAAATGGAACCAGCGGAAGAATGATGATGAATGACATCTGACACCAGGAATTAATGGGAGCCCTGGTAAAATGGAGGACACATGTTCTCTCCAAGGAATGGCATTGGGCTACATGCAGACACAAAGGCACGCTGTGTCTAACCATTTTGATTTGTGAACAGAAATCTGGAGCCCAGAATTTGGTATATAAGTATCTTGATATTAAAATATGGATAATTAGAGGGGCCTAGCTGGCTCAGTTGATATAGCATGCAATTCTTGATCTCAGGGTTGTGAGTTCAAGCCCTATATGTGGTATAGAGTTTAATTAAATTAAAATATATATATTAATAATTAATCATATTGATAATCCAAAAGTTTGTAAAATAGTGTTCACTAAAACCAAGCCTGATAAATCTGCACATGACACCCAGCTTGTTTCCATCCTCTGCTCTAACAAAGAAATGTTTCCAAATCCCAGTTCTAGAAGTAACTGTTTTTCTGAACAGTAGGTAGCTGTCTTTTATGTTATAGATTCTGAATTGTGTAGTGATAAGGTGTTCCACTTTGCTCTGGTTGCTGGAATCCAGATCTGAATTATGGTCTGTTTTTATGTGGTACAGTGAACCTTAACATTCACATTTAATTTGTTAAACTTCCCTCCAGTTTCATGTCATAATCTGTGCCTTTACTCCAAGTTCTCTACCTACTTGGCTTTATTTTGTGTTTGTTACATGACACTGCATATTTTTATAAATTTTTTAAATATTTATTTATTTTTGAGACACAGAGAGATAGAGAGTGAATGGAGGAGAGGCAGAAAAAGAGGGAGACACAGAATCTGAAGCAGGCTCCAGGCCGTCACCGCAGAACCCAACGTGGGGCTTGAACCCACAGACCATTAGCTCGTGACCTGAGTCAAAGTCAGTCGCTGAACGGACTGAGCCACCCAGGAGCCCCAACTCTACATATTTTGAAGTTGCTTCAAATATTTTTGGAATAGCGTCAGTTCCTTAGATATCAATCAAGTGCATCAAACCACGGTGATATAAAAGGCCCTTTTCCAAAGCAAGGTATTTAAATGGCCCATAAAAATATGAAAAGACACTCCATTCACTAACTGACAGGGAAAATCAAATTATATCACAATGAGTAACCACAACACTATCAGAGTAGCAAACCTAAATGGAAAAAAAAAAGACGTAATGATATAGACGTCTTTATAAAGATAGAAGAGGTGTCCTAAGAGTATTGTATCTAACGCAAGTTAATCCAACAAGAAAAAACTAAAATATGGCTAGAAAAGGGAAAGCCATACAATCCATATACCCACACTTTAGAAAATAGTGCCCTGGCCCAGGGGGTCAGCGTGAATCCTTATTGCGGCGATGTCCATCTCAGGTACCGTGTTCATATGGAGATGTTCTCAACAACTCCCGGAAAATAATATTAAAACATCCAAATCAGAGATCTCTGCATTAACATGATCAAAACCAAACATCCCCATAAGTATATATCATAGTCCCACACAAAGTTCCCAGAGTGGAAGGTGCCACCGGACAGAGGATCTATTCTATTGCAATTACACACAGATTTTTTGCTAACATTTGTGCTGTGAAACTGAAATACTCCATCTCTGGGTCCTTGGGAAGCTCATGCCTCTGGTGTTTCAAAGTTCATAGAGGGGCTCTTATAAATTTGCCAGGGAGCTATCTTTCTGAAAGCAAACCGCTAGTTCTCTTTGTGAAGTTATACATCTTTTATTTCAATTGCTTACCATGAGCATACCTACACAGATACAAGTATATTCGAGAAACAAGAAAATTACCATGTAATGAAATATGCCGTATGAATGACAATCTATACCAAAAATGTTAGTTAATCGTTGCAGTGAGAATGAAACATATGTATATGTTTTTCTATTTTGCTGATAAAGGAACTGAAAGAAGAAGAAAGTGAATTGACTGCCTAAGATTACACAATTTGCATGTAGTAGAGACAGAATTTTATCCAGATCTGCCTGACTTTAAAACCTTTGCATTACTCCTCAAGACTCTTCACACTGAGTCTTCAATAATGGACAGAAGTGATTTACGGAATAGAAGAACTATTTAGAGCCCAGGAGACCTCAATTATGTTGAATAGTCCTTTAATTAACCTATTACAGACATTGTGCAAAACAACTTCTATAGCTAGTCACTTTCAAATCCAGGCCAGTGATTATTGCTGTAGAAAGCTTCTAAATCATGCTGTAAAAACACATGAGAAGAATGCTTATAGGGTATTCAGTAATTTGGGCAGACTTGTCATATAGACAAGTTCAGAAGCAGCTACGGATGCTAAATATTTATTTTCCATACTTTACTCTCTGGAAGTTATTCTGCAGGTAGGTACGCTAGGAAATGCTGACACAGAGTGAATTTGACATTTTCAAGGACTATAGTGGTACTTTGGAGGACAGCTGTATATAACCCGTTTACTGGGTTTCCAAAGCCTTTGGATATTTTATGACAGAACTTCATGACTTCTATTTATAGAAATATTCTTTGGAAAGAGACTCTATGCATTATAACCTGATTTCTGGCAGGGATAAATTGTCTTACATCCTGTTTTTCCCCTTGTCCCGATTAGTAAGTGACGGGGGAAAAAATCTTTAAAGCGATAAAAAGGGTGTGTTCTAGGCAAGTGTCACTAACTATTCCAGCATTAATTGCCAGAATGAAAAGAAAACCACAGACATAGTGGCATGTGATATTAACTAGCCTTCCATTTAATGTATGGATACTAAACTACGTGTGGTCAGCGACACAATCTGATTTGCACATTTTAACTTGAAATGTAAGTGTGTCTGATTTGAAGGTGAAGGGCAACAAGCGAATGTTGCTGCCTTTCATCCTGTCATTCCTGAAAAGAAACTAAACAGCTTTGACTTTGTAAATGAAGCAGCCTTAAAAGTTCCCTCACTGTGTCAGCTCTGAAAGAATCTGACTTCCTTCCTTCTTTGACATGGCTTTCCTGTTGGGCACACTGACAGTTAAATTTCAGCCCTCTTTTCTCTCTACACATTTCTGTCACTCTTTGCTTTCATTCACTTAACAACTCAGGGGGTAAAACTTTGTTATTGCTTGCCATTATTGTCACATCCCCAGTACATTTAATTGGAGCCCATACTTTTAGATAGAGAAGCCAATGTGAAAAGATTTTTAAGGAATTTCATGGGCATCGACACTGTTATGACATGTGTAACATCCAACTATTCATTGATCATTAGGAAGCATTTAGGTTATCTGTGCACTCACAATAGTTCCTATTTGCTTTCTAACTACATTCTAAATTCCAGAAAAACAAGACTTGATAGGATAAGTCAGTTAGAAATCTATAAACTTAAACACATGTCTTTCATCTTCTTCATAAGTTGCAAATAGAAGAAGTTAAATAGGTTGGCCAAAATAAATTCCTTGATTATTTCTCTGCTCAAAAATTGTTTAGGAAATGGCTAAATATTGGTAGAGTAATCATCTCCTTACATAAAGTAATTTTTTAATTAAATGACAAAGGATTAAATCTTCTCTATGATTATAATTCAGTCTATTAAACACCATCTGTCTTATGATACTGATTCTTTTATTTAATACAAAATAAAATTTCTAAATTGCAAAGTCCTCTCGATGTGGAGAAGGAATAGCAATTATTGGATTATTGGAAGTATTCCTCATGTTTCTTACGGGTCACATTAATGCTTTAACTTTAAACATTCTCACACTACCAGGAATCCTTCCCAATTCACATCACATCACGGGGAGCACCAGGGTGGTTAGATTGTCCTGTTGACTCCTCTCTTATTTGGAGATCATGCTTTTTCCAGAAAAGGATAGTGACACTTCCTGGCTGGAGTCAGACTAAAGTCCTTTAAATTCAAATATGCCAGAGGGGTACATTTGAAGCTAGAATAGACATGAACTAGAATACTTGCAAACCCATGATCACTGCACTCTTTACCTACCTGTCATCAAACTAAGTCATATGCCAAATTGCAAGCAGATTTCCCTCGTTTAAAATAAAAAATACCTCTCACAGAACTCTATGATCTATACAGTTGGCTCAGCCACTCCCTGCTATGCAGATTGACATTGGGAATGAAGTCATAACTTCAAGGAGAATGTCTTGATAATAAAAAGATGCAAATAAAAAGATGCATATATTTCAAAACAGTGATGGTATCGCCATTTGAAGCAGAGGACTCCAAAATTTCAGGCAATCCCCTCTCTAAAATGAGAAAGGCTTTTCCAATAAGGCTAGATTGCTTAAAATTCTATCGGCTAAATACCTCCCTCAAATCTGCATGAGATTAAGGTCCAAAAATCTCTCACCTTTCCCATAGTTACATTTTGGTGTAGAATCCCCATTATAGATACATGAAGAAAACAAGCCGTCCAAAGGCTATAGTGAAGGTTATGTTTACTCGTTAGCAGGACAATGGTTTCAAGTGCTGATGAAGAATTCTAGTAAATTGGCCAGGACAACATGGAAGACTTCTTTGTCCAAGCCTCATTCAGCTGAAATAGGCTCAGATCAAAGCCAATCACAAGAATTGCTCTATTTCACCACTTTCCTCCCACTTCTACCCCAAACTATGCCTTGTCCTTGCCAAGGAAATGAAACAAGAGATAGTCCGAGAGGAAAGCTGGATTCCAAATGTCTAATATAAATCCAACACAGGTTATAGTGGCCTCAGGAGGGGCTGTTTTGTGGGAGAATGAGAGTCCAAGGAGAGAGACAATCTGACCATGTAATTGTTCCCAAGGACAACTTTGCCTCATAGAGTATTTGGTGCAGATTTTCTTTCAGCACTTTGGATATATCATCTTACTCTCTCCTGGCATATAAGGCTACTGCTGAGGAATCTGCCGGTGGCCTTAGGGGGGTTCTCTTGTAAATTACAAGCTTCCTCCCACCTCTGGTTACTTTTACGCTTCTTTCTTACTCTTTGACTTTTGATAGTTTTTTTGTGTCTTGGAGAAGATTTCTTTAAGCTGTGTTTGCTTATTGAATATGAAGGTCACGTGTTTGGACATCCATTGTCTCCCCAGATTTGGGAAGTTCTGAGCCATAATTTCTTTAAATAAGCTTTTTGCCCCCTTCTCCTTCTGCTCTCCATCTAGGATTCCAATAATGTGCAGACTGTTTCTTTTGATGGTATCTCATAGATCATGTGGGCTTTCTTCACTCTTTTACAGTCTTTGCCTTTGTTCTTCTCTGACTGGATCATTTCAAATGTCCTGTCTTCTAATCCACACATTTTTTTCTACTTGATCCATTCTGTTGTTGACACTATTATATTTTTCATTCCGTTCATACTATTCCTCAGCTCCAGAATTTCTGCTTAGCTCTTTTTATGATTTCTATGTCTTTGTTAGACTTCTCCTTTTGTCCATGTTTTATTTTTCTGATTTCATTTCATTGTCTTTGTGTGTCTTCCTGTAGCTCAGTGGGCTTCCTCATAATGGCTATTTTGATTCTTTATTGGGTGAATCACAGACCTCCATGTCTTTGGGACTGGTTACTGGAAGATTATTGTGATCCTTTGGTGTTATCAGGTTTCCCTGATTCTCCATGTTCCTGAGTGTTGCATTGATATCTTCCCATTTGAAGTAGCAATCACCTCCTCCAGTTTTTGCTGATTTCTGTAAGCCCTGCTTGAGGTTCTGAGGCTTTCTCAGACCTTCTTTGGTTATGCCTCCTCCTTGCTTCTTGCTTCTCTTGTGGCAGAATTATTAAGCTTGTATTCCTTCTCTTAATCATGCTATGCACCAGGCCATGTGCAAACAGCCTCCCTTTTGCTTTCCCACAGAGGAAGCCAAAATTCAAGTTTGTGGTCTTTCCCTAGCCCACAGCTTTGTACCAGTTTTTTATACATGCTCACGAGCTGTCTGAAAAGCTCATTCTCGGTGCCATTGGGAGAATGCATAGGGAGCCAGCCATAGAGTGGAGGATGGTGAGGTGTGTAGAGCAGTGTAGACTATGGACCAGTTGAAGGGATCTATTGGCAAGGCAGTTCCAAATGCTCATGGGTGGGCTTCTTGATGGAGGCTGTGAGGCAGTTAATAAGATCAACCTCTCTTTAATGCCCTCCAAGAGTTCTATCTGTCAGTCTCCCAGCCTCTTCCAACCCACTTAGGTATGCAGCTCAAAACTCAGGATGATACAAGAAATAAATGGACCTCTTCTGTAGTGTTCTGAACAGCTGGGAAAGCCAAGAGTTTAGTCATATGCTCTTATTTTCCTTGGCAGGAGAAATCGCAGGCTGAGAAAATCTTCTTGACCCTGAGCTCTGCTACCTGGGAAGTGTGTGGTACGGGTAGAGTGAAATTATTCTTCTTAACCTCTTCAATATAACAAAACTCATTTGTTTTGTTCCAACAGTGTGCTGGAATTTATGTGTCAGAAACCTGGACTTCCACAGGTGCTGTCATCTCTATGGGTGATTGTCTCCAATAATAGTCTTCAGAGCTTCTTGAGTACAACAGAGAGGGTCTGGAGCTGGCTCCTGGGCCATTTATTTTCTCTATTGCTTCCTCTCCCCTTCATAGGTAGCTATATTCAGAAGTGAAATGCATATGGTGCAACACTATTATGCCATCAAGTCATGGAGTCACAGGAACTATTCTATTCCCAGAAGGTGGATAGCTTACATTTCTTTATTCCATTCCACTTTGAGTTGTTTTCCTAATCTAGTTCCCAGAAAGCAACCTTATTTCCAAATAACTGTAGCTTTTCTGTACTGTCAAAAAAACAAATTGAGAAGATAGAAAAGTTGCACAAAAGACAATGGAATTAAATTAAGGAGGGATAAAAGATTGGTAGAGGAGAAAGAGAAGGAAAAATAAGGAAGATTAAAATGTGGACATTTAGAATGGATTGCATTAGTCAGTCTCCTTGGGCTACCCTAACTAACAAAGTGCCACAAACTGGTTGGCTTAAAACAACAAATGTTTATTCTCTTACAGTCCTGGAACCAGAAGTTTGAAATCAAGGTGTTAGAAGGGCGATGATCTCCCCAAAGCCTTTAGAGAAGGATCCTTCCATGCCTTTCCCAGCTTTTGGTGGCCCCAATATCCCTTGGCTGTGGTAGCATCACTCCAATCTCTTCCTTGGTCTTTCCATGGCCATCATCCTTCTGTGTCTCTGTTTTTTCTTCTTATAAGGACACCTGTCGTATTGGATTAGAGGCTCATCCCACTTCAATCTAACCTCATCTTCACCAGTTACATATGCAGTGACCCTTTTTCCAAATAAGGCCCCATTCTGAGGTGCCAGGGGTTAGGAATTGAAGATATATTTTGGGAGACACAAAAGGCAACCCATAACATAGATGAAAGGGAAAAAAAAAAACAGAGGAAAGAAATAGGGATACAGAAAGAGGAGGGGAGGAAGAAGAAAGTCAGGCAAGCAGCCAATAGGAAGGAAGGAAACAAGGAAGGAAGGAATTATAAAAATAGATAAGCAGCTTTTTCCTTTCCCATGTGTGGTTGAGATATTACACAAGGAGACAATTCAGATAGAAAAAGGTACCTTTGATATTCTTTCTGGTTAAGAGATTACAAAGTGATCAAAATGGTGGTTGACACATATTAAACATATAATTGATTTCATACAATTAATACATTTTCATTTACTGATTGACTTAATGATTATATGGCTGAAATAAAAAGCCCAGATAATATCAAGATCTAATTAAGAAATCTTGGAAAAACAAATAGAACTTTAGAAATTGTATGTAATTAAATGTACAGTTACCAATACCAGATATCGAATTTCTCTTTTTGCATTTCCTCTGTTATCCCATTTTTTCCTCTTCTTTTTTCGTCTCATCCTAGTAACAAGGAATACCATGTGACTCCACTCTGTAATATGCATCTGGGAACATGCATCCTGTAAGGCTGCAATCACTACCTCCTTCAAACTTACAGTCCACTTGCCTGGTTGTAAATAAAAGACACCGTCTCCCCATCTAAAGAGCACAGTAAGACAAATATAATGAAGAAACATAAGAATAATACAGATAATGTAAGTTTGGGGGTTCAAAGGAGGAAGAAATCACTTTCAAGGTTTATCATTGAGATGAATAGGCTCAGAACAAAATGCAATAACATATGGAAAATATCAGAGAAGATTGCCTGGAAAAACTTCAGGATGGAGGTAGAATTTTAAGTGTGCAGGATTTGTAAAGGTAGGTTGTGGGGTATGCGGAAGGGAAGTTCCCACAAGCCCTCAAGCTTGCCGACACGTCCACATACATTCAAGCCTTTCCAATCTTGCTGTCTGATACCATAGTTTTCAGGCCATATAACAGAACATTTTGTAAATGATAACAGGAGAAACCCCTCAAAGGTCTGAAGGGGTTCTAAATGGTCCATTCCTTTCAAAATAAAGCCTGCCAATAAGCCTCCTATCCAAGATGATAAGGACAAACTTCCATCATGAAAAAACTTTAAGGTTCTCTGGTCTTGGATAAAGCAGCCTAGATGCAGTTTGTGAAGTGGCCCAGTGCACCATCGTGGTCCTACAAGACTGACTGGTGATTGGTCCAGCACCACGTGGCTCCAAGTCTGGCTGGGTGAGGTAGGACTCTCTGCAAGTATTCTCTGCCCTCAATGTCAGGACTCATCTTTTCTCTAGCACTGGCTCTTAGCCAAAGACACTAAAACCACTCTGTACTGGTCCCTAGTTCCAGCGACATATCATTGCATCTAGTTTGTTTCCTAGGTCATGGGAGAGATGCCCTGTGTGTGGACATTCAGCCCTCATAAGTTCATGAGCCTAAAACGTTTAACTTACTTGAAAGGCTGTCTGAATTTTGTGTCTTATTCTCTCACTAGTCTTCTATTCATTAGGCCAATAGAGTTTCTGAGTTATAAATAAAAAGATGATTGTTCCTAGTGCTAATTTGAACTGAATTTTCAAATTTACAATATATCACATATATGCAAATACATATTTTAATGGGTTTTGAAATACATAAATACCTGTAAAACCACAACTACAATAAAGATAATAAACATATATATTTACCCCCAAAGTTTCCTTGAGTCCTTTTAGAATGTCTCCATAGAATCCTTGCCCATCAATTTCTATCCCCCATTCTCCTGGCAATACTGATCTTTCTCTCAATATAAGTTCATTTTAATTTTCTAATAATTTATATGAATAGAATTATAGAATATGTACTTTTTTATAGGATTGACTTCTTTCTTGTGACATAATTATTTTGAGATTCACCCAGGGTTCTGTGTACACCGGTAATTCATTCATAATCTCCATGCTGCCATGGGCATACTAGCATTTGTTGATTCATTTATCTGTTGATGGATTTGTGTTGTTTCCAATTTGGGGCTATTAAAATTAAAGTTGGCCTTATCATTCACGTACAACTGTGTGCATAGGCAGTTCATTTCATGTTTCCTGGGTAAATACTTAGAGGTGCAATGGCTGGGTTTTATGGAAAGCCTATGTTTAATTTCTTAAGAAACTCCTTCACTATGTTCCAAAGTGGTTGGACTATTTTACATCCACCAGCAGAGTATGAAGAGTTTAGCTTGTGCTACATTCTAGCCAATACACGATATGTTCAGTTTATTTAATTTTAGCTTTCTAGTGGTAATGTGCTGACATCTCATTACGGCTTTAATTTAGCCTTCGTTGTTTAAGTTTGCATGATTTAATGGAGATAAAAATAGAAAGTGAGACAATTCTGAAAGGGGAGAAACCAAAAGCAGAGGAGGGAAGGTGAGGTACAGAATCAAATATGTAACAAAACAAACTATAGATAAAGAATTTTAAATTATGCAACTAAAAAATAAGTGGCAGTTGGGAAAGGAGAAATTTAAAAAATGGAGTCAAAAGATTCTCCCTAAAAACAAGGAAATAATTTCAAGTGTGTGTATAGGACAGTAGCATTGAAACAGCAGTATTTGGATAGACTACCCACAGGGTTTCACAGTTGATGGCCCGAAGAGCTGGAGAAAGAGAAATTAGGAAGTGATTGCAATATTCCAGTCAGAAATGAATTAGAAAACTATTGGGGTGGTAACAATATGAAGGAAAATTTTCAACAGTGGAGACTTCCAGTGCTCGGCAACTTGACTAGAAGGAATGTGGGTTATGCTTTCCAGTTTGTTTCATTATACTTGTTAATTAATGTTTTTTGTTTGCTTGTTTTTTTGTTTTTGTTTGTTTGGTTTTTGGGGGGTTGCATCTTTTATGATAAGGATGTGTCGTTTTTCTCCTCAAGAATTATGAGGCAAACAAACACAAATAAATATTTACATTAAATACCCAATGTCAGTCTGCACCCATCAGGCAACCCAGTATGATGATGGACTGTGGGCAGTGAGGTAGAACATGATCGTGTGGTGCGTGTCTTTCTGCCTGGGTGGAGGCTGAAATGGCACTGCCTAGTTCATGTCTCTGAGCTTCCATTTTGAGCTTTTCTGCACCCTCTTCTCCTCGGAGGGGCTGCCTCTGTGCTTTCTGAGCTTTAACAGCCTTGTTCTTGGCATTTCAGAGAAATGAGTTGTGAATTCTCAATGACTTCATGCCTTCCAGTCTAGCAGCACTTCCCCAGGGTGTAAGTGCTGAGATTTTTAACAGTTTTGCATGTCAAAGATTGGTAACCGTGTATATATCTGGAGCGTTTTCGAAAGCCCATGGCTTCCAGTCTCTCAGCACTGCAGTAAAAAGTTTGAGCTGAGCAGAAATTAAATGGAGGTAGGATTTTCTGATGGCTTGATCTATGGGAAAAATTTGGCTAAGAAGGCTTGGGTTTTAACAATGCAGTTGCTGGCAGGGGCACCTTAATGCTGGCGAGGACAGAAAAGAAAAGAAGATGGTGTTAATAGCACAACTCCCCAAGCCAGTGTTCCAAGATCACCTAATGCATCTTGAAACTGCCAGTTACTCAGGCGGAAATGTTAAAACGGGAAAGCCTGTTTTAAACACCATGACCCAGCCAGCATTCAGCACCAACAGACCACATGTCACATCAGCAGGGTACTAAACTTGTCCAGGTTTCAAATTTGAGGCTCTATCCGTGGTGCTGGATAAAACGACGTTACAACCAAGAGAAAGGCCTATCTATGGTGCATGCATGTAGGAAAGGCATGAATGGCTCCTGAGGCCCGGGCAATTCTCCACGGGAAACTTCCATGGGGTAATGGCACAAGCAACACGTTGGAAGTGTGTTGAGGCAAAGTGTTAAGCAGTGTGATCTACTTGTGAATTGCTGGTTATCCCTGGCATCCAAAAAACAAGCTATAAAGAATAGACCAGTGCTTTCAAAGACAAGATTGTGCATGTAAGGAGTTCCACGACTAACAGTAAGAATGAATAGTGGCAAACACACACTTGCATCGAGCTCCCGTTGCAAAGGTCATTGCTGGAGAAACATCAAGAATGATACCTGGGAAGGTTGGTTAAAATAAAGAGAAACATTTTTGTAATTTCCCTCAATCACACCACAATATGTTGTGTACATATCTCTACTAAACCCCAACATACTTCAGTGGGAGATTACAGGTTCAGGGAAGATGGAAACGAACTTTACCTCCCTTCTTGGATACTTACAAGCCAGTGTAAACCCAGCTCAGATCAGCCGATGCAAGACCTAGGTGATAGTTCAGAGTGGTGGAGCTCTGACACTACCTTTCCTGTGCTATAGAGAAATGGGGTGGTCATGAGATTAGCTGTGCATAATTAACAGACAAGATAGTGGCTGAGTTAATCAATGACAGTAGGCTCTGTTAAGTGGAGGAGAAAAGCTGATGCAGCCACTACAGGTGTTATAAAGGGGAAGGAATCACACAAAAACTCTGAAATAAGATTATACCAAAATAAAAAAGTTTTTGTACAGTGAAGGAAACCATCCACAAAACAACAAGACAATCTACTGAATGAGAGAAGATATTTCCAAATGACATATCTGATGAGGGGTTAATATCCAAAATATAAAAAGAACTCATATGACTCAAGACCAAAAAAGCCATATAATCCAATTAAAAGTGGGCAGGGACATCTGGGTGACTCAGTCAGTTAGGCGTGCAACTCTTGATTTCGGCTCAGGACATGATCTCATGGTTGGTGAGTTCGAGCAGTTCAAGCAGTTCATGAGTTCAAGGAGTGCAAAGCCTGCTTGGGATTCTCTCTCTCTCCCTCTGTCTCTGCTCCTTCCCCACTCACCGCTCTCTCTCAAAATAAATAAAACATTAAAACAAAAGTGGGCAGAGGACCTGAATAGACATTTTTCCAAAGAAGACAGACAAATGGCTAATGGACACATGAAAAGATGCTCAACATCACTAATTATTAGGGAACTGTAAATCAAAACCACAATGAGATATCACCTCACACCTGTCAGAATGGCCAAGATCAAAAAGACAAGAAATAATAAGGCCTGGCAAAGATGTGGAGAAAAAGGAACACTTGTGCACTGCTGGTGGGAATGCAAATTGGTATAGCAACTGTGGAAAACAGTATGAAAATTCCTCAAAAAATTAAAAATAAGAATACCATGTGATCCAGTAATTTCACTACTGGTATCCATGCAAAGAAAATGAACTCTAACTCATAAAGATACATGCATCTATGTTTAATGCAGCATTTATTTACAATAGCCAAATTATGGAAGAAACCTAAATGTCCATCAATAGATGAATGGACAAAGAAGGTGTGGCATTATATACATTATAATGTATATTATATATACACATTATAATATACATATATATACATTATATATATGTATTATATATACACATTATATATATATAATGGAATGTTGGGTGTTGGGATGTTACTCAGGCATGAAAAAGAATGAAATCTTGCCATTTGCAACAACATGGGTGAAGCTAGAGTGTATTATACTAAGTAAAATCAGACAGACAGAGAAAGACACATACCATATGATTTCACTCACATGTGGAATTTAAGAAACGAAACAAAGGAGTAAACAAAGAAAAAAATGAGACAAACAAACAAACAAACAAAAAACCCAAACTCTTAAATACAAAGAACAAACGGGTGGTTGCCAAAGGGGAGGTGGGTGGGGGAAATGGGTGAAATAGGTGAAGGGGATTAAGAGTACATTCACTTGATGAGCTCAGAAAAATGTATAGGACTGTTGCATCATTATACTGTACACTTGAGACTAATATAACTTTGTATGTTAATTATACTTGAATAAAAATTAATTAAATAAAGGGAAAAAAGATTGTTAAAACTGTTTTAAAAATGACACTTTAAAAAAAGTGCAAAATCAAACTACAGACTGGTAGAAAATACCCATATGATCAACAAAATATTCAAAGTGAGACTTTTTCTTTAAGTTTGGAAATAAGGTTAGATATTTGGGCTTTGCAGATTTCTGATACCTATTTTTGATATTTGCACTAAGGCGAGGGACTCTGAGGCAAAAAACTGGTGGTTGTCCAAGTTCACATCTGGCCTACTGTAAAGAAACAGCATGTAATTTCCATTGGTTCAGAAAGATCTTCCCGGCGTGAAGACTGCTAGCAGAAGGCCATGGTCTGAAGCAATGCTAGCAGTATACCAAGGTCACAGGGCGTGCCAACACACATTCCTGGCCTTGCCAGCCAGATCTGCACAGATTGTGACCGTTACTGGCATGCTTCCTAACACTGGCCCTGTATCTTATTAACTCTTTACATTTTACCATTACAAATATGCCCACATTCCTTAAATTTAATGGGGAATGAAGGACACATTCTGGAAAATGTGTCTTTGGAGGCTCTATGTCTAAACGTGAATCCCATTCTCTTCACTTCAGAAACTCGTAGGAGGTAAAGTTAGATGTCAAGTTTTCACTGATTGAATCTCCATTTTCTCACCTCAAACTGGGAGCATAAAACACTTTCCAGAGGGAATCATGAATCAGAGAATGCAAAATATCTTGCACTGTGTTTGATAAATGTTGGGCATGTCAGACTGTCTCGTTCTAATATGAAGAAGCATTTTGTGTAAATGGCCCTTTGCCTGGTTCTGCTGTGAAAAATATAAAAGGCGAGAGATTCCAGCCAAAGAAGAAACTTTCCCTTCTACAGCTCAGGGGACAAATACAGAGGGGGTGAGAGAAATGCAAACAAATCTTATTTCACCAATTGCCAGCAGCTTCCTTAGTTGCCTTCTGGATGCTTTCTGCAGACAAACTTCTACAACCATGATTAATTATCTGTCTCCTGCTGGATTGTGAGGGTAAGACAGTTTGCTTGCAGTATACGCCTGGGTTCAAAGACGAGCTCACTGTTTTATATACCTAGATGCCATGGGGTTCTTCTTGTTTAGTGCAGTATAATTCTTTACAATTAGACTTTCAGTTCTGTGTAGGAGAATAGCCACTTACGCCTTCTGCACTGTGCAGTTTCTTCAATTTCACATAAACACTAAGAGCCTGTAATGGAGTATATTCCTGTAGGTGCTGTGCTTAGACAAATCTCTTAATCTCTCCTAGATGGCTTGGCTGAGCTATGTTACAGGGCCTTCATGAGATTTCCCCTGGGATAAAGTATATGCAAGTGACTTAAAATGTATGAAGTGATAGAAGGGTCAGGAGCGTTAATAAAGAATATTTCTTTATTAGATTTGCAGGTCATGCTTGCATTCTTTTTACCAAGTAATTAACTGTCTGAGAGTGTTTTCCTTGGCTTTACAGGATTTATCTTTCCATGTCTGTTTATGTGAAATAGTTACCAAAAAGCCTTTGCACTTGTGAAAAAGACCCTGAGGACTCTGATATATGTGGGCATATTCTTCGTACTCCATGTGAAGCAACTAGAAGTGGGAAGCAATCATAAGTGATTTAGTGTAAATTGTTTTGAGAACTGATAGATCACTATTTATCATTCCGTTTCCACTTGTTATAGATATGTAATACAAAAGAGAGCAAATTCCCCCTCTGCAGATTAATGAAGGTGGCAACAGGGATTCTAATTTCCCAAGTGAAACACTTTTTACCCACTGGTAGCTTTGGGAGACAGGTCTGAACCTCATTAAACTTACTGTGTATTATACATGGACAACTTAATTCAGTTCCCGTAAAAACAGGCAAATAGGCCGTCAATGTAAATTAAATCCAAAGCAAACGAGTGTCACTATGGCACTATATTACATGAGCACTTATCTCATAAATGGAAAAGTAAATTAAATTGTTAATTTCAATAGCAATTTTATTAAAACAAGTCCCAAGCTGTAGAAGTCAAAATGAGAAGAGTTTTTCTCCAGGTGAATTACACTGTTCTCCAACCTGACCCCTTCTGAGATTCACATTCAGCTTACAGTACCTCCTTTTTATTTTTTTTTATTTGTTCAAGTGTATTTATTTATTTTGAGAGAGACAGAGACTGCATGAGTGGGGGTGGGGGTCAGAGAGAGAGGAAGACAGAGAATCCCAAACACATGGGTTGAAACTCACTTAAGCATGAGATCATGACCTGAGCTAAAACCAAGAGTCTGACACTTAACTGACTGAGCCATCCAAGCGCCCCAGTCTCTCCCTTTTAAAACCAGATTTCCCGTAATTTCCATTTTGGCATCATTTAAAATTTCCTAACTTATCTTTGAAGCCCTGGGGTAACCTCCTCTGAACGATTCTCCCCGTCATGACCAATGGCAAACTATGCAATTGTCAGCCCTCAATTCAGTATCTTTCAGAACGCCCTAAAGCCTTGGCAATAAAAGCCTAAAAAGCAATGGCATTCAAGGATTATGATAACTGAACACTGGCTGTATGCTCCCTTGGCCTGCTCTCTTCTCTCTGCCTATACAGTCCCTCTCTGTCAAATATTTGAAATTTCAGTCATAATGAACCACTCAGAATTCTTTGATTTATGCCAGTGTGTCTTTTATTCCACTGGTAACCTTGTCTGAGGATTTGCTCCTAGTTCCCTTTTTGAACTAGAGCACAATATTCATCTTTCGAAATTTAAATAGCATGTGTTGCCTTGATCATGAACCTTTCCCCCATGAAGTCACTGACTTGCCCCGTGGCCCCTCTGGTCCCAGGACACAGTTCCGGCGTGGCATTATTACACAAAGTTTCAAGACCATCTTCCTTAACTGCCCCCCTTCTTCCTGATGAAGGGTAACCTATCTCGCTCATTTTTGTTTTTCCGGTACCAATCCCCATGCCTGGCAGAGAGTATATGTTCTGTAAGTTTCTCAATAACTTTTTTATTGAATGAATGAAAGCTGATAAATATGGAGAAGGTAATAGATCTTTACCCTCAGTCTACAGGTTTCAATCACCAAAGTAAGCTTTTTCACAGTCCTGATTCTTAAAGGGGAACAACGAGCCCTGTGGAGCATCCTAGTGATTTTGCACCTATTCTTATGGGCAAAGGCCTGAACCTCAGCTCATCTGAGTCCAAGGAGAACCCATGGGCAGCATAGGAGGATGGCTGTAAGGAGCTACTGAGACACTGCCTCCCACCTGCCCTCCTAACTTTCCTTGGAGGCCATCACTAGATAGTTTCTTATATCTCCAGGGTTCTTTCTACTGCACTCCCTTAATAATAGAGCTACAGAATGTAAAGCCACTTAGCTACATTCTAGATTTGGCTCTTCAGTTCATGGGCCTGGCCTACAATCTGTGTGGCAGTAGACTTTGATTTCATGTGGTCTTTCTTTGAGGTGTGGGTCAAGGACCAGAAGAAGCACATTTAGCTAATTCTGAAAAGAATTCTGAAAAGCGCCTATGTAAGTAACACCTGTTCATATCTGAGCTTGGCTCTTAGCTTTATAGGTCAAATCAGTTTGGCTTTGGCCTTACTTTGTCGTTGAACTTGACAATTCTTTCTCATTGTCTTTCTCTTATTTTTATTCTTTTTCACTTTTCTCTTTTCTTCTTTTTCTCTACTTTTCTCTCCCTTTCTTCTTCCTTCCCTTCTTTTTTCCTTCCTTCCTTAGAGATACAAGTGCTAAGTCAAAAAGGAGGAGAGTCAAAAAGAGAGGAGAGGTTTTCATCATGTGAATTGTATGACAAGGAAAAGATACTATGAGATAACTGTTTGCTGTTTATAGGAAATCCTCAGATATTTCTGTTTGACACTTTAATAAAAATCTTATTTTTCATACCTTGACAAAGAGAACCTCCATTAAGAAATGGGCAATAAATATTACTTAAATGTTGTGGCAGCCTGTACAGGTATTTTGTTGTAAGACTCACCATTGTCCGAAAAAAGGAGTCTGTGGGGCATAATCACACAAAAAGCAAGGAGGACGCAAGGTCCCCAGGGTATCCAATATTCTTAAACAGTTGTCTTCTTTTTCTTGTTCGTTAAAGACAGAAAGTAGGGCAGAAGCACAATTGTCATTTACAAGTTAATTTCTTCTCCAGGCATCAAAAAATTTCTTTATCATTCACCTGCAGTTTTTCCTTTTATAAAATGAGGATAACAAGACCAAATTTACTGTTTCGTGAAGGGGAGTAATGAGATCACAATCGTAAACAGAAATTAAGCCATCTAAGTTTTAATTAATAGTATGGTTTTCAGTATTTCTCCCATCAGTAATAGAAAGGAAAAGCAGGTTGCACTGAGAATTCACAGCACTAGTCTCTCCATGCCCCTCTGTGGATGATTGTTTTCCTTGTCTCATGTGAATGTCCAAAACACTATTGCAGCTCCTTTATACAGGTAGCTACTGGAGTCCTGAGAAGTAGCTATGGTCCAACACTCCAAGCTTTGTAAGAACTAAATAAAATAGCAGAACAAGTATTCAACAGCTGTCCCAGGAAGCCTGGAATAAAGTCTTTCTTTTAAAGAGTTCATTTAATCTGGGAATTTAGATGAAATAGAAGCCTGATGACCTTCTTTTGTCTCAGAAACATGTTCCTAAAATTCACGTTTGTTTTGTTCTGCTCTTGTATTTAAAAATTAAATATTGCAAAGGAGATGAGCAAATGAGAAAAGCCTTTCATGAAGCAGAGGATCCTCATCTGAAATATTCATCCTCATAGATAGTTTGCATAAAGGATGCAATACCTCTGGCAGGTGGACCCTTTTAATTAATTTGATCCCTTATCATCGGTTTGCTGACATTATTCCAGTGGTTGTGACTTGTTCCCACTTTGTCAACTCATGGGTGATAGAAATCTATATGCAGTGTCTCCTACCACCTTACAAACTCCTGTAGATTGTATGCCAATTTTAAGTCGGTGTTGTTTCCAACCATATAATGAACTGAGGGCATTAAAACTGTCTGACAAAGTTCTTGCTATATATGTGGATCTCATCATTACTACCCAGTAAATGCCACTGGATTTGAGTCCTTTTTGATTTTCATGTTAATGTAGTTAATCCATTCATGCCCATCTGTGGAAAAGATATGATGCTGTGCACAGTAAGCCTTAACCAAGTAAATTATGGGACTCCTCAGAAATAATATGGATGGCGATCATTTCAGGCTTTAAGACAGTGTCCCTAGGAGGGAGCAAATGAAGATAAGTAAGTTAACCAGTGCCACTCAACTCACACATTCCAGACAGGCAATATTCCACCTATGCAAAGGCCAACTGGTAAACTTTTGTCAGCCACATCTTAATCTCAGGATATACCACAATAAACAATCCCTACAGCCAGCACATCCAAGCAGCCGTGTGTTTTCTAATTGGTGGCATGTCTTGTGACAAGAAGTTAATTCTCCCTGTCAGTCTCTTGGAAGCAGTTCTTCTGCTAATGTAGAAATTGGGCAATGTGGAAGGATAGCTCTTAAACTGGTCAAATGATTTAATATAACGTCTGTGAAGTCAGTTTAGCAGAAATCCTTTAACTCACATTGGGGTAAGTAGAAGAGTTAATGACTCTAAGATTAACTTCAAGTGCTGGTTTCAGTCTGTGATCCTAGACCTGGCTCACCGGAGAGAGCTGGCATCTCCTTATTAGAAACTGGCTCAGTGCGACAGTGTTCAGTGCCTGTGGCTGCCATGCCTGCAACCTGTCTTGTGGAGTGACATATGCTGGGCCCGGGTGAGCACATTGGGCAATTTGCAGAAACAGTTGAGAGCAAGAGAAATGATCGCTGTCTTCTAGGATTTGTCAAAGTGATACAAATTCCAATGTCTTATGATAATTTGAGAATAAAAACACCAGTACAACTATTTTCTCCATTTGTTCACACAGGCTGAAATGTCAGCACTCAGTTCTTGCTTTACCTCTTCTATGAAGTCTTTGGAAGTGACTCAGGCCACACTCTTCTCCGATTTCCCACGTCAACTGGTCCATTCATTTTGGACGAAGGCTGGTGGATATTATTACTCAATTGTTTAACAGATTACATTATCTAAACAAAGAGATGCTAACTTTCTCCTGGACTGCAACTAGGTGTTAAAGCCCTTTGTTCACTGAGAATAGCCCTGCACTTTATGTATCTTTTATTTCTGGAACATAACACAATTCCTGGCCCTCTAGTAATCCTATTTTTGCTTCCAGCCACTACCTCATTTTTTGTCTTTTTAAAACACAATTCTTTTAAAAAGTTTTCAAAATACTATGTCCATTTCTTCTCCTCTGATCTCTGTTGGACCACCTTCCATCAGGCTGTGACCTCCACCATTCCACCAACTTCCGTCAGCAAGATCAGCAATAACTTCTACGTCGCTAGAAGTCCAAGATCCTGGATCCAGCTGACTTAGTGTCTACTGATAGCCTGCTTCCTCTTGGAGGCTATCTTTTATCTATAATTGCACTTGGCGGCTAGGGCAAATTATCTCTCCAGGTCTGTTTTATAAGGACATTAATCCCAATCATGAGGACTTCACCTTCATGATCAAATCAAGTCCCCAAGACCCCACCACATAATACCAACATCTTGGGGGATAGGATTTCAACATATGAATTTTGGAGAGATACAAACGTTTGGACCATAGCACAGGTAGACACAGGAAAGAAGAAATATTTATGGAATATATATTTAATTTTAATATACTTGTTGCTGGCAGGGCCATTCTTTAGCTTTTTCTCTTTATGGAAACACATAAATAAGTTCAAGGTATGCCTCAGGGAGCCATTTATAGGTTTTGTTAGGGTAAACTGATATTAACATTTGTGTAAGAGATATCAATGATATTCTTTTGTCAGAAAATCCCTTTCCTATATATAGCCCTAGGCATTACTCCGTGAGGTGCAAATGTATTCTCTTCAAAAACATGTCAGTCTAGAATTGGATAAAATCCATATTTGTTGTATCCTGGAACTGCAAGGGGAAAATGAATAAAAGCAGATGCTGCTATTGCTGTAGAGATACACACATGCAAGTAAGCAGAAATTAATTGCAGCATGTAGATAAAATAGATACAATATATTTAATTATCTCTAATGCTCCTTGCCATGTAAATTATTACAAATCCATGAAGACAATGTCATCTATTAGTACAGGGATTAGGAAAACATCTCTGCATTTTAGATTTATCTGAGCATGGAAGAGAGCTTATGATGTTCCCATTATACACTGGCATTCTTCCAATTAATTTCCATACCTTTGAGAATTGTCAGTGGCATATGCTTAGGTAAATCCTTAGGTAAGTAGCCACAGTTGGTATGATAAAACAAAGTTTGTTTTTTGTTTCAAAGTATAGGTCTAGGGTCCACAATCTGTCTACATAAACCAAATTCTAAAGTTATTACTGACATATTTGGTTCCAAACATCTAATGGGAAATTATTTCAATAGAATATAAAATAACAAGGAAGATCATCAGTGATAGCTTGCCCTAAGGTTAGCCAATAATTTTAAAAGCCACTTATTCTCCCGATTACTAAGTTTTTCTCCTGTGTCTATACAAAATTTCTCTTTGCATCTTAACACTTTCTGCTAAGCCATAGAATAGAGCACACTCTTGGAGGTTACACCTAAGTTATGGTTTATGAACAAGGTTGCTACCCCCAATCCAAACAGTTCATACTCAAGTAAGCTAGGAGTTATTTGAAGTCTGTAAATGTGTGCACAAATGGCTCAAAGACCATGGAAGATAGGGGACTTTTGTGGTCCTTAAATAGAGAACATCCAAATCAATCAGAACTCTTGTTGGCTTAAAGGCAAAAATTCAATATGTAGAGTTGACTTTGACTGCCATGTTGGGCTATGCATAAACGGGTAAGCAGAGGACACTTGTCCTCAGGGAAAGGAGATTAGAGGAAGTGCCTAGAGATAAGCAAAGAAGAGAGAAATGGGGAACAAAGCATAGGTTCCTGACTTTCTGGTTCATAAACATGTGTTTGATTGCATTTTATCCCTGGTTCTTTGGTATTGTGAAATCACTTTCTACCAACAATAAACCTTTCATTTGTTAGTTCAGTTAGTTTGAGTGAGTTTATGTTCAAAATATTGTTTAAAAAAAAAGACACCTGACTAGAAAAAATCTTGAATTTGCATAAATGAGGAACATGTAGTAAGATACTTCATGTGGGAGACAGAAATAAAAGACAGATACAGGGAGATGGGACTTTGTAAAGCATGTTTGCAAATATGAAGGGTGTGTCTCTATCATGAAACTAACTAATATGGAAAAGTTTTTGACAATAAGCTTACAAAGAGAGTTTGGAGACAGATTTATATCTTGGTGAGCGAAGAAAGTGTTTGTATTGGATTCCCACATGCAGCTGTGTCTACAAAGGTTTTGAAGCTGGTGAATGGCAAATAAAATTGGCAGCTACTGGAAAGAAAAGGGCCAGAACTTTTTAGTTGAGAACAGATCATGACAACAAGGGATTTGAGTCAGCACAAACTTGAGGAACCTTGTTCATAGGATGTTTAAAATATAAAAGATCATAGGGGCACCTAGGTGGCTCATTCCGTTAAGCATCCAACTTCTGCTCAGGTCATGATCTCACAGTTTGTAAGTTCAAGCCCCATGTAGGGCTCTGGGCTCTGTACGGACAGCTCTGAGCCTGCTTGGGATTCCCCCTCCCCCCTTGGGTTCTCCCTCTCTCAAAAATAAATAAGTAAATATTTTAAAAAAATAAAATAAGATATAAAGGATCCTAGAGATGGTCAATGCCAAGAGCCTTTTCAGAATCTGGGAAATTCCATATTGGAAGGGAGATGAGAGGACAAATGGAGAAACTCTGACCCCCAACTTCCTAGATTCAACTAAAACAGTTCCTGTTTCATTTGATTTTCATATTGAGGTTACACAAAATGTTTCATTTTTAATATTGAGGTTACACAAAATGTTTCATTTTTAATGGTGCCATTAATTTAAATTTAAATAGTATGAATTTGTCCATGTTATGGGGAGAAAGTAAGGGAACCCAAATAACTTGTCTTAGAACCAAGTCCTTTGTAGAGACTCCTCTTTTAAGGAGTCCTAATCCTTGACTTTAGATTGACTCCTGTTCTTCCAGCATGCTTGTTTCAGAACGACTATAAATAAATTGAATATTTGATATTTGAAATTATAGTAAGGATTGTATGTTTTCCTCTTTCTCTTAGTTATGCAAAATACCTTTATAGCATATTCCATTTGGCACAATTTTTGAAATTGTTTACGCGGACAAAATTATTTGCTTTCTCTTTGTAAGTGAGAAAAATAAGTTGGAAATTTTGCTAAATTTATACAGGACATTACTGGCTGCAACATATAGACTTTGCTATTTTTTTGTAGGATATAAAGAATATTTCATTTTCAGTTCTCAAAATATAGGGATCCTTGAGAGTGTCAATAGTTAAATAGTATGAATTTGTCCATGTTATAGGGAGAAATAATGATGGAAGATGTCACTTATTTGGACATTACAGAAACACATAAGTAGGGCAATAAGAAAAATTCTCCTTGTAAACAAATCTCAAATGATTTTAAATGGCAATTAAAATGCTCAGTTTCCATTTTCCAAGTTATATATATTGTCATGCATTACGATCACAGCATATTTTCATTTGTTTTAAGAAATGAAGTGTTCGAGGAAATGAGGAAGGGCAACAGAGCAAATTACCTAATTTACTTTTAATACAGACTAAACATAATAGAGTGATATTCAAAGAGAAGAAAGATGGAAGTCCCAGAATAAGCATGATTGTATGTTTGCGGGGGTTGGTCGTACTTGGAAATTCTCTTTGTCTGTCCACCACAAGATTGTTATTTCATTCAAGCCTATGTTTTTTGGGAAACATCTGGAGGTTTAGTAACCATTTAACCATTTGTATTTCAATTTTTAAAAAAATCAGCGATTTTGCCTTTTCTTACGGTATAAGTGCCCAAAATACAGTCTTGGACCCACTTGACAAAAACCCTCAGACCACAGCCCAAATACAACTCTCCTGTGTACATTAATCTACAGGTACACACATTCATTATCCAACACTGGCACTACCTTCACAGAGACAGAAGGAAAAAGTATTGCCCCTATAACATCCCCTGCCTAAGAGTTCAGTTTAAGCTCTCAAACTCCACGACAGAAACATAAAATAAAGCCAACACTGAATATTGTTTCTTCATATTTCTCTACATATTCATGACCTCTACCGCTGATTTTGAGAAATAATTATACATTGTATTGCTGTTACTTAATTCTTATGGGTAAAACTTACTCCTAAATTAAATGATGTCAGAAATCACACCTCACTTCATGTTTTGTATTTACTCTTAGAAACAGCCAGTGGATAACAATGTGCTGCTTAATGGTTAACAATCACTGCTTGTAAATAAAGAAAGCCATGAATGCTTACGCCATACCTTTCCTTACACTATTCATTTTTATGAACCCCTTTCTTATTTTTTCTTTTTCTTTTCTTAATATTTTTCTTTAATTTCAAGAAGGAGTATATAAAAACTATAGGCCAAATACTATAAATTTGTAATAAGTCATATGCAATGTTCCTAAAGACTAATTATTTGATAATTTATTGAAACACTTGAGAGTTATAAGTGGGTGCATTGTCATGGTTAAAATATAGCCAGACTAAGTGAATAATAATAAATATGAACACTTATTTGTATATTACTAATAAAGAAATCTCAGCCCCACAATTCTTATGATTTAATTTCTTAATTTCTTCCTTCCCTAAATGTTAAGTTTATTGATGTATAATTTATATAGAGTGAAATTCACAGGTCGTAAGTGTATAGTTTGATCAATTTTAACAAATGAATGAATAACAAAGACACTAATTCAAAGAAACAAAAACACTAAAAACATATGTACCCTTATGTTCATTTCAGCATAATTTCCAATAGCCAAGATATGATATGGAAGCAACCTTAGTGTCCACTGATAGATGAATGGATAAAGAAGATATATATACCTCTCAGCATGAAAAATAACTCTCTATAAAAAATAATGGAATCTTGCCATTTTGACAATATGGATGGACCTGGAAGGTATTCTGTTAAGTGAAATAATTTAGCCAGAAAAAGACAAACACCACATGATTTCACTTATATGTGGAATCTAAATTAAAAAAACAAAAAACAAAAAACAAAACAGAGGAACAAACAAAGCAAAATGGAAACAAACACATAAAACAGAACAAACTGATGATTGTCAGAGGGGAGGGTGGTGGGGTAGACAAAATAGGTGAAAGGGATTAAGAGGTTCAATCTCCCCTTATAAAATAAATAAAACATGAGAAGGTAACATACAACATAGGGAATATAGTCCATAATATTGTAACAACTTTGTAAGGTGACAGATGGTAACTAGGCATATCGTGGTAGGTGTGAATGTGTAATTTTAAGATATCCATTTAAGATTATCTTAAAGTTGTTTCCTACTACAGCCATCCAACTTGGAAGTATAAAATTTAACCATAGTTGCACAGAATCAAATATCAAGTATTTCAAGAAGAATATGAATGTTATTTCTACTCTGAAGTTTAAGAACTACAGAGTAAGCAATACCTCTGCTACAGTGGACATCAATGTGTGTGAATAAAGCACACATTGAATGGAACCAAACTTAGTAGACGAAAGCCACGTCGACTTATTTCAATAGCCAGTACATCCAATTTCTCATTTTTAAGAGGATAGAGAAGTGGGCAGTGGGTTGGTGTCAAAACATGTAGCAGAGGAGGCTTCACAGCTTTGGAATGATTCTCAGTATACTCATAATCCCAATAAATTATACACTTTAAAAGAAAAGAAATAAAAGACGGGTGAAGTAGGTGAAGGGGATTCAAGAGTGCACTTGTCATGATGAACACCAGGTGATGTACAGAATTGTTGAATCACTATATCGTACACCTGAAACTAACATAACACTTATGTTGATTATACTGGAATTAAAATTAAAAATGTAATTTAAAAAAGTAAAGAAAAGAAGCTGTGTCCTTAATATCTGCAGATGACTCATTTGTTTGTTTTTGTATCATTGGTTTATGCACACATTTATTCAACATATACATTATATTCCAGGAATGAGGATGAGGGAGATAAAAGATAAGCTTTCTTCTCTAGGTCATTGATTCGAATAATAATTATAAGTCTTTTAGAAATGTGATGTATTATATCTAAATAGATATTTTCATTTGTCAGGTTTGAGTTTCTAAAACCTAAAAATACCTATCAATGAAATATACTCAGGGGTTCCTGGGTGGCTCAGTCAGTTGAACATCTGATTTTGGTTCAGGTTATGATGTCACAGTTCCTGAGTTTTGCCTTTTTTTTTTTTTTTTACTCTTTTTAGAGTTTATTTATTTTTGAGAGACAGAGCGTGAGCAGGGGCGG
>CM053578.1:11906447-12284829 GCA_028646485.1 Cryptoprocta ferox
TACCCAAGGGATACAGAAGTGCTGATGCATAGGGGCACATGTACCCCAATGTTCATAGCGGCACTTTCAACAATAGCCAAATCATGGAAAGAGCCTAAATGTCCATCAACTGATGAATGGATTAGGAAGATGTGGTTCATCTATACAATGGAATACTACATGGCAATGAGAAAGAATGAAATCTGGCCATTCGTAGCAACGTGGATGGACCTCGAGGGTGTCATGCTAAGTGAAATACGTCAGGCGGAGAAGGACAGATACCATCTGTTTGCACTCATAGGTCTAACAGGAGAAACCTAACAGAGGACCATGGGGAGGGGAAGGAGGAAAAAGAGTTAGGGAGAGAGAGGGAGACAAAGCAAGAGAGACTCTTGAATACTGAAAACAAACTGAGGGTGGAAGGGGGAGGGGGAAAAGGGAAGGGGGTTGATGGTCATGGTGGAGGACACTTGTTGGGAAGAGCACTGGGTGTTATATGGAAACCAACTTGATGTAAACTATAAAAAGAAAAGAAATATACTCCTATCTTTTTCTACATTTTGAAAACTAGCCAAGTGATCAGTGTAAGCTAAAGTGAGTCAAAATAAGCTGTTCTTGAAGTAACAGAAGGTTTTTAGGAATAACAATGCATCGCAAAATTATATTGTACTCAGCAGCAATTGTTATAACCATATGCTAAAATATCCACTTAAAATGTTCTCACAATGTGTTTTGAATCAGAATCACACCCCAGTGGTTCTTTCCTTTGTTGATCTTGACCTCTCCTTATAAGGCAGACGTTTTTGTTTTCTTTAGAGACACCATTAATTACCCAGATCTAAATTCAGTGAGTGGGAGTGTACATCTCAAAATTCTTACTAACAACATTGTATTTCTATTTTTATATATTTTTCATTTCTATTTCTTTTTTTTTTATTATTTTTTTATGTATGAACTCATGATCTACAGCTTGCCAGACACTCCAAACCTTCTGTAACATACAGAGAGAGAAGGATTGGGGAGTCGGATGGAGGGAAAGAAAACAAATGTTAGGGAAAGGAAAGGAGAGGAGAGAATAAGCACAAAAGAGAAAGAAAGATAAAAGGAAGAACAACATCAACAGGGAATGAGCTACCTGGGGTGGAGACAGCTAATCTAATATTGACAATAATCTGATTCTTTTTAAAACCATACTAGAGTGTCAGGTTTAGTGTAATATATCATTCTCACTCTCATGTGTCCTGAAAACTCTATTACCAAACATTGTCAATTTTGACCCAATACCCAATAAAGATGAAGTTTAAAATCATACTACCTAATCAATACCTGCCACAATATTTTGTTGGATTAATCAAGTTATTGCTGGATCTATATTAGTTGAATTTATATATTGTAGTTTACATTTGTCTCATCACAATTTACCAACTCAACCCATGATACTACACTTAAAAAAAATCTCTTTCCACTGGAGAAACATCATCAGTCTTTGGTTGTTTGTTTTCTTGTGTGGTCTATGATTTGCTAGTCTTTATTTTGCTACAGTTTTTTTGAGATTGGTTCCAAATTAACATATGTCCTACATGTTGGCATTTTTTCTAAGCCATGTTGAGTACCAAAGACCACTTAAGCTCTAACATAAAGTTGTAGGAAAGCAGTTTGTAGATGCTTTATTTTAAGTTAAATTTTCTCTTTGTAGGCTTGAATGTTTAAGGAATGTCTCATATATCACAATTGTAACTCTTTCTTCTAAATTATGAGCACTTGCTATTGATTCATCTGCTTTCCTTGGTTGAAAAATAAAGACCATAAATACCCTTCTTGTTTTAGTATAAGGCATCAGAAGCTAAACGTTCATGAATGATTTTGACAAGTATAATAAAAAACCATAATAAATGTATGAGCAGAAAGAAACAAAACAAACCTAAGAATTTACAAAGGAATTCTCAGTAATTGGGGATAATACAGTGAGTTATTTGATAATACAAAGGAAATATGCCATACGTAGACCAAGGACGGCAAATATCAATGTTTCAAAGGGCCATTAGAGTCACAGGAAGGGCCTTACAGAGTGCAGATTCCTGCTACATTCAAGACCTCCTGAATCAAAATCTCTAAGGGTAGAATCTGAGAAAGGTATATTTCAAAAAAATTGCTCAGGTGATTTTGTATAAAATCACAGCAAAACCTGGGCACCTGGGTGGCTCAGTCCTGACTGGGTGGTTAAGTGTCCAACTTCAGCTCAGGTCATGTTCTCATGGTTCATGAGTTTGAGCCCCACATTGGACTCTCTGCTCTCAGCACAGAGCCTGCCTCAAATCCTTTGTCTCCCTCTCTCTTTGACCCTCCCTCCTTCTCTCTCTCTCTCTCTCTCTCAAAAATAAGTAAACATTTAAAAAAAATCACAGCAAAACTTGAGAACCTATACTATGGAGGATAATTATACAGAAAAACTCTGAGGCATTACATTATTTCTGGATTGGGAAGGAAGAATGAGAAAAATAGGTATCATGTATTATGAGTCTGTTATGTGCAGTCACTGGATGATCAACTTTTTATACTCACATGGTCCCTTACAATCCGACCACAATTCTACATTGTAGATATCAGCAACTCAATATTAAAGGTGAGGATTCATGAGGTTGATTCTTTTTTAATCTAAACCACTGCTATAGGAAGGTACAGAACTGGAATTCATACTCAGATTTACCTGACTTTCTCATTCAACTCTACCAAACTAAGTTTTTCTTCACCAGTACTTACAAATGAATATTTTAGACACTGCTATTGCAGTGATTTTGTATCATGTCTGGGCTGTGCTTCAAGACCAAGAGAAGTACATCAGCAATTCTGAGCAATTTAGTCACCAGATGCTTTTTAAGACCATTTGCACAAGCCCTTTAGGTGAAAGTATCTTTCTCAGTTAGCAAGGTTTATACAAATATCCCAGAAAGACTGATCTAGGTTGTAGACCAGCCAACCACATTGTACATTGCCATCCTTATAATCCTGTAAAACCTTGTTGTTTAGAATACTATTACCCTCCCATCCAGCTGTCTTTCTCTCTGTATTCTTCAACATTTTTCAATATGAGTCATGGTTTCCCTGCACTATTTTTAAATTTAAAAAATAGGGACATCAATTTAATTGAAACCGGTAAAATGAGAGATGAATTACTATGATTTTATTGAAAAGCAGGAAATAAAATTAGTCTTTACAGCTAATTGTCTGCTCAAGAAATCTTAAGATCTTTGCCTGTGGCCATGATAGACACTACCTTCTACAAAGTCAGGAGAAAGTCAGGCTGTTAGGAGCCTACGCAAAGGTATGAGTTTCTATCTCACAATTGTTGTTGCAGTAATTTAGGAGTCAGTCTGAGGAAGGCTGCCCTGTAACTCTGTAACTAAAGCAGATAACGTTAGAAAAGAACTTTAGAAAAATGAGTGTGGTGAAGGAGGACACTGTAATGTACTTCAACATTGTACTGAAATACTGTCCCCCAGTCAGCTCCCTATTCAAAAGCCATCAGTGTCTCCAGCCTCAAAATACTCTGTAGCTGACCTCAAGCCAAACCTCTACAACGTCATCTCTTTCCATGCACCTGACACAAAACCCTTGATTCTAGACAGCCAACTTTTTCACTCCTCCAAAAATATCCCTTCCTCATTCCTACCTTCCCCTCTTCATATGGCATTCCTTCACCTCTGCCTGCAATCCTCTGCACTTAGCCAGTAAATACCTGTTCCTCAAGTTACCATATCTGAAACTCCTCCCCCACTCCTTGAAATCCCCTTGGATCCTAAAGAGGAGTCTTTCTTAAAACCTTATCCTTAAGATTTTATCTCCACTACTTTTTTGTATCTATATTTGTTTTTATTTATTGGCCTTTAATACATGCCTCATTATCTCAACTGGACTTTAACCTCTGTGATCTCAGATATCTCATTTTTCAGCTATCAAATTCTCCAGTATGCTCTGGATTTTGTAGATGTTCACTCATTATTTGTTGATTGATCACCTACATGCTATAAACAGCTTTACACTGCATGGAAATAAAAGATGTCAAAGTGCCAAAGACATATTGTTTCTACTTTTGCAGATGGGGAAGGTGGATAACTATAATTAGGAACAAAAGAGAAACATAATGAATCAATTTGATAGCAAATAATAACACAGAAGATAAGTAGGCTTTCCTTTTCTCATATAGTTCAATGGAACAATGTAGATAAAGAATGATGGAGGAAGAGATAAAACTATTGTAATTACAGTTGCCTTCAATTTCATCATATTAATTCAGAAACCCTTGCAAATGTACTCCACAGGAGACAGAAAATGATGGATGTGCCAAATTACCACTTCCTATAGCAATGTGGGGGTATTTCTCAAATTGATTCTTATCAATGGGCAAAGCAGGACCAGAAAATTAGTGTCACTGAAGTGAAACCTTTTCAATTTAATTATATCAGGTGAAACCATGAAACTGAAGCTGAGTATTTACAAAACAGAATTTATAACTTTGAGGAGATTAGCCCGAAAAATAGTTTCAGAAAACAGATGAGTTATACACATGGCCGGATGAAAGCTAAAAGAAACAATGTATGTAGAGCATGTGCATGATTTGGAATGGCCTTTATTCTCCATAGCTTTCTTTATTTGGAGAAAAAATCTGCACCATATAATTGTGAATAAGTATTTGCTGAATACCCAATGTTTCTCAGATACTGGTGAGGTCCTGTGGTTGAGTTATGAATACGGCACAGCTCCTTCCATCAAATAAAGTTGGTGGGTGATTGAAAAGAATAAGTGAGAATTTTAAAAAGGTGGTGAGTCCAATGATGCAAATAAGTGCAGTGATGGAAAAGGTTGCAGTATAAGTGGAGTCAGGAATTTCATCTCACGGTAAGTAACATATGAATGTTGTCCCAGTAGCAAAAAGAACAAAGGATGTTAGGACAGGCCTGGCAGAGGGGACAATATGTGTGCAAGAGCAAGAATAAGGTCATGTTATATCATATTTCTTTAAGATTTATTTGTAAAAACTATGGAACTCCTGAAAAATTGACATGAGAATAAGCCTCCTTGACATACATCTTGGTTATGAAATTTTGGATATAATGTCTAAAGCCCAGGGAATGAAATAAAAAATAAACAAATGGGACTGTATCAAACTAAAAAGCTTCTGTACAGCAAAAGAAACCATCAACAAAATGAAAAGATAACCTAAGGATTGGAAAAAAAATATTTTCAACCTATGTATCTAATAAATGGTTAATATCTAAAATATATAAAGAACTCGTTCAACTCAATAGTGAAAACGAAACAAATAACACAATTTAAAAAGTTGTATTTTTTTTAGGAAAAATGTCCTGAATAAATATTTTTCCAAAGAAGTTATCTGAAAGGCCAACAGGTGCATGAAAAGGTGTTCAACATTCCTAGTTACTAGGGAAATGCACATTAAAACCACAGTGAGATATCACCTCATGCCTGTTAGAATGGCCATCATCAAAAAGACAAGAGATAACAAATGCTGGTGTGGATGAGAAGAAATGAGAACCCTCATGCACTGTTGGTGGGAATGCAAACTGGTGCAGCCACTGTGGAAAACAAGATTTTTTCCTTGTTTTCAAGGAATTAAAAATAGAACCACCATATAATTCAGCAGTTCCACATCTGGTAATATATCCAAAGGAAACAAAAAGAGTAACTAAAGGATATCTGCACTGCCATGTTTATGGTAGCATTACTTACAATAACCAAGACATAATAACAATCTAAGTACCCATCAATTGATAGATCAAGGTGTACATGTATATGCATGCTATATGTAACATACATATATATATATACATATACACAACATATATATTTTATATTATGTATAATGCTATGTATAATATAATAATATATAATAGGATATTATTCAGCCATAAAAATTGAGGAAATGTTACCACTTACAACAACATGGATGGACCTTGAGGACATTACATAAGTGAAATAAGATATAAAAAGACAAATACTGTATAATATCACTTATATGTGGAATCTAAACAAAACAAAACAAAAAACCCCAACATACTCACAGAAAAAGAGATCAGACTTGTGGTTACCAGAGGTGGGGGCTGGGGAAGGAGTAGTTGGAAAGGAAGGTGGGTATAAGCTACAAATTTCCAGTTAGATGATAAATAAGTACCAGGGATGTGATGTAGAATATGGTGACTACGGCTAACACTGCTGTATGATGTGTAGAAGAGTTAAGAGAGAAAATCCTAAAAGTCCTCATCGCAAGGATGATTTTTTCTTTTTTTCCCTTTCTTTCCTTTTTCTCATATCTATATGAGATGATGGAAGTTAGTTGAACCTAGTGTCATCATTTCACAATATATGTTATATGTAAATCAAACAATCATATCATATGCCTTTAAGTTATACAATGAACCGTATCAATTATTTCTCAATAAAAGTGGGCGGGAGGGAGAAAATGTGGTATATATGTACAATGGAGTATTCTTCAGCCTTAAAAAGAGAAGGAAAGCCTGCTATATACAACAACGTGGATGGATCTGTATGACATTATGTTAAATGAAGTAAGGTGGATACAGAAGAATCAATACTTCAGCCAAACTCATAGGAGCAGAGAATAGAATGGTGGTTGCCAGGGGCTGAGGGGAGGGGGAAATGGGGAGTTGCTGTTTCAAAAGAACGTGTCTCCTGGCCAGGTAGGATGTTCAAATGAATGCAATGTTTGGTCCACATTTTGTTACACATAAAATCATTTATTATCATCAGGCACAAAACTGGATACCTTTGGAAGCTAAGTTTTGTGCAATTCCTGCTCATTTTCTTTTTCATTCAACAACAAGTACTTGCAAAATTCACTCCAATTCAAATGCAGTGATATTCTGATGGCAGAACCAGTCAACTTTCTAGATAAATCAGGTTCAGAATTTTCCACTGAATGAAGTGGTACATTACCAAGTGAAGATCTGCATTTAAGGTGCTGCTCCAAAGGTATTAAGTTTGTAAGTTAACCAGATCCTGCATCCCGTTTACACTTAAAACAGAAAAGCTTCTCTAAACCTTTAGTCAATCTTGTGTCTTAAATACTTGTCATTTAAAAAAAAATTTAGGGGCACCTGGGTGGTTCAGTTGGTTAAGCGTCTGACTCGATTTGAGCTCAAGTTGGTTTCACAGCTTGTTCTCTCTGTCTCTCTCTCAAAGTAAATAAACAAAACGTTAGCAAATTAAAAAGAAAATTTAATTCTAAACCCCAAATATGCAAATTTTTTACCTTCTTTGCCAATTTAGATAATGACTAAATTTTCCATTTTCCATTTTCCATAGGTGATTTAGGAAGGTAATAGGATACTTCAAATATTAAGTGACTGCCACTGGGGTTTAGATTAAAATTAGCTTACACACATATACATCCTATTGCCCATACAGAATTCTATTAAGCTAAATAATGCAGAACTATTCCTCCATAAGAAAAAGTTTCCTGGTTTTGAGGTAGTTCACGAGGCAAATAGACATGTAGACCACTAACTATAGCATGCAATAACAGATAAACAACTGCTGATTTGACTATAGTTCAACTATAACACAGAAAAAATATTCAAGCTGATTGGAGAGGCTGGAATTAGGAAAACTTTTAAAAGGACATGATATTTAATTGATTATTGCTTAATATGTAGTAGTTCAACAAGAAGGAGAAAAAGAAAATTTCAGACCAAGGGAATAATATCAATAAAACAAAAGATGCTAAGATTTCAAACTACAACAGTGGTGGCAGGAGTGAAGACAGTTTCCTAACACTTTCCTTTCCAGCTTAGAGGTATAACTGACAAATAAAAGTATATATATTTAAAGTGTACAGTGTGGTGATTTGGTAGGTAACACATACACAATGATATATTTACCACCATCAAGAGGCATACTAAAATTCAGTCTTTTTGTTTTGGATTAACCAATCTGGCCTTAGGTTGGGAACCTCAAAGTAATCCACCCATGGACCTTAATAAAGGCATATGACCGGGTTCTCCCATTCTCTCTGCCTGCACCCTGCCTTGATCTCCCCATATGGCGCCTCAAGACACACTATGTACTTCTTGCAGGAGGTAATTAAACTATGAGTAATAAACTTCTCTCCTTCAATTCCCTTGTGGTTTTTTGTTGAACCATGGCTCACCCTCTGACACTGTGAAGCTCTACTTAGCAAACATTAATTTAACAAAGTCACAACCCTCTCACTACTTCACTGGGCTACTTCCTTTATTAAAAGATGCAATTACTGAGATAAATGACAGGTGGATGTGCTTTCCCCCCATTCAAAGTGATATTCCAAATTTACGCATTTGTTTGTAAAGTGCCTGAAAATTGCTGTTCATGTTTTAATAGGCAGATGGGCTATTCACAGATTAACCCCCAAATCTCAGTGGGCTAACTTGACAAAGTTTATTTCCCAAAGTTGTCTAATGTGGGATGAGGGTTATTCCACACAGAGTTAGTACCATCATGTAGCTACATCATCTGGAACGTATGGCTTCCAACATTCATGGAAGAGAAAGCATAGATGTGGTGTACCAGCTTTTAAATGCTTACTCTCACAGTCCAATGACCAGAACTAATCACATGTTCTCCTCCTAACTATAACACAGGCTGAGAAATGTAGAGTTGCAGATAGAATATTTGCTGAGCAATACTACCTATCATTGACTTTTATGGATAAATTAGGAATTAATGTGAGTTGCAGAGTGTGTTCTTGCAGCGAGTTCTTTGTTCAAATTATACAGTTCAACAGGCCATCATATACAAAGGATATGGCTACTGGGTGGTCTAGAGAATTGCACAACACTTTTTGAGGTGTGGCAGAATTTTACCCCAGAGAAGGTTGACTAAGTGCAATTTGCAACTGGGGTTGAGGCTCTCAGGGGACAATTCAGCTCCTATATGTAAGGGATGATTGGAGTTAGCCTCAAAGTAAGGAGGAATGGCATAGCTTAGAAACTGTCAGGCTTCTGTTGACCTGTTCCTACCCTTACATAGCTTTATGACAACCTCATGTAGAGGCCAAATATGCCATGTGGTAAGTGACCTGGAAGCGTTTAAGAGCCTTGGATGGGGTTAAACCTTGTGTTTGGCTTCATAAACACTATTTTCTTGTCAACTAACTTAGATAAACAATTACCCAATTGCACATTTTTGTTTAATTTTTTGTTTTCATTTTAGATACTTCTGTCAATCAAGACATCAAAAATATATTTTAGGTCTTTGAGACATGAAATATTTCCCCTATGTTCTTAGTAACTGACCATGAGAAACGTGGCAGAAAATATTCTGGAAGTAAATGTACTCTTGAATTGCTTCTGTGAATGAAAATTTTAAAAATAGTCTTCAAAAAGTTTTATTATTTTGTGTGTGTTTAAGAGTGTACATTCTTATCCATATGCATACCTGCAAACAGTCCTTTTTGCCTTGAAAATCCATGATCTTTCTGCTTTGTTTAAGCTTAATATAGCTCTGAATGGCCTAGCATGACTGTGTTTGGAGAGCCATGCCCTGAGGATTTTTCATTTCATACATCATTTACAACTGGCCCAGGTGACCTCATATATTCTGGACCTATATTCTTTCAGCACAGAAAGTTAAAGTAAAGAATGTATTTATCCATAAAAAAAATCTGGACCAATCATGAACGCCTCTTTTTTTCCTAATATTCTTCTTCACCCCATCAGCTTCTTAGCTAACCAGAAAAAAGAAAGGCTGATACTCCTCCACGATACAAACCAAATTTCAGATTTCACTACTGTCGCTTGTTTATGTGAAGGAATTCATCTCTCTCCTGCATTCTGACTTGCTGCCTCAAAACTATCACTGAAAAAAAAGAAAAGGTTGAGAGAGAAATACCATCAGGCCATTTTCCAATCAAACATTTCTGTGTCCACAGTCCCAGAGTTCAAGACAAGTCTTTTCAAAGTCAACAACCTAGAATTACCATGAGGGAAGGGGCTGCCTTTCCTTGTAGGATTGAAAAGTTTTTAGTCCAAGACCAAATGTTAGTAATGATGTGGAAGTGATGCACATTAATAGCTAGACACTTGCAACTTCTATACTTCCTAAGACAGGCTCTTTATTCATCCTATCCTATTGGATTTTTACATGTACAGTTATAAGTAAAACAGTTTGGCTTGTGACGTAACAATGATGATTTGGTGAAGAAAAGACACCATCTATTTTAGAGGCTGTTCAACAGTTAGAGAGACTGGATAGAGTATGTTGAAACTGCACAGTTCATAGATCTTTGTGCTGTTTTTCTCTACACTCTCAGAACCCCTGATGACCCCAAAACAATGTAAATTTATGAGGTCTTGGATTAACCAGTGTTTTCTTCAATATAATACCTAAATCTCAAACAACAAAAGAAAAATAGATAAACTGGACTTTATTAAAATTAAAAAACTTTTGTGCTTCAAAGAATACTATTACAAAAGTGAAAAGACAATCCACAGAGTGGGAGAAAATATTCATAAATCATAATCTGATTAAGGCCAATATCAAGAATATACAAAGAACTCTTATAATTCAACTGTAAATAGGCACTAACCCAATTGAAAAAGGGCAATGATTTTTTTTAATAGACATTTCTCCAAAGATGATGTACAAATGGCCAATAAGTACATGAAAAGATGCTCAGTATCATTAGATATCAGGGAAATGTAAATCGAAACAATAATGAGATACCATTTCATTTTAACTAGAGTGGCTATAGTCAAAAAGTCAGATAATAACAACGGTTGGGTAGAATTTGTAGAAATTAAACTCTCACACATTGCTGTTGGGAATGTAAAATGGCAATCACTTTGACAAACAGTCTGGCAGTTCCTCAAAACATTAAACATAGAGTTATAATATGACAATAGGAACAATTCTACTCTTAGTTATACACCCAAGAGAACTGAAATCTATTCACACAAAAATTTGCCCCAGGGTATTCATGGCAGTACTTTTCATAGTATCCAAAAGGTAAAAACAATACAAAGATTCTATCCACTAACGAAGGCATAAATGAAATGTAATATATCGACACAAGGGATTATTAAGCTATATAAAGGAATGAGGTACTAATTCACCCTTTTACATGAATGAACACTGAAAATATTATGGCGAATGCAAAAAGCCAGAAAGAAATCTACAATTAGTATCACTCCACTTATATGCCATGTCCAGAATGGACAAACGTATAAAGACTAAAAATATATTAGTGGTTGCCAGGGCCTGGCGATAGAGAGAAGTAGAGGAAATGGTATTTGCACATGGGCATGAAGTTTCTTTCGGGGGTGATAAAATGTTCTGGAATTACATAGTGGTAATGGCTGTCCAGTCTTGTTAATATATACAAAATCATCAATTTTTACCTTTTAAAATAATGAGTGCTGTTGTATTGAATTATAGCTCAATAAAAATTTAAAAAATTAATAAGATTTGACATGCCAGTCTAATTATTTACCTATCAATATCTTGTGTGGTGCCTACTATTTAGTAGACATGTAATAAGGTTTTGATAAAGGTATACTTCCTGTCAATTTCTTTTTATATTGGTTCCTCTGGTAGTGTCCCTTATGCTTTGCCTTTACCCCTGAGATACCCATTGTACTTTTCTCAGCCTCTTTAGTCCCACCAGAATTTTTCTATTCCACACATTTAGTCTTTCATATCTTTGATGTGCATTCCAGAAAAAAAAAGAGAAAAAAAAATCACTGACTCATTCACCTCACAAAACTATCCTGATGAGTGCCTGGGAGAAATGGTTCAGGTTCCTTCTATCTAGAGGGTCTATCATTCTGTGGTAATTCTGTCTCCAATGTTGAATTTCTACCACCCTTTTTTCATTCAAAAATATTATTAGAAAATGCCCATGTTTTTAAGATTAATTATCAAAGTTGCTGTGAGCTGGACATAGGTGGGCTAACAGTACAATCTCCAAGCAGGGCTGTAGCTGGGAGTAAAAGATCCTAAGCAGGGAAAGATGAAGAAAAAACAGACAAATGAACAAACACACATTAGTCAAACAACAAGATCATATGAAAACATTTTTTAACTGGAATAAGAACTGGAAACTTATTGCAAGATGCAGCCTCGCTGAAAAAGACTGGAAGACATAATGTCAAACAGAATTGCTGGGATGTGTGGGTTGAGAAAGAAGGTACTGAGTCTCAGTAGTGCTTTGCTTCACCAAGATTTTATTGGACAAGATGATTACTTATCCTGGAAAGTCATTTCAATATTCTTAGTCACCATCTAGATCTGTCCATTGACAAAGTTGATTAAGACAACTAATATAAGGCATACTTGGCTCTAAAATTCACCAACCTTCTTATTTTAGAAGGTTCTACTCTCCTCTTGGTCAAAACTTTCTTTAAGGGGATACCTAGATGACTCAGTCAGTTAAGCATCCAACTTCGTCTCAGGTCATGATCTCACAGTTCATGAATTCAAGCCCCGTATCAGGCTCTGTGCTGACAGCTCAGAGCCTGGAGTCTGCTTCAGATTCTGTGTCTCCCTCTCTCTCTGTCCCTCCCCTGCTTGTGCTCTGTCTATCTGTCTCTCAAAAAATAAATAAACATTAAAAAGTTTAAAAAACCCTTTCATTAAGGATAAAGGGTGGTTCAAGGCTGGGGGACGCACAGAAAGCCATTAAAGGAAATGTGAAGTTCAGAACTGTGAAAGGTCTGACATACCATGTCTGACAACCTCCTGCAAGCTAACAGGTTAGTGTGCTAGGCACACATTTACAGAAGGGGAAGCACCAGACCTCTGAGTCTGAGCACCTTATCAGTACTGCTTCCCAAGCTCCCATTCCCCATGGGACCACACACTGAGGGCTTGATGCTACTTGTGTGTAGCAATTAGGAGAAGTTAGGAGATAACAGAGCTCACATGGGATACAAATCTTTCCTCCTCCCCTGGGTTGATGGAGCACGAGAGAGAGAGAGAGAGAGAGAGAGAGAGAGAGAAGAATGGTTAGTGGGAGAAAGAGACAGCCTTTTACTCTGGGATGCATTGCAAGGGGAAGACAAGGTCTCTAGCTGTATAACACTTAGAATGTAAGCAAATAGCTCTGGAGTACACAGATGTTTTAACTTCTAACTTCCAATGCATGTTTACCATTCAAATCCTTTAACTCAGGTTACAAGTATTCTTTATTCAGAAAATCCAGGCTTTTCAGAAATGTGAAAATATTCGTGGAGAGTTTTTCATCAACAGAAGGCATTAGGATTTCCTGAGATTTAAAATAAACAGATCACAGGGATTTGGGGGTGTTCATGTGGAGGTAAAGAAAGAAAAAGAACTTTGCCTTTATATAAACAAACTTAGTCCACTAGAGCTGAAGCAAAAGATGGTATTTTGTTGTGAAACATACAATAACAAAATAAATGATAGTATTAATGGTATACTCAGGAATTCCAGCATGTAAGTTACTGGCATCATCTCTGATGCTATTTTTGTGATATGTTTTGAAACACTTTGCATGTATACACCTATTTGACATTTTTCACACTTCGTGTAGGAGTGCACATGGCTACCATGTTTTCTTGACTTGATGACTTATCCAGTGAGATATAATATTATATCTGATCTCAACTCCTATTTTGGCATACCTCTCTCTGTCCCTTGTCTTAGGGGCTCCATATTGTATTACAAATAGAAACATGCAACATCCCTCGGAAAGCCAGATCCATCCAGGTCTCATTGACACAGATTCTGTTCTAGTGAGAGTCACATTGATGATATAATTGATCAAGCTAGACTATCATGTCTTGCCTGAAACCTTAACCCTGTTCTTGGAGATATTTTGATTCATCCATTTCATACTTCCAGGGTTCTCTTTGAATACACTCATGATTGCCAGTTGACTGATCTGAATCTTCTTTTTGGCTGCTGAATATACTTGGTCTATTTCAAAGGATCAATGCCCATTCTTTGGAGCAGATGTTAATGAAGTCATTGTCATGCTGGTGGCACACTACTATCTATGCTTATTCATCCACTTGGGATTTAAACATCTCTCTCTTCCTGTTTTTGATTTCTGTGCTTTTTTTGAGAGGGTCTTATTTTCATGAATCATTCCTATTGCTTTGACTCCTTTCTTCTTCCAAACTGCCATCAGCTTCCCACTGGTGGAGGCAGCAACAAAACATAAATGATAGGAGTCCTGGCTTTGTTCCTGAAGAGTATTAGCAAATTTCATCATCAGACTCCCGCATTACCCAAGATCCTTATTTATAGGAACTAGTGATAGCCCAGTAGGATTCAAATTAAACCAAGTAGCCAAGTGTAGTTATCCCACACCAAATTTTATAACCAAATTCAGTTGGCTTTCTCTGCAGGAATTGCTTGAATCATTGATGCCTAAAACACTCATGAGCATGTCAAAGGTGTAGGATTCTCCCAGGGGTGCATATGATTTTTATTCATTCTTGTAATGAAAGGCCTATCTCTTATAAATTTATTCATTTCCTCAAGATGGTTATCAGCAAAATGGAGATGGGCAAAGATCATTTCAAACCTGTCTCTCCTCATGGCATTTGTGACTAGGCTGTGATGCACATCCAGAGGATTCTATCAAAACAAACTCCTCTTCAGGTATAGAACACATCTCCTTAAAATCAAAAATCTCAAAACACACTTCAGTTTCTTGAAGTGAGCTTCAGGTATGGTTTTATTTGAGTACCGTAACTGATTTCATTCACAATGAAGTTAATTATTTCCTTATCCAGAAATAATTTAAACAGTTCCTCAGAACACAGATACTAATTTTAATTTTTTAAATTTGAAAATCTGGCATGGGTCGCCTTGGAAAACCTGGGCTCATGTCTTTTTGGGTCCATTTCTGTAGAGGAACTCTTTACTCCTTGGTGTCTCTCTTGCAGGTTCTATTCCTGGGTCAGAGATGCTACCACCTGGATGGTAATCCGTTGGAACTACAGTACCTACAATATGCTCCTGGGTAACTCGCTCACATTGCCTGCTTTTCTTCTTCAGGGTGGGCCCCTGTGGTGTTGTCTGGGGGTTGAGACGAAGGTGGAGATGTAGATGGACTGGTCCTTTGATTTTGAGGTATCTTTCTTCTTCTAGTGCATTCAGAATATCTATCAGCTTCACAGGTCATCCAAAAATGATGGCAAGGCTCTCAGGCAATAGGTCTTTGAAATACAGGTTGTAAGTTATTGTGGAAAGAGAAGTGAGCCAGAACTGGGCCAACTTGACAATATTTTTTAAGGAATTCAGACTCAGGAGAGAAGGCTGCTTGCAATGCTTCCATTCAGAATCATCACCTTGGCTGCTGCTGAGATGAGATCATGATTACAGACTCAAAATGATCAAGGTGGTGCAGTTCATTTATTTAAAACTTTAATCACCACGCCTTATACATATCTTTGTACCAAAGAGTTTACAAGAGTTTAGGGAAAAGAAACTAAATGTCTTGAAAGATCAGGATACAATACAATTGAATATACACAAGTATAGACCAGAATACAGTGAAAGTTTGAGTATGGATATTGACTTGAGTTCATGAGTTTGCATGGAACACTGGTTTAGGGTGGTTGGCAGTATATTCAGTTTTTGGAAATGTTTGGTGGTGTGATAGGGTAAAAAAAAGCATATTGCTTATTTCCTCAAGAAATTGCATCCTTCTTCAAGACCTGGCCTAAACACAATCTGGTCTACCAAAACAAAAGTCTAACCTTCAAACACAGTGAGTGAAAACAAAATCGGCTCTCTGAGGGTAGAGTCATGGCTGTTGGCCAAAGAAATATGCCTTGTGAAAATGATGATCAAAGCCAATTCTGTTTATACAAATTTCCTCTGTCCCCGTCTTTCCTTCCCTCCTTCCTCTCTCTCTCTCTGTCTCTCTGTCTGTCTCCCCCAAATGAACTGTGTGATTATATGAGAACAGGCAACTCTCTCAACCCTTTTGTATTCTTCCATGGAGAAATGTTGGAATTTATCTATAGGACTTTTAAAGCACTTTTCAATTCTAAAATTTTATGCTTAGTTAAAATAATTAGTCATTGGTCTATTTTTCCAATAACCTAAATTTGGATAGTGGAAAACTAATAAATCAATACCAAACTGATAACTAATCAATTGAATATCAGATTGATAACAATTCCAGAAGTTCTCATATTTGAGCTATTTTAACCAAAATAAGTAAGAAAGATGAAGGAATTCATCTCTATATTTTGCAGTAGGTTGGCTTTATTTGAAATAGTTTTCAATGATTCCTTATATTTTTCCATACCAAAGATAGGCCCCGCACAAAACGAAACATTTGGAAAAAGTATTTCACCATCTCACAAAAGAGAGAGAGAGAGAGAGAGAGACTCATGGCTTTTCACAGACTTCCTCTGGAAGCAAAATTTCATGACAAATCTATAATCTATCCCAGTTTAAGAATATATATATTTTTAAATATATATATTCATATATATGATATATATATATAATTGATTATTTAAGCACTTACTAGGTAGATCACGCACTACAAAGGGAAATGTAAGGATCACTAAGGGGTATTAAAGACACCGTTGCCTTGAAAGTGCTGAAGATCCATTTGGTGACAGAAAACACGTTCATAAAGAATAGCAAACAAGACATCACGTGAGACATTACAATAAACCCTACAGAAGCACATAGAAACAAGCCACACAAAAATACGGGATGAGGCATCTTGGATCCAGTTATTCCTGGTCCAAGGATTTCAGCGAAAGAAGGAGATTATGGACACAAAAATATTCTGCACCAGTTTGAAAAATCCCCCCAAAGAAATCTCTAACCTCTCTTCTCCATCACCCTCAATGACACTGCCTAAAATAAATCCCATCTCTCCGGAACTTCAAACGTCCTTGCCTGAGTTCTAGAAGTGGCAGAAGACTTACCTGGAGGCGGATGCTGTGACTGAGCCCCTGAATTACAGGCTGCAGCCGCCTGCTCAGCCCCAGGAACCCCGTTCATTAGAGTGGAGGGGCGTGGTCTGAGCATCCTGACCGCGTCCAGGCAAACTCGGAGGATGTGAATTCAAAGAAGGAAGAAAGATCTCAGCTGCCAAATGAAAAACGTTCTGATTGCTGTCAGCCTAGAGAAAACAAAACAGGGTATGCAAGTAGAAAGTTTTTCTTTTTTCTTCTTTCCTAACCTACCTTCCTTCCTTCCTTCCTTCCTTCCTCCCTCCCTCCCTCCCTCCCTCCATCCCTTCCTTCCTTCCTTCCTTATTCCTTCCTTTCCTACTTTCTTTCCTCCCTCCCTTCCTCCCTCCCTCCCTCCATTTCTTCCTTTCCTCCCTCCTCCTTTCCTTTCTTCTCTCCCTTCCTTCCCCCCTCTCTCCCTCTCCCACCACTTCCTTCCTTCCTTCCTGAAATTAATTTTAAAATCTCCCAATAATCCATAGGTAGAGAAGAAAAAGGCCCCGCTTCTTTTCTTAGGTGGTTTGTCATTTCAGGCAAGCTAGCCTCTTAGGCCCCCAAGCACCTCCGTCAGCCTCCAACAAAGCCAACCCAAAAAACAAAGGTAAAGAAAATTGAATGCTTTTGAAGGTCAGCAAGGCCTATCAGGGAGGCACTAAGAACACATCTGCCGCTTTTTAAATGCATTCCTGAAAGCCAGGCGCTCCTTCCCTCACAGAAGCCAGAAAAGCTCTTTGAATTCCATGGGAAAAGAAACCCTTATTTCAAAAATAAACTTTGAAGTTGTTTGAAGATGAAAGAGGAGACTTGCCTCTGAGCCACAGCTGAAGCAGTGGGGAGGGACTACCGGTATTTTGAAATATGCTTCAGAGAAACTTATTAGAATTTAAAAGGACTGTGCAAACAGATCCCCTATGGCTCTGTCCCACTGAAAGTATGTGACAGGGTTTTAGGAGCATAACCGAGGCTAAGGTTGATGCTGACTACTATCAAAGTCTTATTTGATTATACAAAATGATTTCTCATTCAACTGAGAATGTAAAAAGCAATTATTTCAGAAACTTACCTGTGAACTGAACTCTACTCACTCTCTGAATGTGATTTAATATTAGAGAGACAAGAAGGGAGAGGCATTGCATTTAGCATGATCATGGTTCACCCAACACATTACAAACAATGTTCCCTTTGACAGGCCTTTGCTTTTCCTGTTGGTTCCAGATAGAACCATCCTAACTTACAAAATAATAAATAGAAACCTAGCTTTTGGTGATCAATTATCTTAGGAATCATAAAAAGCTCTTCGTAGGGCTTCCATTAATTGAGCACTTACAATAACAGAACTCAAGTGGTTCGCCTCATGGGGTGTATCAAATTGAACATGACCCAAGGAAATGTTGAAAGCAAAGGACTTTTGATTACTTGTTGCAAATAAGGAGACAGGGAGATAGCTCTCAAAGCACTGTGTCCCTGTGGGGTCAGTACAGGAAGCTTTTATTGAGTGTATTAGGGGGTATCGGCAGGGAGCTTGCTTAGACAGTTTTGGTCCAATTGCACATGCGTGGTATGTCAATATGCTAGTGCATATATCATATGTTCTAAAATGGCAGAAAAATTCTCCCATAAGAGATCGTAATGTTGTCATGAGCTAAAGGTAACTTCAGGTCAATTCAGGGGGGCTTCTGTGCAGGTCCTCAGATCCATTCTGGCTCAAACTGGCTCACGTATGGGGCTATCGGGTGAGACACATTTAACAAGAGGCTGACAGGTTAAACACCTATTTGGGTGTTTCCTTGACTGGAATTGTTGCTTCTGCAAAACAAAACACATTCCTTCCCCCCCCCCACCCCGCCCCGCTTTGTCTCTTACCCTCCTCCCTTCTGCCAATAGCTTTCAGCTGGCAGCTTTGAGTAACTTCCCACTGCGTCCTATCTAACATTACAATGTACTGTGTTTTAGGTGATATATAATTATTGTAAAACTTAGGATTGTGAGTAACTTGGTCTGTAAGTGTTCCACAAGATAAGCAAACATTTCTAATAAATTTTAACTTGATAAATGAGAGATGTCTTGCAATGCAAGTAGTATGTGACGCTGAAGTCCCATGATCACAACTGAGTCAATGGTTCTTGAAATTCACTTTGATATATGAGTGCTTTGGATAACAAGCATGTTTTGGGAACGAATTATGCTTGCAAACCAAAGTTTTGCTATATCTAAATTGGTATACACCAATATAGATATTATATTCCAGGTAAAAATACACACACACATATACATGTATATATTTCCTCCTCTTACCAATCTTGAAAGGTGGATGTTATTAATCCTAATACACAGATGAAGAAATTGAGATTCATTGAGATGAAGCAATTTCTTCTGATACATTCAATGTCAAGGAACAGAACTTGGACTTTAATTCAGAATAAAATTATTCTTAACTTTTATAATAATGCCAGCAGATTAAAGATGGAAAACTGTCACTATATCCACCTTCATCTTTCATCAACTTTCCTAACTGTTAAAATGCTACACTGGTCCAAATATTAAAGATTGTCATGCGCAGAACTGAAATGTCATCATTTCTCACCACTTTAGCTATTACATGACACTGATGTGACCAATGAGAGTTACCAGGCAGAAAGTAGAGATTTATGTGGGCCACAGAAATAAGGGATTAGTACCCACTGAGTACTTGGTATATTGGCAAAAAACCATTTGGGTGGCAGATTTTACTTTCTTTTTCCTTTGGCAAAACACAGAAATAGGCTTATAATGAATAGTTTTAGGAGGAATTGAGTGATATTTAAGTATATTTGTGATAATGTGCCTAAAATTTTTGGAATATTTTCCGACATATATTCCCTTCTTTATAATTTGCATTTTAGCCCCACAGCTTCTATGATGTTAGGACAGGGCCATGAAGTTGGATTAGGAGAAAAGAAAGATGTGTCCTAAATGAAGGGGAAGTAGAAGAGGAGCCTAAGGGACAAGAGGTTAGATGTGAGTGGTCTAGCTTCTAAACACGGAGGGTTAAAAGTCCCATAGTGGATTCAAAACAATAGATGAGGGGGCATTTGGGTGGCTCAATCAGTTGAGTGTCCAATTCTTGATTTTGGCTCAGATCATGATCCTACGGTTGTCAGATCTGGCCCCACATTGGAATTCTCTCTCTCTCCCTCTCTCCGTCCTTCTCTTGCTCATGCTTTCTCTCTCTCTCTCTCTCTCTCTCTCTCTCTCTCTCTCAAAATAAATCTTAAAAAAAAGATTCTCTCTCTTCTCTCTCCCTCTGTCTCTCTCTGGGGAAAAAAATAAGATGAGTTCTGAAGCAATCTTGGAATCCTAGGGAGGGTCTTGCTCTTGTTTCTCAATGCCCATTTTAGAGTGAGTTCAACTTCCTGAGGGCAGCCTTCTACTCAGCATGATGCAACAACTAACCACTAACCACATGTTGCTGACCAAAAGGTAGATTTGAAGTAACTTGAGGGAAATGAGCCTGGATAAATGGGAAGCTTCCCAGAGAACTGCAACCCAGAATCCAGCCCAGGAAAGAGAAAGCAGAAAAGAGGTCTAAGACCCCAAGCATAAGTTCACTACTAGAGACTTCTAGCTACAGGGGACGTGGACCTTAGGACTAGAGGGTATAGCACAGCACATGGACCTCAGAGGTATATGCAGGAGTCACAAGACACACAACTCAGGAAATATCACCTCAGATTACCCAGTGACCCTACAAGCTGAGAGGACATAATCTAGGAGACAAATGAAGATCTGAAGAACAACACATGGACCAGAAGGATAATGGAGCGCCCTCTCTCTGATACCAGGATTGATTATATTAACCTTTATCTTACTGCCAACCTCACATTTACTCATAGTGTGTTCAACTTTTGTTCCATGTCCATGTCCATACGTGTGGAAAAGTAAAAGTGAGGGAACACTAACATTTATGTTATAATATGCAGTTTCCAAAACGATGCTCTATGCATAAATTAGGTATGGAACTTTACTTTTTTGTAATGGGAATATTACCCTCACTCTAATAGTTGACCGGACCACTATGCTTGGGCCCACATGCTTTGATTGCCAGAGGTTCACCCTACCCTCTTGAACAATGCACCCCTATCCAATATGCCTATGGATCTCTGGGTGTCCATTAGAGTGCAGCATGGGCAGAGGCTACTCTTGCTCACTCCTAATTCATCAATTTGAAAACAAGGCCAGGGCCTGCTTCATGAACAGAAGGACTGGCTTCCACACAATGAAAGCACTCTTGTCAATAATGTGGCTTCTGGTGTCCGCATGTTTCTTAGGACGTTGTCTAAACTTCATCGTCTTGGGGACCAAGGACCACTCTCCCTATCTCCTTGTCTATTCAGTCCTAACTCTCACTCTCTGGTATGATGCATCAGAGGCAAAACCACACACTGGTTAACATGGTTGGCTCTGAAGCCAATGTATCTGGGTTCAGGTGTTGTCTGTGCCAGTGTCTTTGAACAAGTCAGCTAACTTCCTGTATGCCTCAACATTCTCATCTATAAAATGGATATTAAAAAGATGTGTACCACAAGTTCTTTTAAGGATTAAATAAAGTTAATGCATACAAAGCATTTAGAACCATATTCTGACACATGGAACCTTCCAATAAATGGTAGTTAATATTGTCAATATAATAATTTTTTTCTCTCTTCATAGTGTGTAGAAACTTTCCTTCCAATAGGTTGACCAGAACCTCATGGAAATTGGTTCACTTCCTTTCCAAAGCTCGGCTTTCCAACACATGTGGGGGTGGAGAGTCTTTCAAATTCTCATCCAAAAAATACCTAACCCCTCACAAAAATTCTTATTCTTATACCTGTTCTTTAGGACAATGTGTGCCTACTTTTCTTACAGGAACATTACTGAGAGGTCACTCAAGTGATATTTGTTTCAAAATGGAAAAAATCACCATTCTGTTCCTACTTCTATAAATGAACATTTAGCCATGTCCTCACAAAGCACATCACTCTCCATATTTCATCACACTTGGACAGCTTTGTGAGGGTATGTATCGGTGCACCCATTTTATAGATGAGAAAATTAGAGTTCAGATACGTAAAAGAGGACGTTGGCATAATTAAGTACAAGTATTGTGCTGGATACTTTACATATTTAATCTCACTGGATTTTAGAAGGCGGATATCAATGTCTCCATTTTCAAGATGTGGAAACAGACGAACAACTCAGGGTCACAAAGAATTTAGAGAGCTAAGATATGAACGTAGGTCTTTTATGTATGATAAATCCCAGTCTCCACTATGCTTTGATGCCTCTCTAACGAAGTAGCCAGCAGTGATTCCTGGCTTCCTGTTACAGTTTTCTAACCCCGAGTTTAGAATGGACCATTAAAAAATAATTATTAGGGGCACCTGGGTGGCCTAGTTGGGTAAGCGTCCGACTTCAGCTCAGGTCATGATCTCATGGTTCATGGGTTCGAACCCCGCGTCGGGCTCTGTGCTAACAGCTAGCTCAGAGCCTGGAGCCTGTCTTCGAATTCTGTGTCTCCCTCTCTCTCTGACCCTCCCCCACTCACGCTGTCCCTCTCTCTCTCAAAAATAAATAAAAACATAAAAAAAATTTAAAAAAATAAAAATAATTATTACCCATTGATTTAAACCATTAATTAGTGTTATTTGCATATGTATAAATAATAATGAGGTATAAACTATTAATGTTTATATGGCTTATCCAATTATTAAAAGCAAAATAACAATGTATTAATAAAACAACAAAAAAACAAAATTCAATAAACTATTTTAGTGTCTTACTCATGTCACACATTAGAAACCAAAGAGAGGCGTGAAATATCAATGTAAGAGTCAGTGCTGAGAGACAGGTTCTGTGAGTCCACTATGCCTTCCATGGCCCTCTGATAACTCCACTCTCCACCATCAACTCCATGCCGACTACAGAGGCCTTCTCTTCAGATGACAGCCAAACACATGTCATCACAGCTATCAATGTCCTCTGCATGTTGTGACAAATCATCATGCTAGGTGTTGATTCTGCCTCTGATTTCTTTTTTAAGTAGGCTGCTTCCCCAGTGCACAGCCCAACATGGGGCTTAAACTCAAGACCCTGAGATCAAGGCCTGAACTCAGATCAAGAGTCATATACTTAACCAACTGAGCCAGCCAGGTGCTCCCAGCCTCTGATTTTGTCACAAGGCCTCAGCAACTAAAGAATAGTATTTTGCAACATTATACAGTTTCAAGATGCCAAGCAAAAAATCTCAATTTATTAAATTTAAAACCTGAAGTCTTTTATCTGTAAAAAATTCAATTGTACACTGTTGGTGGGGAAAATTTGCTTTATAACAACTAAGATTATTCAGAATGTTTATGAAGGTAAATGGGATAGTTATGAGTATTTTTCATGTAGGACATATTAAATTAATAATGGTGAAATATCCTGACAATATGTTACATATACTGTAGTATTTATATATGGTTCCTTCACCCAGATATTTCAATATTTGCACGTGTGTGCACAAAAATGATCGTGATTTGTGCATGAAAGAACACCAAATGTTCAGATTGTTTTCTACACTTTTTTTTAATGTTTACTTATTTTTGAGAGAGAGAGACAGACAGAGTGCGAATGGGGGAGGGGCAGAGAGAGAGGGAGACACAGAATCTGAAGCAGGCTCCAGGCTCTGAACTGTCAGCACAGAGCCCAATGCAGGGCTTGAACTCACTAACTGTGAGATCATGGCCTGAGCCAAAGTCGGATGCTCAACCAACTGAGCCACCCAGGCGCCCCTCTACACTTTTGATCATTGTTAAGTGTACATGGGCACCAACTATGAAAACTTTCTAGCTGGATTAACTCTTGCCTATGTAAAAGCTAATTCTTAGAATGACATGCGCAAAGACTAACTCTAAATGACTTTTAATCTTATCTTCTAGAATTTCTCTAGAGGCCCTTTATTCTTTCCTAACACTGAACTGCTTGAGCTTCTCTGAACTTGTGATGTTATTGCAAGACTCCCTATCTTTGCACATGCTGATTCTTCACGTGCGATACCCTATCTTCCTTTACATTCTTTGCTAACTCCATCTAGATCAACTCAGATGAGTGCTCTGTAAGAACTTATTTCATCATCACCCAAACCAGAGAAGAGTTTAGAGTTTCCTGGTTTGTGATACTCCCGGTCCTTTGTACTTTCCTCCTTCAGAGCATGTGTCCCACTGCCTTGTAGTTGTTTGCTTACCTGACCATCTTTCCCATTAGGCAGCTTGTTCCTTAAAAATAGAGACTATCTTGTTCATTTTTGCCTACGTGGCACTTAGTACAATGTATGGCACATTGTAGGTGCTCATTTAACGGTCACGTAGTGAACAAACGTGCTTGATTCTGCAAAGAGAGATCAAAGAAAGTATGGGCTTCACCAATAAGAAGCTCAAATCTAAACTCTTTAAGGATTATACCTTTGTGGCATTAGCAGAGACAGATGTCTCAATTGAGTAAGACTCAGAGAAGAATTACTATGTATACTTGGAGAGGAAAGCTGTGAATCATGAAATGCTTTATACTGGAGAGATACTGTACAGCTAAATGGATTACACAAAAAATGAAATTTATCATCTTCAAAGCCTCTATCTTGGGCAAAAAAAATGTAAAATGCAAAACAGACGTTGTAATGACAATGAGTCAGAGAGAGAGAAAAACCAAGAAAGAGAATAGTGTGTGTGCACGCATTTAAATAATTTGGAGAACTTTTGAGAGCCTTGCACTGCATAAAATATCTATTACGACTCAACAATTCTCTCATTTAGCATGAAAAACACAATCTCTCTAGGTTATGCTGCCAACATGGTGGTGTTCAAGTGGGAATACACAGATTGTCAACACTGTTGGTTATTCATGTCTGCAAACCAGCCAAAGATAAAACATGTGCAGAACTGGGGAAGAATTGAGTTTGGGGACTCCACAAAACTATCTTTGCTCACTCGCTGAATAAAACTGGTGTGTACAAAAACATAAGCCACGTAAGTCAAGTTAGGAAAGCAACACAAAGCAGATTTGCAGAAGTTATACAAGGAGCCTTTGGAGGGAGAATATTTCAAAGCAATTTGCTTCGTGAATTTTACAGCCTGGGGGCCTGACATCTGTAGACAGCAAAATGCCTTCAGGAAACTAATGAGGAGAATATACAAATTAACAGCACACGATCTAAATCAATAGCATTTCTTGAGAGATGTAAAAATATTATGAAAAGGCAAATAGGAGTGAAAGCAGATGAAAATCATTCCAACATTCTCAAAAGTATTTTTCTCTGTGCTTACTGTACAGGGATATAAATATCCCCTTCAGAGAAGTTGACACTTCTTTTTCTTCTGTAATAAAGATGATAGAGTAATGAGCAGCCTCTGGAATGAGAGAGATCTGGGCTCCCTCATCCTCCATACTACGAACAGGATGTCTTCCTAGAGCCACTGATAATCACATCTGCAAAGTGAACAAAATGAACCCTTCCTTTCAGGACTGTTGTAAAACGTAGAGATAAAATTTGCAACATTTCAAACACAGTAAATGAAATGGTAAACATTCAAAAAACAGTAACTATTAATATAACCATCTTCTATATTCTAAGTTTAAAAATATTCTATTAAGACTGCACCAAGAATTGCAAGTCCTTACTCTAAAGCACCTATTTTCTCTTGCTGAAACTAAAACAGCAGAATGTAATCTCCCAGACTTGTCTAAATTGTCCATTCTCTTGTGAAACTCTAACTTAAAAAATATTCATTTCCAAATGTCGTTATGTTTATGCCATCTGATGGGGGACATTTGACTTGCCCCTCAATTATATTCTTATTTCTTTGTTCCCTTTTTTTCTTGGCCAACATCTAAATCCTCTCTTGGTTGTGTTATGTTGGTAGTCTTTTTTTCAAGGAGCCTAAATATTATCATTACGACTACTATCTTTTAAAATAAATAGCCACTGACAGCACCAATTCAAGGCAAGCTACTACAAACAGGAGTGTTTTTAATAATTGATTTGCATTAATGAAGACTTTTAATTTGTCAAAGAAAATTCTGAGGCTGTTAGTGCTTCGTACCTATTTCCACATGTAAAATATGGTCCAAAATGGCTGCACTTCCTGTTGTGTCCACTCCCATCTCATTTCTTCACTTAGCCATGCTCACGTTAGAAGTAGCATATCAGGTCACCTGGGTGGCTCAGTCAATTGAGTGTCTGACTCTTGATTCCGCTCAGGTCATGAGTGCAGAGCCTGGTTAAGATTCTCTCTTTCTCTCTCTCTCTCTTTCTGCCCCTCTGCCCCACTCAGGCTCGCTCTCTCCTCTAAACCAAAAAATATGAAAAAAATTTTTAAAAAAGTGGTACATCATCAACCATGATTAAGTGGCAATGAGCCATAGCTTCTAAAATGCCATTTTGTTTGCTTTGAAGGTTTATGTTTTCTCTTCCTCTTGGAGATCTAGCCATTTGTGAAACATGGTTGACCCTGAAGTTTTGGTGGGGGAAGGGATTTTTCATCACAAAATTAATTGGGAATTTTTGAAATTATTTTCTACAGTTCTTGTGTGTACTTCTTGCATAGTACTTACCATGTGTGGCAAAGTATCTTTATGTGTTTTCAATGTTGTTCTTATATGCTGCTTGTTTCTCCAGGGCAGGGTCATCTTTGAGTCCCCAGTGACTGGTTAGCACAATGCCACTGCTTTTTTACAACGACGACGATGATGATGATGATGATGATGATGATGATGATTGTGTTGTTGGATTATTCTACAAAATCTAATCTTCTCCCAGAGGTCTCAGGAATCTCTCATATGACTCTTAAATTTATGAGTACACCTTTAGGCATGTTTAACTTGTTTAGATTTATTTAAAGTAAATTAATGGTAATAAATAATTTGAAACATATGAAGGACCATAAAGCAAATGCCTAACAGCCATAGATGACCATTCTTAATATTTACATGGGTATGTAAAATATAAAGCTGTATATATACATATACAGACACACACACACATACACACACACATATATTTAATGAAATAGTGATTGCTTTCTACAGTGTTTGTAACTAGTATTGCAATTGTATTGAAAACATCAGTAACAATATAATATTAGCCATTAGTTCTTAAAAACACGATTTTTACTGATTGGTTATTTTATTTTATAAATGCACTGTAATGGACTGAATTATTCTCTTCAGTATGGGTGCAAAACCACATTTCTTTTGTCACTAGTGAAGGACATTTCTCCTACTGACCCTCAATGGAGAAGGAACGTGATATGAACACTGTCAATCCCTGTCTCCCAAAGGTTAATTATTGGGTTCCATTTACAGTAAGTAGGATCATGGTATTAAAGGTTATTGTTTCTGGAAGAAATTGCTTCTTTTTCATTTTGACCTTGCAGAGCCCACTAGCACACTTTCTTTGAGTTTCCTTGCTCTAAGCACTTTGCTATAAAAACCTGAGGCAAAATCCTTCTATGGGGGTGGGAAATTTGGCTATGTCTGCAGTTTTTTGTCTACAACCCTGGGGTAACTCCCAGGCTATTCTCAAGGTCAGGATGGATTAGAAGCTAAATTCTCCAATCTGGTCATTATCTGAGAGCTCTGCATTTAGGGGCAGTGGTAAATGTTCTTTCAAACTCTGCTAAAGCCAATATTTTGATCTCTGTTAAGTGATTATTTGATCTGTTGTATTAGAGCAAAAAGGAGAAGGGACCTTCCCTTCCATCCTATTGATACAAATGACTATCAAAAGGCAAATTTGGAACCTAATGTCCTAGATTAAATTATTTTATGATGATATTATTTATAAATGCAAAACACACAGATTGAAGAGTATAGTTCAAGATATTCATCTGAAAACTCCTACTACCTAAAATACCCTTCACAGCCACTTTCAGTAAATGTCCTGCCCATGACAGGAAGCTATTATTCTGATTTCTATTGGTATAAATTAGTTTCACTTTGTCTTGGAATTCATATAAGTAAAATCAGAGAGTGTATGCTGTTTTGCGTATCTTCTTCCATTCAACAAATTACTGAGATGTATCCATACTGTACCTATTAGGAGTTTATTCCTTTATTCTATTGAATATGTGAAAATTAATCCATTCCTTTGTTGATGCATATTTGTGTTATTTCTAGTACATTCCTGTGCATGTCTTTAATAGACATATTTTTTCATGGCTCTTGGGCAAATACTTCGAACTGGAATTGCCAAATCATAGGGTAGTGATAGTTTTAACTTCCTTAGAAACTGATAAATGTTTTCTAAAATGATGGTAACATTTACATTGCTACCAGCAATGAATGAGATTTCTGGTCGCTCCAAATCCTCATGAATATTTGTCAGTAATTTTTGTTCTAGTCATTCTAGTGTGTGTAAAGTGGTATTTCATGAATTTTATTGTGGTTTTAATATGCATCTCTATAAAGATTAGTTATCTATGGTAGAAAGAATGGAAGAGAATTTATATGATAACTAGAAAACACTGAGAATGTAGAGCCTAGGGAGGGTAATAACTAATTGTATGTAAAACTCAGAAGACACAAAAACTGATGTCATATTAGTGTGAAATCCTTTTAATGGAGTAATGGCTAGAAAGTAACATATTAGTCACTCTTTAAAAAGATAAATTATAAAACCAGACATGTGAGTAATTCTTTAAAAACAAATCAATATTATTTAAAGGAAACTTGGAACGAATAGCTCAGAACTAAACATATTTTATCTGTTTTGTCCCTAGTTTTATTTTTTTAATTTTTGTAGTTTTAATGCTTATTTATTTTTGAGAGAGAGAGAGAGAAGAGAGTGCTAGCAGGGGAGGGGCAGAGAGAGAGGGAGATACAGAATCGCAAGCAGGCTCCAGGCTCTGAGCTGTCAACACAGAGTTCAATGCCAGCCAACCGAACCCAGGAGCTGTGAGATCATGACCCGAGCAGAAGTCAAAGGCTCAACTGACTGAGACACCCGGGTGCCCCTACGCCCTAGTTTTAAATCCAGTGTTAATACTATAAAAATAATGGCCTAAAATGTCATTTTATTTTATACATACTATTAAAAAACTCAGCAAAATATTTGATTTTTGAGATGGCTGCAATGTGTTCTCTCTTGGCTTCCTGCTCAGCTGTTTGCCATAAGCCCGTACCAAATACAAATACTTCTGTTTCTAACGCAAGATTCAATGTGAAGCTTTGTTTCAATATGATACAGTATCCAGATTGCATTCAATTAGGAAGTGATTATGTAGTAAAAACATTGACACAAGGAGACCCATTTTATAATTTTTCTTCTAAATGAATTTTGAAAACATATGTGAAGATTACAGATGAAGAACGCAAAATTTTGTCTATCTCTGATTATCCACTGAGTGGTGTGGTTGTGTACATGCCTGAGTGCCTGCGAGCATATGAGTGTGCGTGTGTATGTGCGTGTGTGTGTGTGTGTGTGAATATAGTCTAAGAAGGAATAACTATCTATTAACCCTTGTGGATGGAAGGGACCATCACCTAGGTAGGTTTATTAGTCAAATAAATCAACATTAATGGTTGATTAGCAAGGTGTGAAGTGTCAAGCTGTACTTAGATTCTTTATTTGTGAAAGGACAACTATGAAGAAGGAGATATCAAATGGAACTGGATGAGTCATGTTATTGGATTTTGTGGAAGGTGGTGTGTATGTATGTATGTGTGTGTAAGTGTGTGTGTGTAAGTGTGTGCGTATGTGATGGTTTTTCCTTTCAGGGTAAGGAAGATAAGCAATTTTACATGGAAACAGGATGCATTAAACAACACTAAGAAGACATAATTTAGGAATGAAAAGACTAGAGGAGAAAATAAGAATGAATTTAAGGTCATATTAGAAGGAAATTGGGAAAGCATTTGGTAGTTTGTGGGTAGGGTTTTTAATATGTTTTCCTAAAATATAAATGATTATAATAAGACTAGTTTTATTTCTGTGGTTACTACCCATATGACTGTCCAGTAAAATAGCCAAGAATGAACAAGAATGAATTTATAAATAAGAACTCAATGTTTTATCTCATGAAATGAGATTAATGTATTATGTATACATTTATTTATACCGAGAATTTTATATATAGAATCCTTAAAAACTTAGCACCAATATATATATATTTTGCATTCTCTTAGATAGTCTTAGGCTGAAACTAATAGCTAATATTTGTCTCAGACAGGTATCCATATAAATAGTTAATGGTGACTAAGAAGAAGGGTTTAGTTCTTTGCATTTAGCATAGCACATATTTTCTCATCTTTAGTCATTATTAATATAATGTGGGAGAGAAATTCTACATTGCTCCAATTCTTGAGGGCATGCCTCTATTACTATACAATGAGTTAGTATGCCTATAATGACACCTCTTTCTTAAGGATAATAATTTTTTAAATGCTCAGCTCAAGAAGGCAGGAAAAGATATAATACATTTTAGAAATATTTTCATCAAAGATAAGGATAGCTTGAGGGATGTGTTTCAGTGTCTCAGAACAATTACTTATTTGCATTCTTTCTGTGCTGGGTGAATAGGGTTCCCATAAGGTTATCAACTCAAAAAAGCTTGTTGCTTGGAGAAATAGATGTTATTATCTAACTCCCTGGGAGTTCTGAATGTACCATTTTATGACATGGATTACCCAGGAGTCTAAAGTAGCTAGGTTTTTACCTTAGCCATTAGGAGGGTTTGGGTGGGCTCCAAATGGCCTTTGTATAATCTTGTTGTTGACCTATTCTGCTAGACAGAAATGGAGGGAGATTTTAGAAAGAGAGAGAGAAAGGAAGGATGGGAAGGAGAAGGGAAGGAAGGAAGGAAGGAAGGAAGGAAAGAAGGAAGGATGGAAGGAAAGATTTTAAAGTGTCAAATCAAGGTCTCCCATCTACAAAAAGACTTCAACAGCAGAGGTGCATTCCCCTGACATAGTTTTTTTTAAAACTTCTAGAGATTAAGAAGCTGAAGGTATTCTTAGAAACATCCTTTTCTAGCCCTTCCTCACCCTCCCAAGGATGGGGGTTGGGGGTAGTGGGACATAAGGAATTGCAGACAGGGAAAGGATATAAGACAGAATGACTGAAGATCTTACAGAGCAGTATACAGAAAGGAGTCTAAGGTCTGCTGTTCCTTGATGGGAGACCAGGTGGCTGATAGCACACACCTGTCACATGTTGTCTCAACAACTGATTTCTGAGCTTCTAGAAAGAAGTGTACGCTATGTACACTATGCAGGGACTTTTTGTCCTCTGAGTGATGGTTTATCAATGGGAGGCAGTTTGAACCTGACAAGTCCTCGTCAGGAGAAGTGAAGGTTAGTTAAAGATTGAGGATGAAAATATATTTCCCTCAATTCACCGCCATCTGCTCTATTTACAAACTGCCGAAAGAGTCCACTATCACTGACCTTAATGAAAACAAAAGCAACTCCATGCCAAGCCTCAGGATGAATATGCCCAATCCAAGACAAAGACTATAGAATTACAGAGATGTGTGAAGGCACTTTTCCCTTTAACCATTCCTGATTCACTGGATTAAGTATGAGGGCCAAAATGTCATAACCAAAAAATGAATGGCATAGAACAGCACCACCCCATATTTTCCAGGGCTTAATATGATTGTGAGCTTGCTGGACGCATGAAAAGGCAATCGGTATTGTCACCTCATCTCTGCAGCCTCCATTTCTGATAATTATCTGAACTCCTACTATTTTACACATTTTTTTAAGTCATAAATAAAGGAAATTGCAGAGATTCCATCAATGTCTTTATGGAATTGCCCAAGGCGTGTAGGTGATAGCAGGGTATAGCGTGACTGCAAAGCATGAAAATACAAATCATTTCTTTGTCCTTTACTAGAATGATATTTTCTTCCCTTCCCCTGGAGCCTGTGATTACCTGGGTGGATTGAGATAATCACACTCTTCAGTTCGTGACACAAGAATCACTAGTCCCTCCAAGGCTCCACTCTATTAGATTTCATTATAATTTTTTATTTCCCCTTTGTACTCCGTAAGTACTTTTCCCCTGATTTTCTTTTAGTTTTCATGGCTATATTTATATCTCAAAATAGTACACTACTTAATTTTGTACATTTCTTTTTTACAATTTTTTCATTCTTATTTATTTTAGAGAGAGAGAGAGAGAGAGCACAAGCAAGAGGAAGGCAGAGAGAGAGAGAGAGAGAGAGAGAGAGAGAATCTTAAGCAGGCTCCATGCTCAGCTGGGATCATGACTGAGCCAAAATCAAGAGTCAGTTACTCAACTGACTGAGCCACACAGGTGCCCCCTAATGTTGCACATTTCTGAAAGTTCTATGTAATGTAGAATATTTTCTAAACATTTCTTTGCTCAATATTATGTTCTAAGAATCATCTGTGTTGTGGGTTTAAGTCTAATTAAATCATTTTACTGGTGTGTAGTTTTTCATCATGACTATATGTTATTTATCTATCCTATTGTCAGTGAACATTTGAGTGGTTTCAGATTTTTTCTTATTATATCTAGTGCTGCAGTGAACATTTTGTATCAATATTCTGGGGGCATATCTGCAAGATTACCACCATGTTATGAAGGTATTAGGGGAATCTTGATCTTATGGTGTACATATTTTAACTTTTCCAACATAATGCCATTTTTTTCTGTTTTTTTTTTTATTTTTAACCACTTACACTCCCACTAGCAGTATATGATTATTTTTCTTATTCTTTACACTACATATTGTCAGATTTCACGTTTGCCAATTTGCTGGATGTGCAATGCTATTTCCTTGTGGTTTAATTGGAAAAATCCTTGACGACTTTGAGGATGAGCATCTTTTTTATATGTTAATCCCCTACTTATGAACACTTCTCAATAAATTACCCTTCCAAGTCTTTTGTTCATGTTCCTGTTTTTCAATTATTGATAGGCAGAAGATTTTTTAATATGCTCTGGATAATAATTCATTGTCAGTTATACATGTCCTAAATATCTTCTTCCATTGTAACTTCTCTTTTCTTGTTCTTCTGTGTGGTTTGATTAGGAAATTTATTTGATTTAAATAAAAATTAATATACAGTTAAATCTATTTTTGTTTTTAGTGTTATACCATCTTGTTCAAGGTCTAGATATTCTTCCATGGTGACTTCTAAAATTTTAATATTGTTTTGACATTTATGTCTTAATCCAGCTGGAATTTATATTTGTATATGGTACAAGTAGCAGCACAAATTTAATTCTTTTTAATCTACATAATAATTATCCTAGTGGTTTTACTGCAAAACCTATCCTTTAATCAATGGTCTTCATTACTACCTCTGCATTCTGTGTCCTGACTCTCCATTGTTTTACATTGTTCTATTTGTCTATCCACGTTCAATGCCACACTTTCATCATTATTACTGATTTATGATAAATCCTTGTGACAAATTTACATTCCTGGTTCCCTTCCAGGATTCATATTAATCTTGGATCTTTGCTCATCCATATACATTTTAGATTCTACGTGTATATTTCCAATAAAAAAATTGTTGGGTTTTGGGTAGGATTGAAATGAATGTTTAGATCAGTTTTAGGAGGACTGAAACACTAAAATTTTATTTTTTAGTCAGTGAACACAGTCTATCTCATAACATAATATGGGCTCCTATAATGACTCTTAATCATTAAAAGAGCCTTTTTAAATTTTCTTATGCATATGTTTTTAGATTCAGTTCCAGCTTATTTATATGTTTGAAACAATTATAAAGAGTATTTTAAACTACATTTCTCTGTTATTATCTTATGGCTGTAGAAAAACCAATACAATTTCAGACATTGATTTTTTTAATCACAATTTTAGGAAAAAAATGTTAATTCTAATAATTTATGGTAGTGCTTTAGTTTATTCCTTTGTCATAGGTAATCATATAATATATACATACTGTTTTATTTATTTTTTTCCATCTTCATATTTTTGTTTGTTTTTATTACCTTCCCTTCTAATCTGGGACTTCCAATTCATTGATAAATAAAAGAGTTGATAGGCAACATTCTTATTTTTAAAGAAAAATTTTCAGTTAAGTTAAAAAGTGTTTGTTGTGGGTATTTTTTTGGTGACATATTTCATAAGATTAAATGTCTATTTTCCATTTTTAGTTTACTGAGTGGTTTTGCCAAGAGTAGCGATGAATTTTATCAAATGTCTTATTGACATCTACTGAGATGAATATAGCACTTACCTTTCCTTTTAAAGTGGAAAATCACATTAATAGGATTTTTCTAGCTTTAAGCTGAGACCAAAAAAAAAAGTGATATGATTACTATTATATGTATTTTGGTGAACATGTAGGATATACACTGAGAAGTGAAATTTCTAGATTATTCTTAGGGTTTCTGTATGCTCAGTGTATATCCAACATTAGTTGATAATATCAATTTTTCAGAGTGGTTAATAGATTTGCACTACTTATCAGTAGTGAATAAAAATCTTATTGCTACAAATTCTTACCAGAGCTTGATAATATCAAACCTTTTTGTTTGTTTGTTTGTTTGTTTTGTTTTGTTTTTGAGAGAGAGTGAGAGCAAGCACAGACATGAGCTGGGGAGGGGCAGAGGGAGAAAGAGAGAGAGAATCTTAACCAGGCCCCATGCCCAGCATGAAGCCATATATGGGGCTGGATCTCATGACCATGAGATCATGACTTGAGCCAAAATCAAGAAGCAGACATTTAACTGACTGAGCCACACAGGTGCCTCATAATCTTTTTAATTTTAGCTACTTTTTGGTGGGAATGTAATGGCAACTTCTTGTATTTGTAATTTAAATTTCTCTGATTAATAAAAAGCATAGACACATTACATTTACATTTCTGAAAAATGTAGACACGTGCCGTGTTTGTTAATGGATCAAAAAATTAAATATGCTCTCCCTATTCATCTGCAAACTCAGTGCATTTCTGAAGTAAATTGATCATTACACCATAGAATAGGCAATATTGGTCTCCATATATATTAAAGAATTAAATATGTACAATAAAGTTATAAAAGTAATAATAGAAGATATAAATTAGGAAGAATTTAATAAAGGCACTTTAATAAGGAGATTTAAAGGCACAAAGCTTGAAGTAAATAGTTGATAGATGTGAAAGCATACAAATAAAATATTTCCATTTAACAAAAACAGAAAATATGAAGTCAGCAGAAGAGTGGAGAGTGGAGAATATTTTACATTGATTACAAGTGAGAAACAACTAATCTGTTTATTATGCTAGGAACTCGTATACATCAGCAAGCAAAAGACAGAAAATGGGAAAACGCTATGAAAAGATACAATTCACAGAAGAAAAGGAAAAGAAAAAGTCAATTAAAATAATTATTATTAGTTGTTTTTTTATAGAGGCTATATGGTTAGGTACATATATGGTAATGTCTATTAAATATTCTATTTCTGTTGTTCCATTTACCAACCTATGGACTAAATTTTTCACATATTATGTTATCAGACTTAAACTCTCCTTATTCCTAATATTGACATGACCACCCTCTCCCCTTTAGCTTTCCTTGGTTCATATGTGGTGACATATTATTTTCTTGTTTCTCTATTTTATCTGTAATGTTCTGCATTCTTCAGATGTTTCATTATTTTTCTTTGAAAGCCTCATTTTGTAAGGAGCACCTGTGGTTTTGACCAGTCTGTGGGGGCAGAAACAAAAGCTAGGCACTAGCCTGTGCTCTTCCTGGTATCTATGTTAGGGAGCACAGTTCATGGGAAGGAATCCCTAGAAGGACAATCTGGACCAAACCACTATGCTTCTTTGACCTCCAGCATATCTTGTCCCTTAGCAAATTCAAAGTACTTCTGCCTCATCCCTGTTTTTTTCTAGAAATGGATGCCATGTTCCAGTTCAGGGCATGCAGAAGGCCCAGGAAGAGGGAACACTCAGTAGTAAGAATTTCCATCTGCTCCCATCGCTGGCTTTCCACACTGGCCAAGCTCTAGCACAGCCCAGAAGTCACCCACCTGCTTCTGATTGGCACTGGCTATTATTGCTGCATTCCTACCTCACTTGAGTGTTAAAGAAGGGCAGGGCTCATCCAGGATAATAAGACCGGCTTTCTCTGAACATATGTGACATCTGGACCTCTCCTGCTCTAGGCTGCCATTTCCCTTATATGTAAAGATGCTTCTGGCTTCCATCTACACAGGATTTTCAGTGATAAAATCTGGGTTACTCTCAGTGTGCTTCTCCATTCTGTGGCCTCTCGCAGCTTGGGTTTAGGGCACGATTTGGCATCCATGCCTACCTTTCTTCATGTTCTGCATCATGGTACTTGCCGCATTGTTGTGTCATAGTTATGTAATTATGTCTTTTCTACCATGTTAGGGTCCAGGACTTCCATGCTTATCCCGAGTTTGGACACAGAGGAGACCTCAACATGTTTGTACAGTGAATAAAGAAAAATGGAGTTCAGAGAAATGAAGTAACATCCAAGTTTACACAGAGGCAGAAGCAGGATTAGAACACAAGTTTCTTAAATGCTAGCTTAGTGCCCTTTATAACGTATCTCACTGCTTTTGATTTGGCTCATTTCAATTCAACTTAATACAATTCAATATATTCAGCAACATAAGGCAATCTGCCAGGTATTGTCAGATGCATAATGTGACACTCCCTTGATCCCCTAAGGGAGGTGACAGAATGTTTCAATAGCCTGCATCTACACGAGTAAATTATATACATTTATAACAACAATCAGATTAGAGATAATAAAAGTAGCCTAAAGAAGGACATTTACAAATTTTACCTTTGGCTAACATGCATTTTTTAAAAGAACAAACTAAAATGGAACATGCATATCACTTCTGCCTCAAAGCAAGTCATATTGAAATGACTACATGTATTAAATCATCTTTATTACTACCCACTTTGCACTTTTTTTTCATTTCCCACTAATTCTTTTGGGTGTGAAATGACTTTATACCTGATTACTTTAGTTATGAGTAAAAATGGATATATCAAGTTTGGGGGGGAAAGTCTAAATTTTGCATATGCATTTTTTGTTTTATAAAATTAATATTAAGTGTAATTCACATATAATAAAATGCACACATTTTAAATATATACAGTTTGATGAGTTTGACAGGCCAATATACTCACATCACCATTGTATTGTAATCAACCACCACTGCCCTCCACCCCAGGCACTTACGTGATTTCTGCCACCAAAGATTACTTTTGCTTTTTCTATAACTTCATATAAATGCAATTATACAAGATGAATTCTTCTGTATCTGTCTTCTTTTTCTCAGTGTAATGTTTTCTGAGATTTGTCCAAGATGTTACATGCATCAATAGTTTATTCCTTTCTACTGGTGAGTATTACACCATGGTAAGATATACCATAATTTGATGATTTATTTAGCAGTTGATGGGGAGTTTTTTTTTTTTAAATTTATCCAGTTTGGGATTGTCATGAATAAAATTGCTCAAATAAAATTATACTCAAGGATGGGTACTTGAGTATACGTCTTTGTATGCACACATTATTTGATTGCTCTTTAGTAAACAAACATGCAAGTGTGGCATTGTTCAGTCATATGGTTAGTCTATATTTAGCTTATCAGATGCTACCACACTGTTTTCCAAAGAGTTATACCATTTTACATTTTCATCAGCAATGCATGGGGTTTCTAGTTTGATATTCTTGCCTGTGTTTGGTATTCTTGAGACTAATCTCACGTGTTCTCGGAGACAGACATTATTTTTCAGGTTGCCTAGATGACTATCAGGAGAGGACAATAATGATATAGGCTTTGTGATTTATGAACCCAATAGCTTCTCGCCCAAGTGTGAGTATAGGAGGAGACATGCAACAGAACTGATCGATTGTTCCAAACATTCCAAAAGCAGTTTGGGGATAAAATTTTGTTGGCCAGAGTTGCAGCAAGAGAAAATAAACAGGGTCAATATGGTGAGTTATTAATAAATTTAATTTTGAAGCCATGTGCTTTATTCTGATATCTGTTCGTCCTTTTTGATATTAAAATTTTATCCTTTTTTCCCACAACAGTGATGGATGACATATGATAGTTTTTATTTCTTTTTATTCCTCACTTTTCATATATCCTCTAACGAACAAAATTAAAGATGGCCTCACTTAATTAAGTAACAAGTCAGAAAAAAAGTAATTCTCAATGCTACTTTTTATGGTATGAAATTCTGGGAAAGCTTGACATAGGTGTCCCATGAAAGCTTGGTGAGACTGCTTTCCCAGGTCAAGCTCAGAATGAGCAGAGGCATACAACATTCGAATGGTTATAAACTTTAATGGTTATAAACTTTATGATCATAAACTAGTTTATGGTCATAAACTATTTACGCTGGGAAGAGGCCTTAGAAACTATGAAGTTCAAATAACTTTTATGTTTTTAGAGGAGGAAATGAAGCCCAAAGGGAAGAAGTATATTGCTGCTCAACTTCCTTTGGCATCTTTGGGAGTAGACCTGACATGGTGGGTGTTTCTTGCTTGTATTCTATTATATTCTGTTTTGTTTTTTATCTAGTTCTCCATGATTGTTGCTACTTATAAGAACAGTCAGCCACATGTTACCATTTCCCCGTCTCCACAATAATGTTAAATTTTCATTCTCCTGATGATCTTTAGCTTTTTTTTTTTGATGGTATTTAGAGAATGTGTAGAACAGAAATTCATTCCTTGGGAAAAATCAATTGTAAAGATAAAAATAACCAAGGTGAAAAGTCTCTTTTTTTTTGGTCAGAGTCTTTAATGTTTTTAAAATTTATTTTGAGAGAGAGAGAGAAAGAGAGAGAATAAGGGAGACAGAGAAACAGAGAGAGAGAATCCCAAGCAGACTCTACACTCTCAGTGCGGAGCCTGATGCAAGAATTGAGCTCACGAACTGTGAGATTATAACCTGAGCTGAAGTCAAGAGTCAGATGCTTAACTGATTATGCCACCCAGGCACCCCAGTCAGAGTCTTCAGATCTCTGTTTTGGAAAAAAAATGACAAGAAGAGGGTTTTTTAATCAAAAACTCTTTGGTTCTCTCCAAGCCAAACACATGTACTTTTGTAGAGCCGGATCTCCCCCCTTGCAGTTGGTGATGGTGATAGCTGTTGTTGCATTAATCCAGTTTTCAAATAAAACATGGTGTGACTAGAAAGGATTTGTGCATTCCCTCTCTGGCTCATTCACCTCCAGGATTCTCCACAAATTTTAGGGTTTTATATGGTTGTGATGAGGCCCAGACCACAGACAATGATATATAGCATTTTTGAAGTGGGGGAAAAACTAGTAAAACATAAAATAATAAAATATACAGAGAAAATTTACACTTATCAGATACTGAGGAACTGAAACATTTATCATGCATACGTAAGACTGAGTCTCAGTTGTTTTCCTCACCTCTTGCTTAAGAACATCATTCAATGATTGGCTGCTAAACCGTGATCCCAGGATTTCTACTTCATCTTATCCTGTATTAATACAACCTAAGTGTTCACATGAATAGTTCATACTTCATAGACCAACACTGAACTGTAAGTGACTTTCCTCAATCTTTCCCAGCAAATATTTAAACTTCTTCCCTCTCTTAAACACACATCTTAGAGGTGTCTCATGTTGAAACATTTTTATTAAGACTTGAACAAGTGGCTATTCTTCCTCACCATCAAAACACCACCACCACCATCTGAGTTACCTTTTAAGCATTATAATATGGAATTGCTGTATAACATGGTATTTAAGCCTCAGATTCTGCAACCCTATGCCTAGATTTGAATTCTAGTTTTGCTACTCAGATCTGTGCCACCTGGGTACACCTACATGAATTATTTAGGCTTTGGTTTCCACATGTACGAAACAGGGACGATGTCAGATTTATCATATAGATTTCTAGTGAGAATTAAATAATGGCTCATTTCTCAGGGATAGAATAGAATATACCAGACAGGAGTAATAGAATGTCACTCTCAAGTTCAGGTTGCAAAAAGCTATGGCTTCCATGTTGGATGCTTTCTCCCGCATGGCTCTCTCCCTCTGGGAGGAGCCAATTGCCATGTTGTGAGGCAGCTCTGTGGAGAGACCCATGCAGTGAAAGTGAGGTCTGACAACAATCATGTGAGTGAACTTAGAAACTCCTCTTCCCTCAAATCCAGTTGAGACTTCAAAACCCCCTGTGACCTCATGAGAAACCTTTAGCTGAAGACATCCAACTAAGCCATGCCCTGATTCCTGACCCATAGAAATTATAATATAATTATTATTTCTTGTTTTACCTCACTGAATTCCTGGATAATTTGTTATATAGCAATAAAAACTAGTACAGTGGGTGTGTACTAGTATTTTCTGAGTATTTTTCTCATCATAATATCTGTTATGACATCAATAATTCTTTATCACTTAAATGTTTTTGTATGTAGCGAATCTCATTATCATGTCATATACCTTTATTTTCTTCATTTTTAACTCTTTCTTAATATCATCACTGTCTAAGTACATTAAAATTCCAACATTTCTTCCTTCTTCTTCTTCTCTCACATCTTCTTTAAGTGGTTGCAAACCAAGGTAAATATAAGGACAGGAAAAACAGTCAAAGTCCTATAGGTCATTTTATATAGGACACCCAGGGAATGAGCTTCCTCCACTTTGCTGTCCCAGAGGGTCTCTCTGAATGGCACTACCATAGAGGAATATGGTGAGTCCATGTGGTTGAATGTAAATGCATCATTACATAGATTTGAATGTGATTAGTGAGTGAAATAAAATTTTAAATATATCTAGTGCCAGAAGTTTCTGCAGGCATATAGAATTAGCTTAATACTTTCATTTCCACGTAAAACTTCTCTTACTTGTGGCTTCATAACTTGGGGCTCTCCCCTTCTTAAATTCCTTTCCAGATCTTCCCCCAAGAAAAAAACTAGCTCTACCATGTGCAGGTTAGCCTCTTACTTTAGCTCACTCTACTGTTACAGAATTTTCTCTATATAACATTATTACCATGATTGGGGGTCAATTGGCTGCACAATTAGGAATATGGTGATACAGTGCAAATGTAGCTGACATCGTAAGTCTATTTCAGCAAATTCCCCCAGTGTACAAGTCCGTTTTATCCTAAGTGCTATGCATATCTAACCCACACTCATCACTAAACCAATGGATAAATATTTGCAAGTTAAACTCAGTGACTCCTTAGTGATTCCCATACATTGAATATTTATGCTCCCCACCTAAAATTAATATGTCAGAAACCTAATGTCCTTGGTGATGGTATTTTGGAAGGAGAGCCATTGGGAGGTGACAAAGCGATGAGGGCAAAAGGCCTTAAAACAGAGACCGGAGAGAGCTCCCTAGCCCCTTTGCCATGTGAGGCTACAAGAAGAATTTGGCCACTTCTGCAGGTGGATAATGGGTTCTTACCAGACATAGAACTTGGTCACACGAGGACCCCTATACAGGACTTCCAGCCTCCAGAATTGTGAGCAATACATTTCTATGTTTATAGGCCAGCCAGTCTGTGGTATTTTATTATAGCTACCTTAATGGACGAAGGCAGAGACCAAGAGTTACTTTTATCAGCTTGATGAATAAAAATCACATTCATAACCTAGGCCTTCCAAGAAAAAAAATTCCTCCCATTTCAGTTACAAGGGCAAGAAACTGACAAAGAACATTATATTGGAACATTGACCACACGGCCTTTTTAACATTTTATGAGACAACTTAAAGTTTTATCTTCCTGAGTATCTTCATTGCTTCTGAATGTTTGGAAGTCTCAACACTACTTTAGCAAGAGGCTTCCCCATGGCAAGACTTCTGTGGAAAGTACAATAGGTAATACCTTACATAGAACATGAATGCCACTATTACAACAATTATGGATGGTTATTACTTTTGATTAAAATTAAATTAAATAGCACTTGAGAAATAAGGAGAGATTTAATTATACTATAAAAACTGTCAGCGTTTCATTTTTAACATCTGTTAGACACGCATTGCCAGTAACAATGGTCTAGAGTATTTGCCAGACACCTAGTCAACACACCACTATCAATCATCGGAGAGCCAAGGCAATATGATTTCAGTGTGCTTTCCAAAACTGATGACTGGATCCAAGTTAAATACGTTTAAGGACTTCCTGGTTCTAATTTTTTCTTCATTGTATAGTGGGGGTGGGGGGAGAATTGTTTCTGTGTTTTTTTTTACTACTCATTATGATGGATTTGGTCTGGCATGGGATGTCTGTACTACATCAAAGAGCTGGAATTCTGCAGAGAAGGGAAGCCTGTTTCCCTGAAAGGTGCCAAGTGTGGAATGTGCTGTTGCCCCTGTGTAATGTTTTTATAAAGGTTATTTTTAACTTTGATATTTAAAAGGCAGAATCATTGGAACCCTCAGCTCTGGAAAATGTTTTTGGCCTAAAGTTTTGGATCGGTGCTAACTAATTAGCAGGCAGGCAGGAGGGGCCCAGGCAGGGGCTGGGGAGGCATTTCTGGAAAGGAGACTCTCCTTTCAACTGTTTTTTCAGTCGTCAATATATGGACCAGTGAGCTGGAATGTGACTCTGTGAAAGTTAACAGCCTCTCTGGGCCCCTGTCCCTTCATCTGTAAAACGAGGAGTGAGTAGATAGGCATTCCTAGCTTTATTTAATGCTTTTTTTATTATTTATTTTTGAGAGACAGAGAGAGACAGCACGAGCAGGGGAGGTTCAGAGAGAGAGGGAGACACAGAATCTGAAGCAGGCTCCAGGCTCTGAGCTGTCAGCACAGAGCCCAACGTGGGGCTCGAACCCACAAACTGCGAGATCATGAACTGAGCCGAAGTCGGACGCTTCACCGACTGAGCCACCCGGGCTCTCCCTTTTTTTTCTTAATTTAATGTTTTATTATTATTATTATTTATTTTTGAGAGACAGAGAGAGACAGCGTGAGAGGCATTCCTAGCTTTAAACTTCAATCATCTTCAAGAGTTATTATCTCAAGGTGGTAGGATGTATGATTCTTGTTTTCTTAATATTTGTTTGTTAATGTGTGGCCTTTGTCTCTTATTTATTTCCCTTTTGTGAGAAAAAAGAAAAGTTTCAACTTCTGAGTTATGATCTCTCCCCTGTATTGTTTTCAGGTTTGCCTCTGAGACATCTGAGGTCCACTTCTGGGGCCTTCCTCACGTTGCTCAGGATGAGCAACACAGGCTTTTGGCAATTAGGAATCACAGAAAGGTCCCTCCTCTGACTGCTGCTGCTGTTCCCCACTGTAGCCCAGTCTGTCCCATTTTCTTGCAGATACTTAAGCCTTAGAGGTAACTGGTGCCTTCATGGACCCCAGACCTCCCTGCGTCCTCATGGCAGTCACAAAGGGGCACAGATTCAATGATATTCAGCACAGATGCCTTTGAATCCCATCTCTTGTATTTTGTTCTCAGGACTTCTGGACTTAATGTCAAAGGTATCTGGGCTCATTTATCTACTAATTTATTTAGCAACTATTCACTGAGCATCCTCTGTGTGCTCAGCCTCGTTGTAAGGCCTGGATATAGAACAATGAAAATGCTGTGATCCATTTCCTCATGGTGCTCATGTACTAATTATGAAGTCATTCGTGACTCCACAGTCATGTTGTCCTGTGCGCTCCCCTTTCATGACGGTTGAAATGAGCTAGAAGCCACAGGCCTTCATAAATTTCTGGAAAGGGACCTATTTGTGGAAAGATAATGGAGGCTATACTTGATTGGAGTTATTTGAATGTATAGAAATAGACCATAATTTTTTTTCTAATCCTCTAAATATTAGAGTCAGATTGATGCCGTTACATTAGACAACTTTAACACCGTGTTACAGCTAATAGAATATATCACATGCCCAAAGTTACCAGCTTAGAAGCTATACAATCACAGTTGGAACCTAGCTTCCCTACCTTCAAATCCTTGCTTTATGCCCCATTGGTACACCTTTTATACCATTTTTCAGCTGAAATAAATGGCGGGATGAATAATATGAATTGAGAGAAGTCAGAAATTCCTGCCACAAAATATTTTCTCATTTATTTGATTCATCCTAAAGTTACCCACTTGTTTATTATTTGGATTAAGGCACTTTCCCTTATTAAAAATCATAAAACGTGAAAAGGGTAGTGAACGAAACTATTGCCATTCATTTAACCCTTTGTTGAGGATTTTAAATAAAATTTCCTGTTATGCATAATAAAAGAGAGTCCTGACGTAGGAGTCAAAGGATCTGGATTCTTTTATCCTTCTTAATAATGGATGACACATAAACACACTTCCTAAGACAAATGTTACATCGTTGCTAGTTGTACATAGGTTGTGGAATTCCTCACTGTTAAAACTGTAAAAGTCTTGAGATTTGTTTCCCCCCTTTTGCAAGCTAGCCTGTTAGCCTGCTGAAGTTTCACGGATGACACAAGACTCTTAGGTCAGAGACAAAGGACTTTATGACACGGCAGCAAGCAGCGCAAGCGTCAGCATCGCTGGTACTGGTTCTCCCAGCCTCAGTTCCTTCTGGGCCTATAAAGAGGGGCAGACGGTTCTGCACACACAGGGAGTCATGTTATAGGAGTGGAAACCTGAGTTTCAGGAAATTGAATATTTGATACTCCTACAAAGCATGGCTCCTTTGCTTCTAGGAGGACACTGTCTCTATATTCCAAAGCTGTTCACTATATATACATTCTGTTTGTTTTGTTTTAATTTTATTTTTCATCATATAACATTGTTGAAAAGACAGCCTAGAACAAAGGCAGACAATGCCCCTTCTTGTGAAACATGCAGAAATGTGAAAGACCCCTAGGAAATTGTCTTCCAACACTCATTAGGTAACAATGGTCCTTCTCTGTGGAATGGCATCTCTCAGGTCTCACAGACTTCTTTTAAGTATCCCATATGTTTCTGTTTTAGGAAACTGTAAACCATATGCCCAGATATGAATCTACTTTTTTCTCTCCTTATACCCTATCTCTTTTTATTACCTTTACTTCACTCTTTATTTTGAACTTCAAGTTATTATCTTTGCTTTTTAAAACTTACAATATATATATTTTTGTAGGCTACCGAAATACCCTTTCTTGGGAAGAGCAATTAACTGCTATATAACACACCAGCCTAAAATGTAGTGACTTAAAACAACAGTGATCTATTAATACTCACAACTCTGTAGGTTAATTGGATAGTGACTTTGCTCCTTCCCTTGGGCTTATTTCATGCTGCTCCACTCAGCTGGTCTGGATGGTCCAAAATGGCACCACTCACATGTTTGATGGTTGGTGCTGACCTTGGTTCTCCTTCATGTGCCCTCTCATCCTACACTAGGTTAAGCTGTCTTTCTTACCTGACAGGTTCACGACTACATTCCATGAGGAAAAAGGCAGTTTCTTTACACAACATCACTTCTGCCGGATTCTATTGGTCAAAATACCAGACCAGACTAGATTCAAAGGAATAAATAAATAGAGGTCACCTTTTGATGTGAGGAGCTACAAAGAAATTTATGGCCATAAATATTGTATCCCAAGTGCAAATCTAATGAATACATACTTCCCTGTGACTTTCAGTAAATCACTACACCTCTGCGGAATTCTGTTTCACTGTAAATAAAATCCAGTGTAAATTTAAATGACATGTAAGGTCCTTTTCATATCTCAGTATCTTTGCTAAGATACTTTCTAAAGTGCCATTTTCTGTGATTAATTAGGCTGTGGAAAAGGTAGAAAGAGTTTGTGGACATCGAGCTACTGAAGCATGTATGTAACTTGCACGTAGTTGAGGGCACATACCTGCATTATTGGCAACACACTACAGGTGTCCATGGAAAGGGAATGAGATAAAGACAAACTAAGTATTTAATACTTTTGTTCATGGTGCGTTATGTAAGTTAAATTACATCTAGACTGTTCTCAATGCAACTCTACAAGAGACGTTAGATTCTGTATTTCTTTAGCTCTCCTATCCTTAATGTAAAGAGTGACATTTAAATTAAATTAGACATCCATGTGACTTGATAATAGGCCTTTAAAAATGGCTGGAAGTTCATATCAAGACTTCAGTGACTACTAAATTTGCTGCTACTAATTGTCTCTGTGTTTCAGGAGCTGCAGGTGCTAAGCACATAAATATAATAAGAATAAATTCAAGTAAAGCCAATTCACTGAAAAATCAATTTGTCTGTTGATTAAAAATAGCAAATAGAAAAATGAATAAATTGTAAAATTGATTAGGATTTTTTTTCTCAAAGTTTTATGATTCACTGCCTTCAGCCTCTTAGCTGTGTAGTCCTCGGTCTAGCTTGGTTTAATGTCAGGATCATGCATGTTACATATTCCAGCCAGCACATTTTATATTCAGATAATATAAAATGCTTTTCCCATATGTACAAGGACTTATCTTTCCATTTTAAGCACTTTTTTTCCCCCTGCCTCTGCATGTGTTTGTTTCTGGAAGCACAATGGCTAAAGAAATTGTCCTAGTCTCTCTTTAAGGTATTGGATATCTTTTGTAACTAAGGTCACTTGGGAATTAATCACATGGCACATATTTTTTCTGCAAGTTAGCTTTTGGAAAATTGGCTTTTGACAAATTTGTCATTTTGTAAATAGGTTATTTGACACATTTGTCATTTGATGAGTTGGTGGTTTGCTGAGTTTGTTATTTATTGAATTGGTCATTCCAATAACTGGCTATCATTTAATTGACCTCGAGCCAGAAATGGTCAGGAGCCAGCATGCCCCAGCCCATGAGACCTGACTGTGCGTGTATTCCAAACTTCAGATTCAGGGGCACAAAACTGGCCATGGTGGAAGTGTTTAGACCACAGAAATCTGCAAACAGTACAAATAAGGGCTCTGTTCTTTTTGGAGAACAAATTTACCAGCACACCATTGCCTAGAACCCATCAATTCTTAACAGTAAACCAGTTAAAATTTAACTTTCTATGAAAATGTTCTAAAAATAGAATATTCATGTATTCACAGAATTACCAAAGAAGTCAGTTTGGTATACTCTCACCAGAAGGTGATAACGATTATAATTTAATGATAAAAATATCAGTTACTAACATTAGCTTCTTCTCTGTATCAAATACTAGACATGTCACTTATATATATGTGTGTATGTTCTTCCATTCAATCCTGGAAAATGAACAAGAGGTATTTTCATCCTCATTTTATGAATGAGAAAATTGAGGTTCAGCAAGAACCAAAATCTGATTTCAAAATTATTTTTCAGTTTGCATCATAGCCTTCTGGGGCTAAAATTGAGGGGTTTTACCTCAAAAACAAAATTATCCCATTTTTAGGGTAAGGAAATTAGGGACTGGAAGAAAGATGTCATGATGACTGTATTGATTGAAACTCCTGACATTGTGATATAACCTTGTATCAGTTCACATATAGACAGAGTGCCGTGCCCCAAAGAACTGTCCAGAGAGACTGACTTTTTGCATCTTTGCTGCCGTCTGTTAGAATGTACCCGGATTTAAGCCGTTAGTCACAATTTTCTAAACAGGTGACACCACACCCCTCCCCTAGTGATATATTTCTGCATCAGGAAAGGACTTCTGAACATGGAGACTGCACAAAAAGGCACATTTGAGAGTTAAATGGTACTCTTGTATTTTGAGATACATTTGGTAATGGACAAATGTTTACTCCTCTCCATTGATCAATAAGTACATACCTGCAGGCACTTTAGTAAATTACTGGCCATTTCCCGCAGAGAAAAATCACTTAAAGTTACCTATATCTTGGAACAAAGGACATCTACAGTGAACTCTGGTATGGGACCACCAATTGGTGACCAATTACACAGCATATCTGAAAGTGAGGGAATTCTTATAACCACCATCGCCAAATGGCATTCCACCCAGAGGCATGATGAACCAGATCATTAGCCAGCAACTCCCAAGCTTCAGGTTAGTTTCTAGGGAAGGGATTGACGGAGCGGAGCCGGTTACAATGTAGTAGGCTAGCTGAAACAATTAAGATTTTAAAAGGCAAATTGATTGCGTCTCCTGGGCCATTGTCCTATTCAGTCTTTAAGATAAACATGTTTGATATCATTGCTTAAATTTGGTTCTGTTTATTTCTTCTACAGATTTAAATGTTAAGACAAGAAAGGATCCTTACTCCTTAAAAAATTAAAATCAAGCCTTGGAAAGAGATCAGTTTTTAAAACCCCTGATGGTTTTCTAAAGCAGTTAATAGGTATTGAAGTAACCAATGCAAGGTTTTTTTTTTTAACTCCAGAAAGTCATAAGTAAAGTATACAGAAGTCGCTGGAGATGTATCATGGGGTGTAGCAAAAGCAAATTGTAGAAAATATTGCCTCAGATTCTCATATCTTCATCTTTTGTTTTCTTGAAAGAATTAAGAAAAAGAATCAGGAAAGAGTTATCTTTTCTAGAGAAATTAGCAAGTTTCTAAAAATAAACATTATTTGACAATTGTAGGAAATGCTGAATATTAATAATTAGGCAACTATGCTTTCTATTTGAATAAAGACATATTTTAATAGAACATTTTTTATTAAGTAGAAATTACTCTATTCTTATTGACTCAAATGCCTGATTGGGAAAACATAGCCTAACACTGAAAGACAGGACACATTTCATGGCATCCAATGACATTGCTGATTTAACACATACGAAGTGACATGATAGATAAGGTTGCAAACTCCAATCAATGAAAGTCCAACTCCAGTTATTGCAAAATTTAATGAATTGATCTGATTTAGATGCAATTTTCCATTTATCGAAAAGCATATGTATTTTCATGCCCAGTCCCAAAATGAAATTTAGAAATTACTGTATTAAAAGATAATTAAGAAGTGACCCTAAATGGATATATAAATTGCATGAGATAATGAGGAAGCATTACAGGTTCAAAGCATCTAATATAATGCCTTGAATTTAGTGGAGATTGATATATATTTATTGGTTGATTTACTTACTTTTCCCCTCATATTTCTAGCTGTATGTGATTGTTTTAATGTTACATACCAATTTCTGGATTTATTCCCCAGGTGAATTCAATGAGTTGCATTGAATGCAATGACTTTGGGGATGGGATTGTCTCAAAGCATAGAAATGATGGGGGAAAAATATAAAAAAATAAAGATGGGTAGTTTCATTAATAAATACAAAAGTTAAATTTTTATGCATTACAATCATATCTATGTATGCATATGGTATAAATATACACAAAATAACAAAAATTTGTAAATGTGAGTCAAAACCTGGAGAAATGATTTGTTGCTACATCATGTTAAACGGAGTATTTCAGAACCTTGCTGCTCAAGGAGTGTGCCAAGGACCATCTATATTGGAGGAACGTGGCAGCTTGTTAAAAATGCAGATTCTCAGGCTCCTTCTGTAGAAGGCTGATTAACAATAAGGCCCCCAGAGGATTTATGTGCACATTAAGACTTGAGAAGCAGAAGGGCACCTGGGCGGCTCAGTTGGTTAAGTGGCTGACTTCGGCTCACATCTCGCCGTTCGTGAATTTGAGCCCCACATAGGACTCTGTGCTGACAGCTCAGAGCCTGGAGCCTGCTTCGGATTCTGTGTCTCCCTCTCTCTCTGCTCCTCCCCCGTTCACACTCTGTCCCTCTCTCTCTCTCTCTCTCTTTCAAAATTGAATAAATGTTAAAAAACTTAAAAAACTTGAGAAGCAGAACTTCAGAGAGCAAGTCCTTAGACCGACTGTAACACAGCAGACCTGTCCCTACCCTTCCCCAGGCTTGGGAGTTCAACCCAGCCTTAATTCTGTGAAATGCTCAGTAGATCCAAATTTTTTCTAAAGCTAAGTCAATTTTTTACTTGTAACAAATTTAACCAATATAAAATATAATGTTCATAATCAAGAAAGTTAATTACAATGTATGTTTTTGTTTCCTATTAAATTTTCCATAGGACATATATGAACAAAATTGAATGGCTTAGGTTGTAGCTTCTCCAGGAAAGCACATCCTACTAACAGAAAGAGCTATGCCTCTGAATTTAAACACCTTTTTAAAAAAAATGTTTAGGGGGCACCTGGGTGGCTCAGCAGGTTAAGTGGCCAAGTTCAGCTCAGGTCATGATCTCACAGTTCTTGGGTTCGAGCCCCATGTCAGGCTCTGTGCTGACAGTTCAGAGCCTGGAGCCTGCTTCGGATTCTGTGTCTCCCTCTCTCTCTGACCCTCCCCTGCTCACACTCTGTGTCTCTCTCAAAAGTAAATAAAAAACGTTAAAAAATTTTTAAAAAATAAAAAAATAAATGTTTATTTTGATAGAGAGAGAGAGAGAGAGAAAGAGTGAGAGGCCATGCAAGCAGGGGAGGGGCAGAGATAGAGCAAGCAGGGGAGGGGCAGAGAGAGAGAGAACACGTGAGAGAATCCTGAGCAGGCTCCACGGAGCCCCATGCAGTCTGGATCTTATGAAATGTGAAATTATGACCTGAGTGCAAATCAAGTCAGAAGCTTAACTGAGGGAGTCACCCAGGTGCCCAACACCTTTTTGTTTTGATTTGCCAATTAGCTTAGCTATGTGTTATTCAAGTTATTTACTCACTTAACCCTGGTTTCTCTAAAGGATAAAGTGGGATAGTGTATGACAAAGACTTTAGTAAATATTAAATTAAAGGGAAAAAATTATATATATACAAAAAGCCCATGGCACCAATCATGAGATACACCAGCTATCCGTCAATGTTAACCCTCTTTTCCTTTCTCTATCTCTTTCATCTTTCTCTCTTTTTCATGGTTGTGGTTTTGAATTAGTCAAAACTAATTAAAATATAATTTATCTATTTTTTTGAAAAGTTCAGACAAGCTCATGTAATTAAATTTGAAGTAAGTTATAATGGGATTTGTCTCATAAATTACTAATAGGGGCAAATTGAATAAAGTAGACAGACATGAACTAGTGTAAAAAGTATTAATAGTAACAGTATTCATTGAATGCTTGCTATATATAAGGTAATATTTAGTAGTTTGGATGTATTAACATATTTAATCTTCAAAAACACCCAAGAGCTAGTTAGGGTCAATAAAACCATTGAGCCTCTTTTATAGATGAGGAAAAATTGCTGTGTCAGTAGCGCCACTAAGACACAAACGGCAGGTGACAGGATAGTATTTAACTCTAGCATGGAGGATGACAACCTATGGCCTGTGAGCCAACCCTAGTCTGCCAGTTGTTTCTATGTGGGCTAGGAGACAAGAATTGTTTTCATATATTGAAGTGGATGAGAAAAATTCAAAGGAAAAATAATATTTTGTGACAGGTGAAAATTATGTGAAATTTAACTTTTACTGTCTATAAACAAAGATTTATTAGAAAAAAGCCACACCTTTTTACTTACTGTCCATGACTCAACATCAAAGCTGAGTAGTTCCAACAGCGATCTTAAGGAGGGCAGAGTCTAAAATCTTTACAATCTGGTCCTTCACGGAGAAAAGCGTTCCAACCTGTGCTCCAGGCAGTCTGACTCTTAAGCCAATGGAATTCAGCCTTTACTGCAGAGGGACTCACCAGATCCTTACACTAAGTGTCCTTTTGAAATTCAGGTCCCAGTGAATCAAAGTAGGAGGAGAGGAAGAGGTAGGGGGGAGGGGGAGAAATGAAAAAGACGAGAAAAGTCGCAAAGCATTTTTATGACAATTTCCACGTGGGTGTTATATTTTCACAGGGCTAATCTTGGTAAGGAAGGGGAACACCCAAAATACTCCTCTGGCAAGTCAGGTCAGGTCCGTATCCCAAGTGTAAGAGGCAGGGATTATCAGACTTTACCGGGTGACAGAGTTAGTGGGAAGAGGGTGGTGAGTGTGTGGTGGTGAGAAGGGTAACGTGTGTGTCCAGGTCTGTGCCCTTCCGCCCTCCTAGCACCTCCCCCCTGCACATCTCAGGCCGTTGGCATCCACTCACTCCCTTCTTTCCTTCTCTTAAGGTTCTCTTATAACCTTCATTTCCTCAAGCATAGGGGACATCCGCAGCTTAAGGATGAAATTACAATTGTATTGGGTAGATGCCTCCTACACTGCCAGTACCCACAGCCAACCTTGATAAGGTTTGTGTCTTCTGTATATTCTCCTTCAGAGAGGAGTCCACACCACATTCAAGAGCCTACCTGCTCTCTCTCATCAGACTTTATCCACCTCGTACTGGCAAAGTGCCGATGCCGATGCCGTTGCTTCAGAAGATTTTCCTTTCCCTCCCCTCACTGCTCTTATTTTTAACTCAGGAACTTAAACAATAAATAAATTAAATGGAATAAAATAGAATTTTATATTATATCCGTATATATAAAATTGGGGTGTATATGGGTGTGGGATTTTTTTCTTCCTCCAAGTGAGAAGTGAGAAATTTGCATGGCTGGCTGGATTTACCTTGAGGACAAGAAATTTATATGTGGTAAGATTGCTCAATACGCAGCCTGTCACATTCTTTTCCTTTGTTTTGTGTGTCGCGAATGCAATCACAGTAGTGAAATGTGATTTTCATTTGAGGGTCCTGAGGCAAAGCCTGTAATAACGTTCTCCTTCTGTTCACTCACAGAAGCCTTAATGGAATGGGTGACACTTCTTGGGGAAATCCAAGATCGTTTTATGTTTGTCTCTGTTGATTATCCAGCTCTGGAATGTTAAACAGCCTTTTGGTCTGGTGACAGCTGTCTGCATAGGAGAATGGTTTGGAAAAACAAAAAATATATAAACAAACAAAAAATGCACTTTACTTGCTTTCAAATTAAGCTTATTGATAGTTTGGATGCTTCACCATGGCTCAAACATTACTGTTAGGGACTCTTTGCTTCCTCCTTAGTGCCTCTGCCGGCTTCAGCTAAATGGCTTATTGTTCTGTTTCATGTTCTTAGGATGTTAATGTTTACTTTATTTACATCTCTAATTTGACTTAGTCTTTTTGCAAATCCCTTGTGGGCTCTTCTGTCTCCTCTCTGTAGGGAAGTCTGGTGACTGCGGCTGGGGCTGGGTCTTTTTGGTGTTCTTTAAAGGTTAACGAACGCACGTCCCATGTTCATATCCCATTTCAGAGCCCAAGCGTAAAAACAATCTTCTGACAGATTGTTGTTTGGTTTTGTTCTGATCAAACGTGTCCCTCGAAATGAGAGAAGAAAGCTGTCTAGTATTTGAGTAAAAAGGCCTTTGCTCATATTTTCTGAATTTGCTTGTGTTCCTGCTTTGGGTGACTCTTTTTCTGCATTGTCTATGAGCTGACCTAGCTGGCAATCTTTGCCTCCTTCACATCTGGGTCTTTCAAATTATTTTCACAACATATTGCTTATTCCTAGATCAGAGACGGGAAAAATGGTTTCACTGTAGATGTTTTCTCTGATTGCTTAATAATGACTGCTTGCTTTACTGTGTTGTAAAACTTCTGAGGCCACAAACTGAAATCTCAGTAGAAATGTCCCATGGTTCCTTTTTGATGTCTGCCACCAGCAAAGTTTTTGAAATCGCAGAACTCTGTCCAGGTATTTTTCAGCCCTGTCCAATAAAATATTTAAATGTGTAAGTTCAAGTTATACTCATTCTTATGTTTTCTAAAGTTAGAACTCATAGGACATAAGGAATACTTTTCTATTTCTTTGATGTCTTCTTGCCCACATGTGGCTCTGCATGGAGGAGAAACACTGAATGAACAATGAATGAATGGAGATCCTCTTTTCTGAGGCAGTTAAGTATGCATCTTAAAAAGGAAGTATTATGGGGTGCCTGAGTGGCTTAGTCAGTTTAGCCTCTTGACTCTTGATCTTGGCTCAGGTCATGATCTCATGGTTTCTGGGTTTGAGCCCCATGTTGGGCTCTGTGCTGACAGCAGAGAACCTGCTTGAGATTCCGTTTCTCCCCTTCTCTCTACTCCTCCCCCACTCCCTCTGTCTCTCTCAAAATAAGTATATAATTAAAAAAAATTTTTTAAATAAAAAGGAAATATTAGTAGCGTTTATGCTCACAATTCCAATCAGGACTATTGCAGGCATTTATTCATTACTTTTCAAGTTTTCATAGGAAATGCATTACTCACGATTCCATCAGGAAATAGCATGCGCAAAATGGTATTTAAGATATAGCAACTAAATCCTGTACATGAATCTGGACTGTGTTAGACTAAAAGCACTGCTTCAAAGACATTGTTGGAACAATTGAAAAATGAAATTTTAATATGAAGTATATAGATTAACATTCGATGCAAAATTTCCTGAACTTAATAACTGCACAGTGATTATGTAAGAGAATATGTTTGTCACAAGCAAGACACACTGAAGTATTATGGAGAAATGGTTTATAAAAATTAATTTTATAAATATATATTCATGTATATATGAAAGAGGAATATGATAGAGCAAATATAATAAGATGATAAAATTGATAAATTTGGATAAAGGAACATAGGATTTCTCTGTATCCATTTTAAAAATTTTCTAAAGTTTTGAAATTCTCTCAAAATAAAGGGTTTAAAAAGAGATGGGTGCAACTGAACAGAGTTTAAAGAATTGGCCATGGTGACGTGTGGCTAATGAAGGTGGTGAAGCATCCCAGGACCAACACCAGTGGGAAACCTGTATGATGTCCAGGCCTAAAGGCCCAGTAGGAAGGACCTTTGCCAGAAGAATCCAGAGACACACCTATAGCTGTGGCTCACAGGAAGACTGCCACACAGGAACTGTGGCCCTATGCAGAGGGAACCTAAGCCAGCTAAGAAGTAGCCGAAGGAACAAATACCATGGTATTCTTTTCCTGACCTCCTTTCTCCTGCTGGCGTCTCCTCTGGACCAACTCAACAGAAACCTAAACAGCAAAAGAGCCCAGTTGATATATTCCAGAGAGATTTGCCATTTGGAGCGCAGAATGGGTTGAAATAAGATGGAGAGTGGAGTGGAACTGCGAGACATAAAGAAACTGTCCAGCACGTGGGGTGGACTATTGGTCTCTCCCATTCTTTACTCCTTCAAGAGGCTGAAACGATTGAGCCTGTGTGGACCTGCCAATCTGCCGGTGGCATGTGTCCTCATCCACCCTCTTGGCCGTGTTGTCACTCGTGTGGTAATCAAAGCAGACAGGCTGGCCCCTGAGGGTGGAGGAGGCCTGTGCTTCCAAGGACGGCTCATGTCAGAGTGAGTAAATCTGCTTAATCTTGGAGTCAAGAATTAGCAAACTCATGTGCCACATTTTATATTTAGCCTCTTTCTGATGTCTCGCTTATGATCCTTTTTTGGTCTCTTAACTACTTCAGAATTGAGGTGTTAATTAAGAGATCTTCTTGATTCTTATCAACTAAAGTTTCCTATAACAGTGATTGTCAATTGGGGTGATTTTGCTCCCCAGAGGATATTTGGCAAGGCTGGAGACGTTTTTGGTTGTCACCACTAGAGAGTGGGTGCTACTGGAATCTCATGGGTAGAGTCCAGGGATGCTGCTACAAGGCACAAAACAAAGCTTCACAAACAAGAAGTATCCAGCTCCAAATGGAGAGCCCCAAATAGTGCTGAGGTTGAGAAATCCTCCCCTAGTGTTTAAGAAAGAAGAGTTGTTTGAAATGGCATTGTCAGAAGTCAGTATCTCATACAATTGTGCTGGGAAAAGTAAAAATGAGAATCGATAAAATACGAATCTAGAAAAAACCCCTGCCCATGGAACTTACAATCTAGTAGAAGGAACTAGAAAATAAAAAATGAACAATAAATATGTGATAAAATTAAAAAGATCTATGGACAAGAAAAAAAAAAAGTGTGGGGTGTGCCAGACAAGGGAGTGACAGGGACAGGTAGAGGTTTGATACTTTACACAGACAGTCCCTGACTTACAATGATTTGACTTAAACATTGTTGACTTTATGATGGTGCAAAATCAGTACACACTCAGTAGTAACCGTACTTGGACTTTTGAATTTGGACCTTTTCTCAGGCCAGCGATATTCAGCAAGATCGTCTCTTGGAATGCTGGACAGAGCAGTTCCCAATCAGCTAATGTGATCATCAGGGCAAACAACCAACCAGTACACTTATAACCATTCTACTTTTCACTTTTAACTCAATATTCAATAATAAATTGCATGACATATTCACCACTTTATTATAAAGTGGACTTTGTGTTAAGTAATTTTGCCCAGCTGTAGGCTAACATAAAGGCTCTGAGGACATTTAAGGTAGGTGAGGCTAAGCTATCATATTAGGTAGATTAGGTGTCTTGAATATACATGTTTTTACTTATGAAATTTTCCACTTATGATGGGCTTATTGGGATGGAACCCCATTGTAAGTCAAGGAAAATCTGTACAGTATAGTTAGGAAAACCTCACTGAAAAGGTGACATGTTACTTTTCCATTTTTCCTAGATTGGATTGCTTTTGAGTTAGAAATTCCATATTCAGCTACCTTCTGTCCCTCCACGGATAAAATACAGACACCGTAGATAATGCGCGAAGGGCAATGATTCTGGCCCAGCCAACTTGACATTTCTCAAGCACTTGGTGTTCTTTCACTTGATCACACACTTGTGTGTTTCATAGTGTATTGTTGGTTTTCCCATTTTCCTGGCTTTAAACTTTAGAATTTCTGAAACCATATCCCCATCTGTTTTGACATCCTTCCTTATAGACCTCTAGATATTACCCTGATCTCTAATATCAAACGAATTTAATGTCCTGGCTGTACTTTTCTAACTCTAGTCGCAAATATCCAGTTTCCTTAAAGTGAGATTGGGAGTAAGCTAGACTATTGCCAAAAATGGCATGGTCATTGCTTTGGACTATTTATGATGAAAGTTATTATTATTTCAAAAGTGTTAGTATAGATGATTTTTTCCTGAAAGACTGAAAAATATTTTACAGTATCATTTAATGCATTTTTACTGATGACACTATAAAATGGCATAGTTTTCATTATGCAGAATAAGAACAAAAAACACAAAGGCTGAGAACATTCTAGCAGGATGTTTTGCAAAAACTGAATTCCTAAAGCAGATTCGCTGGATTCCACTACAACTGTTCCTTTTATAAATATGGGATTTGTAACATCCACTGTTAAGGCTTTGAAAACTATCAATAAATGCATTATGAGTAGATAAGGTGGGACCTGTAGCCAATTGGAATTGTATTATTATAAACAGAAAGGGATTCAAGTTATATTTCAACTTCAAAATACTATTTACCAACCTAAAGTGTTTCGCTTTCTAGATTGCATTTATCCTGCATTTTGGTGTTTAGAGTTCTTACTTGTCAACTCCATTTAGGAAAACTGTGTTCTGTGTTCTGTGCAACTGTGGGAACTGTGGTATGCTGCTCAGATCCTCCTTCAGAACTGATGAATGGACTTACCCAGCTCCTGGTAGTATGGCCAGACAGTCAAGTAAATTCAACCTTGACCCACCCCTACTTCATATCCAACAAAAATCCTAATTTTCAATCATGTTTATTATTATTCAAACTAGCAATATTTCAAATCACACACTAGCCACCAGGCTAATCAACATGGTAGTTAGCCGAAGAACTGACTCTTGGAAATGAGCAAGAGTTTTGTTTGGTGATTTTTGTGTTTTTTTTTAACATGCATACTTTTTTCATATTTTGGAACACCATGCTTTAGGTATAGTAGATACACAATACATGGTAGTTGCACTTCCTTTTCCCTTAGAGCAGCAATTGGTAAACTATGGTCCACAGTCCTCATCCGCCCCTGCCTATTTTTTTAATGAAAGTGTATTTGAACAAAATCATGTCCATTTGTTCATGTATATTGTCTACAGCTGCTTCTGTGCTATGATGGCAGCACTAAGGAGTTGCTACAGACCTCTGCAAAGGCATTTCTCTGGCCCTTTCCAGGAAGATTTTGCAACTCCTACCTTAGAGCATTATGTAGGGGTTTCCAATGAATAGCAGTCCAGGTCAAGTTTGAATCACTTAAACACAACAAATAAAAATGTTTTGCTTTAGGGGCACCTGGGTGGCTCTGATTCTTGATTTCAGCTCCAAGTCATGACCTCACGGTTGTGGGATCAGGCCCCACGTTGGGCTCCATGCTGAATGAGGAGCCTGTTTGAGATTCTCTCTTTCTCCCTCTGCCCCTCTCCTCTGCTTGCACTCTCTCTCTTAAAAACAACTACAAAATAGTTTTTTGCTTTCACACCTCTTTTTGTCTTTCATCCTAAAAAAATATGTAAATGTGAAGAGGTGGGGAAAAATGACCCAAATCTAATCATACTTAAAGAAAACACAGTGGAGAAGGACAATGGGAACATCTAAACAAAATGCCCACGGTCCCCAGTAAAATTTCTCTGATCCTTCATTCATTACACTGGATCCTAGGGCACAGGAAACCCTTTTCTCCCTTTTATATTTTTTCAATAAAAATAAAGATATGAAAAATGTTAATTGAGATAGCCCATACACCAAAACATGAGAGATTAGAAAGCAGAAACCTACAGAAGAGAGCACAGAAAAGTATCTTTTAAGACTATAGAGGAGGCAGGCGTGCCTTGGTGGCTCAGTTGGTTGAGTGTCAGGCTCTTGATTTTGGCTGAGGTCATAGTCTCAGGGTTTGTGAATTCAAGCCCCACATCCAGCTCTGTTCTCTCAGTGTGGAACCTGCTTGGGATTCTCTCTCTCTCTCTCTCTCTCTCTCTCTCTCTCGCTCTCTCTCTCTCTCTTCCTGTCCCTCCCTGACTTGTGCATGCTTTTTTTCTCTCAAAATAAATACAACTTTTAAAATTAAAAAAAAGACTATTAGAGGAGGCAAAGATTTATTTAATATGACAAAAGAGCATAGGCATTAAAGAAATACAAATTATTTTTATTAATTTTGTTTCATTAAAATTAACAGTTTCTGCTCATAATAACATTCCATTAAAAGACTGCAAACACAGGTCACACACTAAGCATATCTTTATAATGCAGATATCTAACCATTCCCTCTTCTCCCAGAATACATAAAGAATTACTGTAATTCAATTCACAACTCAACTCAAACACAGAAATGACAAATAAATTTCTAGTAATTACCTTCGCAATGCTGGAACTGGAAGGAACTTCAGGGATTATATATTTTAGTGGCTTACAATTATTGTTCTGTGTCAGCCCAGGATGTCGTCCAAATGCCTCAGCTCCCAGATGATTTGTGGCAATGAACCTGAAGCATATGAACCTTTTCCTACTCATTATTCCCTCAGTCTTTCATTTTCTTCTACTTTACATATTGGGTTTCTTCATAATATTTGGTTTAACAAACTGTTAAAAGACGACTGTAAGCTATAGATTCATTTCAATACCCTGGAGGTCTTTAGGTGCAGATTTAGACATACTTAAACATACTTACCTTCACTATGGCAGTTTCTACAGCTGTTCTTTGGTCAACCCTTTCTCCAAGCGAGAAATCCTTATGGAAGGGATCGAACTCAACCAAATAATGTGACATTGGAATGGAAAGAGGGTTCTTTAATATATTATAAATACATGTAGAAAAAGATAAATTAGCAAAATTATATCTGAGAGAATGCTTTTTATCCCTCCAGGGGATGGAACGAAAGGTAGCCACACAGGCAAAGAGACTTTAGATGAATATAAAGATTTGAGATGTGGACCCACAGAGACTCAGGAAGCTTGAGCAGTTAGTATAAAAACAAGCGTATTGGTTTGGGAGGGTGTTTATGTGACTTTAATAGACCCTTTGTACTTACGGGTTTTGTATTATGCCTTCATCTCTTTGTGAATGATTATAAAATTCCATTAGGTGGATAAATTATTTTGTTGAGGCATAGAATGAATTATGTAAAACTCACATATGAGAACAAGTTATTTAGCATTTGAATAAATCCACCTGATCATCAAACAGTACCAATTCTAAGTAAGATTTCTATTTCTCACTTAATGTATGATATCGTTTGAGTTTAAAGAAAATTATTTTATTGGCCAGGATAATCAGAAAATTGTAAATTATAATGCTTGATTTGCAGATTCTTGAAGGTCTTTAAACATATTCATTGGAAATTCTAAAGAGATCCAACAAGGGAGATGACATGCTTACCAAAGATTTTAGCTAAGAGTGTGTCTTTGTGTATATTTGTTAGTGGAGGGTTAAACTCACTATAAGATGGACATCTGATGATAATGCCTTATCAACTAGCTTTTTTATACTGGTTTCATACTGGTTTATCTCTAGATAAACCATCTAGAGATTATTTTCTTTATAACCATGGGTTTAGATTAACATAGGTTGGATCACCAGCACTTAAGAGTTCCAATAAATGGTTTTACCAGCAATAGCCAAGGCATTTCTGAAGTAGTCATGACAAATCAAAATAGATATTTTAACCATATGGTAACATCACAGAGTTAAGTTGATTTAAATAAGACAGAACGTCATAGATCATCTTGTCAAATCCTATAATCACAGTAATGCATCAGATTTGGAAACTTATGAAAGAAGCTTCATGATTTTATAGCGTGACCTTCATAGAAACTAAAATATCTTTAAGTAAAAAACTGTAAGCACTTACATGTGTATGACTTGTATTAGGTTAAAAAAAATTCTTGCCACATGTATGTTTTTTGTCTACATGTTGAATACTCATATCTACTGATAGATTCTGTCTCAGACACAACATTTAAAGGCATCTCTTTGTGTTGCTTGTCCTTCAGCATGCTGATTCAGCATAGCTGGGAATATTGCTTCGGGAATGCATTATTTCTGGAAATATAGTCGGCATGGTCCAGAATGCTGATTCAGCAAGCTGATGATGAGCTGTGTGGGGAAATGTGAGGATTTATGGCTGCTTTTAAGATGAGGGCCAAATCTTTGGGATGAGGTAAGGTCGATAGTTTGTTTGCTATTAGTCCATTTGTGCAGCGTAGTGGAGATGGGAGGTATGATGGTTGAGATAAATGTGGTTATAAGCTCTAAAAGAAGCTACCTGGAAAGGAGCTTTCTTATTCTAACTATTAAATACATTTTATGGCTTAGCTCTTTGTTGTTTTCAATTCCATGTTTAAATAAATCAGAAATTATATTATACTTCTTGGAAATGTGCATATTTCATATTTGACAACCATTTACAGTACTAAGTAACCCAAACATACATTTTATATTTCTGATAAAAGCTTAGGACGTTCTATTTACCAATGCCATATTCCCTCAGCAGAGTTGTATCTGTATTTTAACCATTAACAGAGAATTTTAACCGTATTAGAGAATATGATTTTGTGTGAATGCAATCTTGGGAATTAAGGAAAAGGCTGGTGTGTTCAAGAGAGATTGAAAAAGCCACAAATAGGATTTGGGTTGTACTTTACACTGTGTCTTCTGCATGGTATGCAATTAATAAGAATTTTAAAACTTTACATTAAAAAAGAAAAAAACAACTCTGGTGTTCCCAAAGTACCATTCACATTACCAAGTATTGCTTAAAAGCAAGTTAAATTAAACTGATATTAATACTGTGAAGAAAAATAAACAATCAAAAGATAGATGATGTAGCATAAGACATGGTAACTCAGACTACTGCTAGATTTAGAACATGGTTAGGAGTCAAATTCAAACACTAGTTTTCCCTGTTCAAAAATGAGAATAATCAAGAGTTGCTAAAAGACCAGAGACACCAGAACACACTGGATAGTCCTGTTTGGAAATTAGAAAACTGGCCAGAGACTTAGCTGGATGAAATGATGAGCCATTAGTAGGAAAAAGGTGAGAAGCTAAATAAGATATATTTTTCAAGGATTATTTTGCAGAGCATTGTAAATTAACCTTAATAGGAAGAGCCTGGGGACCTATTTTAAAACAGATCAAGGACTTAAACATAAGACCTAAAACTATAAGCCTCCTAGAAGGAAACACAGAGGAAAATCTCTTTTACATTGGTCTCAGCAATAATTTTCTGGATATGACATCAAAACCACAAGCAACAAAACCAAAAATGAATAAAGACTACTAAATCGAACTAAAAAAGCATCTGCACAGCAAAAGATATAGTCAACAAAATGAAAAGCCAACTTATGGAAAGGGACAAAATATTTGCAAAGAACACATCTATCTTATAAGGGGTTAATATCCAGAATACATAAAGAATTCCTAGAACTCACTAACAAACAAATGAAGGAACAAACAAAAACTGGATTAAAAAATGGGAAGAGGAATTGAGCAGACATTTTTACAAAGAAGACATACAAATGACCAACAGGAGTATGAAAAGGTGCTAGACATCACGAGTCATCAGGAAAATGCAAACCAAAACTACAATGAGATATCACCTCACATCTTTTTGGTTATCATCACAAAGACAAGAAATAGTATTGGTGAGGATGTAGAAAAAAGAGAACGCTTGGGCACTATTGATGGGAGTGTAAATTGATGTAGCCACTATGGAAAACTGTATGGAGTTTTCTCAAAAATTAAAAATAGAATTCCCTTATCATCTGGCAGTTCTACTTAAGGGTACATATCCAGAGGAAATGAAAACAGGATATTGAAGAGATACCTGTATTTTCATGTTCATTGCAGCTTTATTCAAAATAGCCAAGATATGGAAACAACCTTAGTGTGTATCTATGGATGAATAGATAGAGATACTCAGCCATGAAAAAGAATGAAATCTTGCCATTTGTGACAACATGGATGGACTTAGAGGGTATTCTGCTAAACGAAAGAGGTCAGAGAAAGACAATTACTATACCCATATGTGAAATCAAAATAAGCCAACTTGGAGAAACAAAGGGTAGAGTGATAATTATCAGAGACCAGGGCGGAGGGTGAATGGGAGGATAGGGTATAGCCTTCCACTCCTAAGATCAGTAAGCTCTGGGGATCTAATGTACATGATGATGATTGTAGTTGATAATATTGTATTACATAGTTGAAAGTTACTAACAGCATAAATCTTAAAAGCTCTTCCCTCAGAAAAAGAAATGATACTTATGTGATATAAGTGTTAGCTAAAGCTATGGCAGTAATTATTTTGCAATATATAAGTGTTTCAAATCAACACATTGTATACCATAAACTTGCACAAAGTAATATGTCAATTATATCTCAATAAAGCTGGGAAAATTAAAACATGTTTTAAACTTTTTAAAAAGTGTTAAGACTGAGCAAAAGAAAGTCACTGATAGAAGTATGCTGACTCTTAGATCTCCACAGGAAAACTATTAGGTTAGTGAATTGTCATAAGTTTGAAGTCTTATTCTAAGCCTTTCTGATCATTGTGTCAGAGTTTATTTGATTCACTGATGCTCCTGCAATAGAAAAGCTAACTACCTACCTGTGCAAAATATATTCATACGACAGAATCTCCATCAGTATGAATTATGTGATGGTGAATCTCTTGTTTGTTTGCTATTTTTTCCCTCCTCTTTCTCCCAGTCTGGCTTTAAAAGCAGAATAACTCTTGGCAATGTGATCACATATGAATGGGAAGATTTTGGAGACAAGCCCTAATTTTAAGTCCAACCAATGGGAAGGGGAATCCTGGTGGTGCGGAGATAATGGGAGGAATCCCCACCGCTTTCCTCTCTCTTTCCTGGCCCTTCTCCCAAACAGTTGCCATTCCTGTCCCTGCTATTCTGGGCTGACAGCAAAGAGTGACTATGCAAGCTCCAGAAATACTAAGATACAAGAATGCTTCTCTCTGACCACAAGAACTGTGAGCCCAAAAGTTTGGAGTGATTCCTGTTGTATTTTTCCTCTCTCCATCCTCCTCTAGCTAGACACAGCCAAATCCAGTTTCAGGAACCACATAGCAGAATGGCAAGAATGAAGCCCTGGCTTACTAGCCAGAGGACCAAGAATCTGAAGAACATTCGGGAGATCAAAGAAAGGAGGGAGGCTGAGAATAAGATCCACCTCGGGTCTCATGGGGAAATAACCAAAAGCAGAAATAAAGTCTATTAAAGCAAAACAAAACAAAACAAAACAAAACAAAAACTTTCTATGTAATTCATCAGAGAACTGGGAAAAGCTTGAAGTGCCTTTTAAAAAGTTTTGGGCTAAAAGTTGGTTATTAAAATACAAATAGTCTAAAGAAGAAACTAAATTAATTTTTGTGACATTCTTTCATTAAATAGAAAACTCTACCCTTTTATATAAGAAGACTCAGTGATGTAGGGAAAACATATCACATATCAAGTACAGAATCGGAATTCTAGTTGCATTATTATTGCTAACTAATTATATGGCCTCTGACAAGTCAGCTGTCCCCATTAAGTGTTACTGTCTTTACATTAAGAAATATAGGGTTTATAATAAATGTGTTTAAAAATATTGAATCATATTGATAATGAGAATGCAAAGCCCAACAATCACCATCCCATATAAATATTCAAACACCTATATACCTCCCAGGAATGGTTACAGTGATCCTTAATGGTTCTTGATTTTTTATTATAATTGGATAGCATTTTCATATGTATTAACCCATTTTATTCAAATGTAGCTCCAGGGAGATAGGCAAAAATAATGTCACATTTGCATATTATCTTTGAATTTATGTAGTGCCAATTCAGGATTTCATTACAGTCTCATTACTGCCCAGTAAAATAGACAGGGGAAATATTATTCCCATATTTTACAACTGAGGATACTGAGGGTCAAATAGTTTAATTGAATATGTCCAAGGCTACACTTTCTAACATGAAGCAAAACTAAAGACAAGGAATCCTTTGTCAGTGTCAAGTGTTCTTTCTTCATGCCATGCTACTATCTGTTGAAAGATAAAATAATCTACTGGAGGTTTTACTAATTCTCAAATATGAATGGGCTCCCTGTGTCCTGCTTGTTAGCCAAGCACCCTTCTTAATTTCTAATACAATTGGATTTCTCTGTCATTATTTAATCACATGGCCTTAAGCAAATTATAGTATCTTTTAAAGGTTTACGTTTTAGTTCTGTACAACAGGAGCACTAAGAGCAGGGTGGCAGGATTCTTACAAAAAATAGTATTAATATGAGGACTGTGCTTTACCTGACACAATGCACAGTCCTAAAATAAATACTATCATTTGATTATTATAGTGGCTATTTTGCATTACGTTCATGGATGTTGAGACAGAGTCACTGACGTTCCGCTTCTTGGGCGAATTATGTCAACACCACTCCCTGATCACCTACCCAGATATACATGGTCACTTGTGGACACAGATCTATAAACTGAGATCAAGTCCTTTGTGTCCCACGTTGCTGTGAAGTTCCCACAGATTTCACGTGAGAAATAGTCTTTGTTGGAGAATCAGAGATGTATCAGTGCTCTCAATTGCAAGCTGGTCGCTGCCACGATCCAATATGCTGTGCTATTTGCCTTGAATATATATTACCTGCAGCCTTCCTAGTGTGAGCACGCCTGCTATTTCATTTTGCTGTGGGAAAAAAGACTTCAAGTCAGACAGGCGCAAGATCCAATGTTAGCTCTGCAACGCAAAAACTAGGTAATCTTGGGTATATCACTTGATTTATCTGTTTCTCAGACTCTTTTTTCTTTAAAACAAGTTATGTAATAATTTCTTCTTTAAAAGGCATGTTAGGATTAAATTCAAAGAGATGAGACAACATGCTTAGAACTTCTGTCACGTCAGGAGCACTAAGGAAATGTTTATTTCATTACCTTTCTTCTCCCTTTTATAATTGGGTGGTTTCCTTTTGGGTTTTGTTTTTCTGGATTTCTGTGTGTTCCTCAATCTGATTAACTTTGTTGTCCTCAGGTCACAAAGCCTCCCAGGATACTTCTAATTTCCACCGTTGTGAACAATAACATTTTATATTCATTGAGTGATTACTAAATATCAGACATGGTAATAATTTCATTACATTAATTAGGTTTTTAAATCCTCATTACAACCACTTAACTTATAGACTGTCATTATTTTATTATACCTGGAAATGAAAACTTAGACCGTTTACTAAAGTGGTAAAGTATACATAGTAAATAAATGGCAGCACCTGGCTTCAAAGCCTGTGTCTGAATAAAAGCATCTGTGCATTTAAAGCACCCAGTGAAATGATTCTCTCTAGTAAATAAGAGCATTTGATTGCACTCTTCAAATTCTGGAAACTGCACAGGGAAGCCTATGACACTTGAGGTCATATCCTCAGCGCATTACTTCACTTTAAGATAATAGCTAGGTAGGGGCAACTGGGTGACTCAGTAGGTTGAGTGTCCAACTGCAGCCCAGGTCAGGATATGCGACTTGTGAGTTCAAGCCCCTTGTTGGGCTCGCTGCTGTCGGCACAGAGCCCACTTTGGATCCTCTGTCCCCCTCTCTCTCTGACCCTTACACACACACGTTTTCTCTCAAAAATATAAGTAAACCTTAAAAAAAAAAAGAGTTGCCTTTGCTGCAAGGGACCAGCTCTTAAAAAAAAAAAAAAGATAATAGCTAGGCAACACAATGCTAAGGATGCAGTCTACGGAGCTCCCTAAAATCTGAAAAGAGAAACACTCAGGGTGAACTTGACATGTTCAATTACCATATGAAAATGATTAATGAAAATGATAATGGAAGGAAGATGAACTAGAAGACAGCTGCCTAGTAGTTCTTACCTGGAACTCATCACATCACATAGTTTGAGAAGTCATTTCTTAGCTCTTTAGAAACATCAATAGAACAGCATTAGCCAGAAACACAGAGACAATCTCGCCACAAATGTGTCATGATGATTTTGACAGTAGAGACTCCTGAATTGCTTGGTTTCATGTGTTTGTCTCAGGCACTGGGGATGTTTCCTCTTCTGATATGCAAACGTCTAATTGTTCACTGACATCCAGTACAATGATAATTTGTTGTTTTTCTGTCATTGTGCTGTGTAATTCCAAAATAAGCCAACAATGAAGCATCATCCCAACTCCCTGCAATTTGAGGCACTGAAAACAGTTGTGTTTTAGTATAAGGAAAACAAGATCAAGCAGGAATTTTTATACTGAAAGTAAATATACAAAAAAAAATGTATGTGCTGGGGCTATGTAGGGGGTGTTGGGTATCGTTAGAAATTACATAACTGATTTTCCTTTGCAAACTCGTCACATTCGATCTGTCCAATACACTACATATTAAGGTTATTTTGAAACTCTAGAGTTAGATATCAGGATTAAACTATGTAGTAGTCAGCGATATATTAATTAAAACCCTGAATAAAAACTACATGGTGTGCATATTGCTTTAAATTTCACAAACTACTGCTTTATTTTATTCACCTGTATATCCTTGGCAACTGGTCCATAATAGTCTCAGAAAATGTTTCTTGAATAAATATAAGAAACTTTTCACAAATCATTCCACTTATTTTTTATAATAACCCTGTGACATGGTAATAATACGTGGGTATTAGGACCATTTCCTGGTTTCTCAGATGAGTTAAGTGGGTCTGATTGAGAAAATGAGAGATGTTCAGGTTACCAGGTAGCAGATGAGAGCTTGATATACTAAAATCTCCAACTTCAAAAGCCAGATTTTGTCCACTGCACTTTGTAGCTTTTATCTGGAGAGAACATGACCTAATCTGTAAAGTATCAGACTTCATTACCAAAATTCATGTAAAATCAGCCTTATTTTTCCATTCTAGAATTTCAGAATGAAATATAATTTACAGACATGTTTATGTTATTTTATATTGACTATTTACAACATTTAATATGCTTCTTTTTGTTCTTTGACTTTATTTTTTCCAACTGGTCTTCAGACAAAGACTTAGGAATACCCAGAGGAACAAATATGCTACATACAGGATGGAGTATCCTCTGCAGTTATGATCTGGATAAGTAGACTTATCTCTGGGAACTCACTTAGGAGGAAAAAATTAAGTTAAATATTTACATCTAATCTTTCTTTGATACGCTCAACCAAAAGAAAATGTGAAAGTTGGTGCCTGTTATTTTAATGTATGCAAAAATCTTTGAAATAACATTCAGTTGGATTCCCATTATAATTCAGGTGCAGTAAATCCACTCTATTTCCTGAAAGTCATATTTTCTGATCCAAGAAATTACCACAAGTTCCAAACATCATACAGTAAGTTTTTAATAAATACAAGACATTTGTTCAAGGATGCAGGTACCATGAAAGTAATCAAATTGTGTGGCTTAGGAAATCACCAACATAGAAAGCCAGGGTCTCTAGTTGCACTAATGCAAGATGCTTGAGGAAATTGAGTGGAAAAAATAATTTCTGTGAATATATCTGCAATTAGGATGGTGGAATTTTTCGTCAGAGTAAAGTGTAGTTAGTGAAAATAAACATTGTGCCTTTATGCTACCCTTGAATTTCTACTTACGCAAAATTTCTCCCATCAGGATTTTCTGTACAGGGGCGCCTGGGTGGTTCAGTCAATTAAGTGTCTGACTTCGGCTCAGGTCATGATCTCACGGTTTCATGAGTTCGAGCCCCGCATCAGGCTCTGTGCTGACAGCTCAGAGCCTGAAGCCTGCTTCACATTCTGTGTCTCCCTCTCTCTCTGTGCCCTCCCCCACTCATGCTCTGTTTCTCTCTGTCTCAATAATAAATAAAAACATTTAAAAAATTAAAAAAATAGTATTTAAAAAAAAGGATTTTCTGTACCACTTTCTTATGTAAATAAGGACAAGCCAAGTGCCCAGTTATCACTCTTCTCTTTTTGTTTTAGATTTATTTAAAAAAATATTTTTTAATGTTTATTTTTTTTGAAAGATAAAGTGAGACAGAGCATGAGCAGGGGAGGGATAGAGAGGGAGACATAGAATCCGAAGCAGACTCCAGGCTCTGAGCTGTCAGCACAGAGCCCGACGTGGGGATTGAACCCATGAACCGTGAGATCATGACCTGAGCCGAAGTCAGATGCTTAACTGACTGAGCGACCCAGGCGCCCCTATTTTCTTTTATTTTGAAAGAGAGGGAGAGAGAAAGAGAGAGAGAGTGCACATGTGAGAGGGGCTGAGAGAGAGGTAGAGAGAGAACCCAAGCAGGCTCCATGCTGTCAGCGCAGAATACAACGTGAGTCTCAATCTCACAAACTGAGATCATGACCTGAGACACAATCAAGAGTCAGAGGCTTAATCCACTGAGCCATCCAGACGCCTCGCCCTCTTCTTTTCTTTTGGTTTATCTTGCCCAAAGTATTTTGCCATGGACTTTAGAGATAAAGATAGCATAGCTGTCATTTTTTTTTTTTTACTCTAACATATGCAGGGATTCATCCCACAGCACTCTTGGGGAGTGGTTACACAGCCTTTGCTTAAATATAACCTGATAGAAAATATCATGAGAATAAAAAGTGGTTCATTGTAAGTTTGCTTTTACTGAACATGCTGTCTCTCTGAAATTTTAGTCCATTTGTCTTAAAGAAGTTTAGGACATGCTACTGCAAAAGATTCAGGGAGAGGCTTTCTGTGAACCCTCTTATTTGCCTAAAAACAGTTCCTCCAAAATAAAGTCAAGTGTCCTCAATTCCCCTCCCTGGGGGTCTCATCAACTAGAGAAGTTTGACTCTTACCACAGAACAGGAGACTGGAAATCGACACCACACCCAGAAAAACTTTGTCACAAACTGTCACATCTCCCATTTGATTTCCTAAGGGCACATTCATCTTTCCTAAAACCCATTTATTCTCCCCAAAATTTCATACATTCCCCCTCCCCTTCCTTTATGAAGTCTACATATAAGCTTTCAAATCTTACTGCTTTTTTTGGGTAATCACCTTATTCCTATGATGCCCCCATGCATGTAATATTAAAAATTAATGCATTTATAACTTTCTCCTGTTTGTCTGTTTTTAGTTCATGTCACAGACTCATCTATTGAACCCTGGAAGGCAAAGGAAAATTTTCTCCCTCCCTGCTGTCCTACTTCCATTCTTCTAAGAACACAGAAGCATTTTGTTTTCTTTCCTTCATGACATGACCAGACAATGAAAAAATACACACAAAATGACTAATACTTTAACAAGCAATTGGAGGGGCGCCTGGGTGGTTCAGTTGGTTAAGTGTCTGACTTCAGCTCAGGTCATGATCTCACAGCTCGTGAGCTCAATCCCCACATCAGGCTCTGTGCTGACAGCATGGAGCCTGGAGCCTGCTTCAGATTCTATATCTCCCTCTCTCTGTGCTCCTCCCCTGCTCGTGCTCTGTCTCTCTCTCTCAAACATAAATAAACATTAAAAAATAATATTTAAATAAATAAATAAATAAAAAGTACTTGGAATATCATTTGGAACACAGGAAACACCTAATAAAGGTTAACTATTATTATGACTAGTTGCCTGTTGGGTCAAGGTACAAAATATCCTTAATCCCTAGGTTCTTCCATTGTAAAACAAAGATTGACTTATTATTAATTCCAGAAATAACTTGGAAGGAACCTTACGTGGGGAATTGGATGATACTAATAGCTACTTTACATTGATTTTTAGAAGGATTGAGTGAGGTAATGAATATTAGGTGCTTAATACCATGCCTACTTGTTGGCAGGTACCCAGTGAATGTTAGCTGATTAGGAAGGTAGTGGGTAGTGGTGGTCATGGAAAAAATAAGTAATTCCTGGGATATGAATTCTAGGTAAAGAATTACCAAAAACCCCAAGGACAAAGTAGAGATTGGGGGGAATAAATCCAACCAAGACAAAGGACAACTGTGGAACTGCAGAAGAAGAATATGCAAGAAATGACTTTGTCCCCAAGTAGGGGAGGCACATGTTATAATGAACTTCCCAGCTTTTGGCAGCAATTTAGGGCAAAATTACATGATAGAATCCAAGAGAAGATGGAATTGATAGGACATTCCTTAACATTCCTAAAGAGTAAGAGCAAAATTGGAGACAGAATGTAGTTGAAAACAGCCAAGTACACAAGAGAAACAAACAACACAATCAAACAGAAAAACTAATGATCATCAAAATGTTCATGGAGATTGAGTTACCAACATTCAAAGAATGGAAGGGCTGATGACAAGTTTCAAACAGAGACTCTCCTGGGGGGTCAGGATCCATGGAATTAGAAGCAAGAATGAGGACCTATCTTGGACACACCAGGACCAAAGGCACACACCAAATGGCTTGGGTAACAGCAAGGCTTGCATGTTGCAGGTGCAGAATGCTATGGAAGTATGCCTTCTTATATTCCTGGTGACCAAAGCTAGAAACAAGGACTAAAGCCCATATATAAGAGGTAATTGTTGCAACCTCTGGTGTTAGACAAAAGGAGGGGAAGGAATTAGTGAAACAAATACAGAGTCAAGGACCAAAGGCAGGTTCAAAATGAGGCAGGAGAAAGGAAATGTGAGTTCAGTACTACCTGTGAGATGGACTCAGGCTTTATTCTTGCTGCCACTTCATCTTGGTATCTCCTCTTGGTGTAGTCATTATCCACATCAACCCTGGATCTCTCTTAAGGCATTCATCTTTTCCACATTGCTTAGGACAAAGCACACTTGGACAACAGAGAAAGGTATGCCTGAGCAAGACATGGGGTGGGAGGAGACGGAAGGTCTCTCTAGCTTCCTGTACCTTTGTTGAATGAATGAATGAACCAAGCAGAGGTAGTGGGGAAGTGATCTCAGAAATAACCCTTTGTCTAATGGCAAGAGCCCAGGATTTGGAAACAAACAACCATAGTGTTTATCTTAGTTCTGGCACAAATACTTATTTAAACTTTTACCAATTAGAGAGTTATATCGAATTAGATGCTACTTACTCTATAAACATATGCTGTCATATACATGTGAAGTCCTAAAATCTCTCATCTATACAACAAGTCTCTTAATAGCTAATACTTCAGATGATTTTAATTATAAAACTTTTTTAAATGAAAAAGAAAAACGTAAGTGACTTTCCCATCACAGGAACACCATTATAATCTCTAGGGACAGATGTAACATCTGTGATATAGATTAATCGTGCAATATTTATTAGCTTCCAAAAGGTGGTGATAGTGATACTCACTTAGAAAATATCAAATCTTGTCTGTCTCAAAAACCTTTTAGAAAAGTGTCTATTACTACATCTCAATATTAACCATTCAATCAAAAGTAACCGAAACCCCTCAAAAGAAAGTTGGCTATCACTCTCTCTCTCACACACACACACACACACACACACACACACATCTCAAAAATATAAAGTTAAAAGTTTGTTTTCATTGAAACTCCATTTCCTTTTAACTTCTATACAATGCATAATTGGGGTACAAGACCCATAGACATAGTTAATTAAGTCTCACATCCTGGAAGAATCTCTTTCTCTATCTCACCTTCATTTTCTGGATGCTGGTCAGTCTCAACTTCACTAACGTAGAGTGGGAAGCTGAGGCTTCCCTAATCATGGTCTCTCTCATATGCCAAAATGTGTACATGCCTCTTTGTTGACCCCATTTCGCAAAACCTCTAGTTGACACATCTGCCACAGTGTTAGGCAATTACTTTTTAGTGGGTGGAATATAGATGTATCAGAATTTCTGGCAAATACTCGCATTCTCCTTGATTTTTAAATTTCTGTTTGCCCTCTGGCTTTGGGCATTTTGAGGCACCCAGTACCACAGTCAGCATATGGCTTAGGCCCAGGGGAACACAGTCATGTGTACCATGAACACGCTCAGCTTCCCATGAGGAAAAGCAGAAGAGAATGCTCTTAACCTTTGTGTGGTCCAACGTGACATATCAGAATAGTAATGTTCTAGGTGTTCAGAGCTAAACACCAGATAAACTTCATTATGGTGTGCTGTGAGAAATATTTATTCCTCTGAAATGTGCAGCAAAGTAATTGGGAATATAGGAGACTATTGAAATCATTGTTTCCATCGAAGAAGGACATCCTTGGAAACACAACTAACTGGCAATATTTTATGCTCTTTATTTTTAAATTTTTTTCTCTGGGACTCAAATGGAAATCTTCCCCAGTTTACCCTGATCCTGAAATCATTGCTTGAGACTTTTTACAAAGGGGAACTATCAGGATATTTCTCTGTCTCCAAGGTTTAGCTCCCTAAGTAATGGCCCACTTGGTTCCAGAGGTCGAGATAAAACCAAAAAGACACAGCAATTCCTTTAAAAATAGAATTTTGATGTCATTTGATCATAAAAGGGAAAACTGTTGCCATTGGAATCAGGAAATAAAGCAGTGATACTGAAAACTTTTATTTTTGTTTATTTCAGGTAAAAGAATAAGGGCAGTGGAGTTCGCCCCTGACAATGGCACTGTGATTTGGCTTCATACAGACTCATTCCATGCTGGGTTTCTGACAGCTTGACAGATTCTGTATCTTGCTTGAAAATCTGAGCCTGCAGAAAACCTTTTGATGGCATGGTTACACTCCTTCTCTGGGGAACATCATTCCTTTCAAGGCAGCTCCTGCTGGTGACTTAATATAGGTGTTTCTGTGTCATAGTTGTTTCTGCAGGGTGACTGAGCTGTAGTGGCATATGAGTGCATTCTACAGAGGGCTCCAGAGGGCAGTAGGACACCATGCCTTCTGGAACCATGAGCAGAGCTGAGTGACATTCAAAATCAAGAGAATTAAATCCGCATGAAGTCAGATCACAGGCTCCTGCCCTCATAATTCTACCAGTAGCATCACACAAAACAAGCATAGTGTGCCCCAATGCCTGGTCGGCTGATACATACACATTTTCTGAAATGATCTAGACAATGAAATGTGTGAAACATTGTTTTAACGTGTGATCCCATATAGGACTAGCATGAAGAAGAGAGCACCCAGAGGTGACCCCTTTTGCCAGTTCCAATAAACAATTGACTTATTTCCAAAATAAACGAATTCCTTTTGGACAGGATGTATGTTTCATTACTCTACAGCAATTCTGGTACACAACAGACATCCACAAGATTGCTATTTTACTGATCAAGAAACCGAAAAGAGCACATAAAATAATTCAAGATGAGAAATAAATTATTTACAAAATAAGTAAATAAATTATCCTTTGATAGAAGATATGGAGATAAATAGTTCACCATGGGCGGGGGGAATCAGGTTGGATACTTTCCTTATATGAAACTGGATTTTAGCTAAATGAAAGGCTTAGCTATTAAATATGCTAGCATTAAAAAATAACCAGAAAGAAGGGTGAATATTTGATTTTGGGGACAGAAAAACATCAAGGGTGTTCCATGCATTGAAAAATTAACAGAAACCACAGTGGAAAAAAATAATAAATTTGCACAAAAATAAAAATTGTAATAATTAGTAAGTAATAAACGATAAGGTAGAAAAATCATACAATATATATCGAAGATATATTTAAGGTAATAGTCTTCATTTATAAGGACACTTTGTAAATTAGGTAAAGCAAATATCCCAGTAGAAGAATAGACAAAGGCAATGTAATGTTTAAAAGAAATACAAATGGCTAATAATCATGTTTTTAAGAGTAATCTCTGCAGTAATCAACCAAATGCAATTGTAAATAAAAAGGTATCATTACCTATTAAACAAGAAAAAAATAGTTGAAACACAAAATATCCAGTGGTACTAAAAGTACAGTGAAATAAGCTATTTAATATGTAGCTGGTTGGAATTGACCTATCTTGGAGTCATTTTCGTATTTTATCAATTAAGAATCAGGTTTTCCATAACAAAAGCTGAAGTAGTAGTGATGTAAGCAATTTAGATGTCTTATTCTCTCATGAAATGAGAAAACTAGAGACAGAAAACCCCAGGGATTATATGGCAGTCTCATAAAAACACATCCTCATTCTCTTCTTTCTGTCTCTCTGTCTCTGTCTCTTTTTTTGCCTGCACGCACATCCAGCCATTACCAGGTTTCTGTTTATTTTCCCAATACAATTGCTAAAGCTGCAGCCCTGTAACAACATTCTAGCAGTCACATTATCTAATGTTAAAGAACAATGCCAACAAGGTCAGCTTCTTTTAAAAGAACTTTTCCAGAAGTCCAAGTACAATTAGGTCTTACCGCCAGAGCTATGTCACATGACATTTTGCAGGCAAAAGCATGTAGCTAGTCACACACTAGTACGAACGCTTTATGAGAAAGAAATTAGGTAGAAAAAAAGCAGTCTCTGTTGCAGTCTCAGAAGTTCGTGTCTACACAACCCATCAATATTTCAATATAATTTATCAGAATTAATTTTAAAGAACTCTCGATATGTTTTTAAAAAGTTTTTACTAATATGTTTAAAAAATACTAGAAACAATGTAGTTATTCAGTAATAGTGGAATGATTAATTTAATCATGCTGTTTTCATAGTGCTCATGTACTAAAATAAGACTTACAAATATTTCAGCAAATAAATTTAACAAACTGTACAATGCTGTGGGAAAAAACCTTAAATTTCTCTATCTGTAGATATTTATATACACACTAAATGCCTTATATAAAGTGTTAATGGTGCCTATTGCTGATGTGAGATTGTTACTTACTTTTTTGTTATTTACAGTTTTTACACTAAGTGCCTCATATAAAGTGTTAACAGTGCCTATTCTGATTTGTGAGATTTTTTTTGTTATTTACAGTTTTTATTTACTTTTTTCCTTATTTATGTTTTCTTAACTTTATACAATGCTTGTATTACCTTGGTGTTGAAAATATATTTGATAAATGATAAATATATTTGTAATAAAAATAGTAAATGTTTGTAGCATGTAAAGTTCACTGGGAATTTTCAGACAAGGGGGATAATGTAAATTGGCCGTTTTTTTGTGGAGGCATATTTGAGAACACTTCTCTGTATCTTTACATGTCCTCCCTCTTCCCTTCGAGAAAAACTATTATTCTGTTCCCTAGTTGCACAGCGTCCTCTAGTGGCCAGATCAGTTTTGCCCTCTCAGATGAAGGGCACTGGCTTTAACTGTGCAACTTGCAAATATCAAATATGCTATGTATGGTTTGCTTTTCTATTGTAAAACAATTAAAATTAATGTCATACGAAGTAGATGTATTTTAATTATTTGTGGTAGATAAAATACAATTTGTTGAAAAACACGAATTACAGAAACATACTTTACAGTGAAATTGTGCTTTCTCAACCACAAAATCTATTTGAAAAATGGTAAATGTATAAGGGAAAGTTGTTAGGTAGGAAGATTATATCGAAATGCTTAAGTTAATTTTTTAATAAAAGTAACTGATGTAGGAATGACAAGAATAATGATCAAGAGAATTTTTCATTTTATTTAAATAAAAAGAAATAATCAGACTAAATAATATATGTGGAATATACCTTATAAGACTTGTTACAATTTCATTTAGAAATATTTTTATTTTTTGCAAAAATATAAATATAAAATCATTAAAATTTAAAGAGTATGTCTTGCTTAATAAGAAGAATATGTCTTGGTCTGGAAGATAATGTGAGACTCAATAATGACACTAACAAAGATGTCACATGATTTTAACATTTCCGGATTATTTCTGGAAGAAATTTCTTCAAAGCACAATTATTGAAACTCTATAGGAAAAATGTGAAGATCGTTAAAAAAAATAGATTAAGTCTATTTTCTTACAACAGTCACGAGCGTGATGCCCACCTATCTTTCCTCTCTCTGGCAGAGACTTAACCAGAGTACCTGAATGAAATGTTTGTTGGGGCACCTGGATGGCTCGGTCGGTTGAGCATCCGACTTCGGCTCAGGTCACGATCCCTCAATTTGTGGGTTCGAGCCCCAAGTCAGGTTCTCTGCTGACAGCTTAGAGCCTGGAGCCTGCTTTGTATTCTGTGTCTCCCTTTCTCTCTGCCCCTTCTGCATTCATTCTCTGTCTCTCAAAAATAAAATAAACATTAAAAAACTTTTAAAAAAGAAATGTTTATTAATACAAATTATCTTTCTTATTCTGCCTGTTACCATCCTTAATTTAAAAAATTAGGGTTTGAGAATCAATACCCCATAACTGTACTGGAATGCAGTAATATCCCAGCTGAAAGACAATGCTTCCTAAACCCATGGAAATTAGATTGCTCTTACTAACTCCCCAGGGACCGGAGGTCTGTGGCACTCAGTTGCAAAACAAGTCCAGGCCCTTCCTCCCTCCTTTAAATATTCAATTATCCCTCTCAAGTGTAACCTCAGGGCCTGTTACAATCCAACAAATTTAGTAACCTACAAGTGAATTTGGGTTTAGTGGTTAATAGCAACAGGAACCTAAAGTTCTGGGTTCTGGTAGGAACATGGTAGCAGCCAGAGCACAGGTCTCGTTTCTCCTTCCAAAACTCTGAAACAACCAGAAGAATAAATAAGAGTCCCACAGTTTATACCTTTGCTGATACCAGAAGGGAGAGATATTGAAAAAGTCACTGAAACCCAATAATGTATGAATTGAGGGGAAATCCCCCCCAAAACCAGTAGCATTGGAGAGGGAAACCACCACAATACAGTGGGCTAGTCACGGGGTGTCAGACAAAGGGGGGACAACCCAGATGTGATGAGGGGGCCTGGAGAAAGCAGGACTTAAAGAACACAGCAAACACACCTTGGCCAGGAGGGGCTTACCCTGGGTGGGCAAGGCTCTGGACATATCTAAGCAGCAAAGGGATAGGCCACAGGTGCTGGAAAAGGTGGAGAAAAAAGAGGAGAAAAGTTTATGAAAAACAATGTTGATAGTGTCAGAGCTCAAAGAAATGTCCATTCCATGTAGTAAGAGCAGAGGCAACCCTAGAGGAGAGAAGCTAGATTTTAAAGGACATTTTGGGGACATTTTGAGAAATTTGCTCCATAGACCTGAGTGTTATATACGGAAAAATGGAGCTCAGTAACTGAAGAAAGCATGTTATAAAGCAGCATGTATAGTGTAATTTCATTTTGGTAAAAATAAATATGTATGCACATATAAGCATAAAAAGTTATCTGAGAGGATATAACAAAAGTCAAGAAAAGTGAGTCTGTTGGTGGTGGAAATACGATGTTTTCTTTTTTTTAATGTTTATTTGTTTATTTTGAGAGAGAGAAAAATATAAGAGACAGAGACAGAGAGCATTGAGCAGGGGAGGGGCAGAGACAAGGGGAGAGAGAGAATCCCAAGCAGGATCCACGCTGGCAGTGCAGAGCCCGATTTGGGGCTCGATCCCACCGACTGTGAGATCTTGCCCTGAGCCAAAATCTAGAGCTCAACCGACTAAGACACCTAGGTGCCCCCTGGTGTTTTCTTATTTTTGTAATGGTCTATGTTCTCAAAGTTTATGCAAAGAAGAACTTTCTTGTTAATAAAAAGACTTAATTAAATACAAAATACCCTCAATCCTATATGATGCATTAGCCTATTAAGAAACTTGCAATTATACAAAGCAGTGACGAATGCTGTGGAAACCATACGAAGATTATTTTGGGATGATTTTGAGAGCAGGCATTCAGGTATGTCTGAAGTCAGAGTTAACAGAGAGTAAAAAATAAAAACAAATGAAAAAACAACACACCTATTGCTGGCTCCAACTCTATTCTCCTTATGGATCCTGAAAGCATGACAGATTCCTAGGACATTTTTGCTGAGGATGCCATCAAGTGTTACAGCTTTGTCTGCACGCTTTTATTATGTCTCTGAACACCGAGCTGCAAGCAAGGTAAATCCTGACACCCTCGAAATGGTGACATATCATGAAATATTCAGAATCGAGACACCTTACCAGTACCTCCTCAATCTCATTAACACTTTATGTTGGCGTTTATGACTCTGCATCTGGACAGCTTTCTGTTAATGGGAAGGAAATATCTGAGCTTTCTGACTGCCAAAGCAATAGGAACGCTTTCACTGACTTTTCCTTATTGGGCAGTTTCTGTCCATCTGCTTGTATTATTGTATTCCTTTATTTATATTAATTTGGTTTTGAAAAGCTTGTTAAACATGCATCTGGAATAAGCAAGTTGGTAACAACACATAGGTTTATCTGCTCTTACAAACAAAGCGCCTCAAAAATGTAATTTTATAAAGTCAGTCAGCACATCTGTTTGCCTATAGAAAAATTGTAAATGTCAGTCCTGAAGCTTGTATTTTCCAAACTAATATATGAACCTCCTTTAAATAATAAATTTATCTTAATGGTTCCCTCAGACCTCTGTCTTTGAAAAGGAAGACATTTTTCAGCGTTCTACTGTTTTAGAAACATATATCCTAAACTTCTCTTTTTGGAGAAAAATGCTCTCAAGAGCATTTTCATGGTTCAGTTATGATGCCTGAAAATCAGCAGACAGTATCTTCCAAGTAAAGTGCTTGCTACCAAGTTTGAGACACCCACAAGAATGGGAAAGATTTCTCTTTTTATTTAGATAGGTTTTTAATATAAAGAATCCTGATGACTTTAGGGATAATACAGTATACATGTATTCACACATATTTTTATATATGCATTTGTGAAGTCACTATAACTTTTACAGTTTAAATTTTAGTTTAAAAAACTTAATTGTGCATGCTCTATTTTCTTATTTCCAGGATATGATATGAGACATAGCCAAATATTTGCATACAATAATGTTTTACTGCATTTTGCCTATAAATCTGAAACCAAGGCCTTCACTGAGCATTTTTTTATAATATTAAAAACAAGAAATAAATCAAATATCCACCACTCAGGGAGTAATAAAATAAATCTTGGAACCTCTGTAGGAAGAAAATATAACCATTGAAGAAAACAAGAGCTATATATCAGTGTCTCTTAACAAGTGATGATAGTTGTCCCTGGAGAACATTGGTAATGTCTGGGGACATTGTTGGTTGTTGTAGCTGGAGAATAGAGGTCTTGCTACTGGTGTCTTGCTACTGGTGTCTGGTCATCCCTGGGTAGAGCCCAGAGTTGACATTAGACATCCTGTATGACACAGAACAGCCTCCAACAACAAAAATGACCCCACCCAAACTGCTAGTATCATCGGGGTTGAAAAAACTCTATCTCTACCGACAGAGAAAATGTGCACCTTATATATTCCGGTAAGTGAAAGCAAAGAGCAAGTCAGCATATTTAATAAGACCTCATATCAGAAGTTATATAATCACAATAAACCTATAATCTTTGTGAAGATAAAACTGAAACATTCTAAGCACTGTACAAAGCATTTTATGGGTATGATTTTATTAGACCTTCATAACAAACCCTGAGATAGGTGTCATTTCACAAGTTGTCCTCTGCACCCAGAGGGCAAAGACAGAGGGAAGACGGAGGCAGACCACTCCAGATTGATAGGTGGCAGGTTTAATAAGCAAGGGAATTTGCATATGCGGTTTGCTTTGGGTGTCTGCAAGACGAGTAAATCCCCATACCTTCCTGCCAAATCCTAAAAGTTTTAAGAGGCTTTCACTGGGTTCAGTCATGTATACCATCCAGATGGTCTTAGGACACATTGCTGTCTCCAGGCTGTGTCCTTGGTAGGCGGGACGTACGTTCCAAGGACAGGAGGGGGAAGGGCATCCTATTTCCAAGGTCCAGCTGGCAGGTCAACCCGTGGTCATGTCCTCTCAATGACCTCCCCCAACAGTATGTTTACTAGTTAACTTCACATAAGGAAACTGGCTTAAACTGGACTTAGATCTAACTAAGCAGGGTGAAAATTTTACAGAAAATGGTTAAAATGGGTTACCTCTGAAGGAAGTATTAAAGGAAGAGATCAGTGTTTAGAAATTTAATTTTTTAGGCTAATTTGTTATTTTTTATATCAAGTGAACATATTTTTAAAAATAAGGTAATAGCCAATGGCATCTAGTAGAAAAAGGCGATCATTATCCTCACTCCTCTCTCCTCCCATCCCTCTGCCCCACTCCTATAAGCAACCATTTTTAACTTGTGTGGTTACTTATGCTGTATTTACTTACAAATTCTCAACTAATAGCTTTATCTATGGGCTTTCTACCGCACAATATTAGGATGGAGCTCCATGCACCCCTCCACAAATAATAAATACCCATCTCTTGGCCTTCCACGATTGCTATGTTGCAGCTTTCATTAAATCCATATTACTGTCTTTATCATAGGACTATATTAATATTATAGCTGAAATTTACTTGGGTTAACTTTGTCTTCTTTCTCAAGTTAATAATTAAGTAATTATATTGTTGGCTGCCTTTTCTTTTTAATTATCACTAATTTATCTCCAGACTCTCAACTGAAATGTTCATTCTAATAGCATTAAGTCCATCAGGTAAATTATCTGCACCATTTCTTCTTCACTTTACTCTTTCATCCCATTGATCAGCATCCTGCCCTCCCCCCATTTTTTTTTTTTTTTTGGTGGGGAGAGGGTCTCTGTTCTTTTTAAAGCATTTTTCAAATATCTGACCAATTCTGTCAACTCAAATGTGAGAGTGACTAGACACTGTATGCATGGGCAGGGCTCATCAACTATTGGCCCAGAGTGAGATGATCACATGGGATATGGTTTTAGTTCAAGGGAACTGCAAATATTCAGAAACATAGGTATCTTGTCTATCCTTCAATCTCCAGCATAAACTCCAAATCTACACTTCTGGAGCTAAGAAGGAAAATTGAAGCACACAGTTGAGTGTAAGCTTTTACACAAACTTCCTGTTTTCAACATGGTGTCTCATCGTTCCTCAGTTGTTGTCCCTGGTGTCCCAGAGTCCAGGATCTCTTGAACCTCCTCTGTCTCTACTTTCTTTCTGCATTCCAAGGGAGAGACAAAGCTTTTATATAAACAAATGCGTATATCCAGAAAGGAAACCTATAGCCTTCCTCTCTGGGCAGGAAAAACATGGCTGCCTAGCATAAAGTAGTAGTCATTAAGTATTGGGATATATATATATATATCTCCAAAGACAGTGTTTCTGATTCCTGGGACTTTCTGGTGTTTAATGTACAAATTTGCCTCTCTGCTGCCCCTTCCTTCCTTCAGCCTTTACCATTAAATCTGCTTGACTAGCCACAAGGTTTTGGGTTGCTTGAACAATAAAATTTAGAAGACACAATGGCATTCACCCAAGACCAAATGTACTTAGTTTAAAAGAGTATAGGACAAGCAGAAGATCATACACAGCAAGAGCTAGCAGATGTCTTGTGATTCCCAGGAGCAGATTGCAAATGTCCCAGTCATTCTCCAGTGGATCCTAGTAGTCATGTGATGAGGCTGGAAAGAGCCATGCTCTGTGGTGTCTCCCTTTATACCTCATTAGTCAAGGGGTACTCTCAGGGGTACTTGACTGGCTCTCATTCTTTGGTGAAACTGCATGTCATCAGCCACACATTACCCCTTAATTACAGCTTATTTATCAATTTCAGGTTGCTCATCAATAATAGGTTACATAATAAATAATTGCCACAGGCAGGTACAGGAACTTTGTCTGGTACAAAGCAAACTCAACAGAGCTTCAGGGATAGAATACTCCTGTACTTTCTTACTTGGTCTTTTTTTTTTTTATGTTTATTTTTGAGACAGAGAGGGACAGAGTGTGAGTGGGGAGGGGCAGAGAGAGAGACACACACACACACAGAATCCAAAGCAGGCTCCAGGCTCTGAGCTGTCAGCACAGAGCCCGCCGCAGGGCTCGAACCCACTAACCGCGAGATCATGACCTGAGCCGAAGTCAGACACTCAACCAACTGAACCCCCCAGGCGCCCCCTCTTACTTGGTCTTTTGAGGAGGATTTATCTCAGGGTCAACTACTCATGTATCCCTAAAGCTAGAGGAAAGACCATAGACTAGCTGTTAATCCTGACACAACACTTACCTGAGTGAAAAAGCGAAACCATACTTTTGATGCTACTTATGCATCCAGTTTTCATCTTCTCAAAATTTTCTGACATTTTTCGTTCGCCATCATGGTGTCTTCATCAGTTCTCGTGTCCTTGCTGATTTGATTCCTCTGCTGTCCTCCCATAGGAATGAGTGGAAGGAGCAGAGCAATGTGTGCGTGTTAACCCCAACACATGTAAATATAAAAACTACAGCAGTACCTTCAATATATATATATATAGATTTAAATGCACAGAAAAATATAGTAAGAAAATATTTTGCAGGCATATAAGTCAATTTTATAAGGAAGTTTTAAACAAATTCATATTGTTTCATCCATCACCCAATGGTGTCTTTAAGGTGGCTTTATGGAAAAGACGTTTGGTTGGTGTGAAAACCATTTCTCTAAATTAAAATCAAATAGGAGGTAAGTTTTGCATGTGCATCAAACATAGAAAATCTGAATATGCGGAAATATACCATGGATCCTTCAATAAAGTATGCAATCCTAAACTGAAAAAAAAAAAAAATAGGGGCAGTTAATATTGAAACACATACTTTTGAGTAAATTATATACAATATGATACAAGTTGTACTGTATTTGGAAACAGTACTAGAAGCAGATCACTTGTTACAAACACATGTTTAATACTTGCCTGTAGAATGCCTGATTGTTAAAATCGGAATGTTACAGAATTTACATACTTTATCCAGGAAAGAAGTGTATGTGTGCCCATATTCTCAATGTAACACTTTAAGAGAATAAAGAGCTTGGAAACGATTTGAGTAACATTCCAAATACAACCAGGAAAAAGAACATCAAAACACCCTTAAGTGTTGAGTTGGATGTCACTAAAAGAACACTGTAGCGCCTGAGTGACTCAGTCTGTTGAGCATTTGACCTTGGCTCAGGTCATGATCTCACAATTCCTGAGTTAGATACCCCCGTAGGGCTCTGTGCTAACAGCCAGGAGCCTGCTTCGGATTCTGTGTTTCCCTCTCTCTCTGCCCCTCTCCCTCTTGCACTCTATGTCTCTGTCTCTTTCTCTCTCTCTCTCAAAAATAAATAAGCATTAAAACAAAATTTTTAAAAAAGGACATTGTATTTGGAGGTTTATGGTACTAAGAGAGGGATCATAGCATCAGTTTTTAGGAAAGGTACTCTGCCATGGTATTTGTCCTGATCTTCTTCTTTCCATGATGTTTTTCAATTTGTACTGAACCTCTGATAAATGCCCAGTGTTCCAACGAATCTCTGAAATATATGTGAAAGAAAATTATAACGACAGAAGTAAAGTAAGCTTTTAAAAAATGAGATTACACACACACACACGTTTTCTGTGTTTTAGTACTATTTTAGAAATTGTTAGGAGTTGGGAAGGGTTAACTTTTAATGCACTTTGAGTTCCTCCATTTAAAATAATGGCAAATAGGCTTTTAGTTAGTATTTTCATCCAGAACAAATTGTTCATGTTAAATGGGAAATGTCTTTGTAATATAAAGTTGAATTAATTCCCAAAGAGTACATGCATTACAAATAAAAATGGCACAAGAAAATTTCAATATGTTTGAAACAACTCCTTTACATTTAGCAAATACTTATTTCAGTGAAATCTTGTACAAAACATGGAACAAAGTAATACGATTTGTCTTGTATGAAGTCTGCTCTACCTAGATTATGCTACTTTATTACTGTTAGGCACTTTTTAATCCTTTTTTCTTGCTTGATTTATATATGTTTATTGCAGAAATATATTAAAAATTCTCTACTGTAATTATGAGATTTTTTAATTTGCCTCAAAATATTGTTATTATATATAGTTCAGGACTATATATATTATATCAGTATGAAGTTTTCATGCCCTTCATATAAATTGTTCTCTTAATTGTTATAGGGATTATCTTAATTCTTATTAGTGGGTTTTTTTTGCCTTCATCTATACTCTTTCTGATATTAACATTAAAATCCCAACTTTTTGTTTTTGTAATTGGTATTTAGTTAATATATTTTTTCCCTCCCACCTTCTTTTTGATGTATGTTTTTGTGTTGTTTTCCTTTAGATGAGTATTTGGTAACCACATAATGTTATTTTCTTTATGCTCTTTTTTTCCCTAACTCAATAATCTATGTGCATTTAATGTGTTTAATAATAAAGAAATAAATGTTGTACTCATTTATTTTGTATTCTCTGTTTACCTTTTTAATGCTTCCTCTGCCTTCTTTTTTATTGAGACATTTTACTCTATTCCCTCCCTTTCCTTCTGACTTTTAAGTTATTAGTTGTATTTCTTTAGTTTCTGTGATTACACTTATTTTTAAGATGCACATGCAATAAAGTTGTTCAAACAAGTCCACTGTTGTATCTATTTTCCTCTGACAATGATAAAGATCTTAGCAGTTTATCCATAGAAAGGCTGCACTCCCTGCCCTGCATCTTAGCGGTTTGTGAGTTTTGTTTTATCCCTTTTGATGATTTTACAAAATTGTTTATGGCTTTCAAAAATTAATCATGTTTGTCGGTTGCTGTGCTCACGTTTCCAGCCTCCCATCTCTTCAGTCTGGAATCACTTTGCTTCTTGCTAAAGTGAAATTGGTAGTAAAGTATTAGTCTTTTTCATGTAAAATGATGATATTTTTGTATTTGTATACATGTATCTATATTTGTATTCATTCTTACATGATAACATGCTTGACTATGTCACTCCTTAGCCTTTTCTAGGTATGACTCTAATATTATCAGGCTTTTATTGCTGCTGATAAAAATGTATTATTGGCCTTACTGTTACTGCTTCATAAATACTCTTGGTTTTATTTTCTTTGAAAGACTTAGGATTTGTCTTTATTCATCATCTTTAGTAGTTTCACAATGATGGGTCTTTTTTAAAAAATACATGCTGCATATTTCTTAGATTTCATTTTTTTTTTCATTTCTGGAAATTTCTCAACAATTGGCCATTTAGATATTTTTTTCTCCTGTATTTCCTCCATTTACTTCTTTTCAAAATCCTATAAAATAAATATTGGTATCTCTCCATCTATCCTTGTCTCTTAATTTCATATTTTTATATCTTTGATTCTCCATGCTATGTTCTGGGGGAGAGCTCACAATTGCACAGTACTTCAACTCTGTTTAGTAAAGGGATTATATCTTCTGTTTTAGTGTTTTCATTTTTATTATTTTTTACTTTTTAAGTTTATTTATTTATTTATTTTGAGGAAGACAGAGAGTATGAAGAGTGTGAGCAGGGGAGGGACAGAGAGAGAGGGAGAGAGAGGATCCCAAGCAGGCTCTGCTTTGCCAGCACAGAGCTAGAAGCAGGGCTCAGTCTCACAAACCGGTGAGATCATGACCTGAACTGAAATCCAGAGTTGGATGCTTAACCAGCTAAGCCACGCAGGTGCCCTTCTTCTGTTTTGGTTTTTATCTCAATGGTTATATTATTCATTTCCAATATTTCTAATGAGTTGTTTTATATCCACCGGATCTTGTTTTATTTCTGCCTGTTTTTCAAAAATCACTTACTTCCATTCTTAATGGAAGTCTTCACTTAATTTCTTGAACATTTTATACATACTTATTTTCAAGAATATCATTCTATTCTTTTTTTTTAATGTTTATTTATTTTTTAGAGAGAGAGCATGAACGGGGGAGGAGTAGAGGGAGAGGGGTCAGAGTATCCAAAGCAAGCTCTGTGCTAACAGCAGTCAGTCCAGTGTGGGGCTGAACTCAGGAACTGTGAGATCATGACTGGTGGCAAAGTTGGGTGGCTCAGTCAGTTGAGTGTCTGACTTTGGCTCAGGTCATGATCTTGCATTTGTGAGTTCGAGCCCCACATCAGGCTCCCTGCTGACAGCTCAGAGCCTGGAGCCTGCTTTGGATTCTGTGTTTCTCTCTCTCTCTCTCTTCACCTTCCCTGCATGTACTCTGTCTCTGTCTGTCTCTCAAAAAATAAAATAAAACATTAAAAAATTTTTTAAAAATGGTTTTCATAGTTATTTCTAAAATACTTACCAAATTAACTTATGCATGATTTGCATAAACAAACAAAAATGCTTGAATATTAACCTCTGTTAATGTTTATTAATTTATTTTGACAGGTAGAGGAGGGGAAGAGAGAGAGGGAAGGAGAGAATCCCAAGCAAAATCCATGCTATCAACACAGAGCCCAAAGCAGGGTTCGACCTCACAAACTGTGAGATCATGACCTGAGCCGGAATTAAGAGTCAAATGCCTAACTGAGCCACCCAGGGGCCCCTTCCATATTAACTTTAAAATATTGAAATTGAGCAACTAGCTTATTTAAAAATTATTTTTTTTATTTGTATCTTTTGATTTCCTTCACCCATTTTGCAAACCTTGTGTCCCCTGGCTCTGGCAATCCCTAATCTGTTCTTTGTATCATTGAGCTTATTGTTTTATTTTGTTTACATTCTACATATAAGTGAGATCACACAGTACTTCCTTTTCTATGACTTTTTCACCATTGCCCATCCATGTTGTTGTAAATAACAAGATTTCATTCTTTTTTATGGCTGAATAGTACTCCCTTATGTTTATATCACATTTTTTTTAATCCACTCATCCATCAGTGGACATTTAGATAGTTTCCGTATCTTGGATACTGTATATAATGCTGCAAGGAACATGGGAGAGTAAGTATCTTTTTGCATTCGTGTTTTTGTTTTCTTCAGATAGATACCCAGAAGTAGAATTGCTGGATCATACAGTAGTTCTACTTTTAATATTTAAGGACACTCCATACTGTTTTCCACAGTGGCTGCACCAATTTCCATTCCCACCAACAGTGCACAAGGGTTTCCTTTTCTCCACATCCTCACCAGCATTTGTTTTCTTTTGTCTTTTTGATAGTAGTCATTCTAACAGATGAGAGGTGATATCTCACTGTGGTTTTGATTTGCATTTCCCTGACGATTACCAATGCTAAGCATTTTCTCATGTGTCTCTTGGCCATCTGTATGTCTTCTTTGTAAACATGTCTATAATTCAGATCCTCTGCCCATTTTTCAAGTGGATTGCTTGCTTTTTTGCTATTGAGTTGTCTTTATATATTTTTATATCAACCCCTTATCAGATATATGATTTGCAAATATTTTCTCCCACTCAGTAGCTTGCTTTTTTATATTATTGATGGCTTCCTTTGCTGTGCAGAAGCTTTATAGTTAGATGTAGTCCCACTTGTTTTACTTTTGCTTTCGGGGACAAATCCCGAAAACCATTGCCACAACCAACGTCAAGGAGCTAACCATCTATGTTTTCTTTCAGGAATTTTATGATTTCAGGTCTTACAATTAAGCAACTGGTTATTTTTTTAACAATTTGCAGCATATTAAAGATCACTTCTCAATCAAGACTTTGAACTTGGTTCTCATTCTCTGTAAGTTTGCAAACAGAGCCCATTAAACCATTAAACCATAGAATTTATTTCCTGGGCCGTGATCTTAGAAACCAGAGAATTAGGCTTTTGGCTTATGATCTGTCTAATTCCATCTGGTATTGGGATTTTCTTTGACCTAATGAGACATTACAAGCATCCCAAGGTATATGGTGTCAGAATGGGGGAATGACCTGATCCTTAGTACACATGTTAAGCTAGACTCACCTCTGCTTCTCCTAAAGTTGTTGGATATCACTCCCTCCCTCACCTTCACACCCTACAGGGCTCTGAGCATTCTTTTTTTTTTTAATTTTTATTTTTGATTGATTGAGAGAGAGAGAGAGAGAGAGAGAGAGAGAGAGAAAGCAGGGGAAGAACAGAGAGACAGGGAGACACAGAATCTGAAGCAGACTCCAGGCTCTGAGCTACCCACACAGAGCCTAATGCGGGGCTCTAACCCACAAACCCTGAGATCATGACCTGAGCCAAAGTCAGCTCTGAGCATTCTAATGCAGAAAATCTCAAAAGGTTCAGTTCTTCCACATGTTAGCCACTGGCAATATTCTTGGCTACTGTCAAGGCTCTATGTAGTACTTACAGTGAGTGCCTTGGCATTAGCTTTAGAAGATCATTGGCATTAAGACCCTCTTCTGAGATCCAACCACATTCTGGTCCCCAAAATTTGAATGGAAACCAAAAGCAGTTCCCACAATTTATCACCTTTTGTCTTCCCAAGTTTAGGAAATCCTTCTCTCAGAGTCAGCTAGAGTATAATTCCTAATCCGGTGGTTTTCAAAGACTTTACGCTTTAAATTCAGTATTAAAATTTACTGATACCCAGGCTTCATACCAGATCAGTAAAATAGGTCTAGGTGTTTTGTTTTGTTTAGCAAACTTACCAAACCTCCACATGATTTTAATGTACAGTCAGGACTGGGAAACAAGTGTTCTAAATAAAAACATTCAGTGGTTTTCCAATATCAGCACACATCAGAATTACCTTGTTAATAAGGTGAAAGGTGAAATAAAATGGACTCACTTCTATCAAGTGCTTTTAAATGGAGCCAGGACGTCTCTAAGGAGGTAACCTTAAAGACATCCTCACTGGGTTGAACCATGAACTTTTGAACTATGCCAAACCACAAATATTCCAAGGACTCTCTACACAAACACCTGCAAATTGCTACAGTAATGGATTTTTGCTTAGTGATAGCCTTAGCAACCAATTATGTTTTAGCCAAGATCAGTTTTCTTCCACCAACATCAATCAAAATTCTTTGTAAACAACATATATAAGCATTCCCTTTTCGTCTTTAAAAATCCCTGGCTTTTGCTGTGTAGTGGGACAGAATTTAGGTTTCTACCCAAATCTGTGTTTCATGAATTTCAGTCCCAAACCCCAAATAAATGTTTCCATTTTATTTCAGTTCTGCCTATTTTCTACCTTTACAGATAATTGAGCCCCACCCCAGAGTGCAAGCCAAACAAATAAAAATCAACAAAAAACATTAAAATGGCCAGCTGACTATAGTGGTCCTTTAGATATGTAAATAGGATCCTGTCACCCAGTGGCACTCAAATAATTCAATAGATTTTTTTTAATGTTTTATTTATTTTTGAGAGAGAGAGACAGCATGAGCAGGGGAGGGGCAGAGACAGAGTGGGAGACACAGAATCCGAAGACAGGCCCCAGGCTCTGAGCTAGCTGTCAGCACAGAGCCCAATGCGGGGCTCCAACCCACGAACCGTGAGATCATGACCTGAGCTGAAGTCAGATGCTTAACCAACTGAGCCACCCAGGCGCCCCATAATTCAATAGATTCTTGTTCTTCCCAAAACCAATGTCTTTATCATCTACCCACATTCAAATAATTCAGTGGATTCCTTTTGTTCTAAAGACCAAGGTCTTTATAACAACAGTGCCTATGAGACCCTTGTGTTTTCAGTCAGTCAGCCAGTCTACCTTTACCTCTCATTTCCAAACACTACAAACTTACTGTCTCTTAAACAAGATCTAGTCCAATGGAGCCTGATCTCCCCAGATTGCTCATAGCATCATGTTATATGCTCTCCGGAACCCTTTATTTTTCTTAAATTCCTCGCACAACACTTGGTATTGTATTTATCCTTCTCTATCTGCATATTAAAGTCTCCATCAAAATTCCAGCCACTACCACAGGGCCTGGCAAATAATACATGTTCGTACTACCACGAAGATGGATGGGCAATGAGAAATCCAGGCAGTTTCATTTTGTTACCTTTTGGATCCCAGTTAGAATGCGCTGTGACTATTTTGATAGTTCTAGGCCAGCATCTACATGATCGTTCCTGGATGTTTAGGCTTCATAAGGTTTTTACGTTCTATAAGTCATAGTGTACTTACATATAAAATAAGAATAATCCAATGTTTTGAATAATGCACATTTTAGAAGATCATTTTGCAAATGATACCTGGGGGCTGTTGTACAGAAGAGTCACTAGATTGGATTTTTTGTGATTCAAGGGGATAAAGGTCAGATGCATGTTTGAATCTTACGGGATGAAAAAAATTGTTATAAATTTTGAGGAACTTTCTTGTAATTAGATTTGGCCTAAAAGAGAGTGTCTGAAAAGTTGATGTGACCTCCTCAGTGGATCTATTTGAATATAAACTGGTTGACCACTAACAGGAGAGACTTGGCTATCCCATGAGTTACACTTCTGAGATTCTATATTTTTTGTAACCCTGTGAGTTAAATTCATTAAATAAAAATAACCCTCATCATTTGTTTATAGTCACAGCACCAGTCCAATGGCTTTCTTTTGTTATTTCAACTGATTATTTTGTGCGAGTTAAAACCCTGCTGCTTTTTCCTCAATACTCTAACACCTGCATGCTCGCTCTTACTGAAAAGGATGAAAAGAAAGAGGTCTGACAATTTACACTCTACACTTAAATATTGGTGTCAGGGAATTATTGGCTTTAACCTTAACTCTATTGTTTCAGGATCAAACATTAGCTTTCAAGTATTGTTTCTCAGCCACCCAGAGGGAGATCCTTCTTTTCTAAGAGGAGAATGTTGTAGTCAAGCTTTTATTATGTGAAACAAAGAAACTGACTAAACCGATTGAGCCCATCTTTGTAATCTGAATGGAGGCCAAGAATTACAGAGCCCCGGGAAAGGATCTTTCAAAATAAAAATCATGATCTTAAGTGCTATTTCTCCATTACTTATTTTGGAGACTTAATTCATTTGTGTAACAATCTTGGAGGTCATTCATATTTCAGGCAGGACCTGCTGCCTGGTGGAAAGCAGAAAAAGAAAACAAGCTATTTCATGACTCTTGTGAGGGCTCTAACGAAGCCCATTTTAAGCTTCATCCTCAGGACCTCATCTAATCCTGATTACCTCTCCAAGATTCCTCCTTCAAATACCATCACTTGGTGGGGGTAGGGGTAGGAATTGGGAGTGGTGTGTGATGAGGGAGCATAAGGCAAACTGAGATCCTGCAAACCCCACCACCCAGGTGGGATGGGTGTGATATTCCTCAGCCACTCCTGGCTGCCCAAGAACAAAGAAAAGGGGGAAAAACAATGGTTAACTGTTAGAGATCACGGTCATGCAGGACATGAGTCTCCATCAGTTTACAAGTCTTAGTAAATGACAAGAAAAAGCCAATCTTATCAATAGCCTAACCTCCATAAGCCAATTCCAGACTCAATTTCCTGGAACCCTAACATTACTCTCCCCTCCACGGTGATGGAGGAACGAAGGCAAGATGAAAATATAAATAAAATTAAATTTCTTTATAACCTGCAGCCCATTGACAAATATTTGAGAGAGGCAGAGTAAAACATTCCTCCATTAACCTCTGAACTGTCTTATCTTAATGTTAATGCCTTACTAGAGGGAAAACAACCTTGGGTTGAGGAAAACAACTCTTTTGAGTCCTCTTTAGCATATGAAAGTCCTGGAAACCTCCCTTTTGCCTTTGCCTACTCCAACTCCTAGATGTATATAATCAGTCACTCTTCACAACCCCAGTGCAGCAACTTCTGCCTAGGGGTCTTATCCACATGCTTTAATAAACTAACCTTTTTGCACCAAAGACACCTCAAGAATTCTTTCTTGGTTGTCAGCTCCAGACCTCCCCCTCTGCCCACCATTCCAAAAACTCATCAGTATGGTTTCAAGGTGTGAATTTTGAGGGGACATAAATATTCAATCCATAATACTTGACAGGATGTAAATGCCTGAGGGCAGCATGGGTAGGAACTAAGTCTACTATCCCATGTGTTCTTGGTATCCTATAGCTATCACACAGATTGGGGGAGAGAAGCGTTCCAGTAAGGATGCTTATTAATTTATATGGCAGAAATGACACAAAGGAAACATGAACTAAACACGATTTGATCAGGGTTCTGGCCTGTTTCTCAGCCATCGTCTTAGTTTTAATCTTTCTGTTCCACTAATGTTGATAAAAGGGCTTCCCATGTGTTCACACACCAACTAGAAGGCCTTCTCCCTATATCCCCTGAAAGAAAATGCTATCTTTCACACTGGTTGGATGAACTTGATCCAATCACCATGGCCAGGGAATATCCGTCTTCTCAATTATTCAAGTCTGTCATTTTATTTAGCAAAATTTTGTAGTTTTAGTCTTAGGTCCTAAACAGTTTTGGTAATGTTTATGGTGATTCATGAGTACTTTATGATTTGTTTATATAACTAATATATTTGCCTATAAAATATTTTATGGAAATAGAGCACACATAGATACAAATGATTTTGTCATCATACGACTGGTAAAAATTAATAAGCATTAATGAAGTGTGCATACCTAAGTAACCAAGCATTGTTACAGTAAATACTCGGCCCAGAGGAAGAGACAAGTGACATACACTCGGAGAACCAGAAAAGGCTGTTGTTCATCTTGCACTAGTGCTGGCCCAGCAGAGTCACGTCCAAAAGCTGAGCCCTGAGCACTTCTTTTATGCCTGGCTAGCTTCCGGGTACTTGAAAACTTTCTATTGGCAGCAAAGGTGGGAGGGATTGAAGGGGCTCAAGGAAAAGGAGAGGGGGCACTATCAGTTGTGGCACTTAGACCATAGACCATTGGCTGATGCAAGAGGCAAGCAAGATTACCGAAGCCAAAAGCATGCAAGGGGGGGTATCCGGCTCGGACATCTGGCTGGTCTTCTTTATCTACACTTACTGGCTTTTCTTCTCAGTGGCTAGACAAAAGAACAGAATTCTTCCTGAGACAGAAGCCCCTGGGTGTCCCTCTAGTGGCTGCCCTCCAACATGTTACTGCCATTTAGACTTCTAACACTATCTAACACTATCAGGACTGTTTTTGAGATTTATTGTAAATGGAGCAGACAAAATGATTGCTTTTGTTGTCAGGCTTCTTTGACTCACCATGTTTGATATTTATCCATCATTGTTTCAGTTTTGTTTTTGTTTTTTATTAATTCTAAGAGTAAATGAAGTTTGAGTTTATTTGATGGGTTTCTCTTTGAATTTATTGTTTCATGCATTTTAGGTTTTAGCATTCTGAGCATTTATTTTTTAATTGATGTTAACTTATAGTGTTAATTCTTCTGAAAAATTTTCAGTTTTTATTTTATTGTTGTCTCTCATTTGTGCTACTTTACATGGATTTTTCCTATAGTGTCTTGAAAAGTATGAATACTCTTAAAATTTTGTTATTGGCTATTTAAATCTATTTTTTTCTAATTATCAATGCTGAAAACAGGGAGAGAGTTATGTTAGGACTTCTTAAATAATATAAGCAAATGATACTAATGTATTAATTCTCATGCAGTTTTATGCCCAGCTTTTTACTTCAAATAAAATATATAGAAATTTTTATCTACATTATCAAGAAACCCATTTAATTACTTATTTTAAATAAAATTAGTCAAATCCACTAACAAATCAGTCAAATATACTAATAGAAACCTTAAAACAAAAACCATCATGGTAAAAATTATCCAAAATTTCTAAAGGATTAAAAGTCTTCATTTTTCTTTATTCTCTTAGTGTTGAAACCCACAAAAGGCCAAGGGCTTCTGAGTGAATGAAGGTCACACATCAGTCACTTTCAATCAACCATTTGTGAGCCAGAAACAAATTTATATTGTATTAAGTCACTAAAGCTGCCCCCCCACCCCGCCACCCCATGCCTACCCCACAGGTAGCCTGCTCTGGCTAATTACAATAATTACTTAAAATTAAATATATCATTCAGAGGTTTCAGTGTTCATCAACCATCGTCTAACACTATGGTTCCTTTGATTTGGGATTTTTAATTGTGTTAATTTGTGTTGACTTGAAAACTTCTTTAAAGAGCATAATTTATTACTGATAAGTGAGCAATATGTTGTTTTAGTTTTTTATATATCAAATACTTTTATTGGTATAACATTTGATTGAGAATCTACCTGTTGAATAATTGTCATACATCTAAACTATCAAATTATCTTCAGTATAAGTGCTTCTGCCTTTTTGGAAAATAATCCTCTGGGTTTTACCCGGAATAAAATGTATTTAGATATTGAGGATGAGGCGAGCAGAGAGAGTATAGGTTAGTGTAGGGAAAGAGTTGGCACAATGATTAAACTGCCCAACTTTGAATGAACCTGTACCCCTTCTTCTCACTCCTACCCTCCATTAGGTCTGTCCAAGCCTCCAGGGGTTCTGCCAAGAATATGGTCCTTGTCAGGCTACTGCTTTCTTTCCATGTCATTCACAAGGTTTCTGCTCTCTTCTTTTGTTCTGCTGTAAGTTTATTGAAAATCTTGTATACTCAGGATCCATCTCCTTTAAATATTTTCTTTTAAAAATGCATTTAGTCCTTTAATATAATTTTAGTGGAATTTTACCAGAAAATTACTTTTCTGGAACTGGAAGTCTTCTTGCTATTCTTATCCTGAAGAAGTAGTCTGCTCCTTGCCACATGCCCACCCCATGCACATTACAAGCATTTAAATATGATTTTTTAAGAAGCACATTGACATTGACGTTTTCTGTTCCTTTCCCTCTCTTTTTCTTTAAAAATCTATCTTATTGAATTAAGCCCTTTTAATAAATGAATTTAGAAGTCTGATTAAATTAAGTTAGGTCATAACAATTATTTACAAATACTTTTTATATTTGCTTGCTTTTTGACTATTTAAAAACTTTTCTGACTATTCCTTTTATTAACTAAATGCCCTCTGGATTATAATTCTCTTATTTAATACAAAAATGATATTCAAGAAATTGCATGTTGGTTTATTTCTGTTTATAAATTTTTGTTCATCTTCCCGTCATGACTAAAGTTTGATGGAGTCCTAACTCAAAATATATCACTTGTGGGGCACCTGGGTGGCTCAGTCGGTTAAGCGTCCGACTTCCACTCAGGTCATGATCTCACGGTTCGTGGATTCGAGCCCTGCATCGGGTTCCGTGCTGACAGCTCAGAGCCTGGAGCCTGTTTCAGATTCTGTGTCTCCCTCTCGCTCCCCCTCCCCCACTCGTGCTATGCTTCTCTCTGTCTCAAAAATAAACTATATTAAAAAAAATCACGTTTCCTTCAAATCTCTGCAGCTAATATTCCTTTGTAATATACCATGGACAGAGTAAGATCATCTTCATTTTTCTCTTCTATAGGCTAGTGAGTCACTATATAAAGCATCTTACATTTTTACCTTAATATCACTAGATAGCCATCCTTTTATTAGTTTTATCTAAGACTCTGTGAACATTTATTATTTTGAAATTTCTTATAAGGATACTTAACATTAACTGCTCTGAACTCTAATACCTGTTCTCTCTATATATTATATTCTTCCTCATATTTTGAACTTTTTGTCATTTCATTGGTTGCATAAAAATTTTAAGTTTGTCCTTTAGTTATTTGGATAGTCTATATAACTTAGCTTTTTCAATGTATCTTTAAAATTTTCAGTTTTGTTGCTTTTGTGCCATGAAATTTCTTCCTTTCCTATGATTTCCCCTCCTTCATGTCTATTTGAAGTAATTTCATGGAAGCTATATCTTCTTGATTCTATTTCAGGGTACTAATATGATACTTTCTAATGTTTTCTCCTAAATCCTCCTGAAAATACCTTTTAAGGAGATAATTAAAATAGTTCTTCATATTATCTTTCCTGTGTGGAGAAATTCTTTCCCTCTGTGGAGAAATTGTCCACAGTCTTTTCATATTCATTGAGGGAAATATCAATTTAGAATTTATTTATGATGCTGTAGGAGTGGACATGGCTTTGGTAAAATACTGTTTTACATTCTTTCTGAAGTGCTGCACAGAGGGTCACAGATCCAGGTTCTGAATATCTGGTGTTTGTGCTCCACAGAAGAATATGGAAAATTGGAAGTTACGCAAAAAGAGTTTACATTTTTGTGACTGTTTTTCTATCAATCTAATGTTATCATAATGGCCATTAGCCAAATGCTTCCAGATTTTGCTATTTTCTTGATTTTTGTACTGATTTTCACACCAACTCAAATTTTTAAATATGCACATATTTTTATATATAAATATATATTAGTATATATATTCAAAATATGTATGGGTGGCTCAGTCGTTTGAACATTCAACTTTCGCTCAGGTCATAATCTCATGGTTTGTGAGTTTGAGCCCCACAATCAGCTCATTGCTTTTGTCACAGAGGACACGCTTCACATCCTCTTTCCCTCTCTCTCTCTCTCTCTGCCCCTCCCCTCCTTGTGCTCTTTCTCTCTCAAAAATAAATAAACATTAAAAAATTGTTTTGAAAAGTATGTATATATTTTAGTTGTATGTATTAATATATATTTACTTAGTAAATGTCCTAGAATGGAGAAAAGCATTTAAATATCTGTAAACATATCTTAAAAATGACATCTTAAAAATTTTTAATTAAGAGATTCCCTCCCCCCAAAAATCCCTAGAATTTAAATAGCAAATTTTATACATTACAGTAGATTTATCTAAGCAAATAAAGTACCAGTTAATATTAAAATTAAAAAAGTTTTAATTAAAGACATTAGTTTGTTACAGAGAGATGAGTAATTATTAGAACATCCCTCCTACACTGTTGGTGGGAATGTAAACTGGTACAGCCACTCTGGAAAACAGTGTGGAGGTTCCTCAAAAAACTATCAGTAAAACTCCCCTATGACCCAGCCATAGCACTGCTGGGGATTTACCCAAGGGATACAGAAGTGCTGATGCATAGGGGCACATGTACCCCAATGTTCATGGCAGCACTTTCAACAATAGCCAAATCATGGAAAGAGCCTAAATGTCCATCAACTGATGAATGGATTAGGAAGATGTGGTTCATCTATACAATGGAATACTACATGGCCATGAGAAGGAATGAAATCTGGCCATTCGTAGCAAAGTGGATGGACCTCGAGGGTGTCATGCTAAGCAAAATAAGTCAGGCGGAGAAGGACAGATACCATCTGTTTTCACTCATAGGTCTAACAGGAGAAACCTAACAGAGGACCATGGGGAAGGGAAGGAGGAAAAAGAGTTAGGGAGAGGGAGGGAGACCAAGCATGAGAGACTCTTGAATACTGAAAACAAACTGAGGGCGGAAGGGGGAGGGAGAAAGGGGAAGGGGGGTGATGGTCATGGTGGAGGATACTTGTGGGGAAGAGCACTGGGTGTTATATGGAAACCAAGCTGACAATAAACTATAAAGTTAAAAAAAAGACAATGTAAATTAAAACCACAATTAGATATTACCTTACGGCTGTCAGAATGGCTAGAATAAAAAAGACAAGAAATAATAAGTGTTGGTGAGAATGTGGAGAAAAGGAACTCTCATGCACTGTTGGTAGGAATGTATATTGGCTGCAGCCATGGTGGAAAACAGTATGGACTTTCCTCAATAAATTAAAAATAGAAATACCCTATGATCCAGTAATTCTACTACTCAGTCTTTACCCAAAGAAAACAAAAACACTAATTCAAAAAGTTAAACGCACCCCTATGTTGGGGACCTGGGTGATTCAGTCAGTTGAGCTTCTGACTTCAGCTCAGGTCATGATCTCACAGTTCGTGACTTCAAGCCCCACATCTGGCTGGCTCTGTGCAGACAGCATAGAGCCTGGAGCCTGTTTCAGATACTGTGTCTCCTTCTCTCTGCCCCTCCCCCAAGCACTCTCTGTCTCTCTCTCAAAAATAAATAAACGTAAAAAATTAAAAATGAAAAAAAAAGAACATCCCTGAGAAAAGTGATGGAAGACATTTGCCCAAAAATAATACCCTGGGAAAGAAACTGAATAATGTTTGGTTATATAAGCTGAATAAATGAGAAATTATATTTATTTATGATGTAGGGTTCCGCATATTTTTTAAAAAATTGTTTTAATCTTTATTTCTTTTTTGGGGAGGGTTGGAGAGGGAGAGGGAGACAGAATTAGAAGCAGGCTCCATTTTTAATCTTTGTTTATTTTTTGGGGGGGGTTGGAGAGGGAGAGGGAGACAGAATTAGAAGCAGGCTCCAGGCTCTGAGTTGTCAGCACAGAGCCTGACACGGGGCTCGAACTCAGGAACCATGAGATCATGACCTGAGCTGAAGTTGGACACTTAACTTAACTGACTGAGTGGCCCAGGCGCCTTGGGTTCCACACATTTTTGATGTTAAAAAAGTGTCCAAATTTGAAACGTGTTAGAATGATTGGATGGATGTTAATTTCTATTTTAGGACGCTGTGAATTATTAGTTTCAGAAAAATAGCAAATAAAGGCTATTAGTGTTTGGTAATTTAAAAATAAACACGTTTAAAAATTTTAAAACATATAGTGAGTATGTTGACTGCATAACTGTTTGCTAAGCTCTTACATGGTAGGCTCATTTAATTTGTATAATTAAAGGCCCAATAAGAATCTTATATGTACATATAAATTGTTATTACACTTACTGAGTTTGACAGTGAAAATGATAGCAGAAAAATCCTATGCTATTGTGGCAGGTGGAATTTTGGGTTAGAATTTTGGTGTCATCACTTACCTGCTAGCCATGTGGCGATGGCCAAGAGCTCATAGTACCTGTGAGAACAGGTTCCTCATCTGTAAAATATGGACTCAGACCCTGCTTCATTCAACTTTCCGAGATTAGAGAAAACGTATGCAAGTGTAGTGGAACAGATCAGAAAATGTGAAGGAAGTCAATAATTGGTAGCCATTAATTTTAACTAATTTAACAACCTGTCTCTGAAAGCAGAAAAGAAAATACGAGTCATTTTCTCTCTGAAATAACACCGATTACAAATTGGAACATAATTTTATTGCAGTTTGAGTTTAAACATGACAAAACTGCAGAGAAGCAATACCAGGCAAAACATATTGAAAGAAATACTAATAATAAAAGAAGAAGGCAGTATCTTCTAGTAATTTTTCCTGACTTTAAAAGTTTCATGTTAGCCTAGGCTGTCACTTTGGAGTACAGGACCCACTTTAATATCTGTCACTCTGTCAGTGTTCCAGAATGAATTTACACTCTGAAAATAGGTATCTTGTTTCTATTCTATTGAAGTTAGAAATTATATTTTCAAAACCTGTGAACATAAGGTTCTCTCCCAGCATATGCCTTACCCAACATCTAAGTAGTATGTGATATTTTGGTGACAACATACTGGGAAATATTTGTTAGCAATCATTCTGCAGTGTTCAGAATAATGTGATTTTTCAACTTCAGACAGTTTGTATTATTCATAGATCACATACCCATTTAAAAAATGTTGGAAGGATGATAACTATGTGGTGATACTAGAAGAGTAAAAAAAAATTAAATAAAACAAAAGTTTGGTTGCTTGGTAGGAGGGTAGGAGGGATACAGTTTTTAAAGGACTTTATTTTTCCCCAGTGTGTTTTTAAATGGAAGAAAATAAATAAAATGTTAAATCTTAGTGGCAATCAATTCTTCAATATCTCTCCACACACACACACACACACACACACCATTTGTGAAATAAAATAGCGTGAATCTGATGTGCAAATGCAATTCAGTGTTTCCTATCTCTTTACACATGAAGTTAGTTTTGACAGATAATGAAGTTAGAAGGAAAGATGGAGAGACAGCTCTTGAGAAAGAGATGACAATAAAGAGAACAAAGAAAGATTGCTTGGGGCATCTTGCATAACTCTGAAACATGTTTTCAGGGTCTAGATAGATTCTTGTCCAGAGTCGGGCAATAATAAAGGATAATAATAATAAAGAATATATTCCTTATAATAAGGAATCTTCCATGGAATGTGTGTTGAGCCAAATATCTTTGGGTCTTGTCTAGCATCATATTAAACCCTGGGGTACTTGGAATTAGATTAACTCATAGAATAATCTCTTTCTTAGAACAGCGCAGACTCAGCATGCGGCCTCAACCCTTAGCCTCTCAGCACCTACCTTGTCTCTGGGATTCCTGATAACCTAAGAAAACTGCTGAATATACACACATGTATGCAGCCTCTTTGCCTCTTGTGAATTTCACCACCGTTGGGGAAGTAAGAGAAAGGGAGTAAAGAATTTTAATCCTTTAGAAAATGTGGATAGTTCTTACCATAATGGTCTTGGGTTTGCAGGTTCCATTTTTTTAGTGGATTTGACTAATTTTACATAAATTATTTCTGATCATGTGAACAAAGATTCCTGAATATTTTGTCTTTTTTTTCCCCTTTAACATTTTGGCTTTAGATAGCCACCCCTAAAGCAAATAAAAAGAAATGAATAGGGGCACCTGGCTGGCTCAGTCAGAAGAGCATGTGACTCTTGATCTTAGGGTTATGAGTTGAAGCCTAGTGTGGAGCTTACTTAAAAAAAAAAGAATACATATTTTTTCTAAAATTTTAGGAAAAGAAAGACTCAGTTACTTGGATTGCATATTAGATTTAAAATATAATACTTAAAAAAAGAAACTATATGGAATTCATTGAAAAGAAAAAAAAGAGCTAACCAGAGTTCTTCCTTCCAAACCATGAATGTTTTTCTCTGTATCTCTTCTTTTGTTTTACTTTCCTCATTGGTGTTCTCTACCTTGGTCTCCCCTTATAAGCTACACCAACTTTCCAAAGGAATACATTTGTTTTTCTTCCTTTAGATCTTACTAAGAATTATTTAACAGTAGAGCAAGAATGAACTTAGAGACCATAGTTTAGAACAGATTTCCAGAGTCCGCACAGGGACAGATGGAGGGACAAAGCCTGGAGTTTCAACTTACTTCTGTGAAAGTTCAAGGCAAATAGGCCTCACTGCAGGTTCTCACATAATAATAATAGTAATAATAATAATAATAATAATATTTTATCTTATTACTTATTCATATTTTTGTTTATATTTACTTATTTTATTATTGTATTTTATTATTATTTTTAATATTATTATAATATAAGGTTGGTTTGTAAAATTAGATTTAGCTCAGCAAAAACTACACAATAATGATATTGCCCCCAAATCACATTTCTTTCTGCCTCCCACTAAGGTTTTTCAATGTTAATTTATTAATAGATTTCTCATATGCCTTCACTTATCATCCATGTTTTTTTTTTTTTTATTTTGTGGTGTTCAGGTTTTGTCCTTACACTTGCCCTATACTCACCCACTCTCTCTTGTCCTTCCTATTCTCAGATGATGTGAATATCACAACTCCCATCCACAGATGTTTAGATATTTTAAATGTCAAAACACCTGAGAAACAAGAAGAAGAAAATAGAATCATCTGCTTAGATAGCGTTAGTTTGCTTCCTCCAGGGAGCTAGTCTTGGCCGGGATGTTTCCAGACCTTTCATTATTATTTCATTTCCTCTCTGAGTTGAAGAACTAGATTCTACTTACCCAGAGTGAGGGAAACCATGGAACTTTTCAGGTTGGCCTGCTAAAGTGAAGAGAGTCTGATGGTCATATAAAGGCTAAAAAACTTATGTGTATTCATGTTTTGTATTGTTTTTCTTTGCGGATTTATACAAATGAAAATGTTTTGTTGTGTTGCAAAACAATGGGATAATTATATTTTGACAGCATCACAGTGTTGGGGAACCTGGGTGGCTCAGTTGGTAGAGCATCTGACTCTTGATTTCAGCTCAGATCGTGATTGCAAGGTTGTGGGATGGAGCCCCATGTCGGGCTCTGAGTTGAGTGTGGAGCCTGCTTGGGCTTCTCTCTCTCTCCCTCTGCCCCTCAGCCCTGCTCATGCACTCTCTCTCTCTCTCTCAAAATAAAAAATAAAAAACAAAGAAATAATAAATAAATCTATAGTATCAGTGCAATTCAAAAGAAGTTTAAATTTTTATATTCTTCTATTATGAAATTAATTACTGATCATCGAACACAATTTTGAAAAATATGGAAAATGAAAAGGAAGATGAAAGGTTGTATGTGTTTCCAAAGACAGTAGTTTCTGAATTTCCTAATTTTTCTTTCATGCTTATTTTTAAATTATACATATGTAATTCCAATGCTAGTGAATTCTCTTTTTGAGATCACCCAGGACTTTAATTTTTATTTAAGAAGACTCAGATTTTCTTCATTTTACTTTCAATCTGGGGCCCCTTCCAAAACGTCTAACATTTCTAGATGTGCTTGCGCTCAGCTTCCAGTTGAGTTCCTCCTTCTGCTGTATTCTCACTGTGTTTTCTTTTCTCCTATAACTGCTGGCCTTTTCCCCTCTGCATTCTCCCACGTACAATCTCGAACCCTTGCCCCCTTCCCCAGTGTGCCTCTCATTAAGGGCTGGTGCAGGTGGCCATGGCAAGATTTAGTGGGAATGGAGAGAGATTACAGCACTGTCCCAACAAGATGAACTGTAAAGGTCTGTCTCCCAGGTCCTTTGTTCTCAGCAATAAAAAAAAAAAAAAGCAGCAGAATATTTGGAATTAGTTTTTCTTTGACTTGATTAACTTGAGCACCTTGGTATGGCTCTTCTGGCTTTTTATCCCCGCTCTTCTGTCCACTGACACCTAATATTTCCAAATACGCAGTCAAGTATAAAGCACAGGTCCAGAGAGTAGGAATATTGTTGAAAAGAATGGATTTTGTGTTCCATTTACTTGTAATGATAGTAAACTAATTGAGATGAGCAAATCTTGAGGCTTAATTATTATTAAAATTATCGTGCGTGCTTTAGATGATTAAACAGTGAGATGCAATTGGCCATCAAATAAAGTTGTTCATAATCTGTTCCTTTTTAACTGCCATCCCTCAAGGAGTACATAAGAGAAAATATATTCCTGACAGGTATGATTATAGTAATAAGAAGTAAACAAAAAGCAAATTTTTGGAACTTTGTGACAAGACATCCTTCAATTTGGTTTGTTTTAGTTTCTGGAATATCGACAGGCTAAGTATCTATTGGAACTTACCAATGATAAGATAATTACCAGCTGCCCATCGTTTCATTCTCAATAAAACATTGTATTTTGCTTGGAGAGGAAAAATAATTCTGTTATTTCTTTTGCTTCCAAATTCTTTCTCTCTCTTCAATATACATACCTGAAGAAATTACAAGCTTGCCAAATTCCATCAAGCTTTCAAAGAAGTCAGAATAATGCCAGGTGGGACTTTGAGGAAAACTATATGAATGAAGCAACATTTGGAAGCTTGTTTGGTAGTTGTTTATTTTTTCTCTCCCGAATATTTTGAGTCCGGTATTCCTGAACATGAAGCTGCACCATGAACTCAGTAGGTGACAAGCTTACCTGAGCTAACCACATAGTGATTTCCATAAAAACCCTTCTGCCAAAGGCACAGCATGGAGTGCCCCAATGTGGGGAAAACTCAGGATCTTCCCCCATGAAGGTACAGAATTCCTCGGGATTGGGTCTTTTCTCATGCTACAAATTATAGAGCCTCCAAATTTTCCCAAACCATAAATCAAAAGAACATCTTTATAGATTTCATAACCCAAATGCTAAACTCTCACTGTTATTCATTTCTTCCCTTTTAACATTCCTTGAGGCTTACTTTTTCTTTCCCCATCAAATCTTATCTAAGAAGGGAAAGGGCATTAGGGCATTATGGGAATGGAAAATGGAGCTGACTTTCACTTCTTTTTCCTTAGCCCCTAAAGGAGTTCTGTGTCTTCAGCTTGCTAGATTACAGAATTCAGTGTTATTTAGCTTGGTTTAAACCACTTCCTGGATGAAAATGATGGAAACTTGGTGTTTCAAAATACAAGGCACCCATCATGTTTCCCGACACGTACAGCTCTCTTTTTCACCTTCATTGTACCCCTATAGTATGGACTTGACCTAGCTGGTAGGGTTTATGTAGAACTAGAAAATGGAACTTTAACAATCTCTGAATTGCACATGGGAATATACGTGTACTAGCTCAGAATCTAGTGGAAAAGGCAGAAACTGGAAAAGGGTATCTTGAAGGGAGGCCCCAGAGTCATTCAAGCTTAGTAGGGATCCAAGGTATTGGATTCCTGTGGGGAATTCAAACAAAAAACAAAAACAGAAAAAAGAAAAACCCACAAAGAATACCAGTATTAGGAAATCAACTTGGTTAATGATAGAAAGCTGTCCGGACAGTTGGACAAAACAGGAGGTAGTTCTTAATCTTGATTGGTCTTTCATTTGCACTTTGAAGCAAACCTCAGTGCAGTCTAACTGCTTGTAAAGACCACTGTGAAACAGATATCCCCACCAGCCCCACATCCACAAACTCTGGGTTTGACCTTTGCCAAGGCATTGCCGTTCCTTAATGGGCCGCGTTGCTTTGACCTCCACGCTTCCTACATCCTATTTCCTTTCCTTCAATGACCTGCCTCCCCTTATTCATAAGACAAAATGCTATGTAATGTTCACAAAACACAGCTCAAATCCTTTCAAGCCCCTTTGTGTTAGATACCTGTGGAGACTGTAATCAGTCATCACAAGCTGTGACCCAAAACAACAGACATTCATTTCTCATAGTTCAGACACTGGAAGTCTAAAGTCAAGGTTTTGGCAGGACCTCCCTTCCTCCGAGGGTCTAGGGGAGAATCCTTCCTTGTTTTTCCCAGTTTTCAGTGGCTTTTTGCATTCCTTGGCTTGTGGCAGCGTGGTGCCAATCTCTGCCTCTGTGTTCACATGGTCTCCTCTTTTCTGTGTGTGGTTCTGTGCTGCTGTGTTTCAGTTTCCTCCTCTTCTCTTTTTTAAAAGTTTATTTGTTTGGAGAGAGAAAGAGGGAGAGAATGAGAATGAACAGGGAGTCCCAGAGAGAGAGAGACAGAGAGACAGAGAGACAGACACACACACAGAGAGAGAGAGAGAGAGAGAGTCCCAAGCAGGCCCCAAGCTATGCCCTGAGCCCGATAGGGGGCTCTATCTCGTGACCATGAGATCATGATCTGAGGCTGAAATCAAGAATCAGATGCCTAATGGACGGAGTCACCCAGGTGCCCCTCAGTGTCTTCCTATAAGGTCACTAGGGAGTAGATTTAGAGCTCACTCAAATCCAGTAAACCTTAACTTACATCTGCAGTAAGGTTCTGGGTAGACAAGACTTTGGAGAGGAACTATTCAATCCAGTACATTATCTTATCAAAGTTTACCTGCGCCTATGGAAAGAATTATTTACTCTTTGCTTCACAGCGGTGCTTAGTATAAATCTCATCTTGCAATTATTACATTGTATCATAACTTTTTTTGTCTTTCCTTTCCTACCAGTTTGACAGTTCCTTAAATGTAGAATATATGTATTACTTATCTTTGCACCTCTAATCCCCACGCAGAGTCTAGTTCATAGTAGGTGCCAAACACGTGTTTAATTGATTGCCAATAAGTTCTTGAAGACATCAACAACAGAGAGTTTGCACGTATGCTCACATTTACTGAGGCTCATTGTTCCTTACACCTACCCCAACATATCTGGTCAAAAACATAAGCGCATTGTTTCAGTGCATTTGTATTTTACAGTGATAGTATTTCCTCCTCTATCTCATATGTAGCACTGCTAATTATAGCAACTTTAGGTAGTGAGTTATCCTTTGTATGTTTTCTGTTTCTTGTAAAAGAAGTCAGTATATCTCATGAATGACAAAAGTGTTCTTTGTGCTTTTAGTTTGAGAAGCTATTTCTAAAATAGTTTCTAAATAATCACATCTGTCCTACTGTATTAAGCAAGGGGTACAGACCATTGTTCAATATGTTCTTTGTACCCAGGCCTTTATTATGAGCATAAACTATTTTATTGAGCTGAAATAAAATGTTATACTCAGAACCTTTCAATGCATTTTCATGTTTAACGGCTTCATATGGGAAAATAAAAATTGATAGTATTGATATAGACCTGACTATATGCTGAAGTTTCAGGCATTTTTTTTTATTATTTAATCTTTACAACACAAGAATAAACTCGGCCCTGTTAATCCCATTTCACAGATTAGGAAATTGAAGCATAAAAATATTAAGTGATTTGCCCAGAGTCCTACAGCTAGTAAACAATAGAGCAATCATTCAAACAAGTACACACATACCTTGTTTTAGCGTGCTTCACTTTATCACCCTCTGTGGCTATTTTATTTTTCTTTACAAATTGAAGGTGTGGCAAGCCTGTCAGTGCCATTTTTCCAACAATAGTTGCTCAGCTTGTGTTTCTGTGTCACGTTTTGGTTATTCTCACAATACTTCAACCTTTTTCATTATTATTATATTTGTTATGGTGATCTGTGGTCAGCGATCTTTGATCACTGTCCTAATTATTCGGGGGGACCTGTGAGCTGCACCATGTAAGAGGGCGAACTTAATGATGAATGTGTGTGTGGTCTGAAGGCAGATGTGGTGGAAATAGCACTCATGAGACGTGGAGGCTGAAGGTGGGGCTGACCTCCTGCATCCTCATGATAAAACTTGAATGGACGAGGAGTTGCTTCCTACAGATGAGCAAAGAAGTGGTTTCTTGAGGTGGAAACTACTCCTGGTGAAGATGCAGGGAATATTGCTGAAATGACAACAAAGGGCTTAGAATATTACATAAACGTAGGTGATAAAGCAGTGGCAGGGTTTGACAGGATTGACTCCAAGAAGTTCGACGGTGGGTAAAATGCTATAGCATCACATGCTATAGAGAAATCGTTTTTGAGAGGAAGAGTCAATCGATGTGACAAATGTCACCGTTGTCTTATTATAAAAAATTGCTGCAGCCATCCCAGCAACAACCACCACTCAGTCAGCAGCCGTCAGGATCGAGGCCAGACCTTCCACCAGCAAAAAGATTATGACTCACTGAAAGCTCAAATGGTGGTTAGCATTTTTTAGCAGTAAAGTATTTTTAATGAAGTTATATATGTTGCTTTTTTTTTTAAAAGACATAATGCTATTGCACAGTTAATAGACTACAATATGGTGTAAACGTAACTCTTATGTGCACTGGGAAACCAAAAAATTCATCTGATTCACCTTGTTTGCTTTATTTATTGCGGTGGTCTGGAACTGAGCTGGCGATATCTACGAGGTCTGCCTGTATTTTGGATGCTAGAATCAGCACTTTCATAATTAAGGAACATCACTCTTTAGGGAGCCTGGGTGGCTCAGTCGGTTAAGCACCGACTTCAGCTCAAGTCAGGATCTCTCAGTTTGTGAGTTTGAGCACCACGGGCTCTATACTGACAGTTCAGAGCCTAAAGCCTGCTAGGGATTTTGTGTGTGTGTCTCTCTCTCTCTCTGCCCCCGCCACCCTGCTTGCGTTCTGTCTGTCTGTCTCTCAAAAACAAATAAACATTTTTAAAAAAATTTAAAAAGTGGAACATCACCTTTGTCTTCTTTCCTGAGCATTTTATCAGTCAACTGGCTCTTACTTTTGCTACCATTTTTCACATAGAAACCTCACTTTCCTTCATGGTTTGTGGCTTCTGATTTTTCAGCGTGGTTATTTATGGGGAGAACATCAAGGTAGCAAAGGCTGGAAAGCCCGTAAGTGTGGGCCCTCCACCGGCTTTGGTGAATGTGTAACATGTCATATCACATCTCTCCTGGTCTTCTGGAAACTACTGTGCACTCTGGGCACCAGCAGCATTCTCCACTTTCACAGGCAAATAGGCTATCCTCAAATGAGTAAGTGTCCTATAAAATTCCTAAATGTTTCCTTACTTCGAAGTGTTATAAGGAGGATGAGATTATATGTAGAGATAACTAGTGACTGTAAACTCTAGGAGTGATCAAGAAGCCTAGTTTTAAAGACTGGGGAACTAAACCCAGAGGGATGGGCAGAGGTAGGTTAGACCCGGGTACTGCAGGGAGTGGCTCCACTGTTGATTGGTGGGGAAACTTTTTAAAGGTATTACTTTCATGGTAGGTTTCACTGTCTCACTTTTATTTTGTCTCCTAATCCCTATTTATTAGCCCTCTATTGTTCAGTCAAAAAAAGAATTAAAAATATGATCCACATGAAATTCTGAAAGGGCAGGAAGAAGAAGAGAGAGGAAGAGAGGGAGAAAGGGTGAGAGAGACAGAAAGAGAGAAGGGGGAGGTAAAGATGGAGGGAGAGAGAGGGAGAGAGAGAGAAGGAAAGAGGCAAAAAGGGTGGTGAGGAATTGGAGGCTTGAGATGCTTAAGTCAGGTTTTAACAAGTTCTGAAATGCCTTTGGCTGCGTTTACAGGCCATCACATGGTGGCTTATGGATGGATCGGACAGACTGAATAATACAGAATTGGGATATAACCTAGATTTTGGGTATATTCCAGCTAATTGAGGCTTCCTGGTACATTTTTTTAGACACCAGGAAAATAAATATGTCACCCTATAAACTCTTTTCCTCCTGGCCAGATAGTCTAATTTTTTAATCTTTTAGCATAGAAGTCATTCTTCACATTATTTCTAGTCTTAATTTCTTAATTAATATTACAATGGTGTGATTAATGTAGGACAGAAAGAAAATATTTTTGACTTTGCATATCACATTAATTTTAAAATTGGTTTATATTCTCCAAAAGGACACTTCAGGAGAGACTAATTTTCACCTTTTGGACTTTCTCCAGAATAGGGGACAGAGAAAACTGACATACAATTTGCCCCATGACTTGGGTACATCAGTTGTGGGTGTTCATGTAATATTTGTTGAGTGGTTGACTAGTCTGAGCTGACATCTGGAGCAGTAGGCCCTCTTTGTAGGATTCTACCCTTCAAATTCTTTAACTCATGTCTTCTCTCGGTAGGTTGCACTGCTATTACCTTTATTTTCAGAAGGTCTAGCTGATTCAGGAGCAGTCCCTCCTTCCCTTCGCTTCCAGCTTCAGTTTCACTAACCACAATGATCTGTACACCTTGGGCATTTTTCACCATGAATACCTGCCCTAGAGAAAAATCGTCTGAGCTCAGAAACCAGTGCAGAAAGAAAATCATCTAATCGAGTCTAGGAAGGTCCAGGCTTCCAAAGTCACCTCTGAGACTCACCAAGGAGAGACTATGAAATAGCATGGATGTGAAGGGCAGATGGGTGACAGTTATTAATATTAGAATGATTGATTTCATATCCTTGAAACGTACCAAACTTCAAGTCCAGGTTCAGCAACTCTATAATTTACATAAGTACAGTCTGTGTCATTAACAGGTCATTAATAAGTCTGGGGAAGATGTTCTAAAATGTTCTCAGGAAAATCATCAGGGAACACACCAGAAAATAAGATATGTCAAGAACTTAACTTTTGTGTATGCGTGTGTGTTTTCCTTTCTATTTATCTTTCTGCATTTTTAAGAGTTGGTTTTGGTCATGTGTATGAGGGTCAGCATTTATCCTCAAGGCAACATGAAGGTTATGTTCTGAGAACGCATTTGGATGCCCAATGGGTTTTAATCTTTTTTAAGATTAACCTGTGACTTCTTAAGTGTCTGTTTCATACAGTTAAGCATTTTTTGCAGGATTTGATAGTTACATGAATGTATCTTATAAGTTTACTATTACAGTCCTGTTTTCTTTATTTTGGGCAAACATGGAAGGTAGGGGACCTTTTATGAATAACCTTATGCTCTAATGAGAGGCTTCTCTTGAAGCTCAAATTGCTAGGTATGGAAAGGACATGAGTTCCCCTGGTCCAGCTCTTTGCATTTAAAACATCATGTAGACAGGTAATAGACTAGTAGAGAAAGAAAAGTAAAACAAGTACTCTATGGCTATTTGAGTTAAATTAGAGTTGAGCTTGAAAAGAACAAGAACAAATTGATGGACTGAGACAATACAGGGGAGTGTGGAGGAAAAAGGAAGCAAGGCTCTTAACATCTCAATAGCAAAATGCCATAAATAAAGAGTGGCGCTTTTTGTCAGCTGGTTTGTTTTCTCCTCAGAGACTGCAAGTGCTTAGAAAACACTGTAAAATGGAAATGGGTTTCTTTGTTCTTATCATTTGGGGAATGATCATGTGGACTTTTACTGTAGTACTTACTTTTGCTGCAATAGAGAAAGGAAAAAAAAGTCCAAGGTACAGTGTAGGAGAGGAAGGCATTTGAGGGGATGTTTAAATAAAACTTCTAGATGTCATGGTCTATCTGGGCAGAGCTCTGCTTCTCCAGCCTCCAGCAAAGCCATTGACCCCCAAGGTACCACGGAGCATCAGAGGTCACAACCTTGTTATTTATCGATTTTTTTTCCAGTCTTTTAGTGACTTTACAGGCCTGGACTCCCAATTGCTTTAATGTTATTCCAAAACATTGAAGTCAGATTGCAAAATCCATGTTAACTACAGCCTTTACAATATTTTCAAAATTTCTAAGACTTGACAGTCTTAAGATCTAGGTGTTCAGTGTTCATACACTTCTCCCTATTCTAACAAAATGGCTGGTTATTTATTTATTACTAGCCACACCTTGGGGCATGAACCTCCATCTGTCCTATTGACTTCGATGTCTTGAGCTAAGGTCTCGTGTTCTGTTTGTCGCCAGTCTGCAGAGCCACCACCTCACTCATGCTGGCTGAGTGCTGTCTTCATGTCCTCCTTGAACGTCTGTTATGTGATTATGTAGATCATGAGGAAAACCCTTGGAAGGTCTGATCGGCAAATAAAATTTAGATTTTAGGGTGCCAAAAAGACATGTCTCCAAGCATTCTTCTAACTACTTCTTTCTTTTAAAGAAGAAAGTTGTTAGAGAAAAAAAATGCAGTTCCATGTGATATCTTTATTTGTCATGAAGGAACAGGGTTTTATGTGATGATTCTTCTTTTCTTTCTATAAATATTCCTAAGATCACCACTGTGCTTTCTACTTAGGGATTAGGAAATTGACTTCTTCCTGGCTCTTGCCTTTCCTGGGGTATCCCACAAAGTGAATCTAAGTACTATCTTCCTCTGAATCCCATATATGTTTCTGCCTTAGATCAGCTTGCAGGGGGTCAGTTGAATAAAAGTTTACACCTTCCTATTGTGACCATTTTTCTTTTCTTTTTTCTTTATTTCCCTGTCTTTTTTCTTCTGGTGAAAAATTACAGACATTTAAGTGTCTGCAATTACATATGAAAGACTCTAACCAATCCTGTCCACAAGAGTTTTCTTTGTTCTGGCATTAGAGGGTATTTCTTTCTTCTCAATGTTGTGGGATAGAAACCACCAGGTAAGAATGCCTAGTGTTTCCTTCTTATTCAAATACAGCATTATAGCATAGAAAGAAGATAAACATAATAGTAGGGTCATAGTTCCTAATATTATTTATTCTGTTCTAATGGAAATATTTTTATGTGTTAATGAGTTAGAAATGTATTAATTGAATTAATGTCACTTCTAAATAGATAAGAATATTATCTGGTGGAAATTGCCAAGAGGCACCATATACTTTATATACTATGTGAAGGTCACTCTTAGGCACTGCTCCAGGGATGGCATTGACAAATGCTTTTTCCCCATGTTGTTCTAAACTGCCAAAGCTTGTATTATGAGTATAGAAAGGAAAACATTGGTTAGGAAACAGGTGATAACTGCTGTTAAAATACCAACTGGTCAACACCTATAGTTTGTATTACCTGGGATCAGTTACCTAATTTCTCTAAACTTTTTCTCCTAATCATAAAAAGATTAAAATTATTGTTTTTATTATCAGTTTCATGATAATCAAATTATGTAATTTTTCTTAAGCATTTAGTATATAGATTTACATAAAAATATTATCATTAAAATATTAATCTTATAAGAAATCATTCATGATGACAGTGAAAGCTTAGCTCATTGGAATAAATAGCATGAGGACAGCCTTATTAACGTGAACATATTTCACATACACAAACTAAATATCAACATGGCCAGAAAAAGAAATGCTGAAAATGGGTGCATACTTTTTGTTACTGTTGTTAATCCTTAAAAATATGTTGATATTTTTACAATGGATTGTTGTATAGCAAGCCAGAACATGTGTAAATGGAGTACAGTGATTTCCTAATCCAAGACACTGAACTATGTTTTATCAGGATTTAGTTCAAGTTGGTTGCAATTAGGCAAGGTACTGTCAATCAACATAAAAAACAACAAAAATAGATACGTAAAGTTCTGAATCTAAGCATCTATATCAATCTAACCCTAAATTTGAATCAACATTGCTCTATAATAGTTTTTGATATTAGCCAATTGACAACAATATAATAAGCACTGGAGACACAAAGGAATCAAAATATGGTGTCGCTCAAGGGAAGGGTTTGGCTGTATCTTTACCAATGCTCTATAATAAATACACTGAGAATGCAATTATAAAATCAATGGCCCATTATTTAAAATGATAATACCTAAATAGCCCATTATACTAGGCAGTATGTGAGCATTGTATTAGTCAAAGTGACTATGTAGACCAAGCAAAAGAAACAGTTCATAAAAACTTCATTAAAGATAAACATTAATTTAAAAGCTGTTAGAGTTGGTCCATTTGGACACTATCCTGAACCACTGCGTTTGGCTCCAAGTTCTCAGGTTGGGTCTAGAACCCTCAGGTTCCATGTTCCTTGGATGACTGGGCAACTTCTCATAGCAATGGTAGAGCAAGAGTAGTGAATAGAAGCACACAATGCCACTTAAGGTCCAGGCTCTCAACTGGCTCACTGTCATAGTTACCCTAATTCCATTGTCCAAACAAGATCAAAATTAATGGATCAGGGAAATAAATTCTGCCTCTGGTGACAAGGTTTGTCAGATCACATGACAAAGAGTGTTCTGTATTGAGAAATGAAGAATTGGAACAAAAATGGAAGTTACCACATAAACTGTGAGCTGTAAGCTATTACTTCCACCCAAAATTTGAGGTACTTCTTTGTGAAGCAATTGGATAAATACCCTGGCAGTTATTTAAATATTAGAAGATAATTGGTGTAATTACTTCAAGTCTTTTCTAAGCTAAACATCACAAACTCTTTATGTTTTACTTATTTTTTATGTGTGCTCCCTGCTATAATGACTGGATTGCCTCATTGTCATGAATACCATCCTCTGGACTTGGGAATATAGTCTAGTTTTCCAGCTTTCTCTTAATACATTACCCCTGCTACTAAAGAGACACATTTAATTAATGTGATGCTCTAGTATTCTTAAGGCAGTTGAAGATGATGCTGGCCATTTAAAAGTGATCACATGATGCTATTATTTGTTCAGACTGATCTTAAGTTCATTGAAAACCTCAAACCCTTTTTCTATAAGATTTGTTGCCAAAGCAAGTTTCCTTTAAGCATTATTTGACAGGCTAATACTGTTTTCATGTCTGTTGAAATTCATTTTGTGATTCTTGGGATCATGCCTAGAAAACAAGGGGAAGGAAAATAGAATGGTGTAACAAGGAAAGCCTTCCTTTGTATCTCATTCCAAATATATTTGTTTTTATCATTGTAAGATACAGAAATGTCTTAACCTATTCATGCTTCATTCCTGCTGCCTATGATTTAAAGTTTGAATCGTTTCTCTCTAATAAGATCTGAACTTTTCCTTTTGATATGTTATGAAAGTTGCACTTATTATTTAAATTCCAGTTTTCTTTCATCCTAACACAAATTGCATTTTAAAAAATGCTATGTGATTTAGGTTGCATTAGATCTTATTTGATTAAAGCATCAACACACAAAATTTATAATCAATCCATAAGTATTTACTAAAAAGTACTTTTAGTACAGAATTGTGCTACATGTTCTAGTCCTTCCATACTTTGAGAATACAGAGGTACGTCAGTAAGGATATAGAAATTCACTGATTAAATATAGTGATACTAAATCCAAGGCTCAGAGCTAGGTAAATTCTCAAGTTCAGTAAAAAATACAAACTCAGGATATAATATAATTATTATTTTGTATGAATTAAAATCTTACTGAATATCAGTAAGAAACATTATGTATACGATTGATGATATGGGGGGAAATCCTGAAAAGAAATCAATATGTAATGATATATTTTAATGCTATTTAGTAACATTGAAGACTAATAAGTTTACATCAATGATGTCTCTATTGCCATCTTATTTTTTTTCACCTAAAAGTGCTATATATTTTGTAGGAAACACATCAGTTAATACATTTTAAAGAATAGCAGCGGTACATTTGTTTAATATCAACCTTGAAATAGGTTTTTTAATTGAAAAGATTATTTGTGAGGTTTTGTGTTCATATATAAATGATCCATCATATACCCAATACTGTGCAAAACACTGACAGAGCTGGCCAGGCATTCAAAAGCAACAATCTTTATGTCAAACTACTTATGAATTCAGAAGCACCTTCTTTACCTCAGTTCCTTCGTGAGAATTGCTTAAAATGTACTTTTTAATAATCTTGGATAATTATATATATATATATATATATATATATATATAGAGAGAGAGAGAGAGAGAGAGAGAGAGAGAGAGATCATTTCAGACATATTAAAAAAAACAAGAAAATGTTATTATAAACCACCATGGGTTCACAATCCACCATAAAAAAAGAAACCACTTGGAGGATGTGTACATACCAGAACTGTGTTGGCTTCCAATCCCTTGTCCTTTCTCCAGAGAAAACACTTACTTTATGAGTTTCTTCATAGTTTTACTTCTCTATCTATCCATCCATCCATCCTTTCCTTATCTATGTTATCATCATGTCTCTCTGTTTCTCTGTCTCTCTTTCTCTATATATAGTCTATAATCTAATACAAATAATTAAAAAGCACGGAAATCACACACACACACACACACACACACACACACACGCACACACAATCTCTACACCCAACATGGGGCTCAAAGGCTCAAACTCATGACCCCTAGATCAGGAGTCACATGCACTACCAATTGAGTCAACCAGAAGCCCCTTGTGAGTCACCTATACTGACATGTGTGCCTTACTCTATTTATTTCATCTCTGCTTAGTATTCTATTGTGTGACTATATTGCAGCTATCATTTCATCTGTTCATTGCTTCCCACAACGTTGTTTCTGATTTCCAGCTATTACAATAGCTCCCTTAAGATTTTTGTATGTGAGTTCTATTACATAAGATACTTCTTTCTTCACAGTATATAAGGAGGGTAGAACTCCTGGACCACAGGTTATATTTGACACCCTTACAATTCAAAAGCCTTTAAAGAAGGAATACATTAAGCTGGTATCTAATGTTTGAATATGTGACTAATTGAATAATGACACAAGATTTTATCATGTCTTTTTCTGCATCTAGAGTTTAATTGGCTAAAAATTCATAGGTGTATCAGAGACCTGGTTACTTCAAGGACATGGAATGAACAGATAGGAATAAAGAAAAGGACACAGGTTGGACTGGAGTCTCTGAAGCTAATGTTACATATGGATGTGTATTGGATGTGTATTGCTCATTTCCTATGGTTGTTCCTCTGTAGTTTCAGAAACCAATCTCGTTTATCTAACTTTAGCCAACAAAAGGTGCTTCTTGCTATATTAGAACCTGATGCAATTAGTTCACATTATCATGAGGATCACACTAATATATATTTATAAGAGTGTTTCTGAGAATTATAGAATGTTAAAACTAAAAAGAAAGATTTAGAAATAGCTTAGTTCAATTCCTCATTTTAAAAATGATACAAATTTATGTTCAAAGATGATAAAATAATTTGTTCAAGATTCTATAGCCATTTGGCAGCTGCAGAAGGACTAATACCTGATGCCCTAGAGCATAATAAATCGATCCTTCCATTCCTTATCCTACTGTGTTGTGTTAAAACTACCACTGTGTACAGCCTGGTGTCCATTATCACTGGATGCCATTTTCCTTGTTAATATTTTTATATGTCCTTAAATCATTTCAAATAACTTGATCTATGTAAGTGTTTTTATAAGGAGCTTTTTGATCTTGAAAATTAAATTAAGTTTTAAACCTATAAAGGACGGTATTCAGAAAACACGTCCAAATGAACGATTGTAATTTGTGTAAGAGGTTAGATCAGGAAAACAGACTGTTCAATTCATCTTTTGTGATGGGAAAAAATATCATCATGAAGAATACCCAAGTGACAAGAATAGGAAAAGTCATCAGCACCCCTCTGAGGTCTGACCCTACCTTTCCACCCCCATGAAAAAGGTGCAGGCTGCATTGGCCAATGCCAAGGGAGTGGTGGGGGGTCTCCAGCGGAAGTGGATGCAGCTTGCAGACAGAAACACTGAGAATTGCATGCTACGTCCTTGGGAGCAAGGGGCAGAAAACCAGGGAAACAGCTCTGATGTCATGTCTAAGGGATAAATGTTGAGGCAAAAGGGAAGACAAACCCAAGAAATTCAGAAGCTCAAAATTAGATAGAGTAAAAACAAAGGCGAGAGTTTGGTTTTTGAAGTAGTGTTGTTTTCATGATAAGTTGGGGATACTTCTGACACACAGAGAATTACCACCGATGGTTTCAGCAAAGACAAAACAAAACTATCAAAACAACAACAACAACAGTAAACCAGCAGCTAGAAAGCTAGAGATCAGTTTGGTCCGGGGGTGGGGGGCGGGGGGGGGGGCTTCCCTCCTGGTGTTTTACAACTTTTTTTGTAGGTTGTGGACATGGTTCATGTTAGGGTCTGCAGGTTTCATTCTGAAAGACTGATTCCATTTTTTCCCTTTTAGTATCCAACATAAATCCTGGAGAAATATAATCAAGAAATTTCACATTGAAAAACACTGTGAGGAGGAAATGCATCATTGTCTTTGTAAGGATACTGTTAACTGTTTCAAGAGAGTAAGGCAGTAGTGTTTCAATGCACTTGAAAAAAATAGAGCAACAAGCTGAGATGTTTGGGTGACCAGAAATCATTGTTCCTGAATAACGAAACCATATGCCAGATAACAATATTAAGGCTGTGCTCTGGAACTTAATAAAGTTCTGGGCTCTGCAGCTTAATAGAATGTCCTCTCAAAAAGTGAATCTCCCATTAGTCACTGGTTATGTTCCAGAGTATTTTTCTTTGTTACAGAACATCTGTGATGGTTTTAAAAGAGGAAACTTACCCGAGATGACACCTCTCAAGGTGGCAGCACATTTTATGCCTGAAATCTGGAACCATCTGGATTTCTTAATTAAAGTAGTGATTCCAGCAACTTCTAGTTAATTAAACTGAATGTTATGAATTTCCTGCTCCCTATGTCTTGTATTGGTATTAGATAATAAATATTTACAGCATATTCAAGCTTGAACCAAGACTGACACTTCAGTGCTTTTAAAAGGGAAGGTTTGGGATTTATGGACTTTTATGATAATAACTAAGGTGATCTCAAAATCTTTTATTTAATTTTGTTTTCTTGAAATGATTTTTGCTTGATTAATAAAGATCTTTTTAGAAGTGTTTTTTTTCAGTGAGGTCACCACCAAATGGAGCTGATCAATTCTTATTTTGTTCTGTTTTGATTCTTGTAATTATTATGCCACATTTACTAGCATTATAGATTCCGAACATACACCTCCACACCATCAAGTAAGTGGTTAAAACACTTAGGTATTTTCAAAATATCTTATATAAATATATTCAGTTGACTTGACACAATCTTTATTTATGGACCCAATCTCTTAGCAACAGAAAAACATATATTCAAAAAGAACAGAAATTTTTCAGGACAAATCAGCCAATTAAGTAAAAACCTTTGAGTCCTTTCATTTTATCTCTGAGGTTTGTAACTATTAATTAATTTAGAGCAAAGACCCTAAAGGTGATAAACTTGGAGTACTTTCCTTAGAATGATTTTTATTTTACACTATTATATAGCACAAATTTAGTAAGTGGTAATCAATACCCTTTACAATTTGTTGACTTATTCATGTTTACATTTAAAATTCATTTGAGTTATTGACTGATTACTTAAAAGTGATTTAAGACTAACAAAGTGATTTCAAAATGTTTGCATCAGTGATCCTGTCATTACACTTTTCTCGTATCTATACAATTCTGGTGGGGGGTCCAAACGAAACCTTCAATGATTTATCCTATATAACTCTAAATGGGGAAAGTACCATGTTAGGCTAGAATTGCTGAACTCTTTCAACTTTCAGAATAGTTTGAATGACTATTGAATTACCAAATGAGTGTGCAGTTACAGACCATTTGGAGGCATGCTCTGTATCCTAATGATGAGAGCTGAGAGAAAGCATCATCAAGGTTGTTTTCATCATTCTGGAAATTAGAGTTTGATATAAAGAAACCAAATTACAGATTCAAAAACAAAGTGGGTGCATTGGTTAGGAACCACTAAAAATGCAGGACTATTTGGAATTCCAGAACCAGCCCCTTCATTTCTCTTAAGTATACAAACCCTTTTCCTCATATTTGCAATACTCTACAATTCTAACACAACTGACATCAAAAAGATAACTTTGATTACTTCATAAACAGACTAGATTAGAAGCCATACTCCTTTCTGCAATCCCCTGAAAATACACATTTCATCTTCTCACCATTTTTTGAAGATTCTCTTTTTTTAAATGTTTATTTATTTTTGAGAGAGAGCATGTAGGGGAGGAGCAGAGACAGAGGGAGACAGAGAATCCAAAGCAGGGTCTGTGAGGCCAGCTCAGAGCTGGAGGTGGGGCCTGAACCCACAAACTGTGAGATCATGACCTGAGCTGAAATCAAGAGTTGGATGCTTAACTGACTGGGCCACTCAGGTGTCCTGAAAATAATCTCTTTAAGACATGGAAGTGTACCATAGGGCTCTCCATAGATTATTTTGTTCCTGGGATTTGCTGGGCATTTGTGATAATTTTGACCAATTGTTTCTGTCAATAGTCATCAGTCTGAACCAGAAGGTGTCCTATGATCAAATTCTTGCCAGAAACAAAAATATTTTCCCATCAGGGAGTAGTTCATAGAACCACTAGAAACACAGCAGAATAATAAGAGTTGTATGTTTTAGACTCATAGAATATATGTTTTGATTCCTAAATGTCTGATAATTCATCCAAATATACTCATTTTCCCCTCTTTTCCGATTATTTTGTGCAGGCACACTGCTGGACATTGAGGATAGAGATATAAAAGGTCTCTATTCCGAAATATCTCCTGGATTATTGGGGTTCAAAAAGGGATGTTGATATCTATGCTGTCTGTCACAGATAAATAACAAAATAGCATGACAAGCACTATGACAGAAATTTGCACAGTACTTAGCAGGGTTAGCTTTGGGAAAGCATATCATAGGAGGTAATATCTGAGCTGTGCCTGGTAGGACAATATGCAAAGGTCACATTTTGGATTCAAATTGCACTGGAATGGAATCTCAACTGTGTCAACACAATTTGCGATGCGAACTAATTAGTCTTTACCTAACTTTTCTCTTTTGTAAAATAGAGACAAAATTACCTACTTGATAGTTTTTTTGGGGGGTGGGGTTCATATTAAGATGCTATCAAAGATTAAGTAGTTTGCCTAAATTCACACAGATAGTGAATGATGGAATGAAGGAAAGTTGGCTCTAAACTCTGTGTCCTTAACCACCATCTAATAATTGACTCCCTCAACATGCTCTGAACTTCCCTCCTTTGAGGGAAGAGGGTCTTTGCGAGGCCCTCTTACTTCTTTCAGGCTACGTTATATCAACAAACCATGTTAGAGATACTTTTAACCAAGGTCATGAATGATTTCAATAGGGCAGGTTCAAACTTCTATAGTTTCTGTTTTTCTTTAGTGAGAAATGCTCCAGAATGTAGGCTCAGTTAGATAAACCACACTTCAAAAGAACCATATCCGCTCAGTGGAGGACTGGAGTACTTCACTGAAGCTGAAGGGTAGGAATTATGTGTAGCATGATCTGGGGATGGACTACCCAATAAAGACTTCTTTTCTAACCAAACCCACTATTCTCTGTTACTTAAAAAGTATGGTATGATTGTTTAATATCAGCTGCAGCATCAGAGCTGCAGCATCAGAGGGGGAAAAAAAATCTCCGGAATCGGATAATTAGATCCACTTATCTTTCTTCTGGTCAAGCTGCTTGTTTCTTTTCTTTACTGAATGACATTTCAAATAACCGATGAGTTCCTTTTACTAAATACACAAATGTATAAAAAAGTAGACAGTGAGATATCACAAAAGTAAACACATGCATACAGTCATCATCCTGGTTAAGAAATGGAACATCACAAGTCAGTCACACTTGTGACCTTTCTTAATCTTTATAGTATATTCTTTTTCATTTGTTAATATAATCACTATCTGGACATTTAAGAGCATAGATTTAGTTTGGCTGGTTTTGAATTTTAAAGAAAAGAAATTATGTAGTACATATTCCCTTGTATTTGGGTTCTTTCACTCATATGTATGGTTCCTTTTGTATGTAGCAGCATTTCATTTGGTTGTTCTTGGACAGTATTCCATTTTGTGGATATGACATGATATATTTGTCTATTTTACTCTTTAAATTCTTTTTTATGAATTTTTTTTAAAATTTAGATTTTAGTTAGTTTATATATAGTGCAATGTTGGCTTCAGGAGTAGAATTCAGTGATCCATCACTTACATACAACACACAGCTCTCATCACAAGTGTCCTCCTTAATACCCATCACCCATCTAGCCCTTCTCCCTCCCACGTTCCCTCCATCAACCCTCAGTTTGTTCTCTATCAGTAAGAGTCTCTCGTGGTTTGTTTCCTTCTCTTCTCTTTTTCCTGCCCTTCCCATGTGTTCATCTATTTTGTTTCTTAAACTCCACATATGAGTGAAATCATATGGCATTTGTCTTTCTCCGATTGACCTATTTCACTTAGCACATTGCATTCTTGCTCCATCCAGGTGGTTGCAAATGGCAAGATTTCATTCTTTCTGATGGCTGAGTGATATTCTATTATATACATATATACCACATCTTTTTGTCCATTTATCAGTTGATGGACATTTGGGCTCTCTCCATAGTTTGGCTGTTACTGAAAATGCTGCTATGTATTTGGTTTGTTTCCCCTTTGGGCCTTAAATTGATTCCTAGGACTTCTGTAACAAAGAACCACAAAGTACGTGGTTTAAAATAATGGAAATGTACTGCTCACATTTCTGTAGTCTAGAAGTCTGAAATCAAGGTGCTAGCACGGCCATGTTCCTCTGAGACATGTAGAAGAGAAACCTTCCTCGCAGCTTCTAGCTTCTGGATTGCCAACAATCCTTGGCTTTTCTTGGCTTGTGAATGTATCACCCAACCTCTGCCTTCATCATCATATGACAATTTGCTTCCTGTGGGTCTCATCTTATAAAAACACAAGCCACACTGAATTAAGGCCCCACTCTATTCTAGTATGATCTCATCCCAACTTAGCTATTTATATTTCAACAATTCTATTTCAAAATGAGGTAGTTTCTGAGGTATTATGGGTTAGGACTTCAACATTTTTGGGGGGCACACAATTCAACCTGTGCTAGGGCTATTACAAATAAACAACTATGGAGGTGTCTGGGTGGCTCAGTCAGTTAAGCGTCTGACTCTTGATTTTGGCTCAGGTCATGCTCTTGCAGTTTGTGAATTTGAGCCCTACATTGGGTTCTGCATTGACATGCTGAGCCTATATGGGATTTTCTCTTTCTCCCTCTCTTTGTCCCTCCCCCACTCTCTCTCTCTCTCTCTTTCCACTCAAAATAAATGAATAAACTTTAAAAAATAAATAAAACAACTATGATCATTTCTATGAATATCGTTCAGAGTACACATGAATTAATTTCTGTTGGGTATGTGCCTAAGAGTAGTGTTGATGGAGAAAGGATACAAATATACCCAGCTTTAGTAGATACTCCCAGGTTTTTGTACCAGTTTACACTGTTATCAATAGCACATGAGGATCCTAATTCTCATAGTCTTTCCATGCTTGGAATTCTCTATCCTTTTTCTTTTTTTTCTTTTTTTAGCCATTCTTATGGGTAAATACTGGTATCTACTTGTGGTTTTAATTTTCATGTATCTTATTAGTAAGTTAAAACCCTATCATAAGTTTATTGAACATTTAGATATTCCTGTTTACTTTTCTTGCTTTTATGTATTGGGTTGTCTGGTTTTATTTTTTTACTAACTCATAGGAGTCTTTATTATGTAAACAATCTTTGTCTCATTTATTTGCAAATACTTTCAAACCTGTATTTTACATTTTCACTTTCTTAATAGTATTTATAAAAGAACGGGACTTTGTTATTTTACTATAGTCCAATTCATCAATCTTTTCACTTACAGTTATTGCTTTTTTGATGGTCTTTTTGAAGAAAGATTTTCATAATTCAAAGTTATAAAGATATTTTCCTACATTATCTTGCAGATAATCTTGCAGATATCTTGCAGATAACGTAGAAAATATTTTCCTGATTATTCTTGCTTTCTTTTTCACATATAGATTTACACTCTTTCTGGAGTTAATTTTAGGTATGGTATAGTTAGGAATCAATATCTTCTTTCTCATATGGGTATTCCCTAAACCCATCATCCTTTATTAAAAATATCATGCTTTTGAGGCACCTGTGTGGCTCTGTTGGGGAAGCGTCTGACTCGTGATTTTGGGTCAGGTCTTGAGTCACGGTTCTTGAGATTGAGCCTTGCATCGGGCTCTGCACTAACGGCACAGAGGCTGCTTGGGATCCCCTCCCCCTCAAAATAAACAAATAAGCTAGTTAAAAAAAAAAACACTTTATGTTTTACTCACTGTAGTCCAGTATCATCTTTTTCATAAATCATTTGTTCATACATAGTGAGTCTGTATCTCTGTTCTCTATTTTGTCCTATAATTGTATCAATCTTACTCTAATCAGGAATTGAAGGGTCTGAAAATTGGCCCTCAGTTCCTTTGAAGGGCTTGTCAGTTTCTGCTTCACCCTACTCTTAGGAAATAGTCCGTTGGTTTCCCCACTAAAATCTTGGTGTATTTCCTTAGGCCATTCTTCCCTTGTCAGCTGAATCCGGCTTTTTAAATTCCAGCCCTACAATACTTCTGAAAGCTCCGCATAGTTTCTGGTATGTCAGCCACTCCTTTCAAATTGAGGGATGAGTGACTCCAAATGTCTAGCTCACTTCTCTGGACACTTGGCCCTCAGTACCAGAAGTCTTCACTCACTGTCTTGGAAGATTTCCAGTGGCTTCAAACATACTTTAGTATTATTTTATGTTATCTATGTACATTCAGACAGAAGGATGGTCTAAAGCTAGTCCATCACTGCTGTGGGCAAAACTACTTCTGTTGCATTTTAGATTATTTAATGTTGGCCAATCTCTGTGTAATAGTTACAAAAATAATTAGAATCTCTGTTTACAGAATTATGGTGAAGAATATTTATTTATTTATTTATTTATTTATTGAAGAATATTTATATGTGTATTTATGTTATGTCAACTAACCAAACTCCCAAAATGGGGGGCAGAGCATGACAATAATTACATGGACTATCACCTTATTCCCACTTCTTTTCCTTGGGAAGTGACAGCCTACCACAATCATTACTCAATATCTCATACTTGACTTCACCATTCTACTGCCCTATTGTATTACTTTTGCAAGGCCAACTTCAATTCCTATGTCACTGCCATTACTTGTTGTTTTTATTATCCTCTGCCTTTCTTAACTTCCATCTCATTCTAATTGGAAAGGCCTTTTATCTCCTGGAAGATAAATAATTGAATCATACGATTTAATTGCAGGGATTTCCAAGACCCTGTTTGTTGTCAGGGCTACACTATTAAGTGAGAAGATGAAGCGATCAGGAGCCAAAAAATGTTACCTGTAAACAAACAGAATTCCCAGCTTATTAGTCTTATCATTAGTTTAAGTCTCAACATCATCTAATATGTAACACAGCTCCATCACTCAGGGCCATAACAGAAAAGAGGACACAATCAAATTAACCATTGTGAAAGGTTTATTTAAAAGGCATTAATTATAAATGTGTTGGTGGAACACAGGCAACAGTGCAGTGGAACTAGACGAACCATAAGCCTAGAAGCAGAAGCAGGACTGTCACTGTCCCTTGGCCCAAGAGGATGAATAGAGTTGCTGGAGGCAAGAAGGAGAGAGAGCCATACATGGTATCTACCTTGAGAAAGAGCAGTCAATGACTATAAATACAGTCATCTCATGGCACTCTTTTAGGGCAAGAACAAGCATCCCAACCTCAGGTGCCTTCCCCTAGTCTCCTGCCTGGGATCCCCGCTGACCAAACACAACTGGAAGTCAGGCTGCACAGGGGTCATTGATCTGATCCATACGGGTCAGAGTGGCAAGGCAATGGGGAGACTTGAGATAGGTAGAGAGTGGATCTGAAGAGACAAATGGAAGATCCTTAGCACAGTGTGCATATATCATACCTAAGCCCCCATTTGTCCTGTATCACAAGGGTGAAAACTCATGGACCCTCACACAGCGGATGCATAAAGCCTCGTCATCATTAGATAATGGCAGTTCAGTCACACTCTCACACAAAACCTAAAATGTTTGTTTGGTACATAGTGTGTCCTTCACATAGAGGGAAATAATGGATAAAGGACATAATTAAGTCATATCAAATACAGCTGCTCTCATTCCTCTCTCTGTCATTGATCACAGGGCTTAGGCTGAAAACAAGAGCTATCATTTTCCACCACTAATTGTACCAATTTCCTAGCCTTCTGCCAGCACTAGTTTGTGTGTCAGTTAAAGGCTTTTAGGCAGAGGAGGGCTACCTCCTTAGGAAGAGGATACTTTGAGATGTGAGGTTTCGTCCCTCTCCATAAACGTTTAAATGATCTTATTCTATAGGCCAGTGTCCTATTCCTTTGTCACTGATCTCCCCTTAGCATGAGAAACATGCTGCATTGAGTATTCAAACACCACCGCAACTCTGCACACCTTCCAAACAGATTCAGGGCCTGGACCTCAGCCATATGTGTCCTGCTATTACAGAAAGTTATCTGAAGCTACCATAGTCGCTTTGTGTTTCTCCACATAGGTTCTTCTCCACATAGGTTCTTCTCCACATAGGTTCTTAATGTGTATTCCTGGTTCTTATATTCTCTTCACATTATGTACATTCTTAAGGTATATTAGGAGGTGGTACTGCAGCTAAGTGACTCCCCATGCTTTACCCTCCGTCTGGATTCCATCTCATGCCACCACTAGTGATAGTTTCAGTAAAACAATGCCATAGATTACCTGTGTCCCACCTATGTCCCTTACCTCCTCCCTCCCTCAGCAAGATGTTACTCTGCATTACTCAAACATATAACTAACACAACACCAGAATCCAATTTTGAGAGCCTCTTTCCTGAGGTCATTTTAGTACAAATTTCTGTATCAGTCAGGAAGCCAGCAGGTAACAGATGGTATGCTCAAATTAGGATAATTTGAGGAGATTTTAGTTACAAAGTGACTAATTTTAAAGGTATGGATGCAGAGTGGGGAAACCACAAGAGATAGGTCAGGAATCTGAAGGTAGTGGTGGTGGCAGAGCTGTCACCATTAGTCACAAAGAGTACAGGGAGGCAGGGCTCTTCAGGCAGCCTGTTACAGCAATTAGAGAGAAGCAGAAGGACAAATCCCTTACCTCCAATCTCATCCAGCCTAATGGTTTCTTGCTGCCCATTCTCTTCACGTCTCAGCTCTAAACTCCTGTCCTCGAAGACTTTCTTAATCCATCTATACAATGTAGCTCTGTCATCTACTCTGTCAAGTGCTCTCTATCCTATTTTCTGATGGCATGTATCAGAATCTGGCATTATCTCATGTCCTTCTTCTACCACAATCTGACCTTCTAGTACAATTCCATGACAGCAGGAATCATGTCTATCTTATTCTTTGCTGTTCCCTCAACAGCAAGGAGAGTATCTGGCATATAATAAACAATCAATAAATATTTGGCAACTGATACAAATGAAGAAATGTTTGAAAAATTTTAAAAAATCATGTGCTGATGGCTGAGGCTAATAGTGGTCACTGGAGAAGAAAAGGTGAATTAAAGAAAGTAGTTAAGGAGAGAAATGGAATTAGAACTGTGGAAAAGAGGGGTGCCTGGGTGACTCAGTTGGTTAACTGTCCAACTTCAGCTTAGGTCATGATCTCACTGCTTATGGGTTTGAGCCCTGCATCAGGCTCTGTGCTGACAGCTTGGAGCCTGGAGCCTGCTTCAGATTCTGTCTCCATCTCTCTGCCTCTCCCTTGCTCGTGCTCTCTCTCTCTCTCTCTCTCTCAAATATAAAATAAAACATAAAAAATTTTAAAAAAGAACTAAGAAAAAGAGAGGAAGGAGACAAAGATGGTGCCACCATTGCAGACCTGGGGGAAAGCAACAATTTGGAATACTTCTGTAGCAAAACTAGGAACTGGTACTCTTTTGCTATATGTTTAGTCTAGGAAATGTTTACAAGGCTTCCTTAAAACTTGAAGCTTCCCAGAAGAACCTTTAGAAGGGACAGCTCCCACTAAGGCCACTGCAACCAAAGAAGAGGAGGGGTCAAGCTAATGAAGGCCACAAGGCACTGGGCTCCAGTCCTACTACTTCAGAGTGATATGAACCTTTTGCAAAATGCCTTTTGGTCATTCTCTGAGAAAGTATCTTTCCCTCTGTCGTTCTGTGCACTAAAATGTACAATATAACTTACAGTAAAACCTTAGTTTGTGAGCATAATTCATTCTAGAAACATGCTTGTAATCCAAAGCACTTGTATATCAAAGTGAATTTCAAGAACCATTGGCTCAGTTGGAATCGTGTGACATTGAGCCTCACATACTACTCATATTGCAAGACATCACTCGTTTATCAAGTTAAAATCTATTAGAGGGGCCCCTGGGTGGCTCAGTCAGTTAGCGTCTGACTTCAGCTCAAGTCATGATCTTGCAGTCAGTGAGTTCGAGCCCTGCATCGGGCTCTGTGCTGACAGCTCAGAGCCTGGAGCCTGCTTTGGATTCTGTGTCTCCCTCTCTCTCTGCTCCTCCCCTGCTCATGCTCTGTCTCTCAAAAATGAATAAACGTTAATTTTTTTAAAATTTATTAGAAATATTTGCTCATCTTGCAGAACACTCGCAGAACAAATTACTCGCAACCCAAGGTTTTACTGTATGTTGATGATCAGGAAACACACTGGAAAAAATGTATGTGTCTCACATAAATCTATCAGCAAATGTAGCTGTCATTTTTGAATTCTCTTCTCAGATTATCCCGATTTTTTTCACTTTGAAATAATGTGCTGACTATGCTTGGCAACCCAAAATCATTACCTGGGAGTGTCTTGTGAGTGAGCTGATTTATTCTAATCAATTATATCCCTTTTAGTATATTTTATACCCCTTTGGGAAATGAAATAGAAACCAAACCATATTCCTTTAAAAATACTAGAATGGGGCCATTCTCAATACAAGACGCCAAATGATCAGATACTTATTTCTCAAGAATCATCTTGACCGTGAATATATGAGGAGGTACTATATTTCATTCCTGATGCATTTTGGTTTCCATTTTCACAATGAGCTCCAGGTTTTCTGTGTTTGGCAATTGGAGCTTTGGACCCTCAGATTCATAATCCCTTTCTAAGTGAAGAGAAAGGCTGGTTTTTCTGTTGCTATTCAAAAAGCCCTGGTTTGGGGCTTGTGTTCACACTGGCTCTGTGTCAACCTATTCAGATGCAATGGTCTTGAGAGGTGGGGACCTAACTGTTACCAAAGGAGCAGCCAAGTAGTAGTAGAAACAGTATGAAATAAGTAGTCAATTAAAAGGAAACTATGCTTTAAAAAAGTCTTGAAACTTCCAAGTGAAATGAATGAACGATATATGTAAATAACAAAATGGCTGATAAGGGACTGCTTCAAAAGCTAACAACACAGAAGTTATATGAGTAACAACAAGCACCTATTCTATATCGTCAAATGTCTGACGTATTGTTTAAACCAAACCATATCAAAAAACCAATGAACACATATTTACTGAAATCCTTCTGTAGGGCCACCTTCACTTCATAAGGCACCAATTTTTTTTTTCTCATAACATAATCCAAACAATTTTATTTTAGAAAGCTTTAAGATCTCGTACATGTACTTAGGTAGGCAATGCATTTAATCATTGATTTTCCTGAATGATGTTCAGATATTGAGCTAGCTAAATAAATAAATAAATACATATTTCATAGATGGAGTGAGGGAAAACAAAAAGAAAAGAAGGGGGGAGTGAAAAAGGCAGACAATGTTTGAGTCTAAGACACATGCCAATGTTGTGTGAGGCTACGTTCACATAAGATCTCATTGAATCCTCACATAGCTCTCAGAGCTAGATATTATCAATTTTTCAGTGTGAAGGTTTTTCAAGTGAGGATGAGAAAAGATAAGGAAATTTCCTAATGTCATTTTGACATTCAAGTTAGAAATCAAATTCTTTTTTGGCTCCAAATCTCGGGGACTTTCCACCACTCACCAGTTCTTCATGAGAAGAAAAGATATAAGCCATCCTTCATTCTGTTTGCACTACATACAAGGCCAGGAGGCATTTCCTGAAAGAACAAACAAGGGTTGATACACACCATGTCATCCTATTTCAAAAAAGAGCAATTATTTCTTTCCACTGCTTTTGCTTATCTCCTACAGTCCCTAACCTAACATTTTAATGGGATTTGACTATGTTTCATTTAGATGTACCTGAAATCATATTGCAGACTTTGTTGGACTTATTTCTCATCCAGAAGTTTGCTCTTCCTCTCACTTGCCTCCCACCCATTTGTCTTCTCTTTCCCTAGCCATCCCTTCCTCTTCTCCTGTCTTCTGATATACTTATTATCACCTACAGCTTCCCAAGATGACTGGAGGCTGAGGAGGGCCTGGAACCAGAATTTCCTCTCCAGTTGGCTAGAAATAAAGGGCGGAAGTCAGAGTGATGCCTACAACCTGGCCAGATCTTGGAGGAGTTCTATCATTCTAATTCAGATGTTTACAATTCCACCAACTTAATCATTTGGTGGCCTATTTCAAATTATAATAATTTTTATTCTTAAATAGCTTTTGATTATTAGAACAGTATTTGTCAAAGAGCATGTAGGCATTGGGCTGGTACTGATGAATATGGTCCTTCTGGTCCTTGAAGAGTTATAGTATTGTTGGAGATACAGACAGCAACATGTGCAGCCGGGTGTTACGGAAACAGAGGGAAGGCGATTAACTTATCCTGCAGATGTCAAAGGAAGTCTTCATGGAGGAGATGACACATGAACTGGGTCTTGAAGAATGATTCACATTTGCCAAGCAGTAGAACAGTGTAGGAAAAAGGTAAAGGGATGGCACGTTATATAGTAATATTAGATTAATGTCTTTGTAGACAGGAGATGTGCCAGAGAATCCAATGTAAGAATTGTAATTACTGTGTCAAGTGGCCTCATTGATGTGGTTTCTATTACAACACAACATTCTAGTTACTTAATAGACTACTGAGCCCACAGATAACAATCTTTGGGTGGATCTATGAACTACCTATACTTTGAAGTGTGAAATGTCTTCTAACTTCCCCTTATGGTAAGATGCATCTTGGCATTTTTCTGAAAAAGTTGGAAATCTTAGGCTGGATTTTTCTTTGGTGTCTGGCTCTAAAGTGTAACTTTTGCATCAGGCACTTGAGAGGGATAAAGTTTCTTTTATGTGGACAAATCACGTGGAAATGTAATACAACCTTTGTTGATTTGACCCTACATCACTTTCTTCCACGCATTTGCTCATCAACGGACAGTTCCCATTGCCATGGCTAATTAGCTACCTTATCATACTTCCTTGACTGCAGAACACATTAGGGCATCAATGATATTGTGTCTGAGGTTCTAATTCTCTCTCTTGCTATTACCCCCTAAATGTACTACCGGGTTGATTACCTCATAGTGCAAACATTCTATTGTGGGGCGATAACAAAATAGTTATGCTTCATGTATACTCTAACCGCCATGCATTACCTTTCACTCTGTAAATACCACTTGGAAATATGACTCCAGTGGCTAGTTACTGGGAAAATTTACAGCAGGCTTTCCAGAAACCTATAAAAAAGACGAAGCTCACTATGGAAGACTTCGGTTCTGCTCTTTCTGGCTTGTCTGTGTTTTATATTTTCTACTTTGTACTTTGTGATCTAAAGTACGACTCAATATTGCCGCAGATTTCACATGGTTAAAAATTGCATGGAGAGAGAAGGAAATATACTGATGCGGCAGCTAAGCTTCTCTGACATACACAATGAGACGATAGGGGAACGTGTTTTTCCCTGTCAGACTGTGACACCGCTTTGTGAAATTTGCACAAGAGACCTGTTTATCTAATATCTGGCTTCCTATCACACACATTTTTCAATGCTCATTTTTTTTTCCTCTCCAAAAAACAAATGAGGACACTTTTTATAACCAATTGGGGATTTCTATGTAATATATAGGGTAATGCAGTATTGATATTCATCTAAACAATCAAGTTCTCAAGTATTCCAAAAAAAATTTTCAATTATTCACACAAATGTTGACCATTTTCCGTTCTAATTATACAAGTATAACTAGTTTAAGAATTCAAAATGACGAAGGTACACTGCAGCAGATATCTGTATTAGACACTTTATAGCTTTTATAAGATTTAATCTTCATAACAGCCCATTGAGGAAGGTATTATTATTCCTCCTTCATGGATGAGTCAATTAAGACTCAGAAAGTTTAATTAAGTTACTTAAGGTTATATAGCTACTAAATGGCAAGTAAAGAAAAATATTTAACTTGAAGCCCTTATATTTTGTCTAGTATATACTGCCTTTCACAGGTGAGGATCCATTTTATTATCTTAAAGGATCATTTCCACGTTTAATCTATTTGACAATATCCAGAAGACTCAATTTTCTTTGAGTCTCAGACTCATCCTTGCTCCAGGGGGAGCATAAGTTAGTGGGTTATGGAACAGAACGATGGTTGGTATCTAATTAGTAAACTGCTTCTAATATTTGATGAAAACTGGTTCTCTTGGTGCCAACCTAGCAAAATTCATATGGAATTATTAGCCACTCTGGAAAGTAACTCAACTTAAGAAATGGTTTGCGGGGGCACCTGGGTGGCTCAGTCGGTTAAGCGTCCAACTTTGGCTCAGGTCGTGATCTCATGGTTCGTGAGTTCAAGCTCCACGTCGGGCTCTGTGCTGACAGGTCAGAGACTGGAGCCTGTCTTCTGATTCTGTGTTTCCCTCTCTCTCTCTGACCCTCCCCTGCTCACACTGTCTCTCTCTCTCTCTCTCAAAAATAAATACAACATTAAAAAAATTTAAGAAAAAGAAATGGTTTGCAAATGAATTAAGTGTTCTTATTCTTATATATAAGAATATAAGTTCTAATGCAGGTCGTTAAGATATAGGAAATGTACCTAAGTAAAATTGTGAAAAATAAATTGTGTTATTGCCTAAATAAACAATTTATTCAAAAGAGAGTAGTCTTTATTCCATCTAGATATTGGATAGTGGGGAGAATGAAATAATTTATCTCTTAAGACCATTCAATTGTCTTTTTTTTCTAATATAGTAAAGCCTTGGTTTGTTAGCATGGTTCTGGAAACACGCTTGTAATCCAAAACACTTGTATATCAAAGTGAATTTCCCCATAGGAAATAATGGAAACTCAGATGATTTGTTCCACAACCCAAAAATATTCATATAAAAATTATTGTAGTACTCTAATATTATACAGTACATACCGTATGTTTGTACAGTACTATATACAGTAAAGAAAATACAAAATATAAAGAGAAATAAATTAATTTTCACTTATCTTTGAAAACTTTCATGGCTGGTGTTGAGGGGAACAAGAGAGAGCAGGGTTATTGTGTAGGATGAATTTCACTATCACTAATGGAATCACTGCTATCTATTGGCTCAGTGGAATCTTTTTCTTTCCGTGCAACTTTAACAAGGAAGCAATCCATTGATACTTGCCTTTGCCTCCTGTGAGGATTTCATGGAAATGTGACATTGCACTGTTGTTAAACAGATTCATCACTCGCACAGCTACAGCCTTATTCTGGTAGCACTTTTCTCCAAAATTTTGGACGGTTTCCCACATTTTATATATCTCCCTAATCTTATTTGAAGTGAGAGATTCTTCTTCCTTTTTTTCTTCTCCCTCTGCAGACAAGATGCAGAGGTAGAGTTCTTATAACATCCTTGCAACTTTGGTCACTCACATACCTCGTGCATACGTCTCGATGATTTCCTTCTTAACTCCCTTCATAATCATCTCCTTCTTACCACCTTTCTTTTCAATGTTTTTTTTTTTTTTTTTTTTTTTTTTTTTTTTTTGCATGGGGGATATTGTATATGCTCACACGGATGTTGACTACAGTACAATATTAATGAACTCTTGTCATATACTGTATTTAATGTAACTGGCAATAAGGCAGCAGATGAAAGGGTCTATATCTGCAGGAAGCCTGACCTAGAATGAAGCAAAGCATCCTAAGCTGACTCATGTATGGAAAAGCAAAAAACTGTCCTGAGATGCTTTGAAGTGACAAAAAAATACACTAGTGCTGGTTGTGGGCACCTTCCAACACTCCGAAAACCACTGATTTCTGCCAAATTCCCAAATACCCTGGCCTGAGACTGAGAATCCAAGAGTGGGAGATGATCACCCACAATCCCACAGCTAGAGAGAGAGAGAAGACTCATCGGCTCAGCTGTGATCACATGATGTTCAGCATCCTGTACTACTACTCGTATTGCAAGACATCGCTAGTTTATCAAGTTAAAATTAGTAGAAATGTTTGCTCATCTTGCAGAACACTCACAGAACATATTACTCATCATTCAAGGTTTTACTGTATTCTCTTAGGCTACAAAATTCATCTAAGTTAGAACATAAAAACTTAGTTAAAATGTAAACAATAGAGCTGATTTTCTTAACACAGAAGTAATTCCTTAACAATAGAACTGACTTTTATTTATCAATTTAACAACATTTATGATCATTATTCCTCATAATTGAAATAAGATGTTACCTTTAATGGGTTAGGAAATGTGGAAAAGTATATAAATTGATATAAAAATACAGTCACTGGCAACATATACACATATACTCAGTTGGGATAATATTTTCTATAATTTGTACATCAATATCTTCACTCAAATTTATAACATCTTACTTTTTTCAGATCATTAAATATTTCCCTCAAAAACTAGGATTATAATGATACCTAATGTTAAGTTAATCACATAGACATACTGATTTATTTAATAGATCTTATAACAATGATTTTTCATATTTTTATAATATGACTAAAAATATTGATATAAATATCACTTCCTAAAATCTTTGTGCACATCTCTATTTCTTCAGGAGAAATTCACAGAAGTAGAATTATTAGATGGAAAAGTATAAACATTTTGAAAGCTTTTTGATAAGATTTTGTCAAATAAATTTCATGGAATTTTACTAATTTAGTCCCATCAGAAATGTATCTATATTAATGTGATTTTTTGAATATATGTGAGTCTGAATGTCTCCCACATATTAATTAACCATCTGTATTTTTATTATATGACTTTTTTGTTTATATTTTTTGATTAATTTTCTCTTGCAGTGTTTAGTTTTTTATTGCACATTTTTAAAGCTTTCTGTGTATCAGAGGTATTATTCATTTAATATTTTAAATGTGTCAAATATTGATCCCAATTAAGTTGTTTATGGTGAAATTTAAAGCATTTTATTAATTTTTTAAAAGGTGCTCAGATCTACTAGGAATCTCTTTTATTGTGTGTTCTGATGCATTTATACTTAGCAAGACTTCCCAAGCTTGAAAAGAGTTGTGTTTGTCTTTCTTATGGTTTCATATGCATTTAATTCTTCAATCAGTTCAGAATTTATATTGATCTGTTAGATATGTCACCTATTGATATAAAATACATTGACAAGTTGATAAATTAAATCATCTATTTGCTCTTCTTTACATCTACTTTTGCTCCTTTTCATTCCAATTTCAATATTGCAACCACTGTTACTTCAAATCTCTAGACATTTATTTTCTCATGTTTAGCATGCAACTATAAAGAAATAATAAACAAAGACTCTAACTTCCTATATTTTATGATATTGTGAAGCCAAGCAGGGCCAATTTATAAGTACAGGTAAACTAAATTGTAAGATGACAGTAAGAAACACCATCTGGCAATGTTTGGTAAATAGCAAATGAGAGACATCACCAAGCATACAGAGATCATTGGTCGGAATGCCTAACAGAGTACCAAGTAAATCAGGATGAAGTTCAGTTAGATCTTAAGGTATAAGTAGGATGGACTTAAACCAAATTAAATTGTAACAAAGGAATTGCAACACTGAGTGGAGAAGAGTGTTAGTGATATTGACCATTTTGGAGGGAAATAGATATCATTTTAGCAAATAACTGCTTTTCTGCCACATGCTTACAGAATATAATAATAGGAGTTGGTAATCAATGACTTAGTTGTGCTAAAGATTGGTTATATGACCTACACAGATTTACTTCACTTTTCTGGGTCTCCATTTTCTTGTTGTTAAAATGACAGGGGTATATTAATGCACACCTATGGTCACCAAAAATATACAATTCTCTGAGTCAATGATTCCGAATGCTTAGAATTTTAGTCTGGTGAACTGAAGAGAATTGGAGAAGCCCATTTATCAACTCTCAAATTATTCTGCGTGGTGTATGGATGTTCATTCTTTCCCTAGATGAGTCGGGACATTTTTATTCACCTTACACTCTCTCTTTCTACTCCAGCCACATCGTCTCCAGTGGACTCCTTTTGACTATTCCATACCATAACATGTAATAGTTTTTCTTAAGTATTTACTAAGTACTTAAATATCTGTACCACTTAGACACAAAAATTATTTAAAACTATCAAGCAGTACTCTCAAAATGAACTCAAAGTGTGTGTGTGTGTGTGTGTGTGTGTGTGTGTGTATACCAAGGCCCACAAGTTTATAAAAAGGTTTGGTGTAGAAATAAATTGCCATGGAAAACAATTTTCAGTAACCTCTGCTGGTCAGAATAATCTCAGATCTGTGTTTTGCTGAGTCAATTTTGCTTCCTATACATTTCACTCTGTTGCCATGCCAACCTCCCAATTCTTCTTAATGTGAAGATTGCTAGATGTTAACCTGGGCATTTCAAAAGATAAGTTGTTAACTCCCACACAGAAGTGATGATTTAGGATGTAGTGGGTTAGGGGCCAAATGTCTGTTCTAGTCATTTCAGTCTTCCCAACTTTATAAATCCTCTAGATCACACACTGCTTCTTTCTGAGAAAATAAATTTAGACTTACTATGATGACTGATGAAAAGCACACCCATGTTTTAGTATTTTTCACTGGTAAAAACTTGCAATGAATTTTAAAAATTCGCTGGTACAAATATTCTGCTAACATAAGAGCAGATAGTTGAGTCATGTTGCTTATCAATGAAATAGCATGTAGTTTCCAATTTCAGACATGCTTTGATTGTCTATAATTATGAAAGGTTGTATGTCACAATTTTTTCTTGAAATCCTTTCAGTTTCAGGTTGTAGTTGTTCATTTCAGGAAACTCATTTATTTTGTGCTAAAATGTAAATTAATAAATCATATTTTCTTAGATTATTCAGAGACAAACAGTTGGGTTAGTTCAAAAAATATGACCACTTTGCAAACGGACTCCACAAAATGGTTCCCTCTCTAGCTGTTCAAAAGGCATGCTAATTTTGGAATAAAAATTTAATATGCATGATAACCTAAACCCATTCCATTAATTGAATCTGGAAGACAATTTTTCTCAACGTTCAGTTAGTTACAAATCACATTCTTCTAAATCTACCTTTTCCGCTCATCAATCCACAATCATAACATGTGTGCAATGCTTGCTTCTGCAGCCAAGTTTGTGGATCTTAATTAACCTTGGATTTTCTCACTTTGTTCTTGCTTATTCCATTGCCCTCTGCTTGTCTTTTCAGCTAGCCACCTCCTTATCTACTATGTCTGAATCTTATGTTTTACCTCTTTATCCGGAAGGAAGTTTTGCTTTTTCTATTTGGGCTTTCGTTACTATTCCCATATTATTTGTTCATAAAATTGTTTTAGTCCTGGATCTCCATTCCCCCGAGTAGAAACAATTCAGATGCAAGTCAGCCACAGTGACTGAGCCTCTGACTTTGCTACTTCATCCCAGGTAAGCTGTCTGCTCTTTCTATAGTTGCAATAGCAAGTAGCTTTTGGTGGAAACTGCCACATTATTATGACAGAAGCAATTTGGAGTCAGATTTCAGTTTGAATCATAGCTCTATTACTTGCCAGATTAATTTTTAAAAAATATCTTACTTAAACTCTTTATGAGTTATTTCACATAACATTGGGGTTTCAAAGTTTGCTTCATTGAGTTGTCTCAGTGCTTAAAGATAACATATCCTAAGTGGCTAGTATTGTATCTGATCCATAGTCTGTGCTCAATAAATGATAGAGCAGATCTAGAAACTCTTAATATTGAAATTTGATTTTTAATGAGATAATTAGAGGTTTCCTTAACACTACAGGGCAGTAACACCTCACTGCAAATCACTCTGCACTAAACAACAGAGTAGCCACTAACTATAATATAGGAATCCATATCCCATTCCTTGTAAGCTTGTGAGGAATGTGGTTTTATGCATTAATCCAGACTCAAAGTTGACCTCACTTTTAAGAGAGCAGATACTACAATTATAGCCTCCTCATCTTCTAGCAATATTAAATCAGCCCTAAAAGGAAGATTATTCCACTAAATATAAGAGACACTATTCAAAGGAACTTTGTTCTCAAAGGACTCATTTTGATTAAATTAATGCTGATTCTTCATAAATAAACTTCATTTTTCCTGCAGTGATATTTCAAATATAGTTTTATTTTATAGGCATCAAAATCCTAAGGTAAACTTCAGAACCAAAGACTTTTATGGGTTGAATGTATTTTTTTCTCCATTCTAACGCCACTAAAAGTCACAATCTTAGAGTAGAAAGCCATGTACTTCTGCCGTCAATTAAGTTAATCAAGCCTATTTATTTGTTTTTCCAGCTTCTACTTATCTAACATGTTAAAGAAAATTTAATGTTCCTTCTCCAAAATCTGGGAAATAGAGTATGTGTGTGTGTGTGTGTTGCAGGGGGGGAGGTGTGTACTTTGATGGGAAAAGGAGTAAAGGAAAATGGAAAACTTTTTTCTTGTTTCTAATTTTCTAGTAAAATAAACAGAAACTTAAAATTTTCTAAAAAACATAGTATCATAGAATATTTTGGCCAATCTGAAGAGAATTGTCAACATTCTAAATTCTTTAATGGCTGGTGGAAAAGAGGACCCTGGAAACAGAAGAGGAAATAATAACTAACTTTTATGAGGAAAATCATGCAGAGACTCAAAAATAACACGGAGGAAGCAGTGACCACAGTGAGTAGTGTGCACACCAAGGCAATGAGAAGTGTATCCTCGCAGTTCGTAAGAAGATGAACAGCTTCATCATTTTTCAGATGGATGCAGACAGTCAACCAAAATGTACTCAGATGAACATAACTTTCTTGTTACACAAATAATACCTGTGGTCATGATTTAACAAGACAGCCACTCATTCTATCATCATGTCTGAAACAATATATGGAGGACAATCTCTGACCACAAAAACAACGGAATATTCTCCTTTTCCCATCTGACATGAGTCACCACCATTTCTTTATCAATGACAATTCTAGTCCCTTAGTCATCTTTCTGCCTTCTACTTGTAATTACCATTATGCGGAATCATTTAACTGGCGCAGCCTCCTGACAGCACCCCTTGTCAACAAAAAAGTGGCTTCTTCTTAAATGGCCAAAAAGGGAGAAACAGTCTTGGAACGGTGCAGTAAAGAACTTCTAAAATATATCCATTTGTAAGAGAAAGAATCACACTAGACAATTTATCAAAATTTATATTTTCAGGGATCTGAGAATTTAGCAAATATATACAACATTCCAAGGAACATTTATTCCACAAAACTGGCTGACTGACAGTTAAAATAGTGGGCCGTGTGACCTTTTTAACTTGCCCTGTTACCATTCCCTTTTGTTAGCTCTTAGGTAGCCCTGAAGACCAACGGCCTGTCTGTCACAGTAGCTATGAAAAACAATAGCCTTATAGCCATTGGAGACATCAGAATGGATGTGGAGCTCACCAGAAGCCCAACGCTCACAGAACTGCCATTATTTGACCTGTGTGGAAGCTTCCTGTAAACCTCCACTCATAGTGTGTTTCTTGATATAACCCGACCTGAAGTCCATGAGATATTTAACATCACAACTATCCCAGGCAGCAATAACAGTTGTGGCAAATAGAAGGCAGCTCAAAGAGCTTTAAAGGAGTAGCTGTACATGTCTACAGAGAGTTTTGAAACATTACACCATATACCTGGGGATCTAGAAGTTCACACACATGTCAAGTGCTGCAGGCATGCCCTGGATAGATCTGATAAGGTCCAAATCTCTTACCTGTAGAAGACCTTGACTTGATGCTCTGCCCAGGCAGGAAGCAAAGGCTACGGCAGAGTTGTAAACTGTTCAATGGTGACTGTATACAGGCACAGAGATTCCCTTAGCAAAGGTAGGAGGCTTAACCCATGATAGTTCAAGGCATTTAAGAAATTCCCTTCTAATCATTGGGTGTCCACTAAGCAAACGAAGAGGCGTTAGTGGCCACATATGACAAAGAATAAAGACTTTACAGAATTAATTCAGAATGTCACTAAGTGAACAGATAGTAGCAGCTTTATATGCCACAACGAAGGAGACTCTTCTAGGAATGCAAGATGAGTTCAACATACAAAAAATAACCTACGTGATATACCGCAGTAGTAGAATAAAGGACAAAATCCATATGATAATCTCAACAGATTCAGAAAAAACATGTGGCAAAATTCAGTAGCTTTTCTTAATAAAAATACACAACAAACTAGAAATAGAAGGCAAGGGCACCTATGAAAGATCCACACTAACATTATTTAATAAAGACTGAGAGCTTTACCTCTATGATTGGGAACAGAACAAGTATGTTCACGTTTACCACCTCTATTCAACACTCTATTAGAGGTTCCAGACTGGAATATTACGCAAAAAAAATTAAATAAAAGACACCCATATTGGAGATTAAATAGTAAAACTGTCCCTATTCTCAAATAACATGACCTTGCGTAGAAAATGGTAAGTGCCACACACACACACACACACACACACACCCAGGTGCTGGTGCACACATGAGTGAGTGTGAAACTAATTAGTGAATTCTGCAATGTGTCAGAAGAAACCATAGGAGAAATCTTCATGACTTTGGATTAAAAAATGTTTTTTTTAGATAAAACATCAAAAGTATGAGCAGCCTAAACAACCAAACAAATAAATAGGACTTTGTTAAATTAAGAACATTTTTGCTTAAAGAACTGTATTAGGAAAGTAAAAAGATAACATCACAAGATTGCACACTTAAAAATTTGTGAAGAAGGTAGATCTCATGTTAAGCATTCTTAACACACACACACACACACACACACACACACACACACACTCCCCACAAAGAGGCACAGGAAGACTCTAATGGTGATAGATATGTTTATTACTTTGATTGTGGTGATGGTATCTTGGGTGTATACACATGTCCAAACTCATCAAATTGAATACATTAGAAATGTGCAGTTTTCATTTTCCAATTACACCTCAGTAAAGCTGTAAAAAAAAAAACAAAAAAAAAAAACCTTTCACGGAATAGGAAAAAACAAATGCAAATCATGCATCTATTAAGAAATTTCTATCTAGAATATATAAAGAACTCTAAAAACTCAATAATACAAAAATAAATAATCCAATAATACATGGGCAAAAGATGTGAATAGGTATTACCCCAAATAAAATCTACAAATGGCCAGTATACATAGGAGACTGTTCTAAAATCACTAGCTATAAGCGGAATATAAATCAAAGCCACAATAAGATCCCATTTCACACCAAGTAGGGTGTCCCCCTTCCCAAAAAAAGATAAGAAGTGTTTTTAAGTAGGTGGAGAAATTGGAACTTTCAAATATTACTGGTGGAATTGTAAAATGGGGCAATCATTGTGGATGAAAAACAGCTTGGCAAATCCTCAAAATGTTAAATGTAGTCAATTCTACTTCTAGATATTTACTCAAGAGAATTAAAAACGTATGTTCAGGTGTGGCCTGGGTGTCTCACTTGGTTAATCGCCTGACCCTTGATTTTGGCTCTGGTCATGATCTCACGGTTCCTGAGATTGAATCGAGTTAAGTCGGGCTCTGCACTGACATTGGAGGAGTCTGCTTGGGATTTTCTCTCTTTTCTGCTCCTCCCCTACTCGTGCTTTCTCTCTCTCTCTCTCTCAAAATAAATAAACATTTAAAAAGAACCCATGTGTTCACAGGAGTGTTCATAGCAACGTTACTTGTAATAGCTCAAAAGTGGACACAACCCACATTTTCATCAACTGATAAATGGATACACACAACATCATTTATCCACTCAATAGAAAATTATGGTAAAATGGAACGAAGTCCTGATACCCTCTACAACATATATGATCTTTTAAACTCCTATTAAATGAAAGTAGCTAGTTACAAAAAACTAAACTCCACATATTGCATGATTCCTTTTATAAGAAAGGAACAGAATAGGCAGATCCATAGAGACAGAAGCAAATCTATGGTTGTCATGGCTTAGGTGTAGTGGGAAGTAGGGACTGACTAGTGCTGGCAATAGTTCATTTTGGAGTAATAAAGATGATCTGAAGTCAGATAATAATGATCATTGCACAACTTACTGAATATACTAAAATACACTGAATTATATGCTTTAAAATGTTGAATTCATGGTATGTGAATGACATATATCTCCATTACGCTGTTATTTTAAAAAATCATTCAGTCTCTCCCAACTGGCTCTCATCAAAATGCCCCAGGGTCCCTCTGGTTTGTACTCTCCACACTATTTCTGTCTCCCTTGTTGCATCAAGCTAAAGAAACTTGCCTTTTATAAATTCCAGATGTGTTCGTTGGGTCTTTGGTTGATGAATTTTACCAGTTGTTCAATCCCTGTTATTGATAATAATAATAACAATGATATTCAAAATAGTTAATAATTTGCTAAGGTTTATTCTGTTTGTTTTCTTTATTTTAACATTTTTATTTATTATTGAGAGATAGAGACAGAGCATGAGCATGGGAGGGGCAGAAAGAGGGGGAGACACAAAATCTGTAGGAGGCTCCAGGCTCTCAGATGTCAGCACAGAGCCCAACATGGGGCTCAGCTCGAACTCACAAACCACGAGATCATGACCTGAGCTGAAGTCGGTCGCTTAACCGACTGAGTCACCCAGGTGCCCCTTGTTTGTTTTCTTTTAACCACGTATCATGCAATCTTCACAGAAGCCCACTGAGTGAGGTATTACTATAAAAGACTATAAGAATTAGAGAGGTTATTTGCTATGACCAAAGTTACAGAACTTGTTGAGGGGGTTTCAGAAATTCAACCCAGGGGCAGCTAGGTGGCTCAGTCAGTTGAACAGCCCACTTTGGTTCAGGTCATGATCTCACAGTTCATGAGTTCAAGCCCCACTTCAGACTTCTCTGCTGTCAGCACAGAGCCCACTTCAGATCCTCTGCCTTCCTCTCTCTGTCCCTCCCCTGATTGTGTTCTCTCTCTCTCAAAATAATAATAATAAAAACATTAAAAAAAGAGAAGTTCAATCCAAATCTCCAGATTACAAAATGTTTCATTTCTTTTTCAGCTTGTTCCAAGGAATCACCATCTTGCTTTAATTTTTCAAGATACAAAGGGACGCTCACTTTCCTTAGTAGATAAACCCACGTCTTCCTGCCCAAATTAATGAAGGTTAAATTTTTTTCTCTAAAACGGTTTCATTCTTTAATGTGTAAGTCTGAACTCTTGTGGCTTTCCTTGGTAAGGAGTCATAAAGAGGTAATTGATGTGGAAATGCCTTATCATTTAACAGGAAGTCTTCTTACCCTAAAACCAGGAAAAGCAATATATATATTTCCCCCCCTGGAACCACTTGGGTACCATGACTATAATTCCAACTTGGTCAGGTAACAGAGTCTGGGCTATTTTCCCTCCAACATAAATTGCAATGAACATTATGAAAGGAAGATGATGTTGTTTGTGGTTTGAAACGTCCTTTTCAATTTCGTTTTATAGATTCTCCAAATACAAGTTGCAAGTGGACCCTTTTATTGTTGTTCCAAATAGTGCTATTGCCCAGTTATTCATATACTGACTTAGCAGTGCATATATTTACAAAGCAGTACTTTGATCATAAAAAGTAAGCTTTTATTTATTTCATTTAAAAAACTTCCTCTTCTAGAAAATAGAACTCCTTATTGATGTAGATTTGTTGTATTTACTTATTTTTCTCTTCAGGCTACTAGTGACACGAGTCATCTCTTTGCTTTGCGTATATTTCTTTCATTATGGTTTTGGTTTGCTTTTGATTTTGGCTTCTCTCCAATAAACATGCTAATTAACTTTCCCTTTACATTTTTTTTTCCAGTAGGAAATTATGATCAGGGTCCAATGTGGTAGTATTTGGAGAGATTATTATGAGTACTCACATCTACTTTATTTATTCAATTTCCATAAATGAGTACTGTTTTGGAAAGAGCTTGAAATTAGGAGTGAGAGAGGTGCCTGGGTGGCTCAGTCAGTTGAGCATCTCACTTCAGGTCATGATCTCATGGGTTGTGAGTTTGAGCCCCACATGGGCTCTCTGCTGTCAGCACAGAGCCTGCTTCAGATCTACCTCCCCTCTGCCCTTCCCCTGCCTGTGCAAATGTGCACTCTCTCTCTCTCTCTCTCTCTCTCTCTCAAAACTAAATAAACATTAAAAAAATTGAAATTAGGAGTGATATAGTCTACCATTTATAGTCTCATAGTCTAGCATTTATTCATGGTGTGACTCTGAAGAAAATCACTTAACTTTTGTAAAGCCAAGGATTCCTTTATTGTGTGATGCAGACAATAATGCCAGTCTTGAAGGATTAGCGTAAGATGCAAATGAGATCAGGAAAGTGGAGTGAAGCACATAGAAAAACGAGATAAATGATAGTATTTATTATTAGCTGTACTATCATTATCTAATGCCTCTGAAGCAGAGGAAAATGAAGGTCTCAAGTATGTCTACTGAAATCAAACAGGCATAGAGCTGGGCATACCTTAGAGGGAATTAGGCCTCTATCTTATAGTCTTTGAGATACCTTGCTAGTTTTCAGCTTTTACAGGCAAGATATAGTGTACAGAAACAGATATTAGATATTTTCCCCTGAATCTCTGTGTTTTTCTCACAGGAATCTCCCCCTATTTCTTCAGAATGACTCTGCTTATAATCAATACACTTATTCTTTTAACTATTTCATCGTGTCGCCTGCTATTGGGATGGAAGTCCCCAGTGGTAAGATATGAGTCAGGAAAACCAACACATTGGCTGATGATGACTATGCCCAATTCTGCTACCATGCCTTCTATACATTTATTTATGTTCTTAACAAGAACTGTCAACTTCAAATTTCGAACTTCTATAACAACAGGTGTATTTAAATAGCATCCCTCGTTTGAAAAACTCAAGTTTTCTTGTAGCCAGTATTTCATTTGTTTTCCTAATGAACCTGTGAGTTATTTAAAAAGAAAAAAAACCCCACAATTTTATCATCGTATAACACATACAGAGAATGTAAGGAAGAGAAGAAAAAGAATCAGTTTATGAGACTGCATGTGGGAAAGGCAGCCTCTCACCCTTGCACGGTCACATAAGAGTGTGGCTTGGGTCTGAAACATTTTCTTACATGGAGATAAAGATTCCCCACAGCCTGTGTCAGGCTTGATATGCCTTGTTTGAGAATATCTTCCCCTGTTCCAGCTTTGATATGTACTTCATTGTTCTGCCCAACTGTGGGTTATTTGGCATCCGGCTTAACCTCAGTGCTATCTCTGTTTCTGGTGAAAAATAAACATGGTTCTTTGCTTGCAGCACAAGAGAGGAACCTTGAGACTGTCTCCCTGTGTTAGCTGTAGGGCGGAGCCCTCTGGCCAAGAGGCACCAAAGCTCACTATAGAGGCTGATCTTGCACTATTTTCCCGTAAAGCACGTGGGTAGTGTCCTCTCCAGGAAACTTTGGACCTGTAAGCCAGTGGGTTGACAGCTTGGGACTACTGTCCTCCTGGTGGAAGGCATCGTTAAGTTCTTTGCTGTATTCCACATGGGGAACTCCTCCCTTGAAGGTGATAATAAGTGTCACTTGCTTGGCACTGTGCAAGTGGCTTTGTGAGTGACAGTGGTAGTGGTCATTCTTGTTGCTCTCGGTGCTATTATTAACTTGGGTGTGACTAATAATTTTCCCATTACTGGTATTGCTGTCAATCCACATCATGTTGCTTATTGAAAGAGAAAGGTAGCAGCTTTTCTTGGTTCATGTTAGGAGTTGACCTGCTTTAAGCACCTTTCAGTCTGATTTTCTTTCCTAGGCACAGTGTTAACACACTATGTTTGAAGATGAGTTTTAACATTCTTACAAACAGATGTCCTACTCTTTCATTAAAATGATTTTGATGATTTATGTCTCTATCATTATGACAATGATTGCTATTTCATATTTCACAAATTCTAGACAATAATTTCTTGTGTGTGTTAATGTTTTTCTGAATTGGGTTCATTGTTTCCAATTTGAGAAATGGTACCTGAATCCTGACTACTCCGTTTGTCTATTTGTCAATATGCTCAAGAAATCTTGGTGCAATATTGGATTTTAAGTTCTGTGGGCATCTGGCCTGAAGATCTTATTCTTTTTATTGCTTGGAAACCAATTTCAGAAATTCTATGACATGCCCTTGGAATGTATTAAAGAACAACATTGGGGATGACATAGAATGAATTCCAGAGAGCACACAGGATGTGCTTACTTTCCCTTTGTGAATATCCCATATTCTGGATCAATGTTGTATAATGCCATTTCTATGATGGTAGAAAAATTCTACAACGATGCCAGCCTATATTATAGTCATGAGCCACATGTGGCTACTGGAGCACTTGAAGTGTGGCTACGCCAATCAGGAAATAACATTTTAAATTTTACCTAAGGCTAATTAACTTAAATTCAAATTTAAATAGCCACTTGTGGCTAGTGTTTATCATAGTTAAAGAGTAGCTCTAGATCTAGCTTATGTGTGCTTTATGCAATCTTCTGATATAACTTGTCTGCAGAATGGTTCCTCCAAAGCTAAAAGAGTTACGGAAAACTAATAAAAAAAAATCAATGGAAGCAGCATGGAATTTGAAGTCTTACAGAACTTGGTTCACACTGAAAAAAGCCACTTAATCTCCCTTAGTCTCTATAAAGGGGATTAGAATATATTCCTTATAAATTTGTGAAGTTGTGGAGTTAAATCAAATCAAATATGCATGTAAACTTCAGAAAAATAAGAGACTCAATCAGATTTAGTTTCCTTAAATTTCCTAGTGTGAGTCTCTAGAGGTTTATCACAGAGCATTTTTTATTGATCAGGTTGAGAGTCCTTCTCAAACAGGCATGTGGATACTTGTGTGCTTCTTTGCAAACACATATTAATGATAATATGTTTTTAATGTGTTAAGTACTTTGAAAAGTATTTCTTTTGTAAATAGAAGCATATGTTTATATTACAACTTATGATTAATTTTAGTATTTGCCTCTTGCTCAGAGATTTGTAAACAAACAGTAAAACCTTGGTTTGCGAGCATAATTTATTCCAGAAACATGCTTGTATTCCAAAGCACCTTGTATATCAAAGCGAATTTCAAGAACCGTAGGCTCAGTTGTGATCATGTGATGTTTGGCGTCATGTATTACTCGTATTGCAAGACATCGCTAGTTTATCAAGTTAAAATTTATTAGAAATGTTTCTTTGTCTTGCAGAACACTCAGAACAAGTTACTCGGAATCCAAGGTTCTACTGTATATATATTTGGATTTAGTTCTAACAACGTATAATTGAAAAAGCAGGAGCAGGGAGCTATCTTTATTAGTTATTGTCCTGTAAGAAAAACTGAAGCTACTGTAAAGAAAACTAGTTGCATGTATTTGAAGTGCAGAGAGAGAGAGAGAGAGAGAAGGAGGCAATAAATTAACTCCGATGTTAGAATCTGCAATCAGCAATACAACCCAGCTGGGTGAATTAAATTGAGGAGGTGTTAAGAGTCTTCAAATCTGAGGAAGGGGCCCATGGACAGTATGGGAATGGCGGGAGTGGAGGTACCATTTTGTGGGAACAGAGAAAGTTGAGTCTTGTGGTTAAAGCTAGAAATTTTTTTAACAGATGCACACATCTAGAAATGCTGCCAGACACAGAATGAGAAAGAAAGTGGCTTCTCCCATACCCGTGCCAACTGATCGCCTATCAGTGCCTCTTATTGGCAGAAACTAACAAGAAGCCAGCTGTCAAGGGGGTCTGGAAAGGATAATCTGCGTCCTGTTAGCCACAACATCAAAGGTCAAAGAATTTGCATGGCAGAGACTGGGATATCTTCTGTTAAAGTGATAAAAACTTACAAAAATCATAGAACAATTAGTTTGCTTGCTGATCTTGAAGCTTCTTAGATCTGTAATTTGCTGTCTGGCTGTATTCTTTTGAACATTCTTTCTCTTCATTTTTTCAAATATTTCTTTGGTCAATTTCTGTCTTCTGATTTCTGGTATTCTAATCATGAATGTATTAGACTATTTTATATTGTACTATAGCCCTTGGATGCTCTCATTTCTTTTATTTTCTTTGTGTTTCTCTTGGCTTTGTTTCTGTTGACCTTTCTACAAGTTGACCCATTCTTTTCTTGTCTGAACTGAGTGGGCTAATGAGCCCATTGAAAGTATTCTGTTATACACTACTGTGTTTCCTTTTTTTCTCATTTCCATTCAACTTTCTCATAAAATTTTGATATCACCCTGAAATTTCCCATTTGATCTTGTCTTATGTCTGCCTTTCCATTAGTGCCTTTAAACTATTAATCATTTATTTTATATTTTTTGTCAGATAGTTTCAATATTTGTGTAATATGTAAGTCATACTTAGTTAATTGATTTGTCTCTTGACAGTATGTTGTTGTTGTTGTTTTTCCTTTTTTTTCTTGTTTTGCCTTATGCCTTATAATCTTTATTCTTTAAACCCAGACCTCTTGTGTGGGATGGTAGTGACTGAGGTAAATAGATTTTAGGACTAAAAGTGGGCATGCCTTTCTACCTGCCTTGCCTTTGTTATGGGGGCTTGGTTTAATTTATTTAGACATTGGGTAGGGTTTGGAACTTGATGTTGCTATGGTTACTCTCAGGGTCCTACGCTCTTCAAATTTATCCAATGACATCTCATGTTTAGTGTGGGGGATGTATTGCCAAGTTTTGTCAATATTTGCTCCACCTTGATATTTAGGTCTTCCCTTTGCACCGTATCTCAGAGGGATCTTTTTCACACTCCTGCAGCTCTTCCAGCTTCCCCTTTCACTCATTCCTTCATTTATTCATTCAACAACAATTTACTAAGAACATACTTTATATATGATAGGGAAAAGCCCTCTCTATACGCCAACTTGGGGTGTTAATATTTTTATTCTACAAATATTTGGGACTATTTTGACTAGTTACAAAAATCAGAAAACACTTTGCAAATTTGATTTCAGTTGAATTTCATTCACAAATTAATTTGGTATAAACACAACAATTTTCAATAGCAAATATTCTAATCCTGAAGAAGAGAGCATTTACTATTTTTTAAAATCCTCTTTTATGCCTTGAGGTAGCATTTCATAGTATATGAATAGATTTATTATTGAAAGCAATATTGTTCCCTGAGTTGCTGAAGCCTTCCTTATGCTAGGAATCACTTGATATGGACACTTACTGAATAAAGAGGGGAAAAAGTGATTAAAACATCACATACTTTGCCAATACGGCAGGCCCAAAACAATTTGAATGAAGCTTGGATCAATAAATCACATGACTGGTGATTTAAAATCTCAACTGCTACTATTAGGAGAAAATTAGTTTCTGCTTTTATCCCCTATACTAGCTTTTTGGTCTAGGTTTGAGCAAAATAAACATCATTTCAAAAAATAACCAAGATGTGTTTAATTCTACAAGGTTATAACATATTTATATGTTCCTTGTGATATTTCTACTTACACATTTTAAAATACTGATTATTAAAATTAATGCATATATTAAAATAATTATATATTTTATTCAAATGTTTATTTTATTTTAACTTATTATATATTTTATTCTAAATCATTTCTATTATTTAGAAACTTTTATTCATGTCTTTAGGTATAATTATTACTTCTTTCCATATGACTTTTAAACCTTATGGACTAAATATATCTAAATTTATAAAAATCTATATTTACTCTTAACTAAATCTGAATCTATACTTACAATTCTGTCTACCTACCTATCTTTCTATTATCATCTACGTAGGTGAAATTATAGAAATTTGTTGATTAAAGCTTAAATATGTCTCCTGGCATTCATGTCTGTATTTTGACCTACTGACCTGATGGTTCATCTTGTATAATGTTCTAGATCACTAAATTCAACATGTCTTAGGCTTAAATTTTTCTCCTATGGACTCAAGACAAACTTTGTCCTGACTCCCTGTTTATACTAATGGCACCATCTATTTAATTCAATTTCCGGTAGCCTAACCTCTAAACTTTCTATTCCACAAATAACAAAGCCTTGGTCAAATTTTGCTATTGGCAGAATAATTCTTTACTGAATCACTCTGTTGACTTTTGGCACAAAAATACAGCCTGATGTATTTTATTTATCCATTCAACAGATATTATTAAACACCTACTCTTTGCCAGGCATTGAGAAAACAGTAAGGCTGATACTTACCTTGAGCTCAAATATCTTAGAGTCCAGCTGATAAAACCAATATTAAATGATTGCGTTGTGATCCACTGACACCCATGTATTCTAAAGTCTTTTCATTTAACTTGCTTTGCAAGAAAAACTAAGCCATTACTTCCTTCCAAGGAGTTTTCCTTGTTCCTTCTCCTAATTCCCCAGAGCCCAATAATTTACACTGTACCTATATGCCAATATTTTAGCCAATCTTAAATTAGCTAATATCATTTAACTGGTCATAAGCTCATCAAGGAATATTCAACTCTGAATATCCACAGTTCCTGAAAGCAACAGGAAATCAATGTGTGGTGAATTTAAATATATATAAAACCACAAAATGCCCATGTTTTATCAGAAAGAATATTTTCAAATTCTTTACTGCTCTGTTTTTCTGCTGTTTTCATTGTTTTTATTCTTCATTACCAAGAAATTATAGAGTTGTCATGCTGCCTTATAATTATTCACTAATGTGAATGTCTGTTGGATTATTTTATTGCATCTTAGGAGGATACTAATAAAATCAAGCAAGATGCATGGTACACACAAGAGTCTAGAAATTACTCCAAGTAATTTTTCCCGTCTTCTTCCTGGATATATATAGTAAGTGAGCTCATAGAATAAGCAGAACCTGCCTAATTAATTTAATTTCTTGTTTTTCTTTGTGTGTGTGTTTCAACTAATGGAAGTTAGTGACTAAAAAGAAAACAATAAATGCAGGGTGTAAGCTATGTAAATGTATACATTTTAAAGATAAGAGTAGAATTTCATTGCTTGATAATTTGCATATTCATCACACTGGCATACAAATTTAAACTATCCCTCCAATGCAAATCCTCCAGAAACAATGACAGTGAGCTACTGAGGATTAACCTAAAGTACAAGTCACACCCTAAGTAAAATAGCAGAAGCATGACCCTTTCCTCTTGGGAATTTAATTTTAATGAATTGCTTTTCAAAATTCCCAAGCCTCCAAACTGCAAAGGTGTTAAGATTTATGAGTTTACTGCTAGGTAATTGTGGCATTATTCTTAAAAAAGAGAGGTATACCAGTGTCACAAGTAACCACGTTTGGAAAGCTTCTTAGTTTTAATGGTATCCCTATTTATTTCCATGGATGAAAATATTCCTAAGTGAACCAAGATAGTATATTTGGAGAGATCATTTGTGTGTAATCAAGAGGAGACGGTTAACAGTAGTTGCTTGGTAGTGATTGCATTGTATTCGTGGCTAACTGCTATTGTTTTGTTTTCTCAAGTGCATTTAAAGGAAAAGTCATATGGCACACTTAAGCTGACCTCATTTTCACAGAGGTCTTAAAATGTAAACAAGGACATATTTATCTATCGACAAAATAGCCTACAAAAAAATCTTTTTATTATCATTTCTGGTATATTCTTCCACACCTCATCTTACATGACTTATTAAACTCTCCCTCTGATGAAGTTTTAATATTCAAATGTAGCTTTTAGTCAATTGCTAAATGACAGTTAAACAAGTTAGTCAGATTGATCACATCTTTGATTGTGTGCCCATGTCGAAGACACAGATCAGTTAAAAATTAAACAAATCTTGTCATTAAAATAGCGCTTGGGGTCTTGTTATTTGTTGCCCCTATAATCAGAGTCTGGCTGGCAACTGTGTACTTGAAAGATACAGATGATGACTATAACATGAGGCTAAGGGAACGTCTTTTTCCAGAGATTTGCCCTATATACCCTGAGGACACCAATGTGAAGTGCTCAAGGGCTGTCTTTAAATTGACTTTGACTTGTTTGAATCATTTAATGAGGCCATCTTAGCAGTAAATACTCATAATATATCAGTGTTTGAATAGATGAGCACTTGAGAAATACACACACACCCACACACACGAATAGAAGTTCTAGAAACGGTGTACTTCAGAGTTTTCCATCATAGAAACCCAGTCTGGAGATAATAATGTTATTTCAGACACACATGCACACACATACACAATTATTTGTGTAAAGATTATCTTTTCAAGAGTTTTAATAAAATCAAAAAGGACAATAATTATTTTATGACACATGTAGTCTGTTGAGTAAAAATGTAACAGCATGTATAGTCCAAGAAAAAAATAAATGCCAATCATTTTGAGGAGAGTGGATTTTATTTTGAATGCAGCGTCGATGATACAGAAACATACTTACAGCCTGTATAGTATTTCCAGAACCTCTGTGTCCTCTGCCATTTGCTCTTATTTCTTATATGCATTTCCATGGGATTTAAATTGTTTCCTTGAGAAAATATTTACGAACTGTTTTTGAACTTGGGACTATTCACATATTGAAGTGTTCTTTTATATTAATAAAAAGGCTGTGGTATGATTTTCTTGTTTGCAATTCTTTCCTTGATAGCTCAATTTGCCAGCAGGGCTGAAAATACTAAACGTCTTGAATGTAGGCTCCATTAATTTCTCAGTTGGGGAATGTGTGTGTGTGTGTGTGTGTGTGTGTGTGTGTGTGTATTGATCAAGTCACTTTGTTAGGGTGAAGATACTTCACCCAAATCCAATGAGCTGGTTGGCGTCTAGGAAATTATATATTTTTTAACAAGAGAAAATATGCCTCTCTTCATAGGAAAAAAGAAACACATTTTAGCCATTAGAATGACTTTGCATATGTGTGCCATCTGCATATAGAAAGATAGAAAATGGAATATTTTAGGGGCACCTGGGTGGCTCAGTCAGTTAAGCGTCCAACTTTGGCTCAGGTCATGATCTTGCAGTTCATGAGTTCGAGCCCCACAATAGGCTCTGTCTAGACAGCTCAGAGCCTGGATACTGCTTCAGATTCCATGTCGCCCTCTCTCTGTGCCCATCCCCGACTCATGCTCTGTCTCTCTGTCTCTCTCTCTCTCTCAAGAATAAATAAATATTTAAAAAAAAAAGGGAAATGGAGTGTTTTAGACTAGAATTTGATGAAATATCACAGACGTGTTATCTTATGAAACTGAAGCTAATAGAATCCATATAAGAGGTATCAGAACAGCTATTCTCAGGTGTAGATGAATTCTTAGTGTGTAGTCAAAGAAAAATGATTACAATAAAAATTAAATGTGATGTGCAAAGCATGGAAAGGGAGGTAGAGATGCAACAAATATGTGTGTCTTTGTTTTCTGCATTTTGTATGGAATGGGGTATACGGAGAAGGCAAAATAGTTTTCAGTTTTTAACTGATGCCTTGATTCTTACCAGTGGCCAGGGTAGGTAATGAGAGAAAGCAAACCCAGCAAGCTATCCCAGGCTAGAGCCATATTACTGGACTGTATCCTCAGGTTTCCTGAGGTTGTTGAGGAGTTGGGAACATCAGGAGTGGTCAGGAACACAGAGCATGAGGAAATGAGTGTCAGTCTTGTCTTGGGAGAGTCAGGGTCAAGTTCTGTCATAAAGTACTGAGCATAGCCAGGGATGCTGCCGACATCAAGGGCATATATTTGGCAGTTACAGGACTGAAGAGGAGTGGAGAAGGATGGCTGCATGATTTGCAGGATCTATACAACATAAAAATACAGGGTCTCTTATTCATAATTTCAAGACTAGGACAGAAGAGTGTTAAACCAAGCATGGGCCTTTCTGTGCAGGGCCTTGGGCAATCAAATACATATTAAGAGGGCCTGAGGTGGGGGCAGAGTCAAAGTAGCCATATCAAGGCATCTTTCCATTCTTAAAAAAAAAATGACAAGCCATAAGAATCATGTTAATTCACATTATTTTACATTTCATTTATTTTCCATTTGGCTTTATAAAAGTTTTAGTTTCCTGTGGCAAAAAATATGCACAGACAATATCATCTCACATATCCATGTAGAATTAGTTTTTCTCTCCTTGTTTTTACTTAATTATTTAATGCACAGTGCAAAATAGTGACTCCATAATGCCTCTTACTTTATTTAAGATGAACTAGTAATTTCATACTCTTAGCTTGTAGTCTGCTTTAGTCTGTAGGCCAAGTAGTGTAAAGGATAGTTTCATCATTCAAATCCAGGGAAATTATGTGGCATATTAAAAATTAATTTGGGTTGTATTACCAACATATATGCGGTTGTCAGTGAATCAATGAAATTATTTAAGTCTAAATTACAAAACTAATATTATGTTTGTGTCAGCAAGTGAATAAGGCTGTTTGAAAGAAAATGTATGTTTCCCTATTAGTAAACCCTTCCATGCTAACATTGATATAATGTGTGTGTGTGTGTGTGTGTGTGTGTTCATGTCCACCTTTATTGTAAAGAATTTCACCAGGGATGTAAAGATCAGGCAATGGACCTGAGCCTCTTAGAATTGCACTTTGTTAACCAAGCAAAGGAGAAAAAGCCAACAATCATTGAGGAACAAAGGAGGGCAAAGAAACCTAATTTACTCTTTTCTAATTCTAAGGCTATTAAACCATGTTTGGCAACTAGATTCTTATATTTCCAAAACAAATAAAGGTCTTTGCTGGGGTTAATTACAAAGAAATGAAAGTAGTATCTGCTCTGATCACATCATAGCTGCCATTCCTCTAACAGCACAGTCCAAATTAGAGGGCACAAAACACCTCTGCACTATTGTAGGGGCCAGAACCTTTTCCGATTACACTTTCTGTGCCTAAGAAAGGACTGTTACAGGCAATTTACCCATGAGTTTTAGTTTTTTCTTCTGAAAAACATGAAAGAAGCTCAGCATTTGCAAGTCTATAGCCCTACATATGATCCCTAGCTATATTCACGAGAATTTCATGGCGGGGGGGGGGGGGTCACAAGGGAAAAGGTTCAAGGCACCCATTTCCAGAAATTTTGAATAACCAAGAGAGATTTGGTCACACCTGCTAAAATTATTGTTTGAGTTCCTCAGATAATCTCAATGCTTAAGGTAGTTTGGGAAATCGCCGGTTCCAGTCTAGACCTGTTTAATTTATACTGTCCATTGAGGTAGAGAGGAGGAGAATTTGTGCTTTGGTAGGGTGAGACCAAAGTGCCCCAGACTCCTAACCGTTGTCATCCCTCCCCTGTGCATTTGATATCTTATGTCTGGAAGCTTTAAAGATGGGGATCTGAGCCTACTGTATTACTTTTCTCCTGTAGATGAAAAATCCTAGATGGGAGTGGCTTATGGGGGCTGTGGTAAAGTCAAAAGATGCTGGATATACGGGAGCCTTGGTGAAGGGGCATCCAGTGAGCCTGTGGCAAGTAGAAAGAACATCGTTGAGAGGGTTCCCCAAAAGTTGCCTGGAGCTGATGTCCGAGATGAATAATGGTGAGTCCAAAATTCATAGTGATGGACCCTGCATTAATGTGTTTAAGGAATAAAGAATTGAGCAGACAGTTTCTGTCTCTTGTGTATATGACTGGTCCTGGTGAGGAGAAAAGTTAGAAAAATGATTCTGTAATCTTCAGATTCACAAAATAATGCAGTTTTGTTAGCAGAATCCCAAACTGATACTGTAAACAACCTCCTACTGCAGAATACCAAGGACTGTTATTACAGCATGGATGCTGGGAGCCAAAGAGCTTGAATCCAACTTTGGACCCTACTGCTTATAAGCTGTGCAGCACTGACAAGTCTCTTTGTTTTTCTAGGGTCAATTCCCTCACCTATAAAATGGGAATATTAAAATTATCTACTTTGAGAGGTGGTTTGAAGGCTTTATTAAGGTAAAAAAAATAGCAGTTAGTATGTTGTAAGTATTCACTATATATCGTGATTAGAATTATTTTCATGCACTGAAACTATATATCGTGATTAGAATTATTTTCATGCACTGAAACTCTGATAGTCCAAAAAAGAAAGAGACTATTACCAGTAATTTAGCACTTACTATGCTAAACAGTTTATAACTCAGAGCCAGTGGGATAAACCTGCTATCAGGAGCTGTGAAGGGGATGGCTTACAACCAGGCACATTGCCATCTGTCGCTGTTGATTAAACATGCCATTGGAATTAAAGTTGTCACACGCTAATTATAAAGCTGGCAATGGCTAATTCATATGCCTTTGAAATATACTCCCAAAGTAGCAGGTAAACAATGTCGGCAATTACAGCATCTCATTAATTCTGTAAAATGCGATAATATTAGTTTGAATTAGGTGGTTAATAGTCCCCTTTTCCAGAAAAAGTGAAAATTGTAGGGGTTGAAAAGCTTCCAATCTGCTACCAGATGTGAAATTTAAGTATAAAGGAGAAGTCTAGATTTCGAAGCAGGGAGGTGTTCCTTGGCAAGCCACACCTATGCTGAGCTTAGCTTGATAACACAAATGCCACTTAGATAATAGAAAAGCTTGGTTTGTTCCAGATTCCAAAGAAATCAGTCCCCAGAGGATCAGACAAATGGAGATACCTTTTGCACTTCCCCAGTCACTGTAGCTAACCTGAATTTCACCAGGCTGGTGCTGAAGCCCAACACGGAGTATGTAAGAAAACTCCCAGAGTTCATACAACATCAGGCCAGCTGTTGACCGTGTGTCTATTGTCTGGGTGATTAATGTCCCAGCCAAGACTGGGAGGGACAAGAAAAGAGGATAGTGCGATATGCTTTCCTTACTCATTTCTTGTTAAACATGCTTCTCATGGTTCTTTTTACCATTGGGAACATTTCTAATTCCTTTGATCAACAGGTCATTTTTATTACATGTATTCTCTCACTTTTACTCCAGCAAATTTTAGAATGCTCAAAGTATGCAGATGCTTTGTAAAGTTCCCTTTTAAAGACTATTTGCAATTGAGGTAAAGAAACATCTCTTGATTCCCTAGAGTTCATTTATTTGCCCTAAACACAAATAAATGAATTAATAAACTCAAAGGCAAGGCATATATGTTAAAAAATAAATTGGAATGGGGCACCTGGGTAGTTTAGTCCAGTTAAGCATCCAACTCTTGGTTTCCGCTCAGGTCATGATCTCAAGGTTTGTGAGTTTGAACCTCACATCAGGCTCTGTGCTGACAATGCAGTCTGCTTGGGATTCTCTCTCTCCCATTTCTCTGCCCCTCCTTCCTGGTCTCAAAATAAATAAATAAATTTAAAACATAAATTAAAATAAATCTACTCATTGCTCCTTTTATTTTACAAATAATGTATAGTAACATTATGCTTGTATTTACTGTAGTCACCTGTGTATCTTTCTTTTCTTAAGACAATCCATCCTTAATTAAAAGAAGAAAGGGAACTAGCATCTATTGAGTACTTAACTTATATTCTTTTACTGACTAATTCCCTTTAAAGTGGGTATTTTTATTTCTATTTTAAAGAGGATGAAAGGGAGACCTTTGAAACCAAGTTGCCCAAGGTCACTAAACAAGGTTGACTCAAAAATGAGAAAACTTTCCAGTATATCTTGTTACTTCAGGTCTCTGTTATTGACGTTGCCAACAAACAAACACGAAAAGAAAAAAAAAAAAAAACTATGAGGTTTGGTGTGATATAATCAGGGGATTCTAAACTTGGTTGGCCCAAAAAAACTAGGAACTTCAAAAAAATTTTCTTTTTTGTTGATTTCATGGGTATCAGTTTTTTTAAATTAGGGACTGATAAATATGTTTGCTGAAACTAATATTTTTCTTGGCCTAGGCAACATGGATTGTTAGAATAAAAACTACTGAAATCATTTGAAAACAGTATGCTGAAATTAAAGTACTGTTGAATTAAGAAATCAATCTATGCTTAATTCTTTCTCTATAAGAGGAAGAAAGTAATATTTGGATTTCATTATAACTCAAGATATCCCCAGTCCATTATGATTTATATTAACCTCCAAATGTGGCCTTGGAGAAAGTATCACATAAAACTGAGTTTCCAACACATTAGTACTGACTGTTGCCTCTTCTCATTTATTTGTTCAAATCTTCCCTTTATCCATATCCTGTTGTCTCTAGATCTTCCATTATTTTAAGATGTAATATTAATTTCCCTTGAAAATAATTTACCTTCCTATTGCCATTGAGGTTTGGTAACAATTCCTTGTCTTTCACCTTGATGACAACTCACTTATTTTATGGACCTCAAGCAACTCAGGGTGAACATATGACTAGTCTGAGCTGGCTTCTACAACCCTGTGTTTCCCTTTGCCATTCCCATTTTACCTGTGATGCAAAGGCTGAACACATCGACTCAGAGTCTGTAAAGTAATTTTGGAAAAACATCAAGTGGAATATGCATGCTTAATGCACAGCATTATCTCAAGAGCATTTTGGTTGAGGTTTTAGTAGAAATTAAAAATCCAGATTGGAGAAAACTATACAAGATAAGTTACCTGATTTCTTCTACAAATATATTGTTTGGGGGTGGAAGGGGGAATGAAAGCAGAACTTAAGGATGAAAAGACATTTAAAAAGGCATTAAAGGGGTGCCTGGGTGGCTTAGTCACTTAAGGGTCTGACTTCGACTCAGGTCATGACCTCGCAGCTCTCATGGCCTCACAGTTTGTGAGTTCAAGTCCTGCCTCAGGCTCTGTGCTGAGAGCTCACAGCCTGGACCCTGCTTCAGATTCTGTGTCTCCCTCTCTCTGCCCCTCCTCTACTTGTTCTCTCTCTCTCTCAAAAATAAATAAACATTAAAAAAATTGAAATAGGCATTAAAAATATCAGGCAAAACTAATGAGAGATGTTACATACAAAGTAGATATTACTAATATTGTTTTACCCTGAAATATTGGATGAACAGGAGAATTTATCTGTATACTAGTGATGTTCCTTTTAAAACTTATCATAACTGGGACGGCTGGGTGGCTCAGTCAATTAAGCATCGACTTCGGCTGAGGTCTTGACCTCACAGATTCCTGAGTTTGAGCCCCTCATTGGGCTCTTTGCTGTCAGCTCCTCTGTCTCCCTCTCTCTTTGCCCCTCCCCCACCTGCACTCACTCTGTCTGTATCTCAAAAATAAATAAACATTTAAAAAAACGTATCATGACTGAAAACATTAGAAGGATTCTCTATCTGTTTGGTTTGGGCTAATAAAGTCATACAACAGAAAGTGGAAAAGTCTTAGATTAATAATACACCAGAATACTATGATTTAGACAGAATAGTTAGACTGTCTTATTCCTTTAACTTCCATTTCCAAAGAGCTTTTAATGATTGACTCCTTTCATTGTCTGCCTGGAAAGAAAGCACATGTACACAATAAACTTCATCCATTCTCCAGTCCAGGATTCACATCTGCAGTATCTACCACTCTGAATAGAACAAATCCATGAGGTCAATTAAATTCAACCAGATGTTTATTTAGGCAAGAATCTTAGAATCATAACCCAGGTATTGAAGGACCCTTGGAGGTTGCAACCTAATTTCCTTAACTCAATTCATTTTTTTCTCATTTACCATCCATAATCTCTCATGCTGGTGTATATGTGTAAATATACTCATGGGTTGGGTTAATTCACTACCACAGCCGAGCAGACCCCACACCATCTCTGCACTGTGCTGTGTTCTGAGAAATCTGTGTGATGTGGTAATGACCAGCCAGGGTGATTTGCCTGGTGCAGTCTGTCTTACTTCAAAAGCTATGCTTTCAGCAGCTACATTGATAAATAGACATAATAACATGATGGAAGGTTTTTAATTTCATAATATGACTTCTATTTTGGGAAATCACAGAATGCTGCAGATTAATGTACCTGATTAAAATAAGAGACATCATGAAATCAGGTAAGACTGATATCAGATGAGCTAAATATTTTTTCAGGTCTCCCTTTGCTCTGTTTTGAACAGGAAAAACAAAATAAAACATAAGCCTCTCTTGAAAAAAAATTCATTTTTTCACCATGACATCTGTATAAGTCTTCTGAAGACATGCAATTTCTAAATACTTATTAAAAAGTTTTTAGCCACCCAAATTCCATATTAATGAATACAAGGGAGTCCAGGTGAAGAATGAATATATATATACAAACACACACACACACTCACACAAACACACACACACACACACACACACACATATATTTTTTAACTGTTCAATGTTAGGCCAGATATTTAAAAAGGAACTGCAGTAGAAAAAGACATATTTTATGTGAAACTGTGGAAAAGAAGTTAAAAAAAGTATGATATGCAGATCTTGATTTACCCTTTTGATGTGATGCTATCTGTTTCCTAAACATATTTAAATGTTCAATTGCAATATATTGTGCCGTATGTAATCAGTTTCTCCAGTGTTAACCTGAGAGTGGAATTAAGCTGAAAACAGACATGCGGGCTGTTCTTCTATTGATTTGCAATAGGGAGTGTGTGTGCACATGTGTATATATATATGCATATATATGTACACATTTTTAATGATGACTTTTTATGCACTTATCAAAACTCATTTAAGAAAGAAAGATTAATGCCAGAAAAGAAGAGAATAAAAATGGAATTTTGTAATTTGTAAGGATATACATCATTATATTCCTTTTGAAAACAAACAAATGTATCATTGGTGTTAGCCAAAGTCATTTGAAAAAGATAGTGAATTGATATTTGAATTTTTTTAATAAGGAATTTAGATTCAGAAAGTGAAATTCACAGTGGCTGGCCAAATTAGTTTGGATTTGTCATTAGTTTCTTGCCATTTTTCAATGATTTTCACTAATGTGTAGTGGAGAGAGACTCCGAAGGACACAATGCGGGCTTTGGGAATTTGATTGTGGAGACACTCTATGGAACGTAGAGGATCATGATAGTCTAAATGGGCACAGAAGTCTCTGAGACTTCAACTACTCATGTATATATCCCAAAATGGTGGAAAACTTTTGCAAATGAAAGGCAACATAGCCCTCTGTCAGTAATAGACTCTCGGCTCAAGGAGTGGATTGTGATATGTTGGAAAACTCTACTGTGTTTCACTAGCAGCATTGTGTTTGTTGCCTTGTAATGTTTGCTTCAGAGCTAGGCAAGCAAAGTATTATTCAAAAAGACTATAAAAATTCACTCACAGACTCCTTATTAGAACTCATAATAACCACCTAAAGACTTCAGTTAATCTTACTGACAAGAGGACCAAATGGAAACTAGACTTCTGTTGGGATTTTCATAGCCCTCTTCATAGATGAAGGGAAATTATTCACATTTTAGGGCTCATCAAATTCCACAAATGGAATTATTTGCCCTTCAGCTTCTCAGTTGAATGTGGAAATATTTTCACTTCATATCGTTAGAGGATTACTCCCTTTGCATTTCTTACTACTATAATAATGCCTTCTGTAGATTAAATTATATTCTGTTCCTTCTACAATTGGAATACAGACCACTGCTATATATCATAATTTCACTGGGTTTCTAAATTACCTTTGATGATCTCTTTAGACTTAAAATACCTATGAATAATAACACTTTAGGGAGAACGTCAATACTCTTTGAGGGCCTATATCATGGTTCAAATGTCTCCAGTAACTTGTATAATGTTGTACATGTAATTTAAATATTCTCTGCATTAGACTGTAAAGATTGTGATAATTACTTTAGGCTGAAAATGATTAAGAGTAAAGTATTAGAGTTCTCCAGAGAAGCAGAACCAATAGGAGAAAGCAACAGAGAGAGAGAGAGAGAGAGAGAGAGAGAGAGAGAGAGAGAGAAAGATTATGGGGAATTGGTTCACACAATGATGGAGAAATTCCACAGTTTACAGTTTACTGTCTGCAAGCTGGAGACCCAGGAAAGCAGATGGTTTAATTCAGTCCAAGTTCAAGGGCAAGAGAAGATGAAATGAGATGTCCCTGCTTAATGGTGAGGCAGGAAGAAAGGAATGACGGTGTCCTTCCTTCACCTTTTGTTCTATTAAGGATTTCAGTGGACTGAATGATGCTCACCCACATTTAAGACGGCCACCTACCTTACAGAATCCACTGATTCAAATATCAATCTTATCTGGAAACAGCTTCACAGGCACACCCAGAGATAGTGTTTAATCTGAGCAAGTCCACCCTTAACAACTTAGTACCCATATGCATCTCCTTAAAGTATACCTAATCTCCAAATGAAGACAAAAACAGGGTCATAACGCTGCTTAACTTGAAAAAACTATCCTGTATTCAACAAAAAATGCACAAATAAGCCCACTGACCCAATCAAAAGAGGGACACAGAGACTCAGAGCATAGTGAAGTGAGGCTTTAATCAAATATTCTTGCAAGAGAGGGTGTCTGATGGACAGGCACACTTGGGAAGGTAATAGCAGGCAATTTATCTCCTTGCGTGCAAGTCCCTTCCCTGATTCCTCATTGGCTGAGTATACAGAGGTTACAGCCTTACCCTGAAGTCACCTAAGCCAAAAAGTTGTCTGATTGTAACAAATGTACATTCCTTGAGGTGACACAGAGACTTCAGTTCTTTGATGCATGCTCATTGCAAAGCCTGCCAAAAATAAGCCTGCCAAAAATAAGCTAGTGAAATGGAGAGGGGAAGAAAAACCAGGAAGTGAAGTGTCTAAGGGTTTGGGACTTCATTGTTAGTAGTGGGGAGGGGGTGTTGTACGTATTTCCAATAGGTTGTAAATCTATTGTTAAGTAGACAGCACATCTTTTATTTTTATTATTATTTATTATTTTATTATTTTATTTTTATTTCTGAAAATGAATCATTTCACTTTGCACACCCAGAGGAGGAAGTAAAGTCCTTGAATGATGTTTATTGTTCTTGATATCCCATAGCTTAAATTCTGTGATGTAAAATCGATATATATATACATACATACACACAAACATATTCACAAAAAATAATGAGGAAATATGATAATTACAGTTCTTATTTCTATAACTGAGGAGTATAATTGGGCTGATTTAGATCATATTTGGCTTTCTGAAAAATCTTGTACCAGACCTGCCAAATATTATGACCTATCTGGCACTATAACTAATAAGCTTCAAAGGGTCATTTCATTACCCTCTCAACCCAGTTGCTTGATGATAGTAGGGAACATGGTAAGACCAGTAGATTCTATCAGCATGGGCCCAACGGTACACTTCCTTTGCAGTGAAGTGAGTTCCTTAATCTGAAGCAATGCTGTGTGGAATATCATAATGGTAGATAATACATACTGTAAGTCCATGAATGGTAGCTTTGGTGGAAGCATTGAGTGCATGGGAGGCAAGTCCTTATCCAGAGGAAGTGTCTATTCCAGTAAGAACAAAATGAATACCCTTTCATGATGGGAATGATTCAATGAAATCAATCTGCCAACAGGTACCTGGCTGATCACCAAGGGAATAGTAACACATCAAGGACTCAGTACTAGTTTCTGTTGGTGACAGAGTGAGCATGTAGCTGCAGCCATAGCCAAGTTTGGCCTTGGTGAGTGGAAATCCATATTGTTGAGCCCACCCATATTCTCCATCCATACTACCATGGCTACTTTGTTCATGAGACCCTTGGGTGATGACAGGGTTGTCTGGGGAAAAAGGCTGACTTGTAACCACAGAGCTAAGGTTACCCTTTGGTGAATATTCACAGGAGACACAAATATCTTTAGGATGTTTTCACATTCAGAGATGTCTACCCACTTGTCTCTTTCCCAGATTTCTTTGTTGTTAATTTTCTAATAATGTCCCTCCCAAGTCCCTGACAATTGACCAAACTATTGGTCACAACTCATGCATCAGTATATAATTCCAAGTCGGATCCTTTCTCCCTCCAAGAAAAGTGAACAACCAGGTATACTGCCCAAAGTTCTGCCTACAGAAAGGATTTCCTTTCACCACTGTCCTTCAAGGGTGTCCCAGAGAGGGGCTGTAGTGCCATAGCTGTCCCCTTCCAGGTGGCGTCTGTATGTCATGCAGAGCCATCTGTCCACCAGGCCCAAATGTTCTCTTCTTCTATCATCCGATCTTAGGACAGTCCCCAGGAGGCCTTAGGTGCAGGCTGGGAGAGAGAAGCAGACTGGCAGGAGTGGTGAGCATGGACATTTGGGTCACTTCTTCCTGTAACTTACTTGTGCTTTCAAGGCCTGCTCAAGCCTGATCACATATATACAACTGCTATTTGATGATAAAGTGTTTTTGTGCCCACCCAACTCTATGGCTTCGTGTGTCAGATAACACCCAGTTCATGATGGATACTTCAGATTGCTGAGTAACTTGGTTAATGGTTCATCATTAAGCCTTTAGTCTTTATGAAGGCCAGGTAGCAGGACAAGAGCTGTTTCTCAAAAGGTAAGTACTTATCTGTGGAAATGACAGGGTCTTGCTCCAAAATTCTAAAGGCCTGTGCTTCAAAACACCTATAGGGTCCTGACAAAGGCTCCAAAGAGCATCCCTACCTGCCACAAATACTTCAGTGGCATTGAATCTGGTGGATCACATGGCCCAAGTGGCAGAGCAAGCAGCTTAAAAAGCAGTCTGGACATATTGTAGAGCCTCCTTTCATTCTGGATCCCACTCAAAACTAGCAATGTTTTTGAAGTCACTCAATAAATGGATTTGAGTAACACACCCAATGAGGGATATATTACCTCCAAAATCCAAAGTCTTGCCAGATATTATGCCTTTTTCTTGGTTGTGGGAAAGGTCAGATACAACAATTTATGCCTGACTTTAGAAAAGATATCTTGGCATTTCCCATACCATTTGTCCCTAAGAAATTTCACTGAGTTAGAAGGCCCTCCAAAGTTAATAGGATTTATTTTCCACCCTTTAACAAGCAAATGTCTTACTAATAAGTCTATAGCAGTTTGCCATTTCTTACTTGTCAGTTCCGATCCACATAATATCATCAATGTCATGGATTGGTGTGGTATGTTATAGAAGGAAAAGGAGTATCAAGATCACTGCACACTAAATTATGGCATAGGGTTGGAGAGTTGATATATGCCTGTGGTAGGACAATGAAAGTATGTTGTTGGCTTTGCCAGCTGAAAGCAAACTGCTTCTGGTGGACCTGTGGACATGTATGGAGCAAAAGGCATTTGCCAGATTAATAGCTGTATACTAGGTACCAGGGGATGTGTTAATTTACTCAAGCAATGAAACCACATCTGGTGTAGCAGCTGCAGCTGGAGTCACCACCTGGTTAAATTTATGATAATCCACTATCATTTTCCAAAATCCATCTGACTTCTGCACAGGCCAAATAGGAGAGTTGAAAGGAAGTGTGGTAGGAATCACCAGCTCTGCATCTTTTAAGTCTTTGACAGTGGTACTAATCCCTGCAATTCCTCTGGGGATGCAATATTACTTTTCATTTACTATTTTATTAGGTAAATGCAGTTCTAATGACTTCCAGTTGGTTTTAGTAAAAAGCCTCACTCCACAGATCAGTAAACCAATGTGAGGATTTGACTGTTACTAAATTTTCTATACCAGTGATGTATTCTGGAACTGGAGAAATAATCACAGGATGGGTTTGGGAACTCACTGGATCCAGTGTGAGATAAACCAAGCTAAAACACCATTGATCACCTGACCTCCATAAACCCCTACTCTGAATGGTGGCCCAAAGTGATGTTTTGTCTTCTGGAATTACATGAGTTCAAAGACAGTGTCCAGTAGTCCCTGAGAAGATGGATTGCTTCCTTTCCCTCAATGCACAGTTACCCTGGTAAAAGGCAATAGATTCCTTTGGGGAAGTCTAAGAGAAACACTAATACATTTTTGGTAGTGTCCCAGAGTCCTTCTTTGGCTTCTTTATTCAAGGGACTCTGGGTCCATAAACTGGCTCAAGTCTTTGAATTGATTTGAATTGATCAAAGGGCTGTGACTCTCTGTTTTTATGTTCAGGTTAGACTTTTGTTCACTTGACCTAGAATTTTTCTGCTTCTACATATCAAATAAGAATTTTGTAGGCTTTCCATCTACTTCACTTCTAGGAATTCCAAGGTCAACTAGCCAATGTGATAGGTTTGCATGAGTCAGAATATTCTGATTGCTGCTTTGATTCTGTTGTTCATTTCTGTAACCACACTCACCTTGCCTTTGGTGGTTGTGTGCCAACACCTGGCCACTGCCATCCCAAGACCCACTTATTCCTACTGCATTTAGATTTCCCAATTCAGCAAATGCAATTCCCTCTGTGAAGTCTCATCTATAGAGAGGAGTGATCATAGAGCTCTTCAAGGATCCCAGGGCTCCTCTCACATATTTATTTCTCACATTGTTGGTGAAGGCATGTCTTCTGGACCTTCCCTGTGTGGGCGAGTAGGTCTTAAAAGACAAATCCTAATCCTCTAATATGCCAATCTCCCTGAGGCTTTTAATCTTTTTACATTAAACCAAAGTCTGTCTGGCATCACCAAATTACTCGCATGAATCACCTTTTGGCCCATGCCTTAGCCAACAAACAAAACAATTAGAGCCCTTTCTAGCTCTCTGCTGCAACCATTTTTTTTTTTTTTTTTTAGTGTTTATTTATTTTTGAGAGAGAGACAGAGTGTGAGCTGGGGAGGGGAGAAGAGAGAGGGAGACACAGAATCTGAAGCAAGCTCCAGGCTCAGATCCTGAGGCGGGGCTCAAACTCATGAACGGTGAGTTCATGACCTGAGCCAAAGTTGGACACTTAACTGAGAGGTATAACACCCAGGTGCCCCTCTGAGGTATAACCTTAATTCCAGAGTCTCTGCTTAGTGAGCTCGTGGCCAATAAATTCTGCCTGATTTAAATTTAAGTTCCTTTCACCATTATCCCACACTCTTAGTTTCCATTCCCATCCATGTTCCCTAGATTTCTGTCACTATAAATTAGAAAGTTTAAATAGTTCTTTACGAATGTAACACACCTCATCATGGGTGATACATTATACCTCACCTTTAGAAACCTGCTGGGATGTGAGTCTAGTTACAAGTCTAGAGGCAAAGAGAAGTGATGGTGACAGGTCCTGAGATAAATATTGTCTTGCATGGCAACTGTTTGAGAGAAGCCATTACCATTTCCTCAAGCAATGCAAAGTTAATTCCTTCAGTGGGAAGTGGAAAGGCTCACACCACTGTGCGGGGAGAGGCCAATACACAGGAGATAAAATTGCTACTGCCACTGGAAAGGTGGGCATCCATTTCCACTCAGGTTTGGGAGACTTCTTCCACTGGTAAAGAAGACTCAGAAATTAGGGGCTGAGTGTCACTAGCTTTATCAGGATCATCTTACACAGCCTCCTCCCAACTTATGAAATCTCTCTTTCCCTGTCAATGCCTTCAATTTAACAGCAGGCACCTTGATTCTGGAAGGTCAGTTTGTGTTGTAATTCAGCCAATCACAAGATGATGTTATGCATTTCATTTCAGCAATTTTAGTCCTGCAGCTTTAGGAGGTAAGGCTCTCCTTCAAGTCACACCTAGCAGTTCTTAGGTTATTTATGCTTGACTTGAGCTGAGAATTCAAATCCCTGATTTCTACTTTTTACCACTTTGTCCAGAGACATTGGGGGGGGGGGAGCTGAACAATGTCATTATGTTCCTTAATTTTCCAAATATGTTCCTAAGTATTATACACAGAGTTACCTAGTTGCCTTTTTCTTATAAGTGGTTAATTATATAACTAGTGCATATATTTTGCATATCTTTATAAACAGTTCATGCTATGGATGACAAGTCCTCAGAGTTATTAGCATCTTTAAATATAATCAGATTAGAGCAAATTGCAGAGACCCCAGAACCGATAGATACATATTTATTTATTTTGAGGAATTGTCTCACATGATTATAGATGATAAGAGATCCCACAATCTGTCATCTGCAAGTTGGAGACCCAGGAAAGCTGGTGGTATAATTCAGTATGAGTCTGAAAACAGGAGAAGATGAGCTGAGATGCCCCAGCCTAAACATGAGGCAGGAAGGGGTGAATTAATTCTTCACTCCCTCCAGCTTTTGTTCTACGCAGGCTCTCAGTGGACTGGATAATGTCCACCCACATTAAAGAGGGCCATCTACTTTATTGAGTCCACCAATTCAAATGTTAACCTCATCTGGAAACACCCTCATAGACACACCCTGGAATGTTTAATTTAGGCCAGTCAAGTTGACACATCAATTAAGCATCCCAAGTAGTTTGTCAGTTTTACGAAAGAGTTCAAGCCATACCAGTTCTAATCCTGCTTCTGTCACCAATAATCCGTATTACCCAGGAAAACCATGTCACTTTTTGGGATCCTGATCTTTGCTTTATAGCAAACACATATTGCACATAGTGAATATAGGATCTTACATCCTATATATAACACTTGTTTTTTTCCTTTACCTTTTTAAAGTTATAACCATTCTACTGGATGTGAAGTAATATCTCATTGTGGTTTTGCTTTGTTTTTCCGTAATAACTACTGATGTTGAGAATATTTTTTAAGTGCTTATGGCCATATAGATCTTCTTTGGAGAAATATCTACTCAAGTCATTTGCCCACTTTTTAATTGGGTTGTTTCTCTTTTTGTGTTCGTGGTATAAGTGTTCTTTATATATTCCAGAAATTAGACCCTTATATATGAGCTGCAAATATTTTCCCTCCCAAAATCAATGGACACATTCTGTAGTTTGTCTTTTCATTTTATTTTTATTTATTTATTTATTTTGAGAGAAAGAGGGAGAGAGTTGGGGAGGAGTGGAGAGAGAGAGGGAAAGAGAGAGAATCCCAAGCAGGCTCGACACTGTTAGCAGAGAGTCTGATGTGGGGCTTGAACTCACAAACGGCGAGATCATGACCTGAGCAGAGAGCAAAAGTCAGATGCTTAACCAACTGAGCCACAGAGGTACCCAGTCTTTTTACTTTATCAATAACGTTCTTTGGTACAGAAAAAATTTTTATATTCATGAAGTCTAATTAAGCCTGTTGTCCAGGCTTTTGGTGTCATATCTAAGAATCCATTGCCAAATCCAATGGTCATGCCAATTTACCCATTTTTTTTTCTGTTTGGTGTACAGTATTAGTTTCTATATTTAGGTTGTTCATCCGTTTTGAGTTAATTTTTTATATATGTAAAGTAGGAGTCCAAATTCCTTCTCTTGCAGATAGGCAGATGTTGCAACACCATTTGTTGAAGATAGTATTCAATTACCATTGAATGGTCTTCATTTCCTGGCCAAAAGGCAATTGCCCATAGATGTATGGGTTTATTTCTGGACACTCAGTTTCATTCTATTGGCCTATAGCTATCATTACGCCAGTACCACACTATTGTAAAACGGTTGCTTTTTACTACATTTTGAAATCTGGAAATGTGAGTCCTTTGACTTCATGGTTCTCTTCAAGATTATTTTAGCTATTCAGGTCGCCTGGAATTCTATGGACGTGGGAATCACTTTTGCCATTTCTGTAAACAAGTTTGTTGGAATTCTAGTGAGGATTTCATTTATATCTTAATGATATTAAGTGATCCACTCTAACAGCATGCAATGTCTTTCAGCTCTGTAGGTCTTTCATTCTTCCAACATCGTTCTGAAGTTTTCAATATGTCTTTCACTTTGTTGGTTGAATTTATTCTTAGATACTTTATTCTTTTTGATGCTGGTGTGAACGGCACTGTTTTCTTAATTCCTCGTTGGATTGTTTATTTTTGGTTGGTAAAAACACAGCTGATTTTTGCAGGCTGATTTTGTAAACTGCAACTTTGTTGAATGTGTTTATTAGCTACTCAGACCTTTTCTAAGTGTGCATCCAGCCCTGATGAGGCATGTAATGTTCCCAAATCGCCAGTGTCCACATGCACTTTTGAATTCCTTGATTTTAAAAAATCCCAAAACCAAAAACACACAAAAAAAACAACTCTCTCCCATTTCTCCTTTCCAGGTTTCAGTACTTTGTTTCCTTTATCTGAATCATAATTGTTTGCCCCCAGTAGCTACAGATTGTTTATTTGCCTTTCTACAGTTTTGAGGAATGCCAACCACTACTTTTTTACTGTGTGTTCTTTTGTAGGTGAAACAAAGACAGGCACTTGTGTCAGTACCTAAGGTGGGCATCAGACAGACTAGAAGAGACAAACACAGTTCTTTGTAAGTCTCCATCTGGAACCAGGGACAGTGTGCCACTGTCAGAATACACACTGAATCTTTAAGATCACCACTGTGCAGGGGGCTGGGATGGGGCAAGGGTAAATAACAGTGCTATAGAGTTTTCCAGCAATTTTTAGATTGCTTTTTTTCAAAATTCAGTGTTTACATGAATGCTTTAAACTTCCCAGAGTTCTGACCGGGTTAATTCTGACAGTCGTGTTTGGTTTTTTTCAATATTTCTAGTGAGAAACAGGCCCTTAGAGCTCCCTTTTTCACTAGAATCGCTCCCCTTCTTGATACCTTTCTTCTCTCTCAGTTTGGAAGACTCAAACAAGTTTGTATACATTTCAAAGGAGATATTAAATAATTTAGTTGGATTCTTTGTTAAGGTCTAAGTTCAAGGAAAATATCTGTTGATTCCTTGTATTTATGAGGACAGCTTTCTCATCTTGGAAAATACTTCTCAGAGAACATTCAGAGAAAAAAATTCTTTTCCTTTATGTTACATAATGTTAGAGTTTTTGTTTTTGCTTTTTTAAAATATAAACACATCAAAATACATAAGCATACATGGAATGCAGCATCTCCTGATCTACTCTAACAATACAATAGTAGGATACTACCACATACTTAAGACAATAGCAGAACAAATGAAAAAGGAAATCTTGGATGAGTTGTTCTGGAATACGAGTTGCTACATAGTTTTGGGGGGTTGGTATGGGGTAGATTCTATACAGCTCCTGCCTTATTCTCCGTGCTATTTTGGTTGACAGACTCAGCTAAGCCCAGACATTGAGTAAATTGTATCCACCTCTATGGACATTTGAGTGAGGAGGCATTCAGATGATTCCAGCCCCCCTCAGCGCTGGAGTCTTCCCAGTTGAGGCACAGAAAGAGAGGCAATTTATGTCTACTCTCCAAATTCCTGGTCCACAGAATCAGTGAGCATCATCAAGTGGTGCTTAGTTTCTGACATTACATTTGGATAGCTTGTTACTTAGCAAGAGATAACTGGAGTGGCAGGTTAGAGATAAGATGACCATCTTATAGAATTCTAAGAGTTAAGACAGAAAATGAATATAAACAATCTGGCAGTTTCTAACAAATGGCAAGTATTCAACAATGGGAGGCCTTCACCCATCATGCCCAAGGAGTTTTGTTCAAATTAATCCTACATGGATAGCTGAGGTTCATACCCATTCAACAAATAAGAAACTCAAGTCCTACCTACTTCCAGTTTCATCCATGCTAGCACACTGTGATTCTGTCTTCAACAACAACAACAACAACAACAACAACAACAACAACAAGACTTAGGCTTAATTTACTGAATGGCTTACACTTAAATAAAACTGATTTCCATAGAAACATTTCTAATACATTCTATTCTATGAGAAAGTCCTGAAAAGGAAAAAAAAACAAAAAACAAAGACGTCTTCAGAGTTAATACATCCATCATGGACTTATATTGGAATAATCATGTTTTGATTTTAAGAGAAATGCTAGCTCACTTTTGGAAAATACCAGTGTTTTTTGTATATTTAGCACATTCTTTCAAAGGGAAAAGACTGCGATAGTAATTTTGTAACTACTTAACTTTCTCTGAGAATAATTAAATTTAAGAGGTCTACAGAATATTTTTCTGACAGCCCTTAATCACACACTTTATACTATAGTAAGGAAGAGTATAATTTTTATAAGGTCTGAGCTTTTATATTCTTGTTACTATTTAATGTGGACATAAGAACTGAGATACAGATAAGCTTGAAATATATAGTTTTCTTAAAGTTCACTTTGATATTACCAGTGAAAGCAGCCCTCAAGGAAACAGGAGAATGAGTAATTGAGTCAAGAACAGTCATTGGTTGCCTGTGGTATTCCTCTCATTATCAGGAACATGAAACAAAACATATCCCATGATGGTATATCCATCCATTATTTATTGAACATTTCCTAGGTACATTATATGTGTTATAATGGAAGGAGATAAAATGAAGTTCATGTGTACTTACACTTTCTAGAAACTTTTAATCTCATTGTGGAGAAAGGACAGATGAAGCCGTTAATATAAATTCAAATGTAGCATAGGCATTAGAGATAAAATGTGAGCTAATGTAGTCATGGTGTTAAGGGCTCCAGAAAAAGGAGTTAGCAATGCAGAAGTAAAGTAGCCACATAGAGTTCATGGTGAAGGTTGAACTGTACCTGCATTTTGAAGAAAGAAGAACACTTATATTATAATTTTGAAGAGTTGAGTCCAGATATTGTTAAAAGAAAATATATGTACAGAAAATCATTATTCTATGAATTAAGAACTGACTTTATGTAAAAGTGTCTTGTTTTTTAAAGAGAAACTGCTTCCCATCCTCTGTGCCTCTAAGATATCCTAATACCTACATGTACCTTAGAATTTTATTATATTAAAATAATCTATTGTTTTTCTCTTTCATTGCCTCATGGACCTTTTGAAAGCAAGGACCATGCCTGAATCATGTTTCTGTTTTTAACACTTTCCATGGAGTAAAGTAATTTATATAAAATAAATTAAACAAATCTCAAATAGTTAAATAAATAATTAAAAAACTGCACTGATGGGAAAAGGCAGAACTAGAGCTTAAACTTCAAGTATTTTGGACACTAAAGTCCATGACTTTTTCACACAAATATGCTGCTACCAAAAACATATATGAAAAAATATGCAGATAATTCAAATTCTCTTGCCTAGGCCCCAGTTGCCTACGTGACAAAAAGATAACTGACTTGAATTATTGCCTCCACAGAAAGCCACAGATGACTAAATCAAGTAGTACATGGTAGACAAGAGAATAGCCCCCAGAAGTGTTTTGTCTCCATGAAAAAAGCGGAGGACCACAAAGAATGATAGAAATTATCGATGAGTAAAGCCCATTACTCACTCTGAGTTGCAGAAGGATAGGACCGACATGGCAGAAATCATAGCCTGTGAAACATTTACGTTGCTCAATCAGGTGCATTGTGCTGTGTCTATGTTGAGAGACATTTCTGACTTTGAAAAATTATTTTTTTTTAAAGGATAAATATTTGAGTTTTGATCTTTGGCAGTTTTTTTTTTGCCCCCTCACAGACCAGTAGAAAAATAACAATTAAGGTTCCTATTGTAGGTAGTTTCTTCAAACGCCACCCCTGCCCCCACATCAGCCTCATTTTAGGGCCATTTCATGCTGCTTTGGGGATCCACATAATCAGTGGCATGGAATCAAGCCAGAGGAGGCCATTCAGTCTGTGTTGTATGCTGGGAAATACTGATTTCTAAGGTCCCGTAGTTGAACAATTTACATTAAGATTTGCAAGGTGGACACAGAACATAGTATATCAGAACCCCACTGCTCAATCACTTCTTGAAAGGAAAAGAAATATGATTTTTTTTTAAATATGGTGAATGAACATCTTTCAGAAGCTTCTGGATCTGGCAGAGAATTCGGGGAAGCAGGGATGGTACTTGATTCTTCCATCATAACATTAGTTTTCCCAAATCCATTAAATTATTTATTGGTTGACTTATGGAGTTTGCTCAATACTTTTGGGTAAAGTGGTTTAGTCCAAAAAAACAGTCATATGTGGTTTTGAAAAGACCTAATTCAGTACCATGATTTCTTGGTATGAAAATAAAATAACTTAGTCTTTAGCAGTTAACAAGATGAGAAAAGTCTGCTTCACTGTGGCAATCTGCATCATGTCTGTGTAGCTGAGCCTGGAGACACATGGGTCCACATGCTGTTTCACAATTAATCACAAATACTTGGCTTGGATGCTTAATACTGATGACAAGAGAACTATAGTTTGTTGTTCTTTAATCAATATAGTCAAGTTGTAAGTCTAATTGCTGTTGAGATAGAACACATGCCACTTTTCAATGGAAAAATCACACTTGGATATAACTGCTCCTCAAAGTGGAATTTTTATATTTGCCCCCTTGACAGCTACTCCATGTAATATAAGACAATTCTTAGATACAACTTATTTAAAGTAGGCTATTCAAGTCATAGAGAAATCTGAAACAATTTTTCTAATGTGTATTTATTTATTTGGAGAGGAGAGAGAGAGTGCGAGTGGGGAGGGACAGAGAGGAAGAGAGAGAATCCCAAGCAGGCTCTGTGCCATCAGTGCAGAGACTGACTCAGGGCTCAAACTCATGAACTGTAAGATCATGACCTGAGCCAAAATCAAGAGTCAGATGCTTAACCAACTGAGCCACTCAGGTGCCTCACCAGCCATTCTATTCTACACACAGTTCTATTTCTTAGATGATTCATCCCCTACTAAACTTCTAGCATTTTCTCTCCAGCTTCCTCTTGAGCCTAGTCTTTCTCCTAAAAGCACATGAAGAAATCCACTTAAAGATGTCAGCCTATCTTTCTTTCATGCCTTCCCATGCCAAATAACACGTAATATTATCAGGGCAAATAGCCCCTGTTGCTTACCTCTCATTATAATATTTAAAGTTGTGTCATTCTTGCCAACATCCTCACAATTAACTCGAGCTTTTTAGTGCTCCTTTCAAAGAAAAGGTCTTAAATAATTTAATAGATCAGCTGTGTTCTGAGCATCCCAAAGTCCACTGGTACAGTTACCTTTTACTGTACATAATGGTGGGTATTTTTAATGCTAGGTTATAAGACCTGAAGAAAAAATTAAAAAATAACAAACATTTAAAAAGTCAATATGAAAATATGATATGATATGACTTGGTATTAGAAATGCACTTATTTATTTATTTAAAACCATTCCATTTCCCTTCTCTATTCTAGGAAACGTGGAAATGAAAATGGATTTTGAGATTTGGTAAATTTAGAGTCTTTATGGGAATTTACGATGTTATAAACACCGTGTGTGTGTGTGCGTGTGTAAAATTTCCTGGTTCTGTTTGCCTTGAATCATGACTGATATAAGATATGGTAAGAATTATTATAGTAAAATTATAGTAGAGAAGGCCAAGTAGAAGCTTCCCTCTGACCCCAGAGTTCCCTTCAGCCTAGACAGTAAATGAAAAATATTTGTATGTATATATTAAATATACATATGTATTATATATGTATGTATATCTGTATGTCTATGTGTATCTGTATGTCTATGTGTATCTTATGCATTATATATGGCAGAAGTTGGTGTCAGCCTTTATAACATACAAGACACAGGAAGAGTGTTCCTAATATTTCCATTTCCATCACCATTATAAAAATTAAATCATCATGGAGGATTAACTGAGGATTGCTGAAAACTCAGCTTATTAGTAGCACCATTTGCAGCTGTCATGACTCTAACAGAGTGGATGAATATGACCTAAGAGGAAGACAGTATATCTGGAACCAAACATGAGCAGGGTAGAGGGTCACAAGTAACCCATACAAGCTGGAGGCCCAGACACCCATGCCCCCTACCACTCTTGCCCCAGCAAGTCCCCTTCAGCTGACACCTGTGACAGCAAGAATCATCCCTATTATAAGCTGACAGAAGAGGAGAAACAACATGATTGTTTCACTGGTGATTCAGCTTGAATTTTGGGTGCAAAACAAAGGTGCACTATAGCTACACTAAAGGCTCACTTATGGAGCCCCTGGGTGGCTCAGTTGGTTAAGCGTCTGAATCTTGATTTGGGCCAAGACCATGATCTCACAGTTTTGTGAGTTCGAGCCCCTTGTCAGGCTCTGTGCTGACAGTGTGGAGCCTGCTTGAGATTCTCTCTCTCTCTCTCTCTCTCTCTCTCTCTTTCTCAATTATAAATAACAAATTAAAAAGTTAAGGAAAAAAGACTCACTGAGAAGTTATGGAAACATAGTAAAGGGAAGTTGGAAGGAATTTAGACCGTGTGCCTGGTATGCTGTGCCACTTTCTGTAGAAAAAGGAGTGGCCTGAGGTTGTGTGTGTGTGTGTGTGTGTGTACTTATATATATCTACATATATACATAACACACACACACACACACACACACACTCACACATACAGGATTATGGGTGGTAGTGAATGGCTTGACTGGTTAGTCATGGGCCTGTAAGGAAGTAAGAAGAAAGCTTGAAAAATCATGGTGAAAGAAGTTTGAGAAAGAGGCATGTAATTGGTTGTACCTATGGGGATCTGGTATGAATGTATATCACATGTTAACACAAACTAAAGAATCTCACTTACAGATGGAGTGCTAAAGGACCAAGCAAATAAAATATTGCAGCGAGAGGGACTATAGTTCATTCACCAACCTTCCTTTTATAAGATTTCCTATGCAAGAGGCCACCAGACACCTGAAATAGTTGTTCTTTATTTTTATTTTATTCTTTTATAATGTTTATTTATTTTTGAGAGAGAGAGAGAGAGAGAGAGAGAGCAAGCAGGGGAGGGGTAGAGAGAGAGGGAGACACAGAATCTGAAGCAGACTTCAGGCTCTGAGCTGCCAGCACAGAGCCCAACGTGGGGCTTGAACTCATGAACTGAGAGATCATGACCTGAGCCTAAGTCAGACGCTTAACCAACTGAGCCATCCAGGTGCCCCAAGAGTTGTTCTTCAAATATATTATGCAAAGCTAGTGTATCCAGTAGAGTGGGGGGTGGGTTATAGAGGATGTTTTAGGATGTTTTTGGTAAGCCATCCAGAACCCCTCCCTTTGCAGGACTGAAGCTTGCATATTCCCTGCAACTGGCATTGCCCATGACTGCCAGCTCTCAGCTTGGCTCCTCCCCTGGAAACCACACTCAGCTGACTGGAGCTACTTCTGCTCCCTTTCCAGGCAGCCTCAGCCTGGCACTGACCAGGGGAGTAATGACTTGGCCCCTTTGACTCAATGCAGGATGAGTCTGAGTAGTCGCGCAGGCTCCCCAGAGTTCCCTGGGTCCAGTTGAATTCTTCCTTGTGACTGCTTGAGATTAACTACTCTTTCTAGTTAATCCTGTTTCCCCTTGGGGACAGGTATTAATCTTGAGAGGACTTTCCAGTAAATCTCCTATGCACGAATCTATGTCTCAGAGTTTATTTTCTGACGGACTGCAACACAGCCCAATGGGAAATAGGAAAAGGGTGTTAGGACATTATGCTTGAAACAACGGGGTCAGGAGTCAGACTGCCAGGTGCTGAATTTTATCTCCAGAGCAGAAACTGAGACAGGATTTAACATGCATGATATTTATTAGGGATCCACACCTCAGCCAATCCCATTGGGGTGTCTGGAGCCTTGTCCAATTTCTTCTGGTAATGGCCAGTCCCTTAAATGCTTATATCAGTCAGTCACTAGGTACTGGTGGCTCCAGAAGGAACGTGTCCTTGGGCAACACAGCTGAGCCCTGAAGAAGCTATCAGCTGAAGCCTGTGTGCTGACAGCACCCCCAGCACTTGGGGAAGCAAATCTTTCTTGGAAGAAAGGTTTAGGGTGGGAGGGGCGGGGCATCTCTCTCTCTGCCATGTCAGACAATAAATTAAGTTTCTAAAATTTATCAGTTTTGACCTTGGGCAGATATTCAATCTCTTGAATTGTATTTCCTCTTCTGTCAAATAAAACAGTTAATAATAGTACCTAGGGGCACCTGGGTGGCTCAGTCAGTTAAGCGTCCTACTTCGGCTCAGGTCATGATCTCGCCGTTCGTGGGTTCAAGCCCCACGTCAGGCTCTGTGCTGACAGCTCGGAGCCTGGAGCCTGCTTCTGATTCTGTGTCTCCCTCTCTTTCTACCCCTTCTCTACTCATGCTCTGTTTCTGTCTCAACAATAAATAAACATAAAAAATTAAAAATAAATAAAAGTACCTAGATTTTCAGTTATTTTGATAATAAAATTAAGTAACACATGTAAAGGGTTTTCTGTAGGTTTGTGTTGGTAGGTGCTTAATAAGGATTAGGCTCTTGTGGTTATGATCACTAAACAATTAATGAGACTTTGTAATGGACTAGTTAGAAAAATTAAAAGAGGAAGAAATTCCTTTCTTTTTTTTTAAACAGAAATGTTAATTTAGCAAGAGTGTAAGAGACAATGAGATTGTAGGAAGCTTTATTGTTTAAGTTTGGTGGTTGCTAAGTAGACATACCCACATTAGCTGGAAGGCTCTTTAAAATATAAGTTTTCAAGTCCGCTTTATAGAAATTCTAACATTGTAGGTCTGGAGAAGAATCTAGTAGATGCTACTTAAAGACATTACCAAGTGGTTTACTATGTTTAGATAATCCTGCCTTAGTGGAACAAATGTCCTGTCACCAGGTGAGTGACTGACTTCTGCCATTTTCGTATTAACTGTATATTTAATGAGTCGATTGGATCTAATACTCCTCCACTTCTCTTCTCACGCTACCATTCCACTATTCCCATTTGCAAATCTATCTACACTCTGTTATCTTATTTATGAATGGTGGTGATATTAAGCATTTTTTAATATTTCAATGATACCTGTGAAATAATATGGCAGAAGTCACTCACTCACCTGGTGACAGGACATTTGTCTGTATCTATATCTATCAATATCAATATCAATAGATATAGATATAGATATAGATATAGTGACCTTAGCCCCCAACTTCTGACACTGAGCTCCTAGATCCCTTGTAAATACGGGCGCTTGGGGAATATTTTGTTCTAATATCTAGTCTCTGACCCCAGTTCCTAACACAGAACTCTTAAGATCTTTGTTCATTTCCTGAATGATAGGCATGTGTGATATCAAACTACTAAATCCTTTGGAATTTTCTGAGTGATTAGAATATTTTTTTGTTCTAATGAGGTGACTCTTGGTGGGCTACCAGATAGGGGTTAGTCACCAGAAAGACCAAGCCATGATTAGAAGTTTGTGACTTTCCCCCCCTCATGCTCCAGGAAGGAGGGTGAGTCTAGAAATGGAGTTAATAATCAATCACGTATGTATGATGAAGCCTTCATAAGAATTCCAATAGTGTGGGGTTCCGAGAGCTTCCAGGTTGCTGGGAGGGTGGCACAGCCTGAGGAGAGCATGGAAGCTTCTTTACCTCATATATCTCTTCCATCTGAATGATCATCTGTATCTTTTATCATATCCTGTAATAATAAATTGGTAAATCTAAGTGTTTCCCTGAGTTTTGTGAGCCATTCTAAAAAATCACCAAACCCAAGGAGGGATTTGTGGAAAGACTGACGTATAGCTGGTTGGTCAGAAGTACAGGTGACAACCTGGGACTTGCGACTGACATCTGAAGTGAGAAGTGGGGAGAATCTTGTGGGACTGAACCCCTAACTTGTGGGATCTGCCACTAGCTCTGGATGGAATGTCAGCATTGAATTGAACTGAATTGAACCGAACTGAATTACAGGACACCAATGTGGTGTGTGTCTAGAATTGCTTGGTCTGTGGAAAATCCATATATCTGGTGTCAGATGTGAGTGAAGTGTGGCAGTAGTGGGAAAGTTGAAGGAGAAACAAACAGGAGGAGTGTGTTTTCCTGTACAGGGCCATATAATCAGGTAGCTCCCCCAAGCCCAAGTCAATCCCCTGAAAATGGCTACATAATACTCTAAGTTAGTGTTATTTTCCTTTTTAAAATTTTTTTTAGTTTATTTTTTTAATTTTTTAAAAAAATGTTTATTTGTTTTTGAGAGAGGGAGAGACAGAGCATCAGTGGGGGAGGAGCAAAGAGAGAGGGAGACACAGGATTTGGAGCAGGTTCCAGGCTCTGATCTGTCAGCACAAAGCCCGACCCGGGGCTCGAAACATGAACCGTGAGATCATGACCTGAGCTGAAGTTGGATGCTTAACCGATTGAGCCACCCAGGTGCCCCAGTTTATTTTTTTAAGAGGACTCTCAGGACTGCTTCTGCTGCTCTGATAGCCCAGCCTCACCTGACCATAAGTAGTTACCTCTGAGAGCCATCTTTCTGTTGTGTGAAATATAAGCTATTGAAGAAATCCAGGTGGGATATAAACTAAGAAAAGGGTTAAATTATTGAATATCACTCTTCCAAACTTCAAATATTTCATAAAAGCGCTATTTCCTAATCCAATCTACCAAACTCAATTCATTTGAATCATTTTGAATATCCTTTTTTTGGGTGCATTCCCTTGAGTATCTATTGACATATATATATATATACAGAACAGAAAGTAGGAGTCCTACACAGAACAGGGCACAAATCATAATCTAAACTTCTTGTGTGAAAAGCTCTCTAAGTACTATCAAGTCTGAAAATGCAGACTCAATTTTCATCTCTGTTAGTGAAGGCAGGACTACCTTTTTGTCCACAATCACGTATGCAAATAGAGAGAATGTAAGGAGCTGCACATAATTTTACCACTTGTGCAAGACGACATTTTTGAATATGCCAAGTGTATGCAGACTAGTGAAAATTAGCATTTTCTTAGTTCTTCTATCAAGTGATATGTCTTCTGTTGAATAGCTTGGCACTGTTATATTTACTGTCACAAATTGTAAGAGTGGTTCTGCAGAGATTCTTCAATCATCCTTGATTCCCAAATCATCCACAGATATTTTTAAGATACTGATTCCTGCATAGCTTAAACTGGATTCTCTAATTTCATATAGTTTAAAGTGGTTTAGTGCATGTGGTGATTTCTCAACAATATTATTTAGATAACGAAGGGAATGTTTAATTCTACATTTCCTAGTTACTTTCTTCTATTTCTCAACATGTCTTAGATTGAGTCTGCCAATTTTAGGCAAGTTGCTAGCCACGTGGACACACATACACAGGCTTTGACAACATTTGGTGATTTTTTTTCTAGTTTTCAAAGGGAGCACGTGCTTGTTTTATCATGTTTCTCCTCAAAATCAGCTTTTATATGAAGGCACAGATGTGACTGAGCTAATTTTATGAAGGGAAAAAGTGAAACACTGAAAAGGTAATACCGGCTCCAACATGAAGGGGATGTGTCCACTTTGTGCAGCTGACTTAACCTCTGAGACACATCTTCATCTTCAGATTGGGTGGTTAATACATGTCTAACAAGGGTGTGGGGAGAATTAACTGAGAAACATATCAAATGTCTAGTATAACTCATGGAAAAAATAAATAGAAGCTATTAAATTATTCTGCAGGGTCCCTTAGAGGCTCCTTGATGACAACTATCTGCAGGCAATAGATTTCATAAGAAGTCCCAGTATGAAGGAAGAAAAAGGAAGAAAAACCTCACCAAAGAAAACATTTTTGTAAATCAAAAGCTCCCAAGGAAAATCATTTTGATTCCCTCCCTGGAAGATTTGGAAATAACTGACATTACATGCTCATTCACATATTAATTCATCCAACAAAAAATATTACCGGCTAGAAAGAGAGAGTGGATTGAAGTGGCTCTGGGAGCAAGGCTTAAAGAATGCCAAAATTTGATGTCTAGATAGAGGGCATAAATCTTCAACGTAAACTGAGAAGAAGCAGTATTTAAAGGAGGACAAAAACCAGGAGAGTTCCTCCTACAGAAGCTGGGGAAGGTGCTGCTTCAGAAAGAGTGTGAGCAACCCTGTTGAGTGTGCTGAGGACGCAGCGTCAGATGATGGCTGAAATGCATTATTTGTGTATAATGGCTGAAACAGGAGCAATCTGGGGGGAGAAAAAGCCTTTATTAGAGTGTGAATATCAGTTGAGAATATGAATACAGTGCTTATGGACAACATTCAAAATGTTTTAATTTTCAAAATATTTGGCCAAGAAAGGATGAATAAAGAGGGGAAAGAAACACAGAATTAGACACCAGCTGGACTTTGAGAAGGATATGTGAGCCCAGGATAAATCCATTCAATTAATGAAGAGATCATTCTGGAGCTTGGGGATGGCAGCAGGGGAGAGGACAATGATAGGAGAGCAGCAGTAGAGAGATGGTAATGCAGAGCCTTAAACTATAACAGGTAACATTTGTAACGTACTTTTATGTGAATATTTTATTTTGGACCCTTTATCCAGACGTTTTCTTATTTTCACATTATTTTTATAAAGCAGGAATTTTATTTATTTTTTAAATGTTAATTTATTTTTGAGACAGAGAGAGAAAGAGGGAGAGCAAGGGGCAGAGAGAAAGGGGAAACAGAGAATCCCAAGCAGGCTCCCTGCTATCAGCACAGAGCCCAACATGGGTTCAAACCCACAAACCGTGAGACTGTGCCCTAAGCTGAAACCAAGAGTCAGAGACTTCACCGATTGAGCCACCCAGGTGCCCCTTAATGTGGGCATTTTAAATAACTCCATTGTAGAGAGAGGAAATCATGATGAGTTTCCTCACGTTGCACAGCTAGAAAGTAGAGGAGCCAGAGTTTGACACTGGGCGGTCTGACTGCAGTATAATCCCACCTACAAGGCAGAAATGTAGAGGCACCAGCTTACTTTCAAATGCCAGGAGCAAGGTTGGTTTTGTTTGTTTATGAGAAACGGGTAGATGGCCATTGTTCTGAGTGATTAGAAGTATGACTGTGTGTCAAGTTGGGCATAAGCCCCATCTATTCCGTGTGACCTGGGACGTAGGAAAAACAAAACAAATAGAGCACAATGTGGGGGGTTCTTAGGAGAAAGAACAGCAAGGCAACAGGAAGAATTCTATTCCTTGGTTTCTTTCTTCTGTCTTATTTCTAAATATTTCACTGAATTTCTGCTTTTAAAAACTGATTGCTCTCAGGTAGAAAAATGCACAAAGTATTTGAATAGACAGTTCTCCAATTAAGATATATAAAAACCAACAACTACACAGAAAGATTCTGAACATCATAATTCATTAAGAAAACACATTAAAACCATGACAAAGTAGCACTTCACACCCAGAGAGATGGACTGTAATTAAAACAAAAAGAAGGAAAATATGACTTGGCAAAGATAGGAAGAAATTGATTGGAAAAATGGCGCATCGGTGGTGGGAATGTAAAATGGTTTCGTCACTGTGGAAACAATTTGGCAGCGCCTCAAAAGTTAAACATAGAACTACAACATGACCCAGTAGTTACAGTCCTAAGTATGTACCCCAAAGAACTGAAATAGGGTACTCCAAAATGTACATGTATACACATGTTCATATTAGCACTATTCACAAAAAGTTCAGGTAGAAACAGCACAGTAAGTCCATAGAGACAGAACGCAGATTGGCGGGGCACCTGGGTGGCTCAGTTGGTTAAGTAACAAACTTCGGTGGGCTGCCTGGGTGGCTCATGTCATGATCTCCGGGTTCCTGAGTTCAAGCCCAGCATTGGGCTCTCTGCTGAAAGTGGGGAGCCTGCTTGGGATCCTCTGTCTCCATCTTTTTATGGCCCTTCCCTGCCCGTGCACACATGCACAGCCATGAATTTGCACTTTTTCTCTCTCTCACAAATATATAAACATTAAAAACAAAAAGAATTTAAAAAAACAGTGATTGCTTTGAATTCGTTATTTCTTTTTTTACATGGAGATTGGGCAGACAGAGTATCATGTATCAGCCATTTACAATGATTTGCCCATTGATAAACTGCTCTTCTTATCAGATGGAATGTGTTTTTCTGTGTTATGAGTGTTTCAGTAGAGAGGGAAAGAATAGGATTCTTAATGTGAAGCATGCTTAGGAAGGAATCACATTGAAGGGGCAATTGATTATCTGAGTAGCAGGATTTGGAGTAGCAAAAACTGGGTGAAGAATGTATGTGGGTATTGACACAAAGAAAGAGAACAGGACTGAATTCAAATTTTTCCATAATTTTAGTGAGCTTCTCCTCATTGTAGGTAAATGAGATTCTTCATTTATATATGAGGTTTCCTTCATAAGGAGTTTTCTTAACAATTATCTGCCAGATATATTTTCAGGAGCTTCCTTCTGGTGTATGTGTATATGGGGGGGGGTATGAGTATATAAATTGTTTTAAAAGCTTTATTGGTCTACTTCACATGAAAGTTTGAGGGAAATTTGTAACCAAGATCAGAGTGAGTTAGTGGTTGGCAGACCCTTGTTTATGAGATTTGATTATCCCACCGTACAAACCACAGCATGTTTTTCATGGTCTCCATTTGCTGACCTTAGTTCCCTAGTCTTCAATTTTCATCTTAAATATCAAACATGACTTTTTAATTGGAATTTTCTGGCAGGTAACTTAATCTAATTGGGAAAGAGTCTTTTCCCATTTGTTGAAAAGAATGGATTTTTTATTAACATAGTTGTGTGGAGATGTGTTACATTTGCAGTGTATCAATAAAATAAAATTTGGCTTCTAATCAGATGTTTCATATCAAGTCTCACAGTGGGGCAGGAGGGGACAGTCCCCACTAATACAGAACAGGAACTGGGTCACACCATTTGTCATCTTTGTGACAAAATGAACCTTGGAGCACCGATTATTCTGCATGCCACGTCTTCTAGACTTACTTGAAGCCAGAGATTTCTTCTAAGGTCTGATAGGGAATGAAAGAGTCACATGTCAAAATTTAAATTAATTACACAATTTGTAGAAAAAAACCCAACAACATCAAGCCAGACTCTTGATGAAAATATCCTTTGGTGGAGATTTTAATTTGGAGCTTAATCACTTTACATTTAATAATATTTTGTATTTTAATTACTTCTGATACATATATAAGCATAGGAGTCTTATTCCTGAATCTCGAGGACAGTTCTGTGTTGTATTTATCTTGTATTTCTGGAATCTAGAGCATAACCTAGTTCATTCCTTACATTCAGCAAACAGATATGTTAATAAACAATCAACTGATGATTGTCCCTATTTCCAGAACAGTCTCTTTGATCTTATCTGTGAAGTCAAACTTCATTCTTCCTCACATCTATTCATCACCTGTTATATGACATTTATATATTTTTATAAGTTTGTATTTAAATTCTAGTTAGTTAACAGATATTGTAATATTGGTTTCAGGAGTAGACGTTAGTGATTCGTTAGTGATTCATTACTACATACAACACCCAGTGCTCATCACAAGTGCCCTTCTTAATACCCATCCCCCATCTAGCCCATCCCCCCTTCCTCCATTGACCCTCAGTTTGTTCTTTATAATAAGAGTCTCTTATGGATTGCCCCCTTCTCTCTCTTTTTTCCTTCCCCTATGTTCATCTGTTTTGTTTCTTAAATATCACATATGAGTGAAATCATACAGTATTTGTCTTTCCTCAACAGACTTAATTTGTTTAGCCTCATACACTCTAGCTCCATCCACATCATTACAAATGGCAAGATTTCATTTTTTGATGGCTGAGTAATATTCCATTGGATTTATATACCACATCTTCTTTATCCATTCATCAGTTGATTGATGTTTGGGCTCTTTGTATAATTTGGCTATTGTTGATAATGCTGCTTTAAACATCAGGGTGCATATGCCCCTTTAAATCTGTATTTTTGTATCCTTTGGGTAAATACCTAATAGTGCAACTGCTGGGTCATAGGGTAGTTCTATTTTTAACATTTTGAAGAACTTCCATACTATCTTACAGAGGAGCTGCACCAGTTTGCATTTATACCAACAGTGTAAGAGGGTTCCTCTTTCTCCGCATCCTCACCAACCTCTGTTATTTCCTGTGTTGTTAATTTTAGCCATTTTGATAGGTGCAAAGTGATGATCTCATTGTTGCTTGACTTGTATTTTCCTGATGATGAGTGATGTTGAGCATTTTTTCACATGTCTGTTTACCCTCTGGATGTCTTTTTTTGGAAAAATTTCTATTCATGTCTTCTGTCCATGTCTTCACTGGATTAATTGTTTCTTGGATGTTGAGTTTGATAAGTTCTTTATAGTTTTTGGATACTAACACTTTATCAGATATGCCAAAATATATGGAAATATTTTCTCTCATTCTGTAGCCTGCCATTTAGCTTTGCTGATTGTTTCCTTCTCTGTGTAGAAGCTTTTTATCTTGATGAACTCCCAATAGTTCATTTTTGCTTTTGTTTCCCTTGCCTTAAGTATATTTTTTGGTGCAGACTCTGTTACATCTGGCCATCTGTAATTGGGTACACTTTACCTATCCAACTTTATTTGCTCCTACTCCCCTACATAAACCCTCTTCATTCTACTCAGGTCTCCTCAGTGCTCCATATCTGGTCTTAAGTTTGCATGTTTCCCCATTCTGCTTATCTACTGAGAACATTTGCATGAAACATAGGACCCTCAGGTCAAACAAAACTCAATGCAAAAACCCTGTAGTGGAAACAGCTTGCTTGAATGAATGTTCTTTGGGCAATGGACACTTGATTCTAAGAGTTAAGGTCCCTCCCAGTGCAGTTATCACTATATAATCGTAATTAAAGGGATTACTCTAGTTATTTTTATGTTAATGCACTTGCACTGACTTTGGTATCTGTATATGCTCTGTGAGAACAGTGTTCGTCAGTATGTTGTTGAAATACACACATGGGTCTATGCATATAAAAGAAGTGGCTTTCCCTTCCTCTTGGCTAGGTTATTAGAAGCTGAATGTGCTCTCTTCTAGTATGGATGGATGACAGGCACTTGATATCATGCACCTTTAATATTTCCTCCTTCTCAATCCCAAGATTTACGATAGATTTGGAGATTACATTAAATCTTTTATTTTTACTTTGTTATGGATGGTATATTAAAATTACAGAAAAATAATACTAAAAAAGTCTGCATCTCCTTCCCAATCTAATATATACATATATTAGGGTAAGTTAACTCTTCTCGATTTTTTAAAATCTTAGAATCCTTTTACATTCTTTAAAAAGTTTTTATGTTTATTTGTGTGTGTGTGTGTGTGTGTGTGTGAGAGAGAGAGAGAGAGAGAGAGAGAGAGAGAGAGAGAGAGAGACAGAGAGAGAGCAGGGGAGGGGCAGAGAGAGAGAGGGAAACACAGAATCCGAAGCAGATTCCAGGCTCTGAGCTGTCAGCACAGAGCCTGACACAGGGCTCACACCCACGAACCACAGGATCATGTCCTGAGCCGAAGTCGGACACTTAACCTACCGAGTCACCCGGGTTCCCTGTGAATCTCTTTATATTCTTAACAAATTATTAAGGACTCCAAAGAATTCCTGTTCAAGGTTGGTGGTGGCCAAGGGCTGGGAGTAGAGTGGCAGGTAAAATGGGTGAAGATGGTTAAAAGGCACAAACTTCCAGTTATAAGATAAATAAGTCCTGGGGACCGTAGTTAACAATGATGGATTGTATATTTGAAAGTTGCCGAGAGTGATCTTAGAAATTCTCATCACAAAAATAATGATTTGTAACTATGTATGGTGATGGATGTTAAACTCATTGTGTTAATCGTTTTTTCATATAGATACATATGAAACAAACACAATATTATATGAGTCAACTATATCTTAGTCAACAGTTTCGTTCATGAGTATTAGATCTATCAATATGTACTGTATTAAACATTAAAGATAAAATATAGGTACACAATATTTATTAATATTACTGTTACTGTTTATTAATGTTTAACATAATAAACCCATAACAAATTAAAAAATATTTTTATGAAAGATAACTTTTCTCAAGAAGAAGTGAGAGGAATGGTCTTTCCTTTTTATGACAGCTGTTTTTCTTTTTTCAAACCCCATATTATCTAGCATAGGTTGGGCTATTTATTTGTTGTTTTGTAATATATGGATTAATAATCTAATAATATTTATAATATTTAACAGAATCTTATGTCTGCTTTGGTGTCCAACCTGTTGTGACATCATGCGCACATGCCATGTCACCTCTGGAAAAGCCACTGTAACAAGAAAAAAAGAAGAATGGAAAGTAGCTAATGACAGTATTATGTTATCTACTGTACTGCCTTACAGGTTTCCTGAAAGTTCTTGAGGGCTATCCGAGATCCTCCTTGGGTGAGAGATGCTGGACTAGATACTAACAGATAAAGCAGGCCACAAAATAACTTTGCATTCTCTTGACCCATTGCTACCAGTTGATCTCTTTATCAAGATCTACCTCTTTTGTGAAGAAGTCTGTGCCCTGAGGGTAATTGCAGCAGGCCCTCAGTTGACCTGGCCTGCTTTGCTGAAATACCTGCTTGGTCCAGGCATGAAATGCACCAATTAATAGTGATGCTTTGTAACCCAGGTCTGAGAATCTTCTGGGAATGTTTTATACAGCTTGTTAGCATTGTATTTTGATAATTTGTATCTGGTCTTAATGAGACTCCCAGAAGGGTCTACTTTCAGGGCTGATTACATAGCAAGAATAAGCCTGCCAGACCAGCAAGGTGTAAGAAACACTGATCAAGATTTAATTCTGCACTTCCAGGGTGTGAGATGTTCTAGGCACATGTTGGTGGTTGGTGACCCAGACAGAAAGTGCCTGGTATGGCCCTCATAGAATCTAACTATTGCTCCTGCCTGCTCTCCCCCATCTTGTTATTGGATAGCCTTTGACTGATACATAGTGTTACTGTAGTGCTATTGCTATATTGTATCTTTTTTTCCTGCAAAAAGGTACATTTGTAAGCATTGTTACTTTGATTCCTGTGACTCTTCCTTAGAAAGGGAACCCTGTCTGATGGCCACTATTAGTGCAATTTCCCTAACATTTCTAGCTCATCCCCATTTCTCCTTTCTGTGAGCCCTGGCAGTGTATGTGTTATGTTGTATGCTTGATATCTAATTGCACTGTGCATTTTGTTATCTTTAAATTGGTTTCTAAGTGCAGGTCTTATCTTCCCATTAACTCTAAACTCCTTGAAGTGAAAGGCTGTGGTTTGCTTTTCTTGTTTTAACTCCACATTACCTAGCATGGATTGGGGTCTGTGTTTATCAGTTCAGCCTGCCATAACAGAATAGTTCAGATAGCCTTCGTGGCTTAAACAACATACATTTATTTTCTCACAATTCTGGAGGCTAGAAATCCAAGATAGAGGTATTAGCATGGGTAGGAAAGTTTTCTTCCTGGCTTGCAGATGGCCACCTTCTTTGTTATGCCTCACATGCCTCTTTATGTGAAGAGAGAGATAGGGAATGAAAGAGAGACTGAGAGGGCACAAGTCTATCAGATTAGAGCCTCATCCTTTTGACCTGATTTAATCTTAATTACCTCCCTAAAAACCCCATCTCCAAATACAGTCACATTGTAGTTTAGGACTTTGATTTATAAATTTTGAGAGGGGGACATAATAGCAAGCTCAGGCCATAGCAAGCTCCCAGTAAACTGTGGAATACAATTGAGCTTAATTTGTTTTATAAAAACGGATGGTCATTTACATACCCTAAAACCGAATGATCATGATGACCATGGAGGTTGATAGGTAAATGAGTAGTAGTGCATTTGTTAGCATTCTAATGTCTTCTTTGAAATCATTGAGTCATTGGAATTATTTTGAGAAATAGGCAGCAAAGGAGATGTGTTTAGATAAGCTACTGTTTTCACTTGTTTTCAGTAACAACTCACCTCGCTTTACCGATCACTTGAATCCTACAAATCACTCATTCTAAGATTGCTGATGTCCTTGAGCATTTGCTCTCACAAAACAAATGACTTGTATGCAGGGTGTGGCCCCTTTGCAAATCAGTTGACAAAATTTAACCTAGATTCAGAGGGATATCAATGTGTATCTTTAAAGTGAGTCCACCTTATTAACCTCCTTTAAACACTTCATTAAGAATACATTGTAGTTCTCACACCGCTACCCAAGCATATAAAACTTCTGTAGCCATACTTTAACTGAATTAGTCATTCTTAAGATGTGGTCCCTGGATCAGCAAGACCACTGGGTTTTAGCAGCCCTCCTGGTGATTCTGAGACATTCAAGATTTTGAGGTTCACACCTTGATCAATTATTCCAAATTCTGTCTTAACATTAAAATATCCGGAAAGTTTTTTAAAAATGCTAGTGTCACCTACAAATATGATTTAGTTATTATAGAGTTGGAACTAGACAGCTTTGGTTTTTAAAAGTTCCTCAAGTGATCCCAATGTGTAAACATGGTTGAAACCACCATCTTATATTAATTTTCAGGCTGTTCAAAACTGAAGTTATAAGGCTGTTTTGTAACCTCAAGCAGAGTTTATAAAGGAGGCTGGCATTCTTCTAAGGTCAGGCTTATTTCTGTTCTTTATCTTCCTTTGACATTTTTAAATATAGTTGCATTGCGATATAAATATAATACCATAGTTTTTTTTCTTTATAGGTGTACACTTCAATGAATTTTGATAAACGTATACTGTCATGTAACCACAATCACGATCAAAGTAGAAAATATTTCCATCATCCTCGAAATAGTCCTTTCTCATCAATACCCAGCCCCTGGCAACTACTGATCTGATTTCTTTACCTACAATTTTGCCTTTACTAGAAAGAAGGTCATAAAAATAGATTCATACAGTGTACATAGCCTTCAGTCACTTCTTTTACTTAGCAGAACAATGTTGAGATTGAGCCACTGTCACTGCATGTAACAATGACTCTTTCCAGTGTATCCCTTTACAGGGGCATACCCCTATTTGTTTATTCACTAGTTGATGGATATTTGGGATACTTCCCACTTGGCACTATTAAGAATGGTTGCTATAAACATTTGCATGTAAGGTCTTTATGGGACCTGTGTTTTCATATCTCTTACCCTTGAGGTAAGTGAAAAGAAGAGTAACTGGGAACGAGGTGTATGTCGGACATAGCATAATGTTCTGCTAAGCAAGCTCGGAGGGCTACATGACATCATCAAAGATTTGCTTTCTGGTCTCTTAGGAAAAGAAAAATAAATGAAGTGTGAAAAGGGAAAATTGTATTTGTGGATTAGGAATCAGGAGACTTAGGATCTGTGCAGCCATTTATGATATATCTCAATAAGTCACTTAACTTTTTAATTTGTACAGCTGTAATAAGATGATGACAATGATTACATTATCTGCCTCACAAGATAAATGAAAAGTTCTCTGAAAGCCAATACGGTCTCTCCTTCCTCCCCAAAAGCCCGGCTTTGTAGCATTTGCTAATTCCCATAATGTACGAAATAGCAGTTCATAGATACCGTTGAAATATCATAAAATAATAAGGGAGTGACAAATTTTGTGGAGTATTTATTGCCTCTGTTTCTAATGTATTAAAAAAAACTATTTTAAGAGCGGTTTTAGATTTATAACAAAATTGAGAGAAATGGACAAAGATTTTTCCCCTACATACATATAGCTTCCCTCATTATCCATATAAGTCGCCAGCTGGTACAGTTGTTACTAAGGATGAACCTACATTGAAATATCATAGTCACCCAAAGTCCACGGTACCTTAGGGTTCACTCTCGGTGTCATACATTCTACGGGCTTGAGCAAATGTATAATGCCATGTTTCCATCATTATGGTATCAGACAGATGATTTTCACTACCCTAAAAATCCTCTGTGTTCTGGCTTTTCATCCCTCTCTCCCCTCTAACCTTTGGAAACCACTGATCTGTTTATTGTCTACAAAGTGTTTGCCTTTTCCAGAATGTCATATAGTTGGGATTATACAGCATATAGCATTTTCAGACTGGTTTCTCTTCTTTCACTCAGTAATACGCACTTAAGATTCCTCTATGTCTTTTCATAGCTTGATAGCTCGTTTATTTGTAGTGCTGTATAACGCTGTGTGGAGGTAGCACAGGTTATTTATCCATTCACCTACTGAAGGACACCTTAATTTTTTCCAAGTTTTGACAATTATGAATAAAACAGCTATAAGTTTCCATGTACAGAGTTTTTGTGTGAACGTCAGTTTTCAATCCATTGGGAAAATACTAAGGAGTGTAATTACTGGATTTTATGGTAAGAGTATGTTGAGTTTTGTAGAAAATCATCAGTCTTCCAAGTGGCTGAACCATCATGTATTCCCACCAGCCAAGAGAATTCCTTCTGTTCCATGTCCTCCCCAGCATTTGGTGTTGTGTTGTAATGTATTTTTATTGTACATTGTTATAATTTAATTTTTAATAATGGGAGGCTTAACAACCAGCCAGCACAATTCCTGAAAAATTAACAATTGGCTATCATATGCCAGCAGTAGCAGTCTTCTCTCACCCCCTCCAGAAAACCAGGGTAGTCTCTGCTTTTCTCTGATACTGGTGGGAGAACCATTCTGTCTTGAGTATGAGTTCTCTGCCTTTCTAGAAATTCCTTTCCCAAGCCTGTTTCAAGTGAAGCTATAGTCCTTACATTTTCATTTTGACTTGCTTTGTATATGAGCATCTTTTGTCACTAACTTCTTATATCTTGGGATTTCTGTCAAGTCCTCAGGGGATACAAAGAGTGCCCGGGGGGCTCTGTCAGCCTCCCCAGATCACTGGTACCCCTCATCTTGGATTAGATCATAAATAAGCCTGAGCTTAAGTGATCTGTTGAAAATCACATGCCTTTTTAGTGAGAGATCTGGGGTCACACTGAATCTGGCTGATTCTTGCATCCTCAGGCCTGAGATCAGAGCCTTCCGCTAGGGTGACAAGAGCCAGGGCTCTGTGGGAGAATGAGACATTGTTTCTTCTGTCACCTCTTTCCAGTTTGTGGCCTTGCTTTTTTCAGGGTGTGTACTTTTACACCACTTTGGAGTTTTTCCCAGCCTCCTGATATCTTTCAGGTCAAGAGTGTCCCTTTTTGAGGTGAATAATCCGTGGTAATGAATATTGATTTGCAGTAAGTTAGACCAAGATGAAGTATGTTGCCTTAGATTAGCCATATGTGTCCCTTAATAGCTTGAGAAAAGGCTCCAGAGCATCTAATAAATAAGCACCAGAGAGAGAAATAAAAAAGGTGTTGTGTTGCTAGGATACCTGGCTGGGCACTTGTTTTATTATCAAGTCAGTAAGTGTAAAACAAACAATGACATTTGCAACCTCAAAGAAATACAAAATGCTTGCTAGAAAGTGACAGAAAGAAAAAAATAGATGATCTCTGGAGAAGGGAGACCTTGCTTCTTACCACACATTAAGTTTGAAGAAACGTGTATTCTTTTTCTCCAGGCTCTCAGAGGTTTGAACAACCAGCTGCAGCAGTCCCAACAAGGTATAATTACAGCAGTAAATACAACATCATATACAATTGTTCTATTGTTGCTTCCTTGTTCTTTGTGTCTAATCAAGAGACAGAAGAAAGTTTCCCCATGGCACTGATCCACTAAGCACCACCAGGGTACGTTCAGGTTGTGTCTACCCAAAGCCAGGACCACTGATCGATTCAATCAACTCAACAGAAGAATGAGAATCATTAAAACTACTTTTGGAGCCTAGTAAACAAAACTGTTTGTGTGCTTCCCTGTCTGTTTCACTGAATTTTAACCACCTAACTAAATGAAAATATTTTAAAATTGGCTTTCCGTGCCCAGAATTGTGGCTGGCAGAATAAAGTTTACCCATGTCATACAAGTAAAGCCTTTTTGACACAAATCGAAGTGTTTCCGGACAACAGACTAGTCAGTTAGCCTAATCTAGGTACTGGCATCTAGGGACCAGAGTCAGATAAGTCTGTGTTAGAAGGTAGCTAAAAACAAACAACTGATAAATGAACAAACACAGTATACAGAAAGACTCCTAGAAAAAGAGCATGAGAGTAGTCAGAGTAAAATTAAAACTGGAAAGCCAAATATATTATTGAATCTAAGAGTTGATTCCAGAGGCCTAGAACATTCAATGAAGCTGAAAGGCCAAAACCTGGTTAATAGAGGCATTGAGGTAGAGGTGAAAGGCAACCAAATAAGGAACAATGGAACCCCACCTTTTTTCTCTACACACTAACGGGCGCACGCATTTTCCTCTCACAAAATTCTAGGGCTTCGATCTGAACCTCTGTGAACTAGGTTTAAAAACAAAAGAGAAATTCTCTTACAGTGGAAAACAGAAAGGCTAACAAAGAAGGCATCATTAGCACAGGGGGATACATCAAATGTCAGGCAGTTCACACAAATACTAAATTGAAAGAAAGGGAAGATCAGTGAAGGCCAGTACTGATAGGCTTCCCAGGAAATCCCAACCTAGATTGCAACCACCCCCGCCCCACAGATAAGAATTTAGATCCAAAAAGAGAGAAATGGAGTACTTCCCAGAAATGTCTGTGTTAAAACTACTGTTTTGTTGTGATAGAGATGTTTCTTTTTATGTGTAAGAGTAGCTGTGATCTTTTTTCTCACAAACGCAAATGCTGACCGAACCCTAAACACTTCACATCTGTCTCCCCACTGTCCCCCTGAGACCTCAATCTTGATTTGAACGGGTGGTAATAAACGCTGAGAGGAAGAGTCTACTGCCAAATTCCTTCAGGTTTGCTCTTGCCAGCTGTATTATTAGCTTCATTAATTCATAGAGAGCAATATTCTACATTCCTTTCAGCCATGATTTTTTTTTCCTGGATTGACCTACTAATGTCAGTGTTTAAGTATTCTTTCTATCTTCGCAAAACATCAGGCACTTAGAAGATGCAAGTTTTTACAAAAGAGTATGTGACAAGCTATGAGATCATGATGCAAATGAGAGGTTAATGTCAAGATATCTTCCAGTTTCTAAACCCCTATCTCTCTCAAGTGTGCCTTTGAAATGCAGTTCTTACATAAAAGGGGCCCTGGCCAAAATCCCATCCTGGTAATGTTGAAGTTTCCCCTAGCCCAGGAATATAGGATCAATCCTTGGCTCCTACTATAGGAGGAGGCATTGATCATCTTCAATTCAAGGTAATCCCTCTCTGGAAACTGACTGAAAGCGCATTACTGTAATGCTCTCCAGCTGTCTTTTTCCTTCTGCCTTCTTCCCCCTTTTCCTCTGTGCCCCCAGCTCCACCACCCCCACCATGTAAAACGGGGTAGTTGAGAATGGGAGATTCTCTATTCTGTGGTATTCCTCTAAGATTCCTTTGTTCTCAGTAATAATCTGACTCTCCAGGAGCCAATATTGCTACTTGGATTGTGTCCTGCCCAAATCTTTTGCCTGTATAGCCCAGTCATTATATCATCCTGTGAAGGCTGGAATTCTGTGCTGCCTGAGAAACCAGGACCAAAGAGACTTTGCAAATGTGAGACATCCAATTTATGTTCGGTAGGATGAAAACGGATGCAGGTCAGTCTCCCATTGCCTTGATTATAGGCTCATGAGTCCCAAGAACACCCACTGGGGGAAGTTGTGCTCCACGGCCTTCCTGATCAGAAACCTATGGTATTAAATATATTAAATCTCTGTGAAAGAATTTTAGAAGCTCAAATACGTATATATATTGGTAACAGTTTTATTGAGATATAATTCACACAACCTATAGTTCACCCAATTGAAGTGTCCAATTCAATAATTTTCAGTGTATTCACAGAGTTGTGTAGCTTATTTCTAAATGCAGGAAGAGTTCTCCATCCTTCCTCTATTTGCCTAAAGCAAGGTGCAAGTTTCCTTTTATGAAGGTGACATAAATTTCCCTTGTGAAGCTATCCCCTTCTCCCACAGCAGGAAGAGGAGAGTGACTCGTCACCAGAGAGAGTGATTCAGCATCAATATGAGTCTGCATAACTGACCTTACAGAACAAACCAGTATGTTTCATTTGTTTCCCCTATGTGTTTACTAATCAGTTCCCCATAATTTATGCATCTTTGAGCTTCACTTCTTTTCTGTGACTGTCCAGGCACACAAGATACTAGTAGAAATTGTATGCCTTTTCTTCTGTTAATCTGTCTCTCATTGGTTTATCTCACAGGCCAGACACTAAACCTAAAGGTGTAGAGGAAAAGAATTTTCCCTCCTAATAACCTGGAAGTGGAATTGCTAAATCATAAGATAATTCTATGTTTAACAGCCATAGTGTTTTCCAGAGTGGCTACACCATTTTGCTTTCCCACCAACAATGCACAGGAATTACAATTTCTCCACCTCCTCACCAACAATTGTTATTTTCTGTTCCATTTTGTTTTGTTTTATGGTAGCCATCCTAATGGCTGTGAGATAGTATCTCAGAGTAATTTTGATTTTTATTTCTTTTATGTGTCTTCGGCAACTTTTCAAGTACTTATTGGCCATTTGTATATATTCTTCGGAGAAAAAATCTCTTCAAATCCTATCCATTTTTTAAATCTGACTTTTTGTTGAGTTGAGGGAGTTCTTTATATATTCTGGTCAGGTATATGATTATGATTTTATCAGATATATGATTTGCAAACATTATCTCCCATTCTGTGGTTGGCTTTTCATTCTGTTGGGTGTGTCCTTTGATGCAGAAATCAAATTAATTTTTTTAAATTATCTTGGTAATGTGGATAAACACTTTCATTTCATGATAACTATTATTCAAGTGTACCCACCAAGGAGTTTGGGTACTCCCCTTAATTTTAACACTTCAGACTGTACCCTCGGGGAAATGGGCCTTGGTCATCACCTGCCCCACATCCTACCTTTGCCCAGTTTGTATTGTGGGAGGAAAATCCTGCTGATTGACTCCTACTTCAAGACTTCTTTTTAGATATCAGTTAAGGCAACCTGTCCAAGGAAACTAGATGCTAAGGCCCTCACTCGTTCATTAGCACTCACTCGATAGTGACTCTGCTTTCAAATGTTCCTTTGTCGGCATGGTTTAACTGTCACTTCTGCTTACTGCTACTTACCGACTTCTGCTTTGACTCTGGTAATGCATTGCTTAATGTATGTGTCCTGACCATACAACAGATTATACCTGACACGGTATCTGCCACTTGTCTCACATCTGTCTGCTATACTAAAGTCTACTCTAGACTTCACGGTTCTGCTTAGGAATATTTCCTCACGTATAAATGAGGATCTTCATACTAATGCTATTTCCTTGGAGTTTTGTTGTTGATATTAAGATTCATGGATTTAATGTATGTAAAGCCTTTAGAAACTTCCTATTGAAAAGCATGCATGTTTATTACTGCTGATGCTTTTAAAACACAATCCATGTTATATCCTCCCCAATTAGCTGCCTCTTTGGAGGGTTGCATCACTAATTAGTTACATATTGTGTTCCTAGTATGATTATTTAGCACCTTCATTGGCCTTGGGCTGCTTAGCTCTGGTACTAGTCTTCTTAATACTTAAAAAAATGAATGAAAATAAAAAATACCACCAACCAAGAAATCCCATTGGATTTCACTTTTTGTTATATGTATAACTTATTTCCGGTTGGATGCTATCTTAATTGATATGAGAAACAAAGTGAAACTTCAATAATAGATAGATATCTACACCAAATGTGGAACTTTGGTGACAAACGTATGATAGAAAGCAGCTTAGTCTACAAGATTGGGCAGCCTCTTACTTCCAACTTCTGCCCCTAATCAAAGATACTTGAATCTATGGTGATGTTTCTGGATCGATTTATCCACCCAGAGTGAACACATGGAACAGACCAAACCAATGGCTAGACTCTACTAATAGGGGATTAGTGGCTTAACCTCCTTAAAAGTAAGAAGCAGCCTGGGTCAGCCCAGGTGTGCTTAGCTAAGAGAAGGCAAAAGGTAGAAGGGGGTTCCCTGCACCTGGAACTGGAGCTTCCTCACTGGCTGCTTACATAATATCCTAAGGTTTGACAAATACGATTGACAACCCCTCCATCTTTAGAGAGGAGGCAGACCAAATTTACAGAAGGCAGCCAAAATTACAGAAATTTGGACAGAAATTTCTTTCCTCAGTGGACAGAATTAAACTCCCACCCAAACAACAATAACAACAACAACATCAATTGAAAAGGCAGATCTCTCCATTCTTCAAAAACCAATAGTGAAAAAGCAAACAATGGGGAAAAAGTTAGTGAATACCACAGTTCTTTAGAGTTCAGTAAGCGTCATAATAGCACCTCAAATCACATTTAATCTTTTTCTGTTTTTTTTAAATATAAAGTTTCCCTAACATTGTTCAACTCAAAGTGGTTTCTTGTATAAATCCATTTTTTTCTATTGTACTTATCTGTCAAGGTTATCACAATATAGAGAAACTATACTTTCTTCTAAACTACATTCAGCTTTGGTACAAAAAATGGGGAAGGGATGTATTTGAAATGATCCCGGTGGTGTATGATTCACATTTGAAAGTCAGGCCAAGAACAATGCAAATTTCTCATAATACAAGTGAGTTAATTGGAAAAGTGTGTTTCATTATTCGCTCTATGGTAAGCAGCTTTAATGTTATGATCATGCTCAATGCCAGGATTTTGGGCTTTGACAGGAATTAATAATTGTTTTTTTCTGTTGGGCCAACACTTATGAAGGGTATCTAAGTAATTGTTATTTTTTGTAATTTGATGAGGCAGCCAGGGAAGAGAAAAGGGAGGTACAGGAGGAGATGGCCGCTAGCTACCAAAGCTTCTAGAACATATCTGAGTTCTCAAGCTGTTTTCTTTGTGGTTGTGATGAGGGAGCATGGGGTGGGTTGAGGACAAAGGGCAAGCTAGCACACACACCCCACCCCTGAAGTGGGATGTGTGTGATATTCCTCACGCACTCTTAGCTGCTCAAAGACAAAGGAAAGGAAAGAAAACAAACGGCCAACTGATAGAGATCACAGTCATACAGGACACGGGTCTCTATCAGTTTACAAATGTCTTAGTAAATGACAAGAAGAAGGCAATTATCCATAGCCTAATCTCCAGAAACCTGTAGACTCAGTTTCTTGGAGCCCCAACATCACCCCTCCATAGTGACGTGGGGAACAAAGGCAAGAAGGAAATGGCAGGGAAAATTAAATTTCTTCATAACCTGCAGCCCATTGACAATACTTGAGGCAAATACAGAGCATAACGTTTCTCCGGGAAACCGCCGACCTCATAAGGTCAGTGTCTTACTAGAAGTAAAACATCCTTAGCTTGACAAAAGCAAGGCCTCAGTTATCTTAGAAGTCCTCTTTAGCATATCAAAGTCCCTCTGGAGGCCTCCCTTTTGACTTTACCTCCCCAACGCCATAGTATAAAACCAGCCATTCTTCACAACCCCAGCATGGCCTTTTCTGCCCACATACTTTAATAAAATCACCTTTTTGCACCAAAGATGCCTTCAAGAATTCTTTCTTGGCCATCGGCTCCAAACCACCCCACCATCACCCCAAAACCTCGTCAGTTGTGAAACTGAAAGCATAGTTCACTTCCTACTCCATGTCCACTTGTGTTCCTACATGCCATTTATACTATCTGTCTTCAACATATAGTCAGAGCGTGTTTCAACCTTTTTCCCTCTCCAGTGCCATTCCACAGCAGAGCAGTCAGTTTATACTGGAAGGTCACAGGGAAAATAGATCACAGTAAGTCAGTCATCAAGACCTCTAAAATCCCAGTGTTCAATACATTCCTGTGACTATGCCCTTTCCATGGGCTGAGCACCACTCCCTGTCCTCCTTATAACTGAGGTAATGGAAAGAATCCCAGTTGTTTGGAAAGGCCTTGTTGGGACTGATACTTGTAGAAATCATGTTGGAAGAGCCGGTATTCTTAAAAAAAAATATGACCTCCTGAGATTCCCTAACACCCTGAGAGCTGCTGAGGCAAGCAAACCAACTCATGCAGTGGACTTTTGTTTGCCAACTATTTCCCTTAAATTAATCAAGGAGCATAGACTTCAGCCTTGAGAAACCTTGACTAGATGTCAGGACACTTACTCTGCTTAAATAATCACTACAGCTTCTTTGGACTTTGGAGGTGCGTTGATGGTAACTTTTCTTGCAAACAGGTAATAAACATCAAAAAAAAATAAGTGCTTAACAAAAGAATAAATACAAATGGCCAATATAGTAACATGCTTTTTTTTCAATCTCACTAATAATAAAAAACAATGGAAAGTAACCAAGGACGTCAGTGTTGGACTATTAAGCTGCAAAGATTTTAAAACAATAATACCTGTTAATTGAGGTATAGGGAAATACACACTCTCAGATACCACTGGAGTAGTTAATATTTACAAAATCTTTGGACAACGGCTATCAACTACTCTTAAAGAATTTGTAATATTGATATAGTAATTCTACATTTATCCCATGGAACTCAATGAATGCACAAAATCTGTATATAATCATTTTTTTTAATTTTTAAAAAAAATTTTTAAATTTATTTTTGAGAGACAGAGACAGCACGAGCAGAGGAGGATCAGAGAGAGAGGGAGATACAGAATCCAAAGCAGGCTCCAGGCTCTGAACTAGCTGTCTGCACAGAGCCTGACGTGGGGCTTGAACCCACGAACCGCGAGATCATGACCTGAGCCGAAGCTGGACGCTTAACCGACTGAGTCACCCAGGTGCCCCTATAATCATTTTTAATAGTATAAAATTCAGTCCTGATATATATCTACCTGTCCTGATATATAGTACCAGTTTTATACGCTATGGTACTCCCATACAATGAACCACAATGTATTTGCTTTAGTCTTCTCAGGCTGCCACAGCAAAATACCAGACTGGGTGGCTTAAATAATGGAAATTTATTTCCACACAGTACTGAAGGCTGGAAAGTCCAAAACCAAGGTGCTGAAAATTTTGTTTCCTGGCAAGGGATCTCTTCTTGGCTTTTAGATGGCTGGCTTCTCAATGCATTCTCAAATGGCCTTTCCAAAGTGAGTGTACTTGTAGAAAGAGATCACTTTTTTTCTTCCTAAAGACCATCAGCCTGATGGTATTAGAATCCCACCATTATGACCTTATTTAATTTTAATTATCTACTAAAGACCTTATCTCAAAATATAGACACACTGGGGGTTAAGGCTTCAACATATGAATTTGTGGGCTGGGACCACGATTCAGTTCATAGCAGTATTCATGGGAAACAGACATAAATTGATAAAAGAAAAACTAATGGAAACTAGTCGTGTCCAAGGGGAATAAAATTGTGTATCAGGGAGTGAGGAGAATGAAAATAAATCTTAGATATTGTAAAGATTGGTGGCTCTCAAAGATCAACCTCACCCAATATAAAATCTTATTCCTTAGTATTTCATTTCCATTATTTATTATTATTATTATTATTATTATTATTTTACTTCTTTTGTTGTTTGTTAAAGACAAACACCAATGGGACTTTATCAGCAGACCTGGAAATTTCTTTGATGTGGGAATTGGGGATAGAAGAGATTCACCTGAGAAATGCAGAGTCCATACTGGCTGTGAGAAATTGCTTCAAAAAATCATTCTGTACATGAAAAAAAGAAAAACAGCCCTTTTATTTACATGGTGGTCAGAGGAGAAATCATGAGATCTTTCTCTTCATCTTGAAACTTGCAAGAAGGATTGAGAAGTAAGCAAGGAGCTACAGTCTCCTATAGAAATGATTATCATTGATTAATATGGTGCATCACACTTCATGTGTTCAGTCATTTCAAGGATTCTCATTTTGGGGATGCCTGGGTGACTCAGTCAGTTGAGCATCTGACTTTGGGTCAGGTCATGATCTCACATTTGTGGTTTAATCCCAGTGTTGGGGTCTGTGCTGACAGCTCAGAGCCTGGAGCCTGCTTTGGATTCCGTGTCTCCCTCTCTCTGTTCCCTTCCCCTTCTTGCACTCTGTCTCTTTCTGTCTCTCAAAAAATAAAATGCCAAAGATTCTCATTTTTGCTTTAGTCATGATTTAATTGACTACAATTTGTCAAATGGCTTTTCAGGAGTATAATAAATCAACTTTATGTTCATTCTGTGGACATTAGTACTTTATAGATGACCATGCTGATCAGTTGATCGATCTATCTATCACCACCTATCTATCCATCTTCTATTATCTATATCTATTTACTCAGCTACTATTTATAATATTTATTTTGTTTTTATAACATAAAGAATATCTTTATATTGTATTTAATATATAAAAAATGGCTAACCTCTATATTCAGTCAATTTATTATTATTGTGCATGGTTCATTGAATTTTCACTAGATGAAATTTTTGTAATTGTTTATTTTCAATAAAAAAGAAATGTTAAGCTTGATTGTGCAAACAGATTAAAGAATGGGTGCTACAACTAAAATAAAAGTATGCAAATTATCATGTCTTTTTGTAAAAAGCACACATATATTACAAATACACACAGAAGATAACTAGAAGGATATCACAAAAATATTAACAGTATTCATCTCTGAGCACCTTCTTCTTTTGTATTTGTTTTTGGTTTTCACAGTTTATTTTATAATCACTGGAGATTGTATGTTTCATTTCCTCTTTCAAAAGGTGGAAAGAATTAATTTTTTTCCTATACCTGCTCTTTATACATGTTCAACCTCAACTTAATACATGTCTGAAGCCTTCAACAGGTACACGTGTCAACTATCCCATATTTTCTTCGATGTCACCAGTGCTTTTGTGTGAATCCCTTAAATAAAGCTATCAGTTACTCTGTGCTCTACCTTTGGTCACTTTATAACCATAATAACAATATTATAATTCAGCCCTTGTAAACTACCCAAGATTGATGTCTTGCCATTCAGATATCTGTTTCAAAATAGATTACTTCCCAAACAATTTCACACTCCTACTTTTGCTTCTGGGTCTTTGGAAATCATGTCTCTCTGCCCAGAATTTGCACTTCTCTCTTGCATTCTGTAATACACCTTTACTCTGTAAGAGTGAAGTCAATAGTCATCTAATTTCTGTTTCTATGAATTTGACTTTTTTTAAAAGATTCCACATATAAATAATACTGTACAGTATTTGTCTTTGTCTGGCTCATTCCATTTAGCACAGTGCAGGTTGATAAGGAGTGGGAGGTGAGGGAAATGCAGAGATGTTGGTCAAAGGGTACAAACTTGCTAAAATCCTAGTTATGAGATAGGTAAGTTCTTTTTTTTTAAAGTTTATTTATTTACTTTGGGAGAGAAAGAGTGAGAGAAAGCAAACAGGGGAGGGACAGAGAAAGAGGGAGAGAGAGAGAGACTCATAGGGGGCTTGAACTCATGAGCCATGAGATTATGACCTGAGCAGAAGTCGAGGGTCATATGCTTAACCAACTGAGCCACCCAGGTGCTCCTGAGATAAGGATCTAAGGAACAGCGTGGGGAAGGTAGTTCATAATACTCTATTGTACATTTGTGATTTAATAAAAAAGTAAATATTAAACATACACACACAAAAAGGTAACTGTGTGAGGTGATGGATGTGTTAGTTACCTTGATGGTAGTGATCATTTCACAAAGTAAACTTATAGCAAATCGTCACATTGTATACATTAAATAAATACAGATTTATTTATGAATTATGTCCTAATAAAGCTGGGGGAAAAAGTAGATAATCATCATTTTTGTGAAGCTTTCACTATATCTGCCTCAACCTTTATTCCCACCGAAGAGCCTAGGTAATTACATGCCTTTTCATTCCTATAGCACCTAGAATATGCCACTATTCCAGTTCATGACATATTATTTTGGAATTATTTTGTTTATTTACTGCTCATGTGCTATGCTGGAAAATGCATCCCCTGATGAGGCATTTTGTCTTGAGAACTTGTGTCCTGTGTCCTGCGACAGCTCTTGCTATGTGAGTGTATATAGAATAAAAATTCATCAAAAGAATGAATTACTGAATCATTCCTGAATAAATATATAAATGTACACATGCATATATACACATTTTGTATATTTTTTCACTTAAGAAAATATGTTAACATAAATTTTTCCATTATATTATGAGAAAATTGGTAGAGACAGTACTGAATATACAGTTAAAGATACTAGGTTTGAAGTTTCACTTCCCCTCTATCAAGCCTTCAACATGCCTATAAACTTCACTATTTCCAGGATCAATTCTAAGTATATTCACTTTTAATTTTATGTTAGAGAGAAATCGTACAACTTAAATTAAGTCTTCATTTGAGTCATATTTAAAATAGATCAAATATTTCTGAATTCTGTTATATGTTTCCAAATATTCACTTAATCCTCAAAAATACTCTAACACTGTTATTATCAAGTCTAGAATATTTTTGAAGGTTACATAAACTCTCTTAGAGCACCTACCACACTAAAATAGTCATGACATGTTTTTTTCTGAATAGAATTAAGATAAAATTCAAGTGAAACCATTTATTTGAATTTCCTCTTTTCCATAGACAAATGTAAGAACTAAGGGACAGGTAAATTTTTTAACTTGCCTGATTTCTTACAGCTACTGATCTGATTTCCAGTTTAATGTCATCCTATTATTATTAATTTTTTAAGTTTATATATATTTTTGAGAGAGAGAGAGAGAGAGAGAGAGAAAGAAAGAGAGAGAATTTGATGGTGCAAAGCCCGATGCAGGGCTTGAACTCACAAACCGAGAGATCATGACCTGAGCCGAAGTCCAATGCTTAACACACTGGGCCACTCAGGCACCCAGTTTAATGTCCTTCTTATTCAGCTACAAAATTACATATATAAACTATAATGCCCCATATGGCAGAAGTGAAAACCCTGTTGTTTGGCCCTTTATTTCTCCTTTATGTGTTTTCATTGTAACACCATCCTTCTGAGAAATGCTTAGGTGGCCTTTCCAATATCTGTTCCCAAAATGTCTCCATCCTTTTGCCTTCCTCTCTTAATTGTTCGTCTATACCTCTCTGACCTAAAGTTCAAGAACAATAAGCCTGAAAGAGTTATTCCCATTTACTTTATATCACTCCAACATCAAATTAAATAGAAAGTAGGTTGGAAAAATATACCACAAAACCTATACACATTCCTTATATAGGATACCAGTTTCAACTCTCTTCTCTTTTGGGATCCAGGGTAATTTATTTCAAGAGGACTGTCCTGATGTCTTGGTTTCTATTCTTTGTCTCTCTCTCTTTCCCTCTCTCTCTCTTAAATTGAAAATACTCAGAGACCTTTTATTAACTGAGCTAAAATAAGTCTCCTTAGAGACCTGTTTTGCAGCTTTATAAAAGTTTGCACTTTCCCCTGAAGTGTCACAAATGTTATCAGTGGTAGCTGTGAAAAGCGTATAGTGCTGTTATGTCCTGTAAAAATTATGTTCCCCAAACAATTTCCTTGCTGCAAATAAATCTCAGCAAGTGCTGTGGTTGCTGAACATGGAAATTGGAAAGCAGCTTCCCAAACCATCACACCCACTGCTGCTCTTCCCTTTGCCAGGGAAACTGACTGCAGAGAACTAAATAGAAGAGGAAGAACTGGGGAAAAGAACCTCCATGCATCTCACAGTTTCCAGTTTCTGGTGACCTAATCCATCCAAGTCACAACAGCTGGTGGAATCTATCCTGAATAATCATGATATTTTTTTTTTCTCAAAATGCACTACTGACTAGGCGTTCCTTTGGTGTCCAGGATCAGGTATTATTCCTTTTATACCCGGTACCCAGTTAAACTATGGCAGGTAGTGGGTGAAACTAAATGGTTATTTTAATATCAAAAAGATGATATGAGTTAATTTTACAGGTTTTGTTTAAGCTAATTTTAAGTGTGCTCATTTCTTTTTCTTCTTAAGTTTATTTTTTAAATTTATTTTGAGAGAGAGAGAGAGAGAGAGAGAGAGAGCGAGCACACAAGTGGTGCAGGGGCAGAGAGAGAGGGAGGCAGAATCCCAAGCAGGCTCCCTGCTGTCCATGCAGAGTCTGACACAGGGCTCAAACTCATGAACCTTGAGATCAGGACCTGTGACAAAGTTAAGAGTCTGCTGCTTAACTGACTGAGCCACCCAGGTGCTCTTAAATGTGCTTATTTCTTATTGTTATATTGTCATTAGTAATGATAGTGGCAACAAAGTCTATTTCAATACCTTAGACCAACAATAGACCATATTATAAAGCTGTATGGACATTGAACCAGACCTAGAGGTGTAGAAATTCAGTGATTATTAGAATCTGAAACCAGGGGTGCCTGGGTGGCTCAGTTGGTTAAGCCTCTGACTTCGGTTCAGGTCATGATGTCATGTTTGTGAGTTCAAGCCCCGCATCAGGCTCTGTGCTGACAGCTCAGAGCCTGGAGCCTGCTTTCGATTCTGTGTCTCCCTCTCTCTCTGCCCCTCCCCCTCTCATGCTCTGTCTCTCTCGGTATCAAAAATAAATAAAACATTAAAAAAGTTAAAAAAAAAGAAACTGAACCCAAAAGATCTATAGCTCCCTGTTCTTTTCCTGGAGTTGGGTAGTTTATCATTTCCACTCTTCCCCTGATGTCTCTTCTACATTCTTTCCCTAGACATCTTTGGCCTTTCTTCTCGAGACACATAGTAGAAGATACCCACCAAAAGTTCACATATACTTCAGCTCCAACTATGAAGACAGAGTCAATAGGATCTCTAAATCCCAACTACTAATAACTTAGACAAACTACCTTCCAAAAATCAAATCATGTGATCAACCTGTCATTAGGAGATCAAGGCATGGGAGCCCCAGCATGACTGCCAGGGCTTATCCCAAAGGTGTGTGATATTAATCCAACACATGTACCATGAAGATATTCCCCTGACATCGTGCAAATGTTATGAATTTAAAGTAAAAATTAATGAAACAACTTCCATTGACACATCTCTAAGAGCTGCCACTTCCAGTGGTTTCACTTTTCTTTAAGGACTGCTTGTGTAATAGAAATGTTTATTCCACCACTCCCTGAGCTTCTTGATACTTGAGCAGCTCAACTTGAAAGTGACACCTCTCCTAGTAAGCAAGATTCATTCACGTTTCCTAGGCCATCTCTGCCATAGGCCCAGGGAAAGACATACATCAGCCTTGTTACTTTGCCCCATTAAGCACTTTAAAGCCTGTTGGTCTTTGGCTTTTAATCTCAAGTAATTATCACTTGGGAGTGCTGGGTACCTCAGGACACCAGTCTTAATTAGTCATTTAGAGGGCAATTCCCTGCAGCTAATGAAAAATGAGAGGGGAGCCAACTGAGGAATAGAAATATTTAAGGCAGTGCCTTTATTTTCACCTCTCTATCACAGTTGTGAAAGATCAAGTGACAGATTTTTGTTCTTCTTTGAAATACCCAGCATTTCATTTACTCAAATTGAACAGCCAATCTACTCAATAATGAGTGGATATGTTAATATCAAAGACTAGAAAATAAGCAAGGATTGAAAAAGTCCATTTATATCTGCACTAACTATTCTTAACGATATCTTAAAACTGGTAAGTAGTCAATCTGATTGCTGACATCAAGAAATATCATCATTGGAGACAATGTGGCCAACAATTGTATTGGGTATAGGAATAAGCAGGTAAATAAGAATCTCATTTTTCTGAGCTGTCAGGCTAGCCAAGTTCTGTTGCAATAACAATCAACTCCCTATATCTCAAAGCCTTAACACAGCAGATTTTTTATTTCTTGCTCAGTGGCAGTCATTCATGTGGTTCTTCTCCAAAGGGTGACCCACTGGGACAGAGAGCTTGTATTTTATCATAAACTCATCTGAACCACATGGCTTCTAAGATTACGATGGGGGGGGGGAGTTTTACATGTATAATTTTTAAGGCCAGGAGTAGGAGTAGTTTACAGTTACCTCCTTCCACCTATAATTGATTAGAACTCAATCATATACCCCTTCACCTAAGGGCGGGGAATGTATTCTCGCACACCCAAGAAGAGGGAAATAGAGTCATCTTGGCCTCACCAATCAACTGAATAAACATGAATAATATTTTTGAGGAATCTAGGCAGGGAATTAATTTTTAACATTTACACATAGGCTCTTAAGCTGGTATATTTTGGAATTTAATATCCACTTTTGAAAAAGAAAAGAAATCTATATTAGAAAGATAGCTGGAATATCAGCTCCATGAGATCAATCCTATCTCTCTTATTCATCACAGAACCCTAGTATTTAAAATACTGCCTGGTACATGATGCTCAATAAATATTTCCTAAGTGGATGAAGATGTAACATAGATACCAAGTTTCTCTTATTTGGTATTTTCTTATTTGATTCTTTTTTTGATATAATTTATTGTCAAATTGGCTTCCATACAACACTCAGTACTCATCCCAACAAGTGCCCTCCTCAATGCCCATCACCCACTTCCGCCTCTTCCCCATCAACCCCCAATCAAATACTCTTATTTGATTCTTAGAGTATAGTCCACTTTCAATATTTTGGGAGGGGATGTGATTTTATAAAGTTATTTTAACTTTTTAACTTTTTTCCATTCATTGCAAAAAATAAATGAGTGGTTAAGGTAATTATTTTTGATCATTGAATACCTACTTTACTAAGAAAGAAATAATTAATGCACACACCTTCACACATTGAGTGTCTTATTATGCTCTTACACTGTTCTCAGTGCAGTGAACAGTATAGACAGAATCTATTTTCCGTCATGGAGATTATATTGTAATGTCAATACAGATAAATAAAATAAATTGGCAAATATATTAGTAAATGTATTTTGTTTCAAATGTGTTAGTGAATGTATTGTATGGTCACTCTGCAAAATCTGGAGGAATCTCCCCTCAAAGTGTGGTTGAGATGTTGAGACTGGTGTTGCCACACATGTATAAAAGAGAGTATGAAAAGGTCTATCACATGATTGAGGTCTCTGTGGGGAGGGGAGCATAGCAGGACTCTCGAGCAGGTCTGTAATGGCTAGAGAGAGCAAGGAAAGGATCCTAGTCCAGGCTTTTACTGGGGCTAGGGGACCGGGCCAGGTGAGAGTTTCCATTATGTGGGCAGGGGGGTCGCAGGGTTTGAATCTCCTGCCACTGTCAACAAAGAGCACCCAGGCTTTCAGATCAGCTTGGCAGGATTGGGGTGGGGGCGAGGGGTGAAGGGAAAAAGGGAGGTGGTGAGGTTTAAAGCTGTCAGCAGTCAAGCATCCAAAAATGAGGTCAGACTCCTCATTACATTTGTGCTATATTGTGGCATGTGCTAAAGAGAAAAATGTACGAAGGCAGGGTACTCAGTAGTTTTGACAAGGTTGCCATTTAGATAGAGAGACCAGAGAAGGTCTCGCTAGTTTCACTTAAGTGCCAGTTCCTAGCTTCCTGCACACCACAGCCCAGTGCTCTCCACATGAAGCCATCAGAAATTACTGAAGTGGTTTTTCAGGGACCAATTAAATGCTGTTGTGGGCTGAAAAGCAGTTGGGAAGGACTGTAGAGCTCTTTTCCTGAAACTATGGAATTCACTTTTTCAAGGCACCAGATTTCTTAAGAAATCCAATTATTTTAAAGTTTATTTATTTATTTTGAAAAAAAAAAAAAAAAAGAGTGAGCATGAGTGTGGGAGAAGCAGAGAGACAGGGAGAGAGAGAATCCCAAGCAGGATGTGGGGTTCGAACTCACGAACCCAGGCTTGACCTGAGCTAAAATCAAGAGTCAGATGCTTAACCGACTGAGCCACCCAAGGTGCCCCAAGAAATCCGATTTTTCAGAATCTTCTAGAGTTTTAAGAAACAGTCTTGATGCCTTTCTCTAAGTTGACCTACAGTTGTTTCTGACAAGGCACTGACGTTATCCATGTCCCCAGAATACTCACTTGCTCCAAGGTTAATTCCTATCTCCTTCTGCGTATCTTCTCAAAGTAATACACCTTTTCACAGTTCTGTGAGTACTCGATACAAGCATATAGAGCAGAGCTCAGCTATCAGTCCACAGGGATGGGCTGCATATGTAAACTGAGGACCAAGACTTTTCCTAGGTATTATGAGTACACTAAATTAACTAGTAATCATATAATCAGCAAAATAATAAAAAACAGTAAACACATAGTGTACATGGTATATCAACTGTATTCATTTTCTATTATTGCTGTAATAAATTGCCAACATTTCAAAGCTAAAAATACCAGAAATTTATTAGATTATAGTTCTGGAGATCAGATGTTCCAAGTGGGCTGGCAAGATAGTACTGCCTTCCGGAAGCTTTAGGAGAGAATCCATCTCCTTACTGACAGAGTTGATTTACTTTCTTGAAGTTATATGGATGAAGACTCGGATTCCTCACTAGCTTTCAGCTAAGGAATAATCTCAGCTTCTTGAGCCTGACCACATTCCTTGGTTCATGGCCCCTTTTCCTCACCATGAGGCCGGCAAAGGTGAGCTGAATCCCTCTTGACTTTGGATCTCTCCTGCCTTTCCTTTATTGTCACATCTCTCTGTCCTCAGCTGGGAAGGGGTCTCTGTTTTTAAAGAGCTTTTGTGGTCACATTGGGCCCATCTGGAAAAGATCATCCATGATTATCTTCTCATCTCAAGTCTATAAATTATTCACATCTTAAAAGTCCCCTTTGCTTCAGGACGCCTGGGTGGCTCAGTCAGTTAAGCCTCTGACTCTTGATCTCAGCTCAGGTTGGGAGTTCGAGCCCCATAGCAGGTTCTGGACTGAAAGTGCAGAGCCTTCTTGGGATTCTCTCTCTCTCCCTCTCTCTCTGCTCCTCCCCTGCTCACTCTGTATACCTCTCTCTCTCTCTCAAAATAAATAAACATTAAAAAAACCCCTAAAAAAAGTCACCTTTGCAATGCAAGGCATTCCCAGATGTGGGTGATTAATGTGTGACATGTTGGTGGAGCATCATCTTGTCTACCACACCAACCCAAGTCCAACCCAAATTTACAGATACTTCAAAGCCTTGCTCCATGATAATGTATCCAGCACTTTGTGATTTATTATTATTGTTATTTGGAACATTCATAACTAATTTTTGAAAAATAAATGATGAGTATTTCTAGAAGCTATACTGGGAAAGAGAGTGAAATGGAATCTGTGGTGATACATTTGATAACATACCAGGTTTCTGGATGGAAACTGAATAAATAATCATGATTTACCAAGTGTGCTGTATTTAGATAATTCAAAATCATATCTGTAAGTGAATTTTTTTTTTTGCGTATGCAGAAGTTGAGCTTAAGATAAGAAGTGAGTGAGCCCTTTCCATCATGACGTCTTTGACTTTAAAACTTTTTCACAGGTGAGGGGCGTACAAGGATAGTAATCTTCACTTACATTTATATTATTATTTATGCTTCAAAACCTGCTCACATAGATTCCCTCCCTCTATAAAAAGGAGATGTATGTTAGGCAAGAACAATTATCTTCTTAAAGCATGTCAAAGACTTGAAATAATTCTCTGAGAATCCAGGGCGACTTAATGATTGAGTGAACCTCCCAGGAGTAAGAGCTAAACTTAAGTGGTGCTTTACCGCATGCCAGGCCCTGTGTTAATGGTTTTAACAATATAAACTGATTTTAATTCAAAGCAGGTGTGATTTTATTTACCCACTCTATCTGTGAGGGACCTGAGGCAGAAAGATATTAAATAACTTCCATCTGACAATGCTTCTAGAGGGAAGCTTGGCTAGAATTCGAACCCTGGGAGTCCGATCTCTTCACTGGTTTGCTGTATGCCTATTCCTAGTCAGATTTTTATTCCAGAGAGATTCTGACATCACCCTTCCATTATTTCTTTTATCCTCCTGTAGACACATAACAAGGGAAAATGTATGTATCACTCATCCAATAGCCTTCAGCTTCTCTCCAGATTGCTATTGTATGTCGGCGGGGGGAACATGAGAGACTCTATCTTATCACACTGGTTACATCTCTTACCTTTCTCTTAGCACGTAGCATCTTCATTTCTCAGAATGGAGATGTGAAGTACCTGTAAGAACAAATTACATGTGACTCTGTAACCACTGTGGATTGACTGACAACAAATCTTTAAGGGCCATATGGTGGTAAAATCCTTCCAAGTATACACAAACTGTAAAAACAGATTTAGGAGTATATTCCTCCATCAATATGCCAGCCTTGACATGAATAACTGACATTAGCATTGAAAAGAATTTCCAGGTTAAATCTCCCAGGAGAAAAGATCCAAACCCTGTCATCTATCTCACAGACATACTAAATTATTTCTTATGGAGCATGTGGAATTGCCCAAATCAAACACCCAAATGGAGACAGTAGAGTTTTAGTGGTGATGTTTCTTAAGGGGGGTAGAAGCTGTTCATAACCGTTTAACAAATTAATGGGCCAATATAACCAGAATCTATTCCTTCTCTATAAACTAGAATAGTGTCAATTATTCCCTCAGTTGCATGCAAAGTAGCTGGAGGACATCTGAGTACAAAATCTGGATCATCACGGTGATCTTTTAGGACTTATCAGATGCCACAAGTGGGAAGCATCTTATTTTGTGGAATATGCAGTTTTATTGTTCATACCTTTCCCAAATAAAGAATGGTAAACCTGGCATTTGTCCTTGTCTCTGCTATTTCCCTTGTAGTCTGCTTGACATGAATAAGATCCTGTTAAAGCCAAACAGGCTGCTGACACATTTACAGTACAGATGCAGTCCCCATGAAAATAGGGTGGCTTTCAAAATTCTTTTCATGAATTTGATGTTTTCAATGAAAGGGCAGTTGCTAAAAATATGGAAGCTCTGTAAAAAAATAAATCCATAAAATTGACAGAATGCAATTCAAGCAGGATTGGTGAAAATGAGAGAACATTAATTATTTGTCTCGAAGATCACTATTGCCTTCTACTCTGATATATAGTTGTAACTTTTTCTTATTTCCTTTTATTTCCCCTATTCATTGTGACGTTGATCATTATATCCTCCCAATTGCATGACTTGGGTTTGCCCCATGATCCTTTGCTCAGCCAGTTCTCAGCATCTGACAGAGGTCTTGCATCAGTGTACACGAATGATAGACCATGATTCATGTATTCACTGTGATTAGGAACCAGGCTCCCCTTCCATTCAAATCCCCAGCATGAATTCAATTTCCAATTATTTTTATAAAGCTAAAAGTACTACTAGTCTTTCATTTACTTTGTTAATTAGAAATATATCAAGATTAGACTCGAATCAATTTGTAGAGGCTTAAATGATGGGCAGTTTCTGTTGGCTTCATGGTGTGAGGGCCAGCACCTCACCAATTCTGCTTACCGGACATCAGGGTAACAAGACAGCTGCCTCAGTGTTAAGTGTCATTTTCCCATCCAAGGCAAGAAGAGGGGGAGAGGGTCAGATTACAGTTAAGAAAGCAAAGTGTTGGGGCTCCAGGATGTCTCCGTCAGTTAAGTTAAAACTCTCCACTCTAACATCTCTTGAAGCACATCTACACATGGAGGATAGAGTAGAGAGAGCTGAGTTCTAGATCTCTTTTCCCTTTGCAATTAACTTTCTAAAAATGGTCTTGGAATTTTGTTCAATCCTCTATCACCTCTGAAATTGTCAATGGGCTGGGAAATACCAGCTTAAGAATTCATGTGTATCTCTTTATTATAAATTAATCACTTCTTCAGCTAAGATCTCTAGATTTGTCTTACTTCCTTACTCACTAAATAAGGAAATTCAGTATTCTCAGCTGTCTTACCTGATTCATCACAAACGGGGTATTTTCTCCACTTATCTGATTAACTTCTAATTTTATTGTGGTTTAGTGAGTTCCATTGCTTGATGGTCATAATAATGCTTCTTTCCTCTCCTTCTATCCCCCTGCCCCCAAAAGGGAAAATGCTGTCTGTGTCCTAACCTCTAGAACCCATAAATACGTTGTCTTACACGGCAAAAGGGACTTTGCAGATGTGATTAAGGACTTTGGGATGAGGAAATGATTGTGGATTATCTAAGTGAGCTCAACCTAATGATGTGAATTCTTAAAAGTGGATAAAGTTACTCAGCTGTAGTTGAAGATATGAGGACTAAGAGGATTCGTGAGATTGCATTATTGCTGGCCATGAAGATGGTGGCGGAAGGGGGCCATGAGTCAAGGGATGTCAGTTGCATCTAGAAGCTGGAAAAGACAAGGAAATAGCTTCTATCCTAGAGGCTCCAGAAGGGAGTGCTGCCCTGATGACACCTTGATTTTATCTTGGTGGGACCCATATAGGACATCTGACTTATTTTGTTGTTTTAAAACTTGAAGTGTGTGAAAATAGGTTATAGCAGCAATAGAAAACTTAGAAATATTTGGTACCTTAAAATGAAGCTTTGCCGTAATGAATACCTACATATGCAGAAATGGCTTGGGAAAGGGACATTGGGCAGAGCCTGGAAGAATTTTGGGAAGCATGATAGATTGCCTTGAACAGATTATTAACAGAAATGTGGATGTTAAAGTTTTGCCAGTGAGCGCTCAGAAGGGAAGCATGGTGGAATTTAAGTCATCTTAGAGATTTCCTGAATTACTGGTCATAGACTGTTAATAGAACTACGAGCCTCTACAATCCTGCTGTTGAAAGCTCAGAAGGAAATGAGGAAGCTATTACTGGAAAGTGAAGGAAAGAAATCCTTGTTAGAGAATGGCGATGAGCCTAGTGCAATTGTGTCCTGCAGTTAAGTGGAAAGCAGAACTTGTAAATGAGACTGGACAGTAGCTGAGGTGGTTTCCAAGTAAAATGTTAGAGATGTGGTCTGGTTTCCTTTCACGGATTATAATGAGGTAAGAGAGGAGAGAGGTAAACTAGAGAAGAACTGTTAAAGAAAGAGGAACTAGGATTTGATGATTTGGGAAATGGCAAAAGCTGCTAAAATGAAGACATATCCCATCAGAAAGCACATTCTATAGAAAATACTGTGGTGTGATTACACAATCTTTTGCTAACATCTCAGAAAATGAGAAGACTAGACTATTTCGTCACACAGACTCTGGGGAGAGGTTATGGCTGTGCCTCTCAGATCTGACCAGTCGCATCAGATAGCATCTCAGAAACATAAAGGCATGTTCGTTCAGCCATCTCAGTAAAAACCAAAGATAGAGAAGGGATTTTCTAGGACAGATCTGGAGATAAGCTTCTTGCTTAACTGAGTGAATCCCCATGAGTACTCGGAGACACACAGGAGACCCACATGGTTCATGAGAATTTTATATAGCAGGACCTCTGCCAGCCTGGACTGAAAGGGACAAAAAGAGTACAAAATGAAAGACTCCCCCACACCAAATTCTTGGCAGGAAACAGACTGATACAACTCTGTCACTGCAAACACACATATGCTATATTCCCTGAGAAAGGAAGGACAGTGCTGAGGGTAGAGCTGTTGTGAGGCCAGAGGGTAGAGCCATGAGCCAAACAGGATTATTTCCACACACTGAAAGCAAATGGAGTTCATCTGGCTGGATTTCCAAACGACTTGATACAGGAGATTTCTTTTTCCCTTTCATATTCTTCAGTTTGGAGTCAAAATGTCTATAACTGTTTTCCTACGTGCCTGTTTCACCATTATATTTTGGAAGCCACTGACTTGTTTCTTAAGTTTTGCATGTCCACAGATGGAGAAGAACTGTGTCCCAGAAGGTATTAAACATCTCATCTATGCTAAATTTAGATGACATTTGGGACTTTTGATCTGATTTGATATAAACAACAATTTGGATTTAGAATTGAAGATTTTTGGGGATCTTGGGATAGGGTGAAAGTCTTTGTGTGTGAGACGGATGTAAACTTTGGCAGTCAGAAGGCAGACTGTAGTTGGTCAGAATAGCCTCTCTCCTAAAGAAGTTTATGCCCTAATCATTGAAACCAGTCTCCTTACATGGTACACGGTATTCAAAATTTGCAGGATGTAATCCCAAATCACTCAGGATACAAAGAACCATTAAAATTTTAACTTTCATGAGAAAAGATAATAAACACCATGCCAACACCAAGATGACTCGGGGATTGGAATTATCTATCTAATAAAGACCTTAAGACAGTTATTGTAAAAATGCTCTATGAATCATGCATATCCTTAAAAAAGTGGTAAAATAGAAAGTCTCAGAAAACGAATATAAAAAGAACCAAAATGAAACTGTAAAATTAAATTAAAAATATACTTAGCATAATAAAAAGTTTACTGGATGAATTTAAGAGCAGAATGGAGATGACAATGAAAAAAACCTGTAAATTTGCAGATCAGTCAATAGAAATTATGTAATATGAACAAGAGGGGGAAAAAGTACAGGTCACCTGGGTGACTCAGTTGGTTGAGTGTATGAGTTGGTTTCAGCTCAGGTCATGATCCCAGGGTTGTGGGATTGAGCCCTGTCAGGTTCCATGCTGAGCAGAGAGAGAGCGAGAGAGGAAAAATATATTAAAAACAAAAATAAAATAAAAAATAAATGAACAGACTGATGAATGTTTGGGAAGGCAATAAGGTTTCCCACAAAAATTTTTAACATTTATGTCATCAGAATTCCAGAAAGAAGACAAAGACAGTGGGGCTGAAGAACATATTTGAAGAAATGATGGCACAATATTTTTTAAAGTGCTAAAAGAAAAGAAATTTGGAGTCCATATCCAATAATCATACTCTTTAGGAATAAAGGTAAAATAAAGACACTTAATTAAAGGAAGAATTGGTTGATTCCTGAAGGAAAAATGAAAGGAATTTAGAACATTGGGAATAAAGAAAGAGCAAAACAATTTGTAAATATCTGGGTAGATACTGTTCTATTCTTTTCTTAACGTTATTTAAAATACATTTGGCAGTTTAAACACATTTGGGAGTATAACCTGGTCAGATTAGGTTTTCACTGTGTTTAGATATAACATGTAAGACAACTACTACAGTATAAGGGGGTGTGAAGCAAGAGGACCTCTACAGTGGCTCTATCTCTACATTCCAAAAGACATAAATCATTGATTTTGAATAGACAGGAAAAAGTTATGTATGGATAAATATTTTACCTAGTTATAAACATATAAATAATCACATTAAATGTAAATAGTCTTGGGGAACCTCGGTGGCTCAGTCGGTTAAGTGCCAGACTCTTGGTTTTGGCTCAGGTCATGATCTCACAGCTCATGAGTTCGAGTACCACATTGGGCCTTCCTGCTGACAACATGGAGCCTGCTTGGGATTCTTTCTCTCTCCCCCATCCCCTCGGTGCCCCTCCCCTACTCATACTCAGTCTCTCTCTCTCTCTCTCTCTCTCTCTCTCTCTCAAAATAAATAATAAATACAACTTTAAAAATGTAAGTAGTCTAAACTTACTAATTAAAAGAGATTTTCAGATTGCATACAAAAACGTGATCCAACAGTGTGAAGTATACAGGAAATTCACTTCAAAAATGTTATGTGTAAGAGAAAAATAAGAGTAGAGAAAAAGATATGTGATGCAAAGATGAAACAAAAGAAGTTGGAGTGGCTGTATTCATACCAAACAAACAAAAAAAAAATTACCAGGGAAAGCAGATGTTACATATTGATTAAAGTGATGATTCACCAAGAAAACTTAAAAATTCAAGACGTGTATGGACCTTACAGCAGAACTTCAAACTCCATGAACCAACAACTAACAGAACTGAAAGGAGATAGATAAATGAACAATTATAATGAAGATTTCAATGTTCCTTTCTCAGTGATATATAGAACGAGTAGACAGAAAATCAGTAAGAACATGGAAGAACTTAAGAATACCACAAACCCACTAGATCTAATTGATATTTATATAGGTATTTCACCCACACACACTTAAAGTACTAACCAAGATTGATTACACCCTGTTCCATAAATCAAACCTTAACAAATCAAAAGATTTGAAATCAGATCAGGTATGTTTTCATACTATATGAAATTACACTAGCAATTTATAAGAAAAGGATAAGAGAACAATTTTCGAGTACTGGAGAATTAAACAATACACATCGAAGTAATCTATGGGTCAAGGAGGAAGTCTTGGAAGAATTTAGACAATATTTTGAACTGGATGAAACTGAAAATTTTGGGGATTCAGCTAAAACAGTGCTTAGAGGGAAATTTATAGCTTTTGATGGTTCTATTAGCAGAGAAGGAGATTTTACATGATTAATATAAGCTTCCACCTAAACAAACCAGAAAGGGAAGAGGAAGATAAACCCAAATTAAGCAGAGGGAAGGAAATAAGGATAAGAGCAGAAATCAACACAATTGAAAGCAGAAAAACATTAGAGAAAAGTCCCAACAAAAACCATGATCTTTGAAAAGATGAAAAAGTTCATAAAACCCAAGAAAATAAAATAAGAAGAAACTTAGGAAAAATAAGACATATTAGGAATGACAGGAAGGGTCATCAAGGCCAACCTCATGGGAATTGAGAGGATGGTAAGGGGATACCATAAACAACCTTACACACACCCCTAAATGTCACACCCCTAAATGTCACTTAGAAGAAGCATCAGAGCCCTGGTTCAGGTTCTTGTCAAATAAGTCTTGGCAATTTCAATGCTTTTCTTACTGGTCCCTCTGACTCTAGTGACACCTGACTCCTCCCATCAAGTATATAATTGGCATAGCCCAAATCTCTTTACTTTCTAAAACTGATCATGTACCCCCTCTGTTTCATATTCTTGAGTTCTTTTCATTTATTAGAAAAAAAATCTTAACATAAAAGATCTATCGTGATATTATCTCTTCTACATGGTCAACATCTTTCTGTATGACTCCTTCCTGTTTGGACAAGCTACAATTATTTGCTTGTACATTAATACACAATTATTTCTCATGTATGCCCACAATGCCCTTCAAGGTTTGAACTGCAAACTGGAAATCCAATTCACTTTATCTCTGAAGACTTACCTTATTCCTCCAAGTTACTGTATGTGTTCTTTCCCATGTGCACCTATTGCAATTGGTTTATGCTTTAATTACTACATATTTCTTCTGTCTTTGCCATTATTTGCAGGTCTGCCTTCCATTAGAATATTAAAATTTAAATGCGGGAGTTGTGTCTTTTTAGATCTGTATTTTCACTGCCTCCCATCTTGCAGCCATTCACATGTTTCAGGAGAACAGGCATATAAATGAGAAGATAGTCAAAACCTAGCACATTTTTGGAAGAGTCCAAGAGCTGGTGGTCAGTTTTCAAAATGGAAAATTAGAGTTAAATATATAGATCTCTCATTCCTTAAAGTTGCCAAAGTCATTGCTTGAATTTCGTTTCATTTAAAAAAAAAAAAACATTATTTGTGTTATGTTGATCTGCTGAATTTGACCCCTAAGTTATCAACTTGACACAGAATATCATCTCCTACCACAGGTAGAATAAAATGTAGCTTAACTTGTAAAAGTATTTTGACATTATCTCCCACACATGCAATTAAGTCTTCTCTCTTCCCATTCATATTTGCTATGCCTGAGTGCACACAACATATGCTCACATGGCATTATTTTTATGGAACAGTAGATACGAAATATCATTATAACATTATTAAGCATGAAATGTCATTAAAGACAATCAGATGAAGGTAACAAAGGATTAATACCATGCAATATTGCATTTTCATTATTTCAGAGGTTGCAGCTCTCCCGGTGAGGCTGCTGTGATTTATAATTTGCTTCCAACAACCTGTTTTAACAATAACTTGCCCCACTGGCAACATCTTCCAAAAGAGACCTCCCCCCTTCCCCCTTGACATTTGGCAGGTCTCTAGTCCTGCATCTTGCGCCATTTTTGTTCTTTATCATTATGCTCAGGGATGAACACATTGGGCGCTGGCAGCCACTTACTTACATTGTAAATGGGTTTGTGTCACAACTGGTTTTACAGAGGAGACATAATTTTCTGAATTACGGGCTTTGGTCTGTTCCATTAGGTAATGCAATGTGACAAAGTGACTCATCTGGATGGCAGACTATACGTTTTGAAGAAGGGAAAATCAGAAGTGACATTACATCCTGGTATACATTTTTCCCTTTGCTTACTCTCCTAGAAATTAAACTAGTTAAATTAGCTCAAATGATTGGAATGTGCCTGTTCTGTAAATGCATCTTTTTTGAAATAGAAAAACCAATAGGTATCTCGGGCCGACTTTCGTTTCTCCAAAGGGCAGTAGAGTCATTCTTTTTGTGTGAAGAAACAGCTCTTCTCGGCAGGAACGTGCCTCTCTCTGTTGAAAGGTTAGCCTGCCTTGAATTAGGTCGTTCAGGGAGACCCCAGACATGCCTACACTGACCTATCTCCATGCAGAGGGAACTGCATTAGTCAGGCTGCTGTCCCCAGGGCTTCCTGCAGAGTGACAGCTCTGTGGAGAGAGGTCACAGGGACTAAAGGTGGCTGCTTGCTCACAGGCTGCGGAGATTGCTGCTCAAGTTGAGGCACACAGCAAGGAAAGTATCCATGGGTTTCAGAATTGCAAATGCATCAGGCTTACAAAGGAAGAGGTAGAGTCCAGGGTCTGGACTGAAGAATGTCTTCAGGGAATGAGAGACATCCAGAGGTCATCTTATCCAGTTAGGTCGACATTTCTGTCACTGTCAACATGCAAGGGCCTGACATTCCTGAGGAGGGCAGATAGTGAGGAAGCAAGGAACCAGTTCTGTGAGTCAATCACCCAGGCTTCCCTGGTCAGCCACATCTGTGGCCATCTGGACGCTGTGCTCCAGAGCATTTTTCCGCTTTTTCAGTAGCCTTCCAAGTTGGGCCAGAATTTTCACAAAACTACAAACTGCTTATTGGCTAATGTTTCTACATTTGACTTACAGGTGAAAACATACTTTTTAATCATTACTTAGCATGTTTCATCTGTGTTCTGGTTCCATCTGGTTCATCTGCTGACAGGTTCCATTCTTATTCCTGTCATGGAGTTGAGAAAACAAAGGTTCTCCATGATTATCTTTCTGCCTTATTTAGGTTCTTCTTTTTCCAGACTGTCACAGCACAGCTCTGCTCCTCACAAATGCCCAGACCCCTTCCAGAGGGACACTGGGTCCAGTTTGCCTACAGAGCTACACACTTGGGCTTTAATCAGTGGCTCAATCTAGCACACATGATTTTCCTCACACCTTTTCCTGAAGAAGACTGAGGCCCATTCCTTTCCTGTTTCCTCCTCTTACAAAGTCAACATCCATGGAAGTAATATCAAGTCATTTGGTTGTATTTTTCAAGTTAATGGAATGGGAGTGTTTCTGAGAAGTTTCCTGAAGGGGTAACCTATATAAGTTCCTTCAATTTAATTGTGGCAAAAATAAAACCTAAAATGATAGTGTGACACCACATTGTCTTATAATATTAGAAAAAAATAAAGAAATATGTAATATGGGTACAAATAAGTACAAAAATGGGTACTTACTCCTAGGGAAAATATTATCTTTATTTAAAAAATGCTGATTTGGAAAAGTCCATTAAAAGTGAAAACTTATATGCCCTTTTACCCGTTAACATGGGTCAAACTTATATGCCCTTTGACACATTAAAAAATAAAACAACTAAACAACAGAAAATCAAACATAGGTCTTTAAAAATATATGTGAACATAAATGAACTATTGGGACCTCTTCAAGATAAAAGCTTCTGCACAGCAAAGGAAAAAATCAGCAAAACTAAAAGGCAACCAACGAAATGGGAGAAGGTATTAGCAAATGGCATATCAGATAAAGGGTTAGTATCCAAAATGTATAAATAACTTATTGAACTTAACACCCAAAAAACAAATAATCCAGTGAAGAAATGGGCAAAAGACATGAATAGACACTTTTCCAAAGAAGACATCCAGATGTCTAACAGACACATTAAAAAAAACGCTCAACATCATTCATTATCAAGGAAATACAAATTAAAACCACAATGAGATACCACCACACACCAGTCAGAATGTCTAAAATTAACAACTCAGGCAACGACTGATGTCGGCAATGATGTGGAGAAAGAGGATCTCTTTTGCACTGCTGGTGGGAATGCAAACTGTTGCAGCCACTCTGGAAAACAGTATGGAGGTTCCTCAAAAAATTAAAAATAGAACTACTTATGACCCAGCAGTTGCACTACTAGATATTTATCCAAGGGATACAGGTGTGCTGTTTCAAAGGAACACACGCACCCCAATGTTTATAGCAGCACTATCAACAATAGCCAAAGTATGGAAAGAGACCAGATGTCCATCAACAGATGAATGGATAAAGAAGATGTGGTATACACACACACACAATAGAGTATTATTTGGCAATAAAAAAAATGAAATCTTGTCATTTGTCACTATGTGGATGGAACTAGAGGGTATTATGCTAAGCAAAACAATTCAGTCAGAGTAAGACAAATATCATATGACTTCACTCACATGAGGAATTTAATATACAAAACAGATGAATATAAGGGAAGGCAAGCAAAAATAATATAAAAACAGGGAGGGGGACAAAACATGAGACAAATATAGAGAACAAACTGAGGGTTGCTGGAGGGATGGGTAAGGGGCATTAATGAGGACACTTGTTGGGATGAGCACTGGGTGTTATACAGAGGGGATGAATCACTGGAATCTACTCCTGAAAATGCTACTGCACTGTATGCTAACTTGGATGTAAATTAAAAATAAACACAAAATAAATAAATAAATGTGAAAAAAAATTTCACTGTAGCATGATTTATATTGGCAAAACATTGGAGTAAACCTGCATATCTATTTATAGTAAAAGAGTAAAAGAAGTTGTATTAAATCCAAAGTCTAAAATATTAAAAAGAATGTGATAAAGCATCATTGGAAAATCTGATAACCTTGAGGGATTTCCATAAGTGCTGCTAATTTAGACAAACAAGTTGCAAAAAATGTGTATAAAACTTTCCCAATTAAAACAAAACAAAAACCCTTCTATGTGTGTATCCATATTATATGTCAGGCTGTATGCTTTTCTTTTCATTTAGGAGATAGACAAGTGATAGACAGAACAAATCATATCTTCATGATTTTACTGGTTTTACTGATCATGTGCAACTTCATATTTAAACATGTATTTAACTTCTTTAAAAACTGGAGGAGTTTGGGCAAGATAGTCAAGCTTCTTAATACCTTACATTGTATGATCATGGTAGAAGCTGAATTTCTAATGTTCCATCTCATATGGACAGAGATTTGCTAATATTCTTTGTCGGACTAGAGAAGATAAACTTAGATAAATGTTATTTTATGGAACAAATTTATTCAAGTTACTGGGACTTACAAACTAAAAAGAAAATAAAACCATGATGAAGGGTGTCTTGCAGTGAAAAGAGCATGAATTTGGGCTGGAAGCTGGGAGCCTGGCTCACTGTACGTGATGAAGGTTAAGGAGAAGCATACGTAAAGAGAACATAAGAGATGAACATGGGTCAGCAATGAATGCACTGCTTCTAGCATCATCATGAGTCTTAGACAAAAAGTAATTGTTATTCTTATGTACCATTATCTTGTATATTATTTTGCTACCATTTGATAAACATAAGAACATTAAATAATTTAACAAATGCAACTAATATTTATTGAGTGCCTACTACATGCCAGTTACCACTATAAGTGCTGGGATGCGTTAGTGAACAAATTTGACTATGAATGTATCCTTGCAAATTTCACACTGGCTTCAATTCAAATAGTCTCATCCAGCCAGATTATATAATCTGCATCCTACTTTTACTAAGAAAAGTCAATTTCCAGAGCTCAAAGGGAACTTGGGGGGTATCAAACTTATTATTTTCAATTTATAAATGAAAGACGTGGAGTTCTGGGTCTCAATCTTTATTGTACATATGATTGTGCTGGGGTCTGGTATGAAAATACCAATGCCAGCATCCCACCATGAGAAATCTGGAGTAAAGACCAGGCATCCACATCTTACAGCCCTTCTCTGACACCTCTGTTACAAGGTATTTCAGTGCCACAAGTGCAGGAACAGTAGACTAGAAAGTAGCTAGAATGGTGATAGATCACTGCTTGACTGGAACTCTCCCTTACCTTTCTCTACAGGGTGGCAGATGCGGACGGTATTAAAAATTATTCCTATGTCCACACATTGTTTATTTGCCCAAAGATGAGTACCTGCTCAACATTGATCAGTCTAGTTACCATCCTTCTGATTATAATTTATTGATCTACGTTGGAGGCATCTGACATATTCCAATAAAGAAGCCGACCTGGGGACAGAGTATTTTGTTGAAACTCTAGCCCCTCATTTCAGCTCTTTTACTATCCCAGCTTTTTGTTTGTTTGTTTTAGGACCCAAAGACATACAGTATTATTTTATTAAGCTCACTTTTACGCCAAGTTACTTCAGTTGATTTTCTGTCTCTTGATCCAATAGTCCCGATTAATCACCAAACAAAAGTCCCAGGCCTTGCCTAACCCTCCCAGTAATACGAAGCAGACATAGCAGTGACTCCAAACTCAGCATCCTTTCCCCTTAGAGCCCTGACCCACATGTCTTAATTTGATACCAAATAACCACCGGCTCTGTGGGTCTTTATATCCATTCTCCACTAATCCATCCCCTTTAGTTAATGTGGTTCATTAGTTATAAAGAACCAAAGTAAATTCTACCACAGTTCCCATGAGGATAGTCATCTAGTTCCCACTTAAAATCAGGACAAATTTCTTAGCAACAAAGAAGATGGGATTGTTCTCTAATTATACTGGGGATGAGGGTAAGGACCGTTAGGGTCACCTGTATGAATAGCTGGAAGAGTGTTAGTATCTCAGTTTGGACTCTCAAATCCAAATGATGGTTAAATCTTGGAGAAGAGATTTGCTATCGCTCCTCAGGGAGTGCCTTTATATTGGGAGTGAGTGGTTATTCTGCTTGTTGCAAGAGGTTTAAATTTCTTTGTGTGGCTTTCTTTCTCTACAGGAGAGAAGAGGCAAGATAAATGTCCATCTCACTAAAGAAAAGTAATCTGTATGGTGCCACATGTCTGCTTTCAGGGTCTTCAAAGCTGACCTGCTAGCTTGTCTAATTTACCATCCCCGGGGAGAAAGTTTATAGGAAGAAACAAAACTAGCCTATTCTTAGATTCTCGAAGAGCAGCTCCCTTACAGTAGTTTAGCAGGAGGTTTGTTGGGGTATTTTTTAAGCATTTTTTTTTTCAGGAAAAGAATGGCAATAGAATACAGATACAAAATATGAAACTTCAATTGATAGTCAATTATGCCAGGAAAGTTTGCACCCTTTTCTAAGAATGAGAAAAAATAACATGAAAAGTGTGACACCTTGGGATATTTTTCATTGCAAAGCTATTTAATGGAAAAACTATCATGGGGTGTTTTTAAAGTATCAAACAACTTAGGTTCAGAGAAATACACCCCAGTATCTTAATGTCTGCCGGAGAGAACACCTGGTTAGGAATCAGGAAACCTGGAATTGATCCTGTTGTCTGTGTGTATTTTTTTTAATTCAACATTTCATCCTACACTTATGAAATAGGGACAAGTATAATATCAGCTAAACTGAAGATCAAATAGATGATACACAAAATGTGCCCTGTAAATTATAGAAGGGCTGCATATGAGATTGTCTTTCTACTGGGATACAATTTACATCGAATAAAATTTACTCTTTCAGTATGCGTTGAGTGTTGCCACAATCATTCTTTAATTAGTTAACACCACAATCAAGATCTAGAACAATTCCATCATCTCCATAGTTTTGCCTTGAGTCTGTCTTCTTTCACTTAGCAGAACATCACTGAGATCATCCATACTGTTGGATGAATCACTGATTCCCTTTTATTGTGGGATAGCATTCCCCTGTATGGATTTATGACAGTCTGTCTGTACATTTATCAGGTACAAACATTGGGATCTTTTTCTTTTTTGGCGATTATGAATAAATCTGCTATAAACATAAGCATACAAGTGAATATAATTTTAACTTCTCTTAAGTGATTCTGAGTCACATACGTGTATATTTTACTTTCTACACACTCTTTTCCAAACTATATAATGTTTCATTCTAATCACCAATGTACAAGAGTCCTAATTTCTTTGTGTGCTCACCAGGACTTAGCATTGTTGGGTGTGTTTGCTTTGTTTTTGGCCATGATCCTAGGTGTGTAGTGGTGGTTCATTGTGATTTTAATTCGTATTTCCCTAAGAAAGAAGGAAGTGAAGCATATTCTCAGGGCTTCTTTGCCATCTACACATATTTTTTTGGTATATCTTTGGCCCATATATCATGAAGCTATATGTTTTTGTATTGTTTCATTTTAACGTTCACAGTATTCCAATAGCAGAACATATCATTCTTGTATAACAAATGACAAAACTCATTCTCCGTGTGGTTTAAAACATGTACAAAGATGTGCAGGGAGTAGGTGTCTGGAGCTGGAGTGGAAGAAGAGGTGCGTCTGATTACAAAACTCATAGTCAGATTCTAGTTCCACAGAAGCCAGTGTGCTCTTCTAATGTTTAAAAGTCTGTCAATTTCTAGTTGGTTATAGGGACCTTATGTGTACTGAGAATTATCAGTGGAAATATTTTAAAATATAAAGTCAATTTGCTACTTTTTTCAAATACCCTTCAGAACTAACTCAATTTTATGCGCTAATTCTATTTATCAAGAATGTGCAAAACAAGTTCATTGTTTTGAATTAGGAAACGAATCTGATGAAGAAACTGCATGTGATTCACCGTGGAAATTTAGGTCAATATAATCTTAGGTTACCTACCTCTGTGGCTTATTCATGGCTCTACCCTCTTGAGTCAGTCTAGTGAATCAAAATTATGATTACAATTCTATAAGAATAAAATAAGCTTTTCTTACGACAAATATTTATAAGTTAGTACAGACATTCAGTCTATAGGGAAGAGGGCCTGAGCCTCAATCATCTAGTGCAGAAATTAAAGATTATAAAAACTGCTACATGACTACTGTTGATTAAAGGTGATGATGTGCTTAGTACAGTTAGTAAACGGTAGTTACTTTATAATAGTATTACCAACTATGTGCCAGAGATTTTGCTAAAGGAACCAAATAATTCCAGCTACTTTATGAAATACTGTTATCTCAATTTTACATGTGAAAAACTGACATTTTGAGACATTAAGTAATTATATAAAATCACTGATAAGGTAAATGAGGAAGATGGGATTCACACACACCAGATCTATTTGATTCTAGAGCCTTACTCTTGACTCCTCTACTCAACTATTATTGTTTTAATGTAAAATATGTGGAATACTCTTAATAAAAACCTAATGTTTAACATTCCACTAATACCAATAACATGTGTTTTTTAAAATGTATTTATAGATATTACATAAAGCTATTATCCTTGGAAGCAGAAATAAAACAGCTATTAGCTATAATTGTAAATAGGAAACTAAAAAAAAAAAACATTTCTGTTTCAGTCAGGATTTGATCAGTGAAGAAGAACCATTATGACCACCATAGAATAAGGACCTATGATAAGAACTAGGCACAATGCAATTGAGAAGAACACATCCAGGAAGTAAATGCTACAAGGGGAGTTGGAGGATCACAGAAAAGTCCCTAGCGAGCCCTGCTAACCATTGGAGAAAGTGGGAAAATCATAACTTCCAGGCAAGTCTGGTAAGCTAGGCATGGCCAGCTGCCAGAGTGTGACCATGGTTGGGTACTGAGGGAGAGGTCTGCCAAAAGCCGTTGCCTCTACTTCTGGTGGTGTCCTTGGGATGACTCCTGGTCAACAGAGCCAGAAGTCAGGAAGAAGAGTTGGGCATGAAGTGGGGCGAGCCAGGGCAAGCTGGAACTCACCAGTACCTCCAGGGTCTCTCATTCAACTTAACCTTCTGAAAGTAATGCCTACCACTTCATTTCTACCTTTGAATACTCAAGCAAATGTCTCTTTGGTCATCTCTAATCCAGAAGTGGATACGGAGGAAATTAGAACCATCTTAGTAAGGTCATGATTTAAAAAAATAAATAAAGCACTGATTGCCTATATTTATTTTGCCCTTGAACTGTGTGAAATCCACTGATTTCCTAAATTCTTATAAAGAAAGTCAAATTTGTTTTGAGATGTTTCTCCCATCTGTAAAGGTTACTCCTCTAACCCCTATGCATGTTGTTGGTGTCTAGAGGGCATTTACTGGCTCTACTATTGGGAGTGCTTATTCCCAGAATGCACCACTACTTATTGAAAACACAGCATGCTGGATATCAAAGGGAAACAACTAGGTAGGGAAAGAGATGGAGAATTTCCTGGAGTTAATAGTAACATTGGCAGTGAGGACTGGTAAAGAAAAGTTGAGAGTGAGGCTCATTTCATGGACCAAATACAAAGCAGAACATGCCCTTCCCAGTTCGAGGTCAGCTGAGACAAAACTATGTACACAATGGATACTGTGTAAGTAAGTTGGATAGGGACAAGGTGATAAGACATACTTAGGTTTTAAATATACAGACCAGAAAAGGTGTTAATGTCAGACATATCAAGTTCTCTCTGGAAATTTCATCCGACAACATACCAAGGGAGAAGAAAGAAATGTGGTTGGTATGAATAAACAAATACTAGCTTATGGACCATTGGGCACAGGGGAGGATTCTTACTCATGCTGTGTTGTGCTGAGGAAAATAAGAATTGTCAAGCACCCAAAAGACATAGGCAGAAAGGATTTAGGAAGGCATGTTGGCAACTCCAATGTGTATCTTCCCTGAGGTTTTGCTTACAACCATAATAGCTATGTCCATTGAATCCATCCTGTGTATATGGTCTTTTTCTTACATTATTCCTAATCTTTCCTCCAAAATGGAGGAAAATATTCCCTGTTTTATAGTTGGGGAAACTGAGTCTCGAGAATCTTGCAAGTAGATTTGCAAGTAGATCTTAAAAAAAAAACAGGTGTTTTTTTTGGAGGTTTTTTACCTCCAAAACTCAGGTTCTTTCCACTCCACCATTCTCCCCCTAAATGGAATGCATGAGACACCTCTAATGTTGTGCATAGAGCATCAAAAATGCTGTTTCCAGATGTCTTCATATTATGCATAGTGGATTACTTTCTGACCTTGGGAAAGGAAAGTGTAGGGAAAGACTGGAGTTTGCTGAAGGCTTCATATGAAAGCCAGAGAAGGAGCATGACAGAGAGAAGCCCTGAATATTGTATTCTTTAAGTCATTATGCAGAGGTATATCATTTTAAAAAAATTTAGTGTTTATTTGTTTTTGAGAGAGAGAACACAAGTGAGGGAGGGGCAGAGAGAGAGAGACAAACACAGAATCTGAAGCAGGCTCCAGGCTATGAGCTGTCAGCGCAGAGCCGACACAGGGCTCAAACTCAAGAATTGTGAAATCATGACCTGAGCTGAAGTTGGACACTTAACCAACTGAGCCACCCAGGTGCCCCTGTAGAGGTATTTCAAACTTGAAACTCTGGAGACCTGCAATAGTCCCAGAAGGCACAGTGAACGGAAAAATGCAGAAAGGATTTTATTCCATTTAGAATTATTAAGTCCTTGCTATTTGATACAAAACATCCTCTCTATAAGAACAGTGTCAAAGTCCTGTCAGATTACTTAAATCATCACATTTCTTTGCTGTATCCTGGAACAAATGTCTTTATGTCCATATTTGTTAAAGGTATATTAAAAATAATAAAAACATGATTTTATGCCTTGTGAAGTCAATTGCATCTATAAATGAAGCAAGTGTTTATATGACATATACTATTGTATGTGTGAGACAATGTGCTAGTATTTAAGATGGGAGCAAGGGAAAGTATGGCATATATATACATATTTACATACATATACATATAAGCATATAGTATATATAGGTATCTATATATGGGCTCAGGAATAGTTAAAAAATGTGAAGAGACTTCTGGTTGTTACAAGGTGATATGGATCAATTTCCACTGTTCTTTCCCACTAAATAGAACTATAAACTAGAAAAAACTTGTGAGGCAACCAAGAACTTTTAAAGAGAGAAAGCAGAAGGCAGACTGGTTAGTGACCTGGGATTGGGGTGAGAACATCAGCAGCAGGTGTCTTACAATGCACAACTGAGCAGCAAAAGGAATCAGAGCCACGTGTTTCCTGACTACCAACCTAGCCATGAAAGGTGGCCCATGTAGTGTTATTCCTCCTCCTGATCAAATAGAGTCCTGTTATCTGACAATGATTACTATTTAGAACTTTTATGGTTTTGTTTTATTTTAAGATTTTAGATTTTCAGTAATCTCTACACTCAACATGGGGCTCAAACTCACAACCCAGAGATCAAGGGTCACACGTCTACTGATTGAGCCAGCCAGGTGCCCCTCAACTTGCAATGTGAATCAAATTCTAGGCAGCTGCTCCACTGCTGGGAATGTATTAACTAAAAATGATCATAGATACATAAGAAGTTTGTATAGGTATTTGTTCATCACAGTGTTACTTGAAACTGAAAAATCGAAGTTTCTATCTTCAATAAAAAGGAGAAAAGTTAAATAAATTATGATATATATTTAAGTAAAATGGAAGTAAAATATATAATATTTATTGATCATGTTTTTATTTATTTATTTTAATTTTTTAAGGTTTATTAATTTTTGAGACAGAGCATGAGCGGGGGAGGGGCAGAAAGAGAGGGAGACACAGAATCCAAAGCAGGCTCCAGGCTTTGAGCTGTCAGCACAGAGCCTGACATGGGGCTCGAACCCACGAACCGTGAGATCATGACCTGAGGCAAAGTCAGACGCTTAACCAACTGAGCCACCGAGGTGCCCCTAGATCATGTTTTTAAAATACATGTTCTTTCATGAAAAATGTGCCCAATGTAATGTCAAGTGGAAATAATGGAATTAAAAATAAAAGCACTACCTTTAGTATGGCTCTAATTTTGGTTTCAAAAAGTGTCACTGGATAGAAATATATAAAATCATTGAAAGTAGCAACATTTTCATGACATTTATTTCTGGGTAGTAGGGTCCTGGATTATTTGAATGCTTTTCTTTAATTTTACCATATTTTTAAAGGTTATATAATAACAAGAACAACTATGTTTTGTAAGAAAACATTATGCTTTAAATATGGAAACTAAATATGCTGACATCTTGATCTTGAATATCTAGCATCCAAAAGTGTAAGAAAGTTAATTTCTGTTGTTTAAGCCAAAGGATCTGTAGGACTTTGTTATGATAACCCTTGCAAACTAATATAAGTTATAATGTATCCAATGTGGTGGGTGGGTGAAATATTAAGGGGAATAAAAAGGTAGAAACTTCCAGTTATAAAGTAAAAAAGTCACAGGGTTGGAAATACAAAATAGCAAAAATGGTCAATAATACTGTCATAATGTTGTTTGGTGACAGATGGTGACTACTTGTGGTGAGTACTGAGTAGTATATAGAATTGTTGAATCAATATGTTGCTCACTCAAAACTATTATAATATTTTATGTTACATTATACTTCAATAGGAGGATAAAAGAATAAAGATCCTCTAAAATTATAATTCCAAACTGATCTTTAACAAGATGCATTAAATATACAAAGGAGAAGAGGGAGAATGAAATTAGAATCATTCCTGCTACCATCTTAGAGAACAAAATACTTTAAAACAGCAAAATGGTTCAAAAACACGAAGCATTAGAAAGAAAGAATAAGAAAGTAAAAAAGAATAAGAAAAAGAAAAAAGAAAGAATAAATTATAAGGTATCCAAGAGAGAACAGATTTGATTTAAAATAGGAAAGATTAAAGAAATCTGGCAATAAGCCAAAAGAACAAAAATGGAATAAAGACAAATAAATTTAAATGTCAGAAAGAAAGTGGATGAAAGGGAAGATGAGCAAGAAAGCATGACAAGCAAAGAAGATCTCCCGTGGATGTAATTGGAATCCCTGAAAAGGAAAAGTGAAATAATGGAATAGAGCTTATATTTAACCTTATGTCTAAAGAAACAAAGCTCACGTATCAATTATAATATAACATAAAATAATATAGCAAGATAGGAACTAAAATAGAATAGCGATAGTTTCGTAAAGGCTTAATTCTCCTACAAAACAAACAAAAAGCAGTTCAACTCAAAACGCAAGATTGACTTATATACTGTTTAGAAGAAAAACATCTAAAACAAAGTTAATTTAAAAAGTTAAAATGGGGGGGTGCTGCCTGGGTGGCTCAGCCAGTTAAGTGTCTGACTCTTGATTTCAGGTCAGGTCATGATCTTAGGGCTGTGAGACTGAGTCCTGCGTTGGTCTCTGCGCTAGGTGTGGAGCCTGCTTAAAATTCTCTCTCCTTCTACCCTATGCTCTCTCTTCCTCTCTCTCTCTCTGGAAAAAAAAACAAAAAACAAAAAACAAAAATACAATGGCCAGATGGGTAAAGATATGTGAGTCAAATAGAAAAAATTAAAAGCACAGAAGGTGGTAAGCTGATATGAGACAAAGTGGATTTTAAGCCAAAAAAACCCAATAAATATAGCAAATAAGAATATTTTGTAATCTAAGGAGATGATTCACAATAATTGAGTTATAAATATATAAATACATATGAATCAGACAGAAAAAATCATGTTGATAAAGCAAAAAGTAGAGAGGATGTAGGGAGACACAGAAAGGAATTTATAATGGGAGGTTGTAACATACCACTCTGAGTACAAAACAAACCAAGAGAGTAAAAATTAGATAAGGTTATAGGGGCTCTCAAAAACATGATTAGCTAATTAGGTCCAATGGATACATCTTGTAATAGAGAACATATCTTTTCTCAAGCATAGGAGTATCCACAAAAATGGAACATTTGCTACGTCTCACACACATGCCCACACACTACACATACACAAATGCTTTGGTACATTTCATAAGGAATGAATATTTCAAAACACACTCTGATCACAATGTAAGAAAAAATTAAAAATTTAACAAAATTTTCAAAAGACCTAGTGTAACTGGAAGTTTAAAAAAACAAAAATAAAAAGGCATAATTTTAAATGACTCAAGTGATAAGGGAAACATGAACTCAGATTACAGATGTGAAAAAGTTAAAATAATAAAATACCATATATACAACCACGTTTAAAATCATCGTAAGAAGAAACATCGTAACTTTAGATATGTGTCTCAATAAAAGTGAAAGACTAAAAATAAGAAAATTAAATTCTTGAGTCAAAAATCTACAAAACAGAGCATAAAAGTAAACCAAATAAAAGCATTAGAAATATTAGCCATAAAAAATAAGATACAGAAGAAGAAAACAGGAGACAATAATTTCAGTTAATATACTTTAAAGACACAAAAATAAATCAACACGAGATAACTTAATAAAAAAGAAGATAGCACAAACATCTAATATAAAAAACGACAAGCATGAAATATACGTGAAAGTAGAAAAAAACTCAATGGAATAATTTGAAGATCTCTGTAGAAGTAAATTTGAAAATCTAGATGACTGGAGTATTTACTGGGACAATCTAGTTTACCACAATTAGTCCAACGAGGAAATTAAAGTTAAAATGCTTGAAATAGAAAAAAAGTAATGAAGAAATTATTCCACTAGAAGGTGCTAGACTGAGATGCTTTCACATGAGGGCTCTCCCAAAACTTTAGCAGGTCTTTTTTCTTTTTTCTTTTCTTTTTTTTTTAGAGAGACAGCATGCGAGCAGAGGGAGAGAAAATCCTAATCCAACCCGGAGCTCGATCCCATGACCCACGGATCAGGACCTGAGCCAAAATCAGGAGTTGGATGTTCAAACAACTGAGCCACCTGGGAACCCCTCTCTCAGACCTTCAAAAGGAATACATATTCCAAGACTATGCAAAATTTTTAGTCTTTAAAAAATAATAAAACCTTTTATATTCTTTTATAAATCAAATATTCCATTGAGAGTTAAATGGATAATGACAGCATAAAATTCAAAATACAGAACAAGACCTTTCATAAATATTAATGAAAAAACTAAATAAAATATTAGCAAAAAATTCCAAATCCGTATTAATAAAATAATATGTAATGAACAGATAGAAGTTATTTCAGAAAGGGACAGTGAGTTTGCTATTAAGAAACTCATTAATGTAATAACATATTAATAAATAATAAGACAATAGCACATTTATGGACAAGTGGTATTTTACAAAGCTGAAGTGTGATTCAATAAAGTTTTTTTTTTCAAAAACTGATGCTAGAACAATTGGATACACATATACAAAATGAGAACTTGGAGCCATACTTCACATAATATACAAAAATAAACTCAAAATAGCTACCAGACCTAAATGTAAAACTAAAAACCATAAAATCGCAAGCAGAGGACATTTCTTTTTTACATTTGTAATTTATTTTTTTCCAGCTTTGTTGAGATATAATTGACTTATAACATTGTGTAATTTTAAAGTATAGAACATGATGATCATATCTAAAACAGTATCTTCCCGGTCTATGTGAAGGTTAAAAAAACAAAACCAAAACCAAAACAAAACAACTGTTCCAAAGATACTAATAGGTATGAAGAAAAAATTGTGCCTTGTAAAATGAAGTTTAATCATGAAACACATTAAACAGATTTCTTATTTATTTTCCAAGCTTATGCTTAATTACAACTCTAAGAAAGATTTTGTGTGTGGCATTTCACAAACTTGTTTGACAGATTACTTTGTTTTTAGAATATCAGTTAAATGTATCCCCAACTTGTTTCTTAGATCAAAGTTTGGGGAAAATGGCCCTATGACAGTGGCTGACAAACTTGACAGCCTCTCAGAATCATCTAAGGAGTTTACTGAAGAGTCCCTAGATTATAGTCCCCAAACTTTTCATCCAATGAGTCTGCAGAAAGGATCTTCCGAAAGCTGTATGTTTAACTTGTGTCCCAAGTAAAGTAAAAATTGAAAAAGGAAATTTTTTATATAGCCGTAGATTATAAAATGTTATGTCAATATGCTTATGTCACTGCTTATTCTGGGACCAATACCAGACATTCTTCTGAATTATGCCATAAGAACTAGCCTAAAGCTTTATTTAGAACCGGAAAAGTACCTGCTGCTTATCTACTGTTTATTTGGATGTCCCATGGATTCACTGCATTCAACATGTACAATCTGTTCGTGTGGCCCATCCCCCAATGAAAGAAGCCTTCTCTTTCTGTATTCTTCAGGGCAATGAATATTCATGCTGCTGCCTAATCAGAGATCTGGAAAACTGGCTATCCACCTTCCTGAGACAGCTAATCAGTCACCAATTCATGTGAATTCTACCACTCTGATAATTTACCTTCTGCATTTACTATCAAATTCAGAGCATTTTTATTTATCTGTAAACAAATGTAATAGTTTCATACCTTACAACCCTTTTCAATGCTCACTTCCATTTCCTCAACTTGTACCATAGACATATCACTAAAGGGCAAATCTGATGATGTCATTCACCTGTTTATAATTTTTGTGTTCTTAGGATTTCCTTATCAAACTTAATGTACCATATGGTCAGCATTTTTATAAGTCCCTTCTTATTTTTAGGAATACTAGTTTTCCTTCATGAATTCTTCTAATGGGTTTCAACTACAAAGATGGTATCCATCATTTTCTACCACAAAATAAAGAAGGGACAGGAGAAGTTTCTGTATAAAATTAGAGTACCGTCTACTTTTTTTAAGACTCATCAAATTACATCATAATTCTTTTTTACAATAAAATAAAATAAAATAACCATTCACCAGACAATTGGTGAAAGAAGTGTTCTTGCCACTTTTCATATAGCACCTCATGCCATTCATAAATGAACATGCTAAGATTAATAAACATTACAGCACTCGTTTTTCTATAACAGTTGGTGCCGTATTATTGTACTTCCATTTTTACGGAGGTGTAAATAGGGGGAAACATAATATTCTAAATATCTATTAGGCAACCTATCTTGGATTAAAAGAAGTATATTAACTGATATGCTTTAAAAAGTAAAAATAAAGTTAAAAATAAAATATGAATCATTTTAAAGTATGTCCTGAAAGGACAAAATTGGGCATAAAATATTTTAAAGCATGTCGGCTAAGATACTATAGTCACAAATTAATTATTTCAGTAATAAATATTTTTACAGAGATATAACACATAATATTGTGAAGTTGAAGGTGTATAATGCATTGGTTTGATACATTTATATATTGCAATATGATTACTACAGTAGCATTAGCTAACACCTTTATCATGTCACATACTTGTCATTTATTCTTTGTGTTGAGAACAGCTAAGATTTAGTCTCTTAGCAACTTTGAATTTTATAATATGGTATTGTTGGCTACAATCACTATGTTGCGTTAGATCTCCAGAACGTATTTATCTACTGATTGTAAGTTTATACTCTTGAACAACATCTCCCCAATCGTCCCCATCCCCACAATCAGTCCCTGGCAACCACTATTCCACTTTCTGTTTTTACAAGTTCAGCTTTTTTAGATTCCACATATAAGTGATATTACATAGTATTTGTCTTTCTCTGTCTGACTTATCTCGCTTAGTGCAAGGCCTTCTTGTTCCATCCATATTGTCACAAATGGCGGATTTCTTTCTTTCGCATGGTTGAATAATATTTCATTATATATGCACTACATCTTCTTTATCCATTGATCCATTATGAACACTTGGGTTGTTTCCATATCTTGGCTATTGTGAATAATGCTTCAAGAAACATAGGAGTGAAGATATCCTTCAAGATACCGATTTCAATTCCTTTGGATATATATGCAGTAGTGGTATTGTTGGATCATATGATGGCTTACTTATTAATTTGTTGAGAAACTGCCATACTATTTTCCATGATAGCTGTAGCAATTTACATTCCAACCAACAGTGTATAAGGGTTTGCTTTTCTCCACATCCTCGTCAACATTTTAAAATCTCTTGTCTTTTTGATAAAAGCCATCCTAACAGGTGCGAGGTGATACCTTGCTGTGGTTTTGATTTGCGTCTCTCTGATTTTTAGTGATGTCTAGCACCTTTTCATATAACTGTTGACCATTTGTATGTCTTTGTTGGAAAAATATCTATTCAAATCCTTTGACCATTTTTTAATTGGATTTACTTTTTTGCTATTGAGTTGTGTGAGTCCCTTCTATATTTTAGATATTGGTCCCCTATCAGATATATGGTCTGCAAATATTTTCTCTTATTGTGTAGGTTGACTTTCAACTTAATGATTGTTTCCCTTGCTGTGCAAAACTCTTTAGTTTAATGTAGTCCCATTTGTTTGTTTTAGTTTGTGTTACCTGTGTTTTTTGTGACTTATTCAATAAATTATCATCTAGGCCAATATAAAGGATCTTCTTCCCTGTGTTTTCTTCTAAGGGTTTTATGGTTTTAGGCTTTACATTTAAATCTTTGATCAATTTTGAGTTATAAAATTGCCCAAAATGATCCCATATGCTAGGGGAACAATGGAGGAAAATATGTGTATTTTAGAGAACACAGCATCATCACCTGTTATCCACTGAAAATAAGTAACATCTACAAAACAATTAGAGTGTGATTTTTAAACTTTTTCTAATAAAATATCACACAGAACTTAATATCAGATATGGTTGAGGGCTAATATGGAGCCCAGATAAATGATATGAAGTAAGGAACAAGGAGATACCAATTCAGCTAGAGGTCCAAAATGTAGAACATTTTAAGGATAATACTATAAATGGGTACACCAATCAGAACCTCAAGTTGTAGCTATTCCATTTGAAGGGACAGAAGTCTCAAGTGTGACAATCCTCCAGAAGCCATTTCCAAGGCCCATTGTATAAGAAGCCTTCCAAAACGCTCACCTGTTGGACATTCCTTAGGAGCCTCCCAAACTCTACCCAGATGTTCTGTATAACTGTACAGCATGGCATTTATTTTTGCTCTATCTCCCTCTTATGTTTTCATACTACTTTAATTCATCATATGTTTATGTTGATTACAGAAATAGAAACTTTCAGGATATCAGTCTTAATAAGGAGAGGAGGGATTAAGCTCCAGTCTTAGGTGTATAGCAGAGAAGGCCAGCTGACCACCAAAAGTCTTTACGTAGAGTAGAGTCTTTACCCTAGAGCTCATTCTGGGAAGCTGCTGTAAAACTACAGGATGCATTTCTCAGTCACCTTGCATATGAATATTTCTGGCCAGTGGAAGATAAGCAAAAGATGTATATATCCAGTGTGGCTCCTTCATCTCATATCTTTCTATAATGACTACAGTTGATTAAATTGTGGCTGGAAAAAGATATATCCACCCAGAATCTCAAAATGTGAGCTTTTTTGGAATGAGGATCTTCGTACTTGTAGGTAAAGATCTCCAGATGTGATCATCCCGAATTAGGGTGAGCCTTAAACCCAATAAGTCAAGGATAAGTTGTAACTGAAAAGAAGAGGAAACAGACACAGGGGAACACAGAAGGAAAGACCATGAGAATACAGTGAAGGTAGAAGCAGAAATTGGAATGATGTAGCCACGTGTTGAGAAAAGTCAAGGACTGCCAGCAGCAATCAGAAGCTAAGAGAGAGACAAAGAAAGACTTCTCTGGAACACTGCTTTGATTTTGAACTTCTGAGCTCCAGAACTGGGAGAGAATACATTTCTGCTATTTTAAATTACCAAGTTTGTGGTAATTTGTAACAGCAACCCTAGAAAACTAAAACAATGACTTGAGGGTATGGGTTACATTTGGTGATAAGATATGGATCCGGTGTCCCTTAGTAGAGAAGAGGTGCCCAGTTCAGCCAGTAACTGGACTCACAAGTAGGAAACATGAATCATATTATGCTACTGAAATTTGGAGCTTCTTTTCTCCATCTTCACTTTTTTTCCCAAACAGTGGCTGGTATATTAGTTGCCTTGTGCCACTGTCATAGCCTATGCCTTTAGTATGGAATGTTGAGGTTTAATTTATGAGTTAAATTTTTGGCCACAGTGTGTGGACACAGAACTGAACAGTTAACTAGATTTTCTTAAGGATCAAACAGCCTTGGAAGAATCACTTGGCAAATGTATTCCAAAGTGACATTGTTTTTTAGAGGATGATTAATTTGGAAATGAAAGTGCTTATTTTGTAGTTGGCTGGGAATTTCAAATTCTAGCAGATGATGTGTATAAGGGTTCCCTTGGCTTTAGTTTGGGTAATTTTAATTGTCAGTAACAGTAACAAAAACTTGAAATTGGTGTTAATAATAAAGGAAGTATTATTGATTGCGCTGTGCACCTCTCCCACTCCCCAAAACTCACCAAGTGAAGAAGAAGAGATCAGGATGATGTCTCTACAAGTTAAGGACCATGTAGGATTGTCAGAAAACCACCAGAAGCTAGGTGAGAGGCATGGAACAGATCCTTCCTCACAGCCTCAGAAGGGACCCAGCCTGTTGACACCTTAATTCAGATTTCTTAGCGTCTAGATTGTAGGGCTATCAATTTCAGTCATTTAAGCCACCCATTTCGTTACAGTAGCCATAACAATTAACACTGGAAATTTAGTGGTTCACAAAACAATGACAACAACAATAACAACAAAAAAGTCCAGAGGCGGAGTAGAATTAAGCTATCATTTTATCAGATCTCTGCCTTCATTCTCAGATGCTCTGTCTTTTATGGGTCATATTTGTGCTCTGGTGGGCTTCCCTCATGGTAGTAAAACAGTTTCAGGAGTTCCAGGCATCACGTCAACCTCTATGCTATCCAGAGAAAGGGAGAGCGTCTTTTTCCTGGAGTTCTAAATGAAAGACATGAATCTAGTTTCGATGGGTTTAGGTCACTCCTAGTAACTGTGGTGGCTAAATAAATAGGAGTATTAAATGGACTACATAAATCAGGGTGCACGCTTAGGTCTAAAGGTAAAATCAACTTCTCTCAAAGTGAATGAGCTCTGTGGCTCTGTGTGGGAGAGGGGTCACCTGAACAAAAATAAGAAACCAGGGAAAATTGGGAATGAGGGAATGGAAGCCAAGTAAGCAGCAAATGCATTTGGCTTTTGACCAGAGAAACATATCTTAACATTGTTTTTGCCTTAAAGATATTTTAAGTTTTTATAGTCTAACCTATTGGCTTTATCCTTTATAATTTCCGATTTAATGTTTTCTTCACAAAGAAAGTTTACATTACTTGAAATTGTTAATTTTATGTATCTGATTTATAATTTGTTTTTGATGCAATTGAGAATAGATCATTATGGTTTGTTGCATAATATTTGTTAATGGCTATGACTAGTAAAGAGAAAAGAACACTGATATGTAAAAATGCAGATGTGCACAAGATGTGGATGAGAGTCTTGGTGATTTTTTTAACTTCTTAAAATAGATACTTGTTTTCAATATGAATATTATTCATTTTTTATAATAATGAAAGGTAAATTTAATTGAAATAGCATTTAAATTCAGGTATATATTACTAACCACATTGCTAATTCTTTAAAAAACAATGACATTTAAAACTGTTTTAAATGACTACCTGAATTAACAAGATGACACTCGATATTTTCCAAGAGGCACTCTATATTTTCTTATGTTGCTGAAAAAGTCATCTGTATTATCTTTATGGGAACAGAAAGTAAAAGTGATTATTTTAAGATCTCGATGACTATATTTACTTTGGGAAATGAAAACATTTCAAAGGTCAGCCTGATAGAGTGTTATTCTGCCTGCTTTTTATTCCATTGACCCAGGCTGATTTTGATGACTTAAAAATAGCTTCCGATTAGGAAGGAAGCCACCTAGGCTAAAGCACTCACAGTTCCCACTTTCACAAAATGTATATTTTGCAAGGAATACTGCATGAAAGAAGCATCTGGTAAGCAAGTTTAGAAAATAATGTCAGGGCATGATCTATAGTGAAATGTAATGAGAAAATATCATATTACTGTGATGTGATCAAAAATTGAAATGAAAACTGCAACAGTATTTATCTAGAATGATTACATTTTAAAGAGCATCTGAACTTGAATGCTGTTTGCAGATTGATAAACTATTCAATTAACCAATATCCCATTTACTAGAGTAGCAACTCAGGCAATCAGATGAGACTGGGTCAGAAATATGCAATCATTTTCTATTTATGGGTTTTAAATGTATTTCAGAGATTAAACCAGAGACTTTCCATTACTTGGAATAAAAAACACTTTTCATTCTTCTATTTACGATTTGCTTTTAAAAAATGTAGTCTGTATTTCTTTGATTCTTTCCATTCCCAGTTGCAAGCAGCAGATGTGTGTGTGGGGGGGGGATTTTGAATTTATTTATTTCTGATGCTCCGATTTAATTAATGGGAAGTAATACCTCAAAATACGCCAAACCTGAAGAATGCCCACGTAAGGGCAGCTACATTTGTATTTCACATTTGATTCTGCATTGGTTTAGATTAGACACTTGTTAAAAAGAAAACAATGACTGCCCTTAAATCCACCATGATTAACCTGTGTGTAATAAGTTAATATTTTTTGCAAAAATTTTTCATTTTTCTTGTGGACTCTGCATGGTCAACGTATCTTTTCTTTAGTAGTCCTGTATCTTATGTTCAAAAAATACTGAGTTTTTATAAAGTGCTATTTATTGTGCCAAATACCAAGAATACAAAATGAGTAAGTCCTATTTCTTGTCCTCAAGGCAGATTGAGAGCAATGGGAAAGATGGATGGAAAAGAGAAAATTTCAGAAGGATGACACCTGTTCCAATGATAAAGATGAGTCTGGGGCACCATACAGAGGAGAGACATCTATTCTTGGAGGAGGTGATTTGTGAAATGTGTTGTGGGGAGAAAGTCAGAGTGGACAAAATCAAGAAAGGGGAAAGATGCTGGGAAGTTGAGGATGTATGCAGAAGGAGAAAACAATATGAGGAAAGTCATATGGAATTAACTCTAAAATTAATTTTTAAAGTCTCATTTTATTGAGGGCTTTCTTTGAGGCAAGTGCTAAGTTCTTCATACACATTATTTTGCAACAGTCCTGAGAAGCAGGTACCATTTTTCACTCTGTGTTACATGTGAGGAATAAAAACAGCTCAGTATTTGGTGGACTGTTAAGTGTAAGGCATATGATGATGAGAACATGAAGCTAGAGCTATCAAGGGAACAGTTTAAAGAGGAACTAATCTTTTGAGTTAAGGAATTTAAGTTTTGTTTCCCAGATGATAACATATTTATGCTAGGTTATCACAAAGATTTGGCATATTTCCTGAACGTGCGAGATGGGTTACTCTGGCCACTCTATAGAGAGTGGATTCAAAAGGCACATGGTGAAGGGAGAGACCATGCTTGGAAGGTAAACTGCAAGGTAAGGGACGTTAAGATCAGGAACCTGGATTAGTGGGAGCTGGGCAGAGAGGAGCCATCATTAATTCTGTTGTTGGTTTGAGAATAACCTGCTTCCTTCACAGCTCTAACATTTTTATTTAGGTGAAATATTTACCATAAGGAATTCTCTTAAAACACACACACACACACACACAAAAATCCATGACTGGCCATTTTGTGTGGAGGCAAGGAGATAACCATTTTTAAGTGACATTTCCCTCTTCAACTGCCTGAGAAATCAAATAACAAAATGCAAACAGAGTACAAGGCATCTGACACTAGCGACACTGAGAAAATATGAGAGATTTTAGATTTATAATGTCAGTGGCCACCATGCCTCCCTATTTCAAGTTATTCCCTTCACTACTGGATCTGGGTGTCTCAGTTCATGAAAATACTGAAAATAGGAAACCTAAAAATCGCAGCAGCAAAAGAAATCATTTCCAATTGTGCTATTTCAATACATGGGTTCCTTTCACAGAAGCTGTTGTGAATCTGTCATCAGTGCAAATCTGAAGGCATGTGTGACCGTGAAATGGACAAAAAGACAAATGTTTGGGTAGCAGAAAGAGCTGGAAGGCATGAGCAGGGAAGGCTAAGGAAACAAAAAAGACAAAAGTACAAAGGGATCTAGCAAACCTCTTGACATGGAATCAGTAAAAATGTGGGTACAACTACTAACACTGCCAAGTCTCAGTAAACCATTTCCATGCCGGTCACAACACAGTTTCTTCATTGATACAATGAGGTTTGGCTTGATGATTTCTAAAGTTTTTGTGTGATTCTGGCTATAATGGGGGGCGGGGGGAGTTCCTGGTTTTGGTGGATAGCTAGGCAAGTTTGTTGAAAGACAGAAATCAGGAGACAGCAAGGTAAAGATTCTTTAAAATCCAAGTGGGAGTACTGTCTGTCCTCCTCCCAGGCATCTCTGAAAGAATCCTTGTGTTCTAGCAATAGCAGAATATTCTAAGTGACTATAGCACCAATCACATTCCAAAGACCAAAACTATTTTTTTTAGTAGAGAACACATTTTAGAATTTCATAGAAAAATATGAGTACTGGTGTTATGGAATTTAAAATTAATTAAAATAATTTTTTAATGTTTATTTTTTCACAGAAAGAGAGAGACGGTGGGAAAGAGAGAGAGAGAGAGAGAAAAGGAGGTAAGACAGAGAGTGAGGGAGACACAAAACTTGAAGCAGGCTTCAGGCTCTGTTCTGTCAGCACAGGGGGCTCGAACCCAAGAAATGTGAGATCACGACCTGAGCTGAAGTCGGACACTTAACTGAGCCACTGAGGGATTTAAAATTAATTTAATGAAAAGCATAAAGAAATTTTATATACAAAATTTCTCAACTTCAAACTATTTTTCTTAGACATTTAGACACTGCCTTTAAGCTTAATGAAATCAATCTCCATAAAAAATTTAAACTGAAATTCAAACTAAATATTAATACTCTTTTGAGCATTTAACTGCTCTGAATAAGAGACAACAAATATAAATATGTTGATTACAAAACTACTACATGGATACTTAAAGCTATTTTAAAATGTTAACACCATGTCTTCATCATTTCTATTCTTGTTTTATACCTCCCAATGCTTACAGTAGTTCTTATTTTGATACCCTACTGGGATTAAACTATTTACAGACCCAGTAGGTGTACAATAAACTCTCAAGACAAAAGTGATTATAAATTCTGCATTATCGGCCAACTGGTGCTTATATTGGGCCATTAGACCTGGTTGATTCTCCGAAGGCAACTTCACTAGTCCCTGGTCATTGTTCAAGTTTTGTTCTCAAGCATAACCTTCCTTTGTTATTTCAATAATTTATTACACACATTCTTTCCATGTAAGTTTTTCTTTCCTTAGATATTATTAAAAACGTGGATGTCTATACACCATATTCATAGCAGCATAATACACAATAGCTGGAATGTAAAAGCAACCCAAGTATTCACTGATGGATGAATGGATAAGGAAATTGTGGTATATATATATATATATATATATATATATATATATATACGGAATATTATTCAGCCTTATAAAATAAGAAAAATCTGATTCATCTGCTATAACACAGATGAAACTTGAGGACAGTATACTAAATAAATGAAATAAGCCAATCTCAAAAAAGACACATACAGTATGTCCTATATAGGAGACATAAATGTCTCATTTATATGAGATACTTGGAGTGGTCAAAATCATAGAGACAGAAAGTAGAATGGCGGTTGCCAGATGCTAGGGGAAATTAGGGGAATGGAGAGCTATTGTTTGCTGTATATAGTTTAATTGCACAAGATCAAAAGAGTTTTGGAAATGGATGGTGGTGATGGTAGGACATCATCATGAATATGTTTTGATGCCACTAAGCTGTACACTGAAATGGTCACAATGATAAATTTTATGTTATGTGTATTTTACTATAATAAAATATTTTGGGAAGAAAACAAACAAACAAACAAACAAACCCAAGCAAACATAAGATGTTATATCTGTATCTAATTCTACTTAGTAAGTCCTTCAAAATCTTTCTTTCATACTAGATGAAGGATCAAGTCTACATGGTCAGGTCTGTATAGAACATTTAGCTAATACCAAACTGAAAACATTGTAGAACGTTCTTTGTGCTTATATATTTCATGTGGCTTTGGAACTAATTGTTTCTTCCTATTTTTGGTGTAGCCGTTAACTTCTCCATGATTATTTGCACAGTTAACAGCCCCACCTCCATATTTGTCACCCTCTATTACTCTGAGAGAAGTTAGCACATCTTTACAGTTTACAAGCAAACATATACTTAATAGAAGAAACAGTTTATGCATATAATTAATACTTCCTATTTTTGTATTGCAATCTATAACACACTGTATGCTAATTTCTTACATTTAAATTTCACTATGAAATCATGGCCTTTCAAGAAGAGAATTTGTTTCCATTAATTATGAGGCTTTTTCTATAATTATTATTTTAAAATTGTCACAGTCAGCCATTATTAGCCCCTTTAATACGGTTCCTTTGTTCTTTTAATAATACCACCTCCAAGCAGGCACTCCTGAGAGAACCTTTCCTTCCAGCAATAATAGTGCATTCTATGTCCAAATTGGATTTTTTTTCAATCCCAAAACATGGACTCAATCATATTCAAGGAGAATATCTATTTTTTTATCAAAGAATACTTTGGAAAACAAAATCTTTAGAACACGTAAGTACTGGTGTTAAAGAAATTTGTTGGGTTTGTTATTTGCTTTCTTTCACTGAACACATGGAAAATGGTATTTATTTTTGGTTATTTATTTTCACTGCTATTTCTAATTTAACATATTATAATGCTAACTTGTCAGATGAAGTTTTATTAATTACTGATATTTTCTATGAGACTGAGAAGCAAGAGTGAGTGATTTTGGGGACTGAGTTTCTTTATGTAGCTTCATATTGCCTACTGGGTAAGTATATTCCAAAGCCAAGAGCCATTAGTCATCACCAGAAGAAAGATAAACACTTGTTTACTGACTCACACCTCTGTGAAGGAGACAAGTGTGTGTGTGGTTGGAGGGCAGGGGCATTAGGATAATGTAACTGGATTAGAGTAACATGTACCCAATAGTAATGACAACATTGAATAGGGATAGGACTCTGGCTCCAAAGATGATAGATGATAGGTGATAGATAGATAGATGATAGATAAATCAATCACACATTATTTGCTCTCTACTTAGCATAATCACATGTGATTAACATCCAGATCAATAGACTGAATAAAACAAATTGTCCTGTCCAATATAGGTAGGCTTCATCCAAAGACTGAAAGTTTGCCTAGAATAAAAGAGCTGAGTAAGAACAGATTTGCTCTCTCTGTCTGTCTTTGAAATGAACACTGGTCTTCTGCCTTCAAACTCAGACTTGGACAGAAATTATACCATCATTTCTTCTGGGTCTCCAGATTCCCAATCACAGATGTGAAGACTTCTCAGCTTCCCTAATCACATGATCCAACACCTTATAATAAATTTATATGTATATAATAGAATACATGTAGAAAATGATATAAAATATATATTAAAATTATGCAAATAAAATGATACAAATCATGTGAAAGCAACATATATCTCAATGAATACTGCTTCTCTGGATAACCCTAATACAGACTGCAATACTTATTATACAAAACTGAAAAATTAGGAAATAAAAATTGAGTCATTTAGTAAGACGAAATAAGAAGAAGAAGAAAAAGCTAAGATAGTTCCAGGTGATTGTGCCAGAGGAGAGAATTAAGACAAGAAACGAGTCAGGGGACTATGGTTTTCAATATAAATCTTCATAAATCATTTGGCATTTTAAACTGCTAACAAGTATTTCTATGAAAATGAAACAAATAAAAATACCACTGACCCAGGATAAAGGATATTGGGGAAATTGAGGTAAAGCAGACTTTAAGACTATGATTCTAGCTAAAGGGAGGAAAGCTTTGGGTATTATTAGAATCACAGTAAGAGATGAATCCTCTTTGAAACCAAAGAAAACCATACAGAAAAAGTTTTTAAGAGCTAAAACGAGAAACTCTGACAACAAGCTGTGACAAAAAAAAATAATAAATTACCTTCACTGAGTACATAACATGTAAGAGGCACCTTCAAACTGCCTTGCATGAATTAACTAATTTAATATTAACCATTTTATGTGGTAGGTGCTATTACTATCCTGAATTTACAGAGGGAGTAAAATGCACCCAGAAACCTAGAAGCTTCTCTGAGGTCACCCAGCAAAAAATGATTAAAGGTGTTTGTATTTGAATCAAAAGACATTTCATTCCATTTTGAGTCACTATACCCCACTCTCACTTAAGGAACTGATGTGTATGATACAGAAAGAAATGAAGGAATCTGGAGTAGGAAGAAGAGTGCAAGTAATGATGTGGAAGGAGGAAAGTATAACTGATAAAGTAGACACACAGAAGTCTTGAGACAACGTGGTTCCCTACCTAGCAATGATGTCGCTTCCTGTGTACCTTGCAGATGCCATCTCTGACTCAGTCTCTCCATCTAAAATTGAAGAATTTTTCTAGATGAGCTCTCATGACTTCATTTTTTTAAATTAAATTCCAGTTAGTTAATGTACAGCAAAATATTAGGTTCAGGTGTACAATTTAGTGATTTAACACTTACAGCAGCTGGTGTTCATCACGACAAGTGCCTTCCTTAATCCTAGTCACGTATTTAACTCATTCCCCTACCCAACTCCCCTTTGCTAACCATTAGTTTGTTCTCTATAGTTAAGAATCCTCTAATTAAAAAAAAAAGAAGTAAAGAAAAACATAGAGATACAATTTTACTGGATAGATTACTTAAGCTACAGAAGTACTATCTCAACCTCACTGTCCTTTTATTTCCAGAGAGCAGAGAAGTTTCAAAACTACAGATTGGTCTGACATCCCTTATGGAATATTGCTCATTTTCATCTTAAGTGGGAAAGCTAAAGCTATCTTCTCCATTCATTTTTCTCATTGTCCCACTCATCCCCTTATCCCATGTTTATTTTTCTTGTTAATGATGTTTCTTATCACTCAATGTCATAAACTGTGTACAATGAAAAACAATGTGATATCTCTCATGACCATAGCATTAAATTAATAGTTCTCATCCCTGCATGCTTATTAGAACTGTAGATTCTAAGACAAAACAAAGCAAACAACAAAACATGTGCCTGATCCTCATGACCAAGAGGCTGAATTAATTGGCGATTAACATGGTTTTAAAGGTCAGAGACTCTAAAATGAAGCCAGTTTTTGGAAACACTGCAGTAGATAAATTTAGCATATGCAGACAAACCATGAACTAAAGACTTACAAGCAAACCTTGGCAAATAGATCATTATTTATCATTCCATATGCTTTCTGTATGAAAATCACTAGGTGGTTAAGCATTTTTGTATAGAAAACAGTTCTGATGAACTTAAATGAAAAAGGGGTAACATTACTCAATGGATGTAGTGTAGCTAAAGTAAAGTATAACAAGGCAACACAAAGGACAGGACTCAAAACATCTTCTAGGACCAAAGTAGCAGAACTGATGGGGCTTTTCAGACCCCTATCTTTGGGATAAACCAGCTTCAATAATTTTGTTATTCTTAAAACTGCTCAAGATTCAATTACCCAAGGGAAGAGTGGATCATATTCCTCATAAAAAAAGAGGGTCGAGACAAGACAGCACAACGAGCAAAGGGTAGTTCTCCAAAGGGAAACCAGGATTTCGTTACCACTGATTAGGAGACAGATGACGGGCAGTCAAAGCCAGTAGATATACAATCAAATTCCATTTCCTTATATACATCCCCTTACTACCATGAGCAATATTGCTTTTAAAACTAGGCAGTATATCTGTGCTGACAACGCAGAGCCTGCTTGGGATTCTCTCTCACCCTCTCTCTATGCTCCTCCCTGCTCATGCATGCACTTATTCTCTCTCTCTCTCAATAAATAAATAAACTTAAAAAATAAAAATAGCCAGTATATAAAAGTTCAAACGTACATGTCATTAGACAATGTTTATACACATTAACAAAAGCTTTCTTGCACCCATTCCTTTAATGAAAAGTCTCGGTTCCATTAAAGTATGATTCTATTAATAAATATGACTCACAACACGTTTTAGTTGTCCATCAGTTTTGTAGAAAAGGATATATAACTCTAGTGCTTGAGACCTTTAGCACCTTTTTTATCTTCAATAGTATTTTGTTAAATTGTTGAATACAATTCAGTGGAAACTTAAGTTGCCAGTGAGCAGTGAGACTGGTTATCCAGAAAAGTTGATAGGGTGTAAAAGAAACTTATGCTAGGTAAGGAGAGGTCTGAAGCTCTCTTTACCCAGTGCTTACTACTGGTAATAGAGGTTCTTTTGGAAACGAATTATTACAAAATTGTGTACTTTGTCTTCCCTATGTTTCCTTCAAAGAAGTTTCTTAGCACTGTTGTGTACTTTTTTTTTTAATTTTTAATTTTCCATTTCTAACACATCTAAGAATATTTTAAAATATGTTGGATGCAAAAGTTGTACGAACATGTCCTTCCCATAGCAGCTTCCACAGTCTTCTATCTATAAATGCTATGGTTTCTTGTTAGATTATTATAGAATTTAAGTATGTTTGCATGTAATATTTCATATAAGACATATTAGAAGGTTTAGGGTGATATTTATTAAGAGAGAAACAGATTATAGTCATCTTCCAGAAAGACAAAAAGCTTGAATTAATCTTCCAAGAAAACATAGATCTCAGATCAAATGAGAAGTATTTTAGTAAATCAGGCTAAAATGGCTTTTTCTAACAGCACAATGTCCATGTGGTAGATATATGTATTATTTACTCAAAAGAAGAGTTACTACAAAAATCGCTTTTCCCAAAAGATTTACTTCTTTGATCTGGCTAGATCAAATGAAGAAAAAAAAAGGAGTGTGAAGGTATACAGCTATAGCCAAGAGAATTCTCAAAGGACTTTCTCAAATACTTAATTTGACCATCATCATGAATCTTAAAAGTAAGTAGAGGTATAGTAATATTTGATAAACAAGCAATGACAGCTAGAGAGGACCTTTGCTTTCATACTGGTTAGTTTGGATTTATCTACTGATCAGAGGGTGATCAGAGGTACCTGATAAACTATAAAAGCATATCCTGAGAGCTTACAAGACTAGGAAGTATGAAGCATTCTTAGAACAAAATCCAAGACAAAATGTAAATTCAGAGAAATTAAAACTGAGAAGCTGAAGCTGTTTCTCTGGGGATTTTTTTTTTTTTTATTTGAGTGAAGGAAGTTAAATGCCTGAGAAATGCGCTAGAGGTATTGACACCTTGTAGGGTTTGGATGACAAATGTACATTGTATTCTTGAAAGGTATCCCCCAGAATTAAGGATTAATGAGAAGTAATTCAGTCCTCAGAGACTGCATAGCAATTTGAAATTGTTTGTAAACTTTGAATTGGATTAATTGTTTTAGGTTACTAGTATCTCCAGGTATCTTGCAAGAGAAAGAGTAAACTCTCTTTTCTACAAAGAATTGCTACAAGTAATGTTTAAACTATGTCCTTAGTACACAATGTAAAAACAAAAAATAATAACAGGACATAGAGAGGAAATAAAATGTGAAAGAAAACCAACAAAAACAAATTAAAATGAAGGAATAAAAAGGGATTCCAGAAAAAAAATTGTTATTGTGAAAACATGATCAACGAACTTTGACAACATTTACATATATGGAACATTACACCCAAAGATTGGGGAACACTTTATTTTCATACCAAGCACACATAGAACATTTATAATAAATGAGTATAGATAGGTTTTGTCGAGAGTCCCCAACACCACTACCAGGTTTAATAATTCACTATGAGAACTCACAGGACTCAGCATATAGTTTTTCTCATGACTATGATTTATGAGAGCAAAAGAATACTGTTATGGGCTAAACTCTGTCCTCCCACCCCCAAATTCATATATTGAGGTCCTAAAACCCTGTACCACACTATATGACTGTACTTGGAGAGGGCCTTTAAAGAGGTGATTAAGTTACAATGAGGCCATTAGAATGAATCCCAATCACTATTATCTTTATAAGAAGAGGAAATCTGTACACACAGAGACAAAAAGCATGTGCATAGAAGAACAACCACATAAACAGCAGCCAATGGGCAGCCATCTGCAATCTGAGGAGAGAGGCCTCGGGAGAAACCAACTGTGTCAATAAACCGATCTTGGACTTTTAGAATCCGAAACTGTGAGAACATAAATTTTTGTTGATTCAGCCACCCTTTATGTGGTATTTTGTTATGGCAGCTCTTAAAAAACAAACTCAGATATAAGAAAGTTAGCAAAGGAAAAAGGCATATACAATAAAGTACCAAGGAAAACAGGCATGAGCTTCCAAGGGTCCTCTCGCAGTGGAGTCACACAGCACACGTAATTTCTCCAGTACTAAGTGAGGACAACATGTACAAAACATCACTGGTCCCATTAGACAGAGACTCAGTGGCCAAGAGTTTTACTAGGAGTTGATCATCTAGGCACCCTCTGGCTATCACATATCAAAGTTCCAGACTCCCAGAAGGAAAGCAGGTGTTCACCATAAAACATATTGTTTGCGTAAACAATGTAGGTACAGAAAACCACTCTTATCAGTCAGGAATCCCCCTGAAGTCTAAGTGAACAGACCCCAGCCCAGGGCTAATTCTGCAGCAGACTCTTCCAAGGATAATTTCAGTTCTGCTATTTCAACTCTTCTGAACAATAGTGCTTGCCCTCTGCCCAAGGCATATTCACAGCAAAATTATTATCAAGAAGCTCACCAAATGGCAGTGTTATCTCAGTTATAACTTTTAGGGGGTCATGGATTTATTCAGTTAAAACAAATCCCACTTACTGTAAAAGCCAATCTTAAAAAGCCAAGTGGCTTCCTCCTAAAGTTTGTGCATTCCCTTTTTATCTGGCCCATGGCATCAATTTGGTCATAGAAGAACTCTGGCCCATAAATTGGAGTTGATCTGAATGCCTTCCAGAGCTGAGGCAACATCAAGATAGTCAGGATACACACACAAGAAGTACAATCCCAGGGGGCATATTCATCGCATTATAATAAAGACTTTAGGGCCCCCCCAAGCAGGATGTATATTTATCAGGCATGTGTATAAGTGAACAGGTCCCTGATGTGGCCTCCACAAATTGCTCTAGCATTCGATGTTCATTCCACTTAATTCAGTTCAGTCCTTGGTTTCAAAAGGACAGCCTGAATCTGTCAGCTCCAAATAGTTTTGCTTGTCCCTGACACCAGCTCATCCTTCTCACTGGATGGCAACTGGAAGGGCTCTGTGCGGAAAGTGCTGGGGCCACCCCCTGCTGTCTCCTAGACATGTGTGATCATGGCCTCAGCAATGGGATTGATTCCAAATGCTCGAAGCAGCTTGTAAAATCAACACTGGGGATTTTTCTCTCTTCTCTGTGGGAGGAAGGCTAAGCTTCTGGAACAGTTTTGGGGAGAAAAAAGATTATTAATCCCTTCTCCATTCCCTTTGCCTGCCCAGGTATCGAGGTTTTTGCCTTTTCTGTGTGGTTTTATCTAAGTGTATCTCCTTCAGCAATTGTGCCTTTACAGTCTTTACTTTATGCCCTACTCTCGCCCGCATCATTTATCTAGAAAGGTTGTATTCAAGAAGATCCAAGCATTTTCTCAGAACAAAACAACACTTTATACAACTTAATCAGAAAGGCACATCACATTAGAAATTAAGTCAAATTCCTGAATTCTCAAACAGTTTTAAAATGAGTTTACACAACCTCCCATCTTTTTTATTCTGATCATTTACTGAGTGTACAACCTACCCCAAAATCAATGCTTTCTGAAAATAGCTGTATTTAATAATAAAATTGCCTTACTGGGGCACCTGGGTGGCTCAGTTGGTTAAGTGTCTGACCTTGATTTCAGCTCAGGTTATGATCTCACGGTTCATGGGATTGGACTCTGTGCTGATGGCAAGGAGCCTGCTTGAGGTTCTCTCTCTCTCCCTCTCTCTCTGCCACTTACTTGCTCTCTCTCTCTCTCTCAAAATAAATAACTAAGTATTAAAAAGATAATAATAAAATTGCCTTACTGAGGTGTGTGCACCAGGAGAAAGGTGCGCAAATTAGACTCAAGCTATCAGTTCATTGCTGCAAACTACAACTAATCAGGAAAGCTCAACACAACTAGTCAATAGCAATGAGACATCCCCCAGTGGGTCAAGAGACTCAGATGTCGGGAGTGAGTGGAGGCTTCACAATCCTCCTGATGTGCCCTCCTCCCAACATGCAGCTTTGGACAGAGATCACCATTTGGGAATGCGATCAGTCTCAGAAATATAAAGTTGATCAGGAGCTTAATTTCAGATAGTTCTGTCAGAGAATAAGCCCATTTCTGTGGACATTTGTATGTGACACAGATGGTCCAGTCAGCATCAAGGATATTTTCATAGTTTATGGCCCCATACAGGGGGATCCTAAATCTCCAGCAGTCTTGGAATCTGAGTTCTGCTCATTAAGCCTATGGTTGCCTTCAGTTCAGTATAATCCATGCTGAGACCAAAACAGACCATAACAGAAAATACTAGGTTTCAGCTTGGAGTCAGGTTTAGGCAATTAGTATCTGAATTCGTATTTTTAAAAAAGCCACTGGCTTTTCTTCTGCAGCAGCAAAGGCAAGATTCTATAGGAGCAGACAGCTGTGTTCCAAGTCCAGGTGACAAGCAAGGATTTCCTGAGCCCTTTTTGTCTTGTCATTGTTAGAGTCCAAATTGATCCACTCAAAAATATGCACATTAAGCTAGAAAATTATCTGCCTCTAAGGGTCAGATATCTGATTTCATAAGAGCTCATTAGTAACTAAAACCTGGTCTCACATCAAAAGTGTATCTCTATTTGGAGATTGACTCTCTGTTCATGTGTCTCCCTTTATTCGGAGGCTGTAATATTAGGCAAAAATAAGAGCCAAAACCTTCAGTTATAAAGATATGTTTTGTTTTTAAGACTTAAAGAATTTAAATTGCAACCAAACCACCAGTGACAAAAAAGCAAGGAATCAATGTCCCACTCGCACTTTACTTCATAGCTTCCCCTGATGGTGATGATCTCTCTAGAATTCATGACATTACAAGCATTTACCAGAATTTTTGTTATATATGCAGATGCAAAAACTGCAAAATACAAAGCCAGGTAAGATCTCCCTTTTATGCTGTTGCAAATTTATTAAACTTCTCTCAGCAAATTCCACATTTACAGATTTAAGATTATAATTGTCAGGGGAGATCCAGCTGTAATGCAAGACAGGGGCAGGGGGCCTGCTGCATCGCAAGCAGTTAGGCTGAAGAAATGACAAGAGTGTTCCTTACATCCCCACTTTGGCTCACCCAAAGCTTTGCTCCAGCTCTGGGAACTGTTTGAACCTTTTTTATCCCACTTGAAGGAGAGAAAATACACACTTTAACATGTCTGGCTCCTCCAATGCTCACATTTATGAATGTTTCTCCTTGTCAAGGGAGAAGAGATAAAACATTGAAAGACACTACCCAGGTTGCATTGTTTCTCCTCATTTTAGCTAGGATAGCCACGGACAGCTAGAGAATACAGCAAGCCAATCTCTTAAAGTGGATCTATCATTTTCACATCCACATGCAACTTTTACCTTTCACAATAGACAAAAGTTCAGCTGCTGCTGTACGCCATGGATAACTTCAGACACCCAGGAAGTGAGGGCTCATCCTTCTCTGCTTCTCAGACGTTCCTTTTTCAAACAATGTTTCCACCATATTTCACTGTGTCAGGGTCAGGCTAGCACATCCTACTTCTGACCCCAACTATGTCAGGGGAGGACACACAAGAATCAGCATATATATATAATTGTTAAATTATATACATGATATAATATATATAGATATGTATTATCGTGTGTGTGTGTGTGTGTGTGTGTGTGTGTGTGTGTGTAATTGGTCAAAGTAAAAGAATCACAATGAAAATAAAATATTTTTAACTAAATTCTTTAGGAATCAAGAATAGAAGTTTCAAATCACTATTATGTCAGTACAGCCCCATCAGGGTGGCTAAAACCCAAAACACTAAAACTACCAAGATTTGGTGAGATTGTGGAACAATAGATCCCTTAATCACTGCTCTGTGAGTATAAGTTGCTACAACAAAACCATAAATAATCTATGCAATGACTGGAGTTCATAAAATTGTAAGTAAATGGAGAGTTGTGATGGCAGAGATGGCACAAAGGGAGGCTTTGGAGATGCTTTCAATGTTCTCTTTATGAAAAACATGTAGATTAAACTGCTTTTTTTGGTATTTGTTTGAGCAGTATATTTTAGTTTTTGTATATTTTTATGAAAGTGTGTGGTATTTCACATTACAAAGGGTTTAAGAGAAAAACAGATATGTTGCTCAGAAATGAAAATAAATTATTTAAGAACATCCAAATATTTACGTTCTAGAAGTCAATCTTGTTGAGTGCCTCAATCAGGATCTTTGTAATACACTGTACAACAAAGCTTATAGAAGGTCAGTTCTTTATAATGTAACCACATGCCTCTGTGATGTCACTGAAGCTAACAGTACTGAATTAATATAAAATTAACATTTAAACATTGTCCATAATTTAAGTTTACTACACATTTTAAGGCATTAAATTTTTCCTAATCCTAGAACCCATAATCTAACAATACTTTCAATTTTAAAGATATCCAAGTTAGATTTCATATATTTCTTCATTTATTTAGCCATGCATTCACAAAATAAATGTTTTTGAGCACATGGACATTTTGAGGACTTTCATATTCTGTTGGAATGGATTTGAAACTCCTTGCAAAATATAACAATACCATTTATAGATACTTATACACACATGTTTCTATATCTATATACATATACTTTTAAACTATATATTTACATATCTATTTTGTAAGACAAATTGAAAAGAAAAATGAGGTCAGCATCTCTCTAGATAGGAAATAAAATGTAAATAAATACATAGCAGTGAGTGGGGGTTAAAGTGATTTAAAAAAAACAAAACAAAACTGGGATCCTGGATTAGAAACTGGCAGAGAAGTTTTGGTATTCATTTCCTATGTAATTTTATTTTATTTACTCTTCAAAAAAATGTTTATTTATTTATTTATTTATTTTGAGAGAGAGAGATCAAGCATAAGCAGAGGAGGGGCAGAGGGAGAGAAGACAGAGAATCCAAAGAAGCCTCTGTGGGGAGAGCAGAGAGCCCGATATGGGGCTTGAGCTCAAAAACAGTGACCTGAGCTGAAGTAGCACATTTAACCAACTGAGCCACCCAGGTGCCCCAATTTCCCATGTAATTTTAGAGGAGATAGTCTCATGCGCTAGGGTCCTGAGCATAGACTGAATTTCTCAGCCCATGTATAAAGACTAAAAACAATGATATACTGCTGTTAGGGCTGTAAGTATAATGAAAAATGAAGCCTACAATGATAGATGAAACAGAGAACCATGTATCCTGATCTAGACATGTTACTTACTAACTTGGGAATTTACTTGTTTTCCTTTAAGAAAATAGTCCTTAAGTGTCAATATTAAACCTTATCATGAAGAGGATCCTCACTACACTACTTGAAGGCATCTATAAAACCACTAGATACAGAGGGGTGCATTTGGGAAAAAAGAGAGGAAATTACCTGGAGAAAGGCAAAGTACACATTGTAGACAGTGGCAAAAATAATGAATGGAGCAAAAAAAAAAAAAGAACACTTAGAATTTTAAGGGACCAATATTCCATTTGGCTAAGATATAGTGAACAGAAGGTAAAGTGACTTAAAATGAAGTGAGAGGTGTAGGCAGGGCTGTTAAGTCATGTATACTTTTGACTGTCATTTCAAAGCATTTGAATATTATATAAACCACAATGGGAAATCATTGGAAGACTGTAAGTAGTAGAGAATCTTAATATGATTTGTTTTAAACTTATTATTCTGTCTTCTCTAAGGACAAAAGATCTGATGGGAGAAGCATGAAAGAGAAAAGCCAATAATGAGGATATTTCAGCAGTTAAGGCAAAAAATAATGATAACTTGAAATTGGCTAGTCCCCTAAAAATGGAAAGTAGACAAATTTGAGACAGGTTTTGTGAGAACAAAAATGACACTGATTGATATTATATATAAAAAGAGAAAAAATGAAAAGGATGACCCCAATTTTGTTTTGAGAAACTGTAAAGAGAGTTTTAAGTTGGAAATCATTAGCATATACATATTATATATTGCAACTGGAATAGATGAGATTACCTATAAAGAATATGTAGCAATGAATGGATAAATATAGTTAACATTTATTGACTATTAGCTGGATTCCAGGAAGGTGCTAAGCACTTTATATGACTTATCTTGTTTAATCTTTGCAACAACTCTGGGAAATGGGTAATGTTATTAAACGCCATTTAAAGAAACAAAAATCATGATTTTGAAGGGTTATGTAATTATTCTATGGCTACACAGTTAGTAAATGGTGGAGGCTATTTTTAAACCCACACAGTCTGAATCTAGGGCCTGTAAACTTAATGGCTATTGTTACTCTCTTGGGAAAAAGAAGCATGCCTTGAATCAAGCCTTAAAGAGGTCAATTTAAAAAGCAAGCAGTGGAGGAGGAGCCTACAAAAGAGACTGGAGACAAAGAAAGTGTCCTTATATTAGTAATATAAAGGCAATTAAGAAGGGAGTATGTTCCAAGATGGAGGATCTGGTCACTTTTGGATATTTCTGAGACAAAACCAAAAATAACAACTAAATTTTACATTTACTAAAGTTATCATTAATCTTAACAAGTACAGTTTTATTAGAGTGTTGAGCACATGATGTAAGCTGGAGGTCCTTGTGGCATCAAAGGGAAGAAATAGAATATGATACCCTGAGAATGATTCAGGAGACAGTGGAAAGGAGAGAAGATGAGAGAAGAAAGAGAGAAATCAATGATGTAGGAATGGGAAGAGAAGAAATAAAAAGAAAAGCTTGGACATGTAAAGAGAAAAAAAGCGTTGTTCTTTCATGACAGAAGTAGAACCATTCTACCTCCAGGTGTTTGTCTGATTGTGCTGAGAAATAGTGTCGTGGGCTTGGCATTGGTCTTGGCTTTTGGGAAGTTAAGTACTCAGCAATGAAAGTTATCAGATTATTTACTGAGTCACTTAGTCATATGAAACTCCCTATGAGGACACAGATGTGGTTGAGATAAGAAACCAATGGGAAAGAAGTAGGTAGATGGACATCTGGACCATTGGGTCAGGTAACTTACTTGTGACTTCAGAATTTGTTTGAACTTTCTATTTTATATACTGCTTTCATTTGATGATGAAGTACTGCTGTGATCAACCAAATTTATAGCTTAGTCTATTAGAGAACACCTGGATTATGATGGTAATTTGATGGCCAGTGGTCGAGCATTCAGCCTCTATCAGGGACCATAGAAAACCAGATGCTAAGTGAAGTAGTGAAATGAATAGGATTTCAAGAATAGGAGAGCTTTATTCCAAAATTTTAAAAGATTGTGCTAGGGGCACCTGGGTGACTCAGTCGGTTAAGCATCTGACTTCGGCTCAGGTCAGGAACTCATGGTTTGTGGGTTTGAGCCCCGCATCGGGCTCTGTGCTGAGAGCTCAGAGCCTGGAGCCTACTTTGGATTCTGTGTCTCCCTCTCTCTGCCCCTCCCCGCTCATGTTCTGTCTCTCTCTCAAAAATAGATAAACATTAAATAAATAAATCAAGATTGTGCTATATTCACCTATAAGCGTCAAAGTTTTATACAGCATTTTTTATCTGCTGGTGGTGCATACTGAAACCACCATTGGATCTATTTAGCCACATAAGCTAAGTATTAGAGTAGTCTACAAAGCATCCTGGACCTGTTCCAGGACCTGTCCTTTCCTGAGCTTGAAACAGTCATTTCAACTGCTATAACAAAAATACCAGAGAGTGATTGATGGGTTATAAACAGTGAAAACTTATTTCTTACAGTTTGGGAGGTCAGAAGTTCAAGATCATGGTGCCACCATGCCCAGGTTCTGGTGAAGGCCTTCTTTTGGGTTGTAGACTGCTGACTTCTTATTGTGACCTCACATGGTAAAAAGTGATAAGAAGCTCTGTGGGGTCTCTTTCATAAAAACACCAATACCATTCATGAGGGCTCCACCCTCATGACCTAAGCACCTGTCAAAAGGTCTCATCTTTTAATACTATCATTTTGGACATTAGGATTTCAACATATGAATTTTGAGAAGACACAAATATTCAGAAACCCAGTCAAAGCTGGAAGTCTTTGGGGTGGTTGGTAAGTAGTATACCCCCTCTAAAGAGTTTCACCAGACACCATGTTTCTTAGCTGTGGAACTGTCAGATGCAGTAACTTATCCTTCACCTTGGAAGGGATAACTCAACATGCCTCAGATCTCAGAAGAGGCAGATCTTTGAATCTTATAGGATTTTTTCCCCATGTATGTGCTGGACCAAAATGTCTAGTAGTGATCTTCTTGTTCACTAGTTCCATTCAGCATCATGATCCCAGTGTAACAGATCAGGGTGATATACTGTATAATGAGTTGGTGATCAAGGCAGGAAAGTTGATTTTGACAAGAGGTAAGAAGATTAGGATGGATTGTAGACCTGCCAACTGAAAGCAAATTGTTTTTGATAGTCTTTATTTTTTAAGTTTTTATTTATTTATTTTGAGAGAGAGCACAAGCAAGCAGGGGAGGGGCAGAGTGAGGTAGAATCCCAAGGAGGCTCCATGGTGTCAGCACAGAGCAAGATACAGGGCTCAACCTCCCAAACAGTCAGACCTTGACTTAGCCGAAATCACTAGTCAGCTGTTTAACCAACTGAGACACCAGGGCACCCCTTGATGATCTTTATTAATCGGTAGAGAGAAAAAGGCATTTGTCAGACCCCAACTACCTACTGGAGAGTAGGGAATGTGGAAAGTTCCTTCCAAATGTAGTGCCATAAAACTAAAATTTTATTATACTAATGAATTCAGTGGGACAAGAATTCAAAACAGAACAGAAATGGCTTTTTTCACTATCTGTTACATTAACTGGGAAACTTTGAATAAATGGGGTTGGCTCACTATTTGGGGGGGGTTTCTCAGCCACATCTGGTTCTTGGGATGACTGGATGGTTGGGTTTAGCTTTGACTGAGTACCTGGCTGTATGAGGTTTGGGTTTCCTCATAGCACAATCAGAATTTTATTCATATTCAGAACAATCAGAATTTTAACATGGTGACTCAGCATTCTAAAAGCAACATTATTTTGTGTGTGAGAAAGGAAAAAGCTACGTGGGTTCATTTGATTAAGCCTTTGGATGTCACAGTTCCACTTCTGTTGCCTTCCATTTGCTAAAAACAAGCCATACATCAACAGATGTGTGTGTGTGTGTGTGTGTGTGTGTGTGTGTATAACAGATTAACCCAGAATTTAGTAGCTTAAAAACAGACAAAAAATGATTTTTTATCTCAATTTCTGTGTATCAAGAATCTAGGTGAGTCTGCCTCAAGATTGTTCACACATCTGTAATCAAAGTATCAGCAAGATCTGTGGTCTCATCTAAAGTCTTGACTAAGGGAGGATTTACTTCCAAGATCACTTATATGATTGAGAGCAGGATTCAGTTCCTTACTGCTGTTGACTGGAGGGTCTCACTTTCTCCTGGGCTGTTGGCCAGAAACCTCCCTCCACTGGTCGCCATATGTCCCCTCCATTGGGCAACACACACCATAACAGCTGGTGTTCATTAGAATAAGAAAGGGAGAAAGCAAGACAGGACTGGAGGAGAAAAGACAGTTTTCTTGAGAGTCAATCTCAGAAGGGACATTCCAACATGTTTGCCATATTGTATTCATTAGAAGAAAGTCATTAAGGGGTACCAGGTGGCTCAGTCGGTTAAGCGTCCGACTTTGGCTCAGGTAATGATCTCACAGCTTGTGAGTTTGAGCCTCACATCAGGCTGTCTGCTGTGATTGTAGAACTTGCTTTGGATCCTCTGTTCCCCTCTCTCTGTGTCCCTCCTGTGTTCTCTCTCTCTCCCCAAAATAAATAAAAATTAAAAATTTTTAAATAAAAAAAAAGAAGTCATTAAGCCAGCCCAAAATGAAGGGAAGGGGATTCCACAGACAAATTTTGTCACATAAGTACTCATACAGTAGTGGGACAGACATTGCAGTTCAAGAAGTGAAGAGATAAGAAGCAAAAAGTAGTCACTGATAAAAATTTTGAAATTCATCCAAGGCAAATGTTGGCAACTCTTTGATTAGGTCTCAATGGGTGAGAATAATTCTCCATGGCTCTCTTCTTCTTTGTCTGGGGTTTCTATTGTGCCTTTTGTTTCATACCTCATTTTTCTTTTTCTTTTATTTTTTTAAATTTTTTAAAATGTTTATTTAATTTTGAGACAGAGCATGAGCAGGGGAGGGACAGAGAGAGAGAGGGAGATATAGAATACAAAGCAGGCTCCAGGCTCTGAGCTGTCATCACAGAGCCCGACGCAGGGCTTGAACCCACAAACTGTGAGATCATGACCTGAGCCGAAGTTGGACACTCAATCGACTGAGCCACCCAGGTGCCCTGAATACCTCATTTTTCATTAAAGGTAGCACATGTTGTGGTTAAATAGTATTCTCAGACTGTTTTTTTGCCTGTAGGGTTTTAAAGGTCCAAAAAAGCATTTGTCATTTTGTCCCGTTTCTGTTCCATGCCACCACGACATTAGTGTTTTGCTGATATACTTCACTCAAAAACTTCCCGTAGATACCATTCAAGTTTACTCTATGAGATAGAAGTTAAACAACACAAATTTCATTGTCATAAAACTTTCTCTAATTGTGGTTCCTATAGAGACAGCTGAGGGACAAGTCCATTAAACTTCTATTCTGATCAGCTAGGGGTGCCGTAACAAAATACAATGGAGTAGGTTGCTCAAACAACAGAAATTTATTTTCCCATAGTGCTGGAAGCTGGAAGTCCAAGATACAGGTGTCAGTAAATTTGGTTTCTCCTGAAGCCTCTCTCTTTGGCTTGCAGATGGCCATCTTGCCTGTGTGTTTACATGGTCTTTCCTCTATGCACATGTGTAACCATATGTCCTATGCTCTTCTTCTTGTAAGGACACTAGTTAGATTGGATCAGGACCCACACTACAGGTCTCATTTAAACTTGGTAACCTCTCTAAAGGACCCATCTCCACAAATAGCCACATTCTGATGTACTGGGGGTTAGAACTTCAAGATAGGAGTTTTGAAGGGCACACTATTCAGCCCCTAACAGCTTTCTATAACACATTAATGTTGTTTGAGAGGACTTATGAGTGTACCCCATTCTTACACTTTTCCAAGGGTGTTTGTGTGACTAAATTTTACTCTGAGTATCACCTTTGATACATCTGAGTTTAGGCAGCTTTTCCTTCAAATTTAGGTAATATATATATTTTTTTCTGGCTATGACCTGGATTTGAACTTTGCTTAAAAGTTATTTCTTAATTTTAGCATCTTTTGTCACCTGGAAAATATGGAGAATTTTCTAAATCATCAAGTCCTGGCTCCTTTTTATTTAACTATCTTTCCCTCAATTTATGTCTCTCCTGTCTCATTTTATCTCTCCTGTCTCATTTTACCATAAGCAGTGAGAAAAAGCTAGGTAGCATCTTCAACATTTTTCTATGAAGTATCCATTTTTTTTGTGTTCTCTACAATGACTTCAGATGAGAATGCTGCTAACCTTTCAGCCATACAGTTATAAGGATCATCCTTCCTCCAGTTTCTAATAATCGGCTCAACACTTCCTTTTCATCTTTAACTGGCTGTATCCTCTAAGTCTGTTAACAATTTATTCACTGCGATATAGACCTTCTCTAACATGCTCTTCAAAATCCTTATAGCCACCATCACCCAGCCAGTTCTAAAGCCATTCTCTCCAGTTGAAAATCATTGTGGCCTAACTGGCTGGAGCGGAAGAGAAGTGAGGTCTGGGCTGGAAGAGTAGCTGGAAATTTACAGGTTACATTCTGAAAGCAAGAGGGCCACATAAAGGGCTAGGTCCCCAGATTTGGATATAACATCTGCATCTGTCCCTGGATGACTCCTAATTGTACACGCACAGGGATGATTCCTGGTAGCCTAGTGAAAAAGCAGGCAGAAAACAGCAAGAAGATCAACCTTTCAAGAAAGTACTGCAGTGGGTGAGATGTGTGTTCATTTTTTCACCATGTGATTCTTGAACCTATGAACAACTCAAGCAATAGAAAACTCAAGTGATATCAGCTTCAAGTGTCACAGACCAGAGCTTGAAACTGCCAGAACAGATGGAAATTTAGAAAGGAGGACTTGGAAATAAGGAAGCCACAAAGAAGATGAGTTTCTCAGAGTAAATATCAACTGCCCAAATCCTTGACTAACCACTAAACTATGCAAGTTCAGGGGAGATCCACAGTGGGGCAAGCAAAAAGGTGGGTTGGGGGAGGGCAGGAAACAGTAGCTAGAAGTTCAAGGAACTGAGAGGATTGTTAGCTACTGAAAAATGCAGGAAACAATGAGTTTGCTGTTTGAATGCAGGTAAGTTAAATTACTGCTGGAAGAAAATTCCTCAGAAGACCACAATTAAATCCAAAATAACTATGCTATATTGTATATTATCCATAAATTATATCATTTTCAACCAAAAATTGTAATAGTTGTCAAAAAATTAAAAGAAAACTTGCTGCTTGGAGGCTGGCGGGGTAGAGATGGAATGATACAAAGGGTGATGAGGAAGCTTTTAGAAGGTGATTGAATTGTTGACTATTGTGATTATGGTAGTAGTTACATGGGTGTAAAAATTTGTCAAAATCCTTCAAAATGTAGACATAATATGAGTGCAGAAACTATACTTAAATGACACTGATAAAGGCAAACTAAATATATATATATATGTATTTATATTAAGAAGCAGAAAGTTTTCCCCAAGTTCTACAGATAAGCAAACAGGGTCCATTGAAGAGGTAGAAGAGGGAAGTGATGGTAGAAGTCTGTTATAATTCATTAACATATGCACCTTGGCACTTCATTGGTTTTAATTTGTAATGCTCTGATTATCTGACACGTGGAAACAAAAGCTGATGGTTTCTTATCCACTCACTTTCTCCATCCTCTGAATGGACACCTTTCCTTCCATTCAACTATGATCTCTTTTATGACTTTTTTTTAAAATAAGTACTTTTGTATACTTTAGAACAATGCCTGGACATAGTAAGGGCCTGATAAATGTACTTGTGTTGTTTTGCTTGCTTGTGTATTTGAAGGAATTATGAATAAGCAAATAAAGACAACAACTGCTCTCCTTCTGCCTGGGATATGCTCCTCCCAGTACCACCACAGTGGCTCTTTTCATCATTTAGGTCTTTTTTTTTTTTACTTTATTTATTATTATTATGATGATGATGATGATTAATAATTTTTAGAGAGAGAGAGAGAATGCAAGTGAGAAAGAAGGACAGAGGGAGACAGAGAGAAAGAATCTTAAGGAGTCTCTACACTCGGCATAGAGCTTGATATGGGTCTCAATCCCACAACCCTAGGATCATGACCTGAGCTGAACTCAACAGCCTGAGCCGCCCAGGCACTTCCCATCATTTAGGTCTTAACACAAATGTAACTTCATCAGAGAGGACTTTTCTACTCATTCTTCTTAAGACAGCTCTCCAGTAACTCTTTACAATACCACCATATTCTGTGTTCTTAATGCTTATCAGTTTTTACTCTGAATTTTTCTTTTTATGTCTGGATTTGTTTATAGGTTGTTTCTTCCATTGAAATGTATGTTCTCTGAGGGCAGGGACTCTTATTTATTTACAATGGCATTTCTAAGACCTAGAATAGTATGTGACATATGGTCGGTGTTTAATAAATACTTGAGTGACTAACAAAATGACAAAATACTTGGATGACAAAGAGATCTCCATCCAGATGTTTTACAGGACTACTCTTTTCTCTACATAACCTGTTTGGGGTGTAGAAGTTGGCCCAGCTTTCTTAAAAGCATAATTTTCTCTTCACCATTCTCTTAATTTCATGCACATTTTCCTTTATAAGGTTGAAACAGACTTGGCTTTCTTTCACTCCACAGAATGCTGAAATGTAGCTGGGATCGGAGCCTTTCATGGAACCAAGGACACATGTTACTTAATCTTTCACCATGGGGTCTCTACCATTCACTGCATCAACCTTGCTATTTGTAAATTGTTTAAGCAAATGCACTGAGTGTAAGGCCTCACTTTTGTTGTTGTTCTTTTTCCTTTTGCAGCACACAGCCCTTAAGGGAGCCTAATCTAATTATTAGAGACAAAATAATTCTTTATAATAAATGAAAACCAGAGGTATCGCTCCTCCAATCATTGTTCCAAAATATCAGCTTAGCGTTTTAAGCAAATATCTTTAATTGCTGTTGATCAATAAAATGTGATTTCTCTGAATATTTTCTGAACATCTTTGTATCTTTAGTTTTTTAAGTTTATGTGTTTATTTTTGAGAGAGAGAGAGAGAGAGAGCGAGAGAGAGAGAGAGAGCTCATGCACATGTGCGAGTTGGGGAGGGGCAGAAAGATACGGAGAAGAATCCCAAACAGGCCCTGTGCTGTCAGCATGGAGTCCAATGTGGGACTTGAACCCACAAACTGTGAGATCATGACCTGAGCTGAAACTCAGAGTCGGATGCCTAACCAATTGAGACACCCAGGTGCCCCTTTAGTATCTTTAAATCAGGATTGTTTCTCTGCTTGAATTCAACAGGTCAGAAGTACTTGTTTTTCATATAGAACGTAGGTTTTATAGGAAATCCCATCTGCTATGACCTGCTTATTTGTATTCGCCTAAAATTCATATGATGAAGACCTAATTCTCAATGTGATGGTACTTTGAGGCTGGGCCTTTGTGAAGTGATTGGGTCATGAGGATCAAGGCTTCATGAATGGGGTTAGCGCCCTTATCAAAGAGGCCAGAGAAAGCTGCCTTGCCCCGTTCACCATGTGAGGTTGCAGCAAAAAGAGGCCTCACCAGAAAGCAGGCCCTCACCACGCAGCTAATCTTCCAGCACTCTGATCTTGGATGTCCCAGTATCCAGAACTGTTAGAAATAAGTGATTGTGGTTTATGAGCCAGCCAGTGAATGGTATCTCTATATAGCAGCCAGGAGGGTCTAAAACATTATCTCTACTAGAGACATTCTTAATTATTTTTAACTTACAGTGACAACTCTTCTTCCTTAGTCTGACAACTCTTACTCTCTATACCATACATTTTCATATTTGATTTTATCCTGTTCTGTGTTAGTCCGTAACCTTTGTCTCCACAAATTTCAAAATAAGAGAGAATACAAATGTATTTCTCGTGAATCCTACCCAGCAATTAGCACAATTAGTCAGGAATACATGACTAATGGATACATGTGTTTTTTTATGCAAAATCACTGTAACATTAATTAGCTCCAGGAGTATAACATAATGATTAGACATGTATATATTGTGAAATGATTACCACAGTAAGTCTAGTTAATATCCATCACCATACATAGTTACAATTTCTTTTTTTCTTGTGACTGTGAAGTTTAAGATCCACCATCTGCAACTTTCAAATGTGCAACACCATATTATTAACTATAATCACCATGCTGTACATTACAGCCCCATGACTTATTTTATAACTGAAGTTTTGTATTCTTTGACCCTCTTCATCCATGTCACCCACCCTGTAACCCTCACCCATCTTGAAACTCCCATCTTAAGCAACCACCAGTCTATTCTCTGTATCTATGAGCTTGTTTTTTGTTTGTTTTGTTTTTGTGTAAGTTCCACATATAAATGAGATCATACAATACCTGTCTTTCTGTGTCTACTTATTTCACTTAGCATAATGCCCTCAAGGTTTATTCATGTTGTTACAAGTGGCAAGATTTCATTCCTTTTTATGGCTAATGGTATTCTATTGTATATGTATACCATATTGTCTTTATCCATTCACCCATTAATGGGCACTTAGGTTATTTTCATATCTTTTCTATTGTAAGTAATGCTTCATGAACAAGAGGGTGCATACATCTTTTCAAAATATATTTTTCATTTTTAATATTTATTTTTGAGGGAGAGAGAGAGACAGAGTGCCAGAGGGTAAGGGGCAGAGAGAGATGGAAACACAGAATCCAAAGCAGTCTCGAGGCTCTGAGCTGTCAACACAGAGATCAACACGGGACTTGAACTCACTAACTGTGAGATCATGACCTGAGCTGAAGTCAGATACTTAACCAATGGAGCCACCCAGGCGCCCCTGCATATATCTTTTCAAATCAGTACTTTTGTTTTCTTGAGATAAATGCACAGAAGTGGAATTGCTGGATCATAAGGTAGTTTTTATTTGTGAGGAACCTCCATACTGTTTGCTGTTATGGCTGCACCAACTTACATTCCCACCAACCGTGCACAAAGGTTCCCTTTTCTGCACATCCTCACCAACACATGTTATTTCTTGTCTTACTGATAGTAGCCTTTCTCCTGGGTGTGAGGTAATATCTCATTGTGGTATTGATTTGCATTTTCCTGATAATTAATGATGTTAATCATCTTTGTATGTGTCTGTTGGCCATCTGTATGTCTTCTTTGGAAAAATATCTATTCAGATATTCTTCCCATTTCTAAATCAGATTTTTTTTCCTATCGAGTTGTATGAGTTCTTTATTTTAGTAGGAACCCCTTATCAGATATATGCTTTGTAAATATTTTCTACTATTCAGTAGGTTGCCTTTTCATTTTGTTGTTTTCTTTGCTGTGCAGAACCTTTTTAGTTTGATATAGCCTTACTTGTTTATTTTTACTTTTGAAATCAGATCCAAAAAATTATAGATAAGACCAATGTCAAGGAGGTTACTATCTTTTCTTCTGTAAATTTTATACTTGCAGGTATTATATTCAAGTCTTTAATCCATTTGAATTAATTTTTGTGTATAGTGTAATAGAGCTGTCCAGTTTTCATGCATTTGCATGTGGCTGTCCAGTTTTGCCAACACCATTTATTGAAAAGACTGTCCTTTCCCCATTGTGTATTCTTGTCTCCTTTGTCATAAATTATTTGACCATATATTTGGGGGTGTATTTCTGAGCTCTCTATTCTGTTCTATTGACCTATGTGTCTGTTGTTATGCCAATACCATGCTGTTTTGATTACTATGGTTTTGTAGTATAGTTTGAAATTAAGCAACATGATTCCTCCAGCTCTTTCTCCTTACTCAAGAATGCTTTGGCTATTTGGGGTCTTTTGTGGTTCCACACAAATTTTAGAATTGTTTGTTCTGCAGTGTGGAGGTTCCTCAAAAAATTAAAAATAGAAATACCCTGTGACCCAGCAGTAGCACTACTAAGAATTTACCCAAGGGACACAGGAATTCTGATACATAGAGACAGATGTACCCCCACTGTTTATAGCAGTGCTTTCAACAATAGCCAAACTATGGAAAGAGCCTAAGTGACCATCAACTGATGAATGGATAAAGAAGACATGGTTTATATATATACAATGGAATTCCACTTGGCAATGAGAAAGAATGAAATCATGCCATTTGCAGCAATGTGGATGGAACTGGAAGGTATTGTGCTGAGTGAAATAAGTCAGAGAAGGACAGATATCATATGTTTTCACTCACATGTGGATCTTGAGAAGCTAAACAGAAGACCATGGGGGAAGGGAAGGAGAAAAAATAGCTACTAACAGAGAGGAAGGAAGGCAAACAACAAAAGACTCTTAAATACAGAGAAGAAACTGAGGGTGTTTGGGGGCGTGGGGAAGAGGGGAAAATGGGTGATGGGCATTGAGGAGGGCACTTGTTGGGATGAGCACTGTGTGTTGTATGTAAGCCAATTTGACAATAAATTATATTCATAAAAAAGAATTGTTTGTTCTGTTTCTGCAAAAAACGCCATTGAAATTTTGATAGGGATTGCATTGCATTTGTAGATTTCTTCAGGTGGTATAGACATTTTGACAATAGTAATTCTTCCAATCATTGAGCACAGAATATCTTTTCATTTATTTGTGTCTTTTTCAGTTTCTTTCATTAATGATATGATATTCACTGTTCACCTTTTTGGTTAAATTTATTCTTAGGTATTTTATTATTTTTAATAAAATTGTAAATAAGATTTTTTTTCTTATTTTATCTTTCTGAGAGTTTGTTATATTTCTGATATAGGTTTGATAATTCTGATCATTCTCTTTCTGATAGCTCTGGATGTATGCTTATTGATGGATTATGACTTTCTTAGAACTTTCATTCTGTCACTGTGATGGAGGAGAAAGTTAACAAAATGTTTCACTCAGGGAACATGAACGGTTTAGTTGTTAATATATATTTGGTTGTTTCCTAAAATGTCATTGCAGGTTTGAAAATCTCTGCTGAATATATGTGTGTCACAACATATTATATTCATGCCTTGTGATTAGAGAAGGTCAAAGTCTATGGTAACAGCATGCTAGTAACTCCAAGACCTCACTTCACATAGGCTGAATGTTCTCATCCTAAGCAGCAAGCCATCTCACAGACCTGAGGAGCGAGACTGATCTGGATGCAAAAAATTTCTCAACACTTTGCTTTGTAGGGTTGATTTAACTGATTACCATATGTGGGTGATTAATTCATGAGTTTTTAAATATATGCTCACTTTCTCCCAGGCTCTGTGCCAAGTATTTGGATAGGAGTTTTTCTCATGAAACGTAATTTTTTTTATGGGGTTTCTTCTGCAGGGAATATACTCCCTCAAACTTTTCTCTAACTTATCCTTATCTTCTACATTCAACACTCAGTCCAAGCATCCTTTTAGCACTATAAAGGGACCTTTCTGATCCTTTGGTCTGAATGATGTTTTCTATTTTCTCCTCTTCTCTGTCCTGTTCTTCCTGTGATTATGTTAACGTATATTTGTCATATTAACTTGTCTATTTTCCTTCATAAAACTGAGAAATAAATTAAATATTACCTGATAAAAAAGGATCGTTGGTAAATTGCATTTTTCCTCTGAATCAGTTGGAAGGTGAAAGAAATAGGTAAGCTTCTATGTATTGCTCCTTGGCTCAATTCCACCCACTTACTAAGTAGCCATCATGAATTAAGGGGGAAAATAAGTTAAATAAGTGGGTTTTTTTTCCAGGCAACATTTTAAAATTTATTTGTTGTGTGATGCCAATATTACCTTCATGCTGGTGTTCCCACTACCCCTTATTGTGATTCTTGCCACTTTGTGAGTTTCGGTAGATACAAACATTTCTGTGATGTTTGTCACAGAAATGAGATCTACTGATACATTTTGTGAATTAGAGTCCTCTCTCTTTTTTTTTTTCTAGCCTCAACAAGTTGGCAGGGAAATATTCAAGAATACATAAGTCTCATATTAAGTGAGAATGAGAGGAGCATCTAGGAGGCTATTTGATAGATGAGGACACACAGGCTGACAAGCTGGGGACCTAATCCAGGGCAGCTGCGTGCCCACATCTCACTGTTTCACTGGGAGCCCTCTACCCTCCCCAATTCACTAGAGGCATTCTAACATTGCAAACAAACAAGAGAGGAGACCTATTCCCGCAGGAGTAGTGATTATGTTATTAGGAACCATCATGTCTAATTACCTCATTACAGTGTCCTAGCCTCTTTTCAAGTATTGGCTTCAGTAATGGGAGATGGTGAAGTTCAGAAAGCAGTGACTGAAGTTGACTTCACCACCTGATATGAAAACATTTCCTTCACCAAAATGGATCTGCTTCTGCTTTGTGATACTGGAGTGGATTTATGGCAATGCACTTATGTTCTTATTCATTATTGTTGAAGAACACAATCACCTTTCCGTTGAACTTTGTCATTTTTGCCAAAAGTGGAAATAAAATACAAACATGAAACTTAGGGACAGATATGAATTTTTCCATTTTTTAAGACAGATGCAGTTATCTGGTGTCTTCATATTTGGGGATTGTTATGTAAAAAAATATTCATACAATTTTGAAATAGCAAGGCAGTCAGTCCTCGGTGTGCTCCTTTGGACTTAGTCCTTTTTGGTTTACAAATGTGTTTGTTTATTGTCTTTTACACTGACTTTGCAAGTAGTAAGTGACAGTGTCCTGTGCCAAGTGCCACCAGGGGAATTATTAGCTGCTCAGTGAAGCTTTGCAGCTTAGTTTTTTTGTGTCATCCTGAGAATGTTCAATTGCAACTTAAAAATAAAAATGATATAACCTTTTTGGAGAACTGTGTGTCAAAAATCGGCAAAATACTTTCATGAAAAACTGCTGCACTCAATATCTGCTTATTGCTTCAATCACAATCAGAATTTTCACTGAAAATCCATTGCAGGCAATAAATACACCTGGCGGTGTCATGAATGAGCACTCACAGCTTTACATGAAGCACTGATTGTTTCTGGCACTATGTCGCCAAGGAGATTTAAAGGGCAATGATTGTATATGTGTATTTTTGTGGTGTGTGTGTGTGTGTGTGTGTGTGTGTGTGTGTGTTGGAGGATTATTTGGGGAAGTTTGATGCACTTCCACAAGCTAGCATTTCCCCGTGTGAGAAAACTACATAGAACTAACTGGTAAAACTCTGGGAGGTAAATAACTATTAGCTGCTGCTGCAAAATGCCTTTGTTTTCCGACTTTCTCCATTTAAATTCCATTTCACTAGGTTTCAGCGGCTGAGTAATTGCAGTAAAATTTGGTGATGTAAGAATCCCTTTGAATGTAGGCCATGTATCTTATTCATCTTTCAGTCATATCTAGCTCAGTAGATAATCAAAAACTCAACTATGAGTAAGCTAGACCAGTAAGATTATTGTACAGAGGTAAGTACAGCCTAGAGCTAGCAATAATTCCTTTGCATTGTTCACTGTCGGATATTTGATATAACTCAATCAACCAAGCACTGATCAGAAGAAAAAACTCTTCTTTTAATAGAACCCTTGTACCCATGTGTGAATCCTCCAAAGCTTGAGAGTAAAGAAAACACTCCATGGACATTCAGTTAAAGGCCCTCCCTCTCCTCCAGCTGCCATTCAGCATGGGGGACTCTTGGATTGTTATTTTTCTGCAAGATGTGGTACCTTACTCATCATGCCACTATAAATAAAGATACTTTGCATACTTAACAAATCTGTTGATAAAATTACTTGTATTTTTAATCAATTCATAGGCTTAACAATGTTTCATAGAAAACAGAACTTAGCCATCTAGTATAGTGTTTTGTTTTGTTTTGTTTTCATTAATAATTAGGCTACGGTGGGGTGCCTGGGTGGCTCAGTCAGTTAAGCCTTGGACTTTGGCTCAGGTCATGATCTCATGGTTCGTGGATTTGAGCCCACATCAGACTTTCTGCTGCCAGCATACAAAAAAAATCATTAGGCTAGGAGCACAATTGTGCCTCCAAAGGTTTTCTCTCCTCAAATTTTTTTCTAATTTTCACTGTCTAACTTTTCCAATGGTGTATATAGCTATATAATTCCATCTTTTAATATGTGAGATAATGTGTTCAAATTGATCTTCATTAAAGGGCACTTTGACTATGTAACTGATGTCTTTTTTTGTATTTTTTTTAACATTTATTTATTTTTGAGAGACAGAGAGAGACAGAGTGTGAGTGGGGGAGGGGCAGAGAGAAAGAAGGAGACACAGAATCCGAAGCAGGCTCCAGGCTCTGAGCTGTCAGCACAGAGTCCAACACGGGGCTCAAACTCACCAACTATGAGAGCATGACCTGAGCTGAATCGGACGCTCAACAGACTGAGCCACCCAGGTGTCCCACCAACTGAGCCACCAGGCACCCCAATAACTGATGTCTTTAAAAACTAGGATCCTAAGCTTTCTTTGAGGATTCTTTAACATTCTGTTTGGCCAAAGGTGGTCTTACTGTCCAATCCTTATGAAAAGGTTGCACATCTCGTCTTATTTTTGGCCTAAGAACCAGGAAACCTTACAGCAGATATTGACTGAATCCTAGTAATGCAAGTGCCATGTTTTAACAATGTCACAAACAGTCCCACAAGCCAGGGCTTGAATGTAACACGTGCAAAATGCAGTCCTTGCAATGTACCTCCCTCTCACTCCCATTCCTGTAAATATATTCATTTTGCTAGTTGTCTTCCTCATCCCTCTAGTTGATAAAGCCAGAAAATTAAAAATCGTACTTGTGCCCTCCATTTCCGTCATTCCTTGGAGCCAATCAATAAGGCCTGCAACTTTACTTTCAAAATATTTGCAAATAAGTCCATCTGCCCTATCTCACGTTCTAAAACGCTCTTGTCCTAGCCACTATCTTCATGTATTCCTACTACAGAGATCACTTCCTTATCTGGTCTCTCTGCTGCGAATATTACATCCTTCTTCCTCATTTTGTAGACAGCAGCTGAAAGGATACACTTCTCAATAGAAATCATTATCATATTGAAACCACACTTGAAACCCTTTAATAGTGTTCTACTTCATTTAAAAGACAGATATTTTAATTTTGCCTGAGAGGCATTTACACTATGATGCTTGATCTTCAGAAAATTCTCAAATATTTGTTCAATGAATGAAAATATTTTGTTGACTAACTTTATGAAAGAAAAAAAAAGTTAAACTATTTGGCAGAAGAAACTAAATTCATGCCAAGTAAAACACAGCTTGGTGTTAATTTAAACCCAACGCACACTGCAAATTTGAAAACAAACTTAAGGGCTGACAGTTAAATCATTTGGATTGAATACATGAATTTATTTTTTCCCTTAAATGATATTGAATGAAAAGAAAAACCACAAACAAGAAAGGAAAAAAATAACAGTTGTAAAAAAAATATAGGAAAGGATATAACGATAACAATTTGGAAGCCAAAAAGCAAATGGATGAGTAATAACTGACTTGGATGTCCCAGAACAGTGATATGTAAGCCTGCGAAGGAGAAACTACAAGAAGAAAGTTATTTTTGTCACAGATTCTTGGAAATTACAAACTTTTGGTGTGTTAAAGCAGGGTTCAGAGTGAAGCTAAAATCGGAAGGGCTAATTATAAGAGCATGTAAAAAACAGTTCGATAACATAAGATTCTTTCTCCCTGTTCCTCAGGACCTGGGAAGGGTCCAGATACCAAGATGGGAAAAGGCTGATGTTTAACTCCTGAACAGGAGAACCTGAAAAGTTTCAGGGAAAACAAAGCAAAGCTGAGGAAATCCTGACTTGTTCTATTAGCAACTGAGTGTTAATATGTAGAAATCTGCACACTCAATAGGGCAACTTCCAAATCCCTACTTCCACTCTGCTTCCTGAAAGCTGGCACTCAGTGTTTACCTTTCCTGTTCCCGATTTGCCAACCCCATTTCACACCATTGTAAAATTATTTTCTGGTAAAACAGAATAGCCCAAGGGAAGGGACAATTGTTATTAATAATAATATTAATGTTGGTTTCTTTATTTTCTTACCTTTATTATACAAGATCTAGCAAACTAGATACACTCTTTTGCATTGTGTTCTTTTCACTCAATGTTATTTCATAGAGGTCTTCATTCATTCTCATAAATTCATACTATTCTATTATGCATAACATGCATTTATTCAACCATTGTCTTCTGGATGCACATTTAGTTTTTTCTCCCCAATAATTTAAGTATACTGCAGTGAAAGTCTTGTAGAAATACAGTTTTTTTGTTTTGGGTTGTGTTTTTTTTTTTTTTAAATTGGTGTTGTCTCACAGTGAATCCCTAGGAGTGGGGTTGAGGGATCAAAAGGTAAAAACCCATCTTGTGAAAAATGATATGTCCATGCGGTATTTTTATTATTTATTTATTTATTTATTTATTTATTTTTAACATTTATTTATTGTTGAGAGACGGAAAGAGACAGAGCATGAGCAGGGAAGGGGCAGAGAGAGAGGGAGACACAGAGTCCAAAGCAGGCTCCAGGCTCTGAGCTGTCAGCACAGAGCCCGATACTCGGCTCGAACTTAACAAACTGAGAGATCATGACCGGAGCCGAAGTCAGATGCCTAACCATCTGAGCCATCCGGATGCCCCATGCAGTATTTTTAAAGGAACTTTTAATTTTAGAATAGTTTTGGTTTGCAGAAACATTGTGAAGTTCGAGCAGAGCTTCCCATGTAGCCAGTAGTTTCCTCTGTCATTCTGGAGCTGGTATGACACTTGTTACAATGCATGAACGAAAACTGCCATACATGCTGTTACCAGCTAAAGCCTGTACTTCATTCATGTGTCTCCATTGTCCCCTAATGTCTTTTTTTCGATTTCAAGATTCCATCCAGGATACCATGCGTGCTTAGTCAATATGCATCCTTGCCTCCTCCTGGCCACGACCGCTTCTCAGACTTTGTGTTTGATAACTTGTGGACAGGTTTGATGAGTACTTATCAGTACTTCTGTAGACTGTCCCACAGCTGGGCCTTGTCTGACGTGCTTCTCAGAAGTAGATTGGGCATATGGGTTTTGGAGGAAGACCACAAAAATGAAGTACCATTTCCATCACAATGTACCAAGTATATATATGACCAACAGGAGTCATAGTTAATTTTGGTCACCTCCCTGAGACAGTAACTGTTGGGTGTCTCCACTGTAAAGCTACTCTTTTTTCATCTTTCCATACGTCAGCCCCTTGGAAGAAAGTCACTATGTGTAGCCCATATTTAAGGAGTGAGGAGTTATGCTTCACCTCTTCGAGAGTAGAGTCAAGGTAAATTATTTCAAATTGTTCTGCATGGGAGATTTGCCTATTATTTCCCATTTATTTTATTCAGTCACTTATTTCTATCAGTATGGATTCATGGATTGTTTTTTGTACTTTGACTTATAATCCAATAGTACTTTAATTATTTCATCACTCAAGTTGTTCCAATTTTTGGCCACTGGGAGCTCTTTCACTTGGCTCCTGTGTTCTTCTCACATGTATCCATCACTGTGCAGTACGTGTGTCTTTTTAAAATACTTCCTTAATTTTCAGCACTACAAGATGCTCCTGGTTCATCTTCTTTATATCCCGTTTCAGACAGAGACATGGCCATTTCTATTAGGACCCTGGTTCCTTTTTCCAGATAACAGTATTAAAAGTAAAATTTGTGCTCTAGGTATACTTGTTTCTAATGGAATGTTTCCATCAATTGCTCCTAAGCCCTCTCAGCTGACAGAGCAAGGATATATACAATATATACATGTGTGTACTAACCAATACACACACACACACACACACACACACACACACATTTCTAGTTTTAGAATTGTTAACCCATATTTCTATGCAAACAACTATATCAGCTAGAGTACCGAGTGAATGTTAAGTTCCTTTCACCTTTAGTCTTAGAGATTCTGCTCATTTCCAAAGATACGTAGGTCTGTACTTTAACCCCTACATCCTTCAGTCAGTTGTTTCACACACATATAATCCAGTGAGATTCTTTTGTCTCATTCGGCATTCTATCCTGTGATAAATCAAGTCTCCAAATATTCTTTTTTAAATATGAACACATTAAAGTTCACTCCTTGTGTAAATTCTATTGGTTTTGACCAAATGCATAATGTCAAGTGTCCACCAACACAGTATCATAAAAATTTAGTTTCATAGTCCTAAAAATCTCATGTGCTTCACCTATTCAAGCCCTCCCCACTCACACTCCTGGCAGCCACCAATATATCTTCTCAGTAGGTTGGTCTTTTCTAGGATGCCATTTAATGGAATTATTAAATTTGTACACTGGCTTTTTTGACTTCATCCAAGTCTTTTCACTTTTTGTTAGCTCATTATTTTTACTTCTTTTTTAGCATTTTTTTTTAACATTTATCCATTTTTGAAAGAGTGTGAGAGGGGGGTGGATAGGGCAGAGAGAAGGAGACACAGAATCTGAAGCAAGCTCTAGGTTCTGAGCAATCAGCAACAGAGCCTGACACGGGGCTCGAACTCACAGACCGTGAGATCATGACCCAAGCTGAAGTCACACACTTAACTGTGCCACCCAGGAGCCCCTGATTATTTTTCTTCTAAATAATATTCAATTATATGGATGTTCCAGTTTGTTTATCCATTCACCCATTGAAAGACACTTGGTTTCTGCTACTTTTTGTTAATTATGAAGAAAGGTGCTTTAAGCATTCGTGTATAGGCTTTTGTGTACATAAGTCTTACAATTAGCTGGGTAAAAATCTAGGTGCAAGATTGCTGGATAACGTGGCAAGATTATGTCAAGCTGTGTTGAGAAACTGCCAAACTATCTTCAAAAGTGATTGTACCATTTTATGTTTACACCAGCAATGAACAAGTTCCTGTTGTTTCATATTCTCTCCAGCAACTGGTATTGTCAGTTATTTTTGGAGTTCAGCCATTCCACAGGAATGGCTACAAACAGAAAACAGAGCATTGTAGAGGAAACAGAAATAGAACAAAAGAGCATTTTAAAATTTGTCTTAATAACCTCAGAGAAACTGAGAGATGTTGAGACCATGAAATAAAACAGAATCCATAAGAAGGATATTCATAAAACAAGAAAGTTTTGAAATTTAAAATGTGACTGCCAAGATATAAAATTTACACAGAACAGTTAGAAATGAGTGTACTTATGAAAAATGCGGGAGGAGGGAATCAAGATATAACCAAGAAATAAAACATAAGGAAATCCAGTAGTCCATTTAAGATGTCCACCATCTTGGGCAGAATGAACAGGGAATGAACAAAGTAAGGGGAAGGAAACATTTTTCACAGAAATTATAAATTAAAAAGCCGAGATTTGAAAAACAGTAGTTTTCCAGAAAAAAAAATAGGGCAGATTTTATAAATGAAAGAGACTCACATTGTTGTGAAATTTCAGAGCACCAGGGAGAAAGAAGAACTGGAAAATATTAAATTCTTATAGAGAGGAAAATGAGGCTATAAAAATATAAGAATCAATAGGGCACCTGGGTGGGTCAATTGCTTAAGTGTTCAACTCTTGATTTCAGCTCAGGTCATGATCTCAAGGTACGCGAGTTTGAGCCCTGTGTCAGGCTCTCCACTGATAGAATGGAGCCTGCTGGGGATTCTGTCTTCCTCTCTCTCTGCCTCTTCCCTGCTCATGCACATGCTCGCTCTCTCTGTCTCTGTCTGTCTGTCTGTCTGTCTCTCTCTCTCTCAAAAATAAATAAATATTTTAAAATATATATAGGAATCAAAATAAAAGGCATTGGTCTCACCCAGGGCAGTATCAGAATATACCAGAGTTCTGAGGGAAATACTATTTTAAAGCTAGAACACAATGCCCAGTTAAACTATGCTTATTCTGCACCGCTGAACCACATTATCACTTCAGATTTGTTAGTTATCTCAGATTTAGTACTGTCAATTTCTCTTTCCACGGTTACAGGATCTATCCAAGTTCATTGTTTTTGTTACTATAGACTATGCCTTTTATGCACGGAGTTCTTTATTTCTATTTCTGTTTTCGTGTCCTTTGATTTCTATTGCTATTTGTGCCCAAAATTCTCTTGCACAAATATACTCATTTCTATCCTTCTGGTACCTGGAATACTGCCCCGTTTCACATATACTTAATGGATTAATAAATAATTTATTGAATACAGAGCTATATCTCTCCTATGTGTTTCTCGTCCAGTGGGATCAGATGTTTGAATCTCCTTTTTCTGAAACCAGGCTATAACTTTCTAAGAAGGGAAGGAAAAATATCTTCTAGCCTCAGCATTCCATCACTGCTATTTTAAAGATGTTGCCTTTCTGTGTACGTCATGATGATTACTACTCATACCCACACTACCCAAGGGCCTGTTGGATCACAGAGCCGAGCTTTATGTACCTGGAGAAGGCTTTGTTCTCTGCTTCACGCCCATCACAGGTAGCTTATTCATTTCTCCTGACTTCTTGGCATTCCCTGTTCTGTGCTTGGATCACAGACTCCAGACATGTAAAATCAATAAACAAAACACTTATTCTCAGAAATATTCTGAATATTGGGGGGGCCTGGTGGCTCAGTCGGTTAAGTGTCTGACTTCTGCTCAGGTCATCGTATCGCAATCTGTGGGTTTGAGCCCCGTGTCAGGCTCTGTGCTGACAGCTTGGAGCCTGGAACCTGCTTTGGATTCTGTGCCTCCCTCTCTCTCTGCCCCTCCCCTACTGATGTTCTGCCTCTGTCTCTCTCAAACATAAATAATAAATATTTATTAAAAAAAAGAAATATTCTGAATACTGATCTTATTTTGAAAGAGTACATCTGAGCATGCACTAATGCAGTGTCACATTCTCATGAAAAATCTGGCTACAGAAGTGGTTCCTTGGGGAGACGCTTAGAAGGGAGGGAATGTTTGTTGGAAGTCATCACAGAGCAAGAGTGTCCCTTTATGTTTGCATACAAAATGAGATAAAATTTAGGCCTCATTATATCATTTCCCAACTGAAATTAAAGGTTATGAAGAGGTGAGAAATTATGAGGTGGTTGGTACTGCAAGTAAAAATAGATTTCCTTCACTTTCCTTTACTTGGAATATGTACATTTTTTTCCTTGGCGGCAGTGTAATACCTAAGGAGATGACCATGCCACCCTCTTTCCAACCTTACTTTAGTACGCTGAAAAAACAGAGTACACTGTGTGTCTGGGAATTTCTCTGGGCTCTGTAGCCATTTTCTCTCTTCCAGTTGGGGGTGGCCCCTTCACACAAAACTCTTGCCTTAAATTCTTCTTTCATTTTGGTTTCTCTCTTGAACCTTAGCCCTTCTAGGGACTAGGAAAGTGAGAGATTGTTAACTCTTACTTTTGATTTCTTTTTTCTAGTAGGGAGAAAAAAGGTATGACAATGATATTTTTGTAAAGGCTTTCAGCGAAAAGTTTTCTAAAACCAAATATTCTTCTTTAAAAACATTAGAAAATGTGGGAAATTGTCATCATTTAGGAAAAAAAAAGAAACTACCAGTAATTTCTTTATGATACAAACATTAGTGCCTAAAGAGAGAAACTAAAGATGGCATCAGCAATTTATTCCACCTCCAGAGTAAGCAAAACAATATTTTGTGTTAATATAGAAACACTTCTGGCATAATCCCCCCAACATTTCCAAATCTTGAGGGGTAAAGAAGACATGGAAAGTCAATGAATCTCAACTATGGATTGAGTTGTGTCATCTCAAAATTTACATTTTGAAGCCTTAACCTCCAATGGTACTCTATTTGCCAATGACCCTTGTAAAGAGGTAACTAAGTTTAAATGATAGAATTTAGTGGCTCCAGTGTGATAGGATTGGTGTCCTCATATGAGGAGGAAAGGACACCAGGGGTGTGTGCACACAGAGGAAAGGCCATGTGAAGACACTGCAAGAAGGTAGCTACCTGCAAGCCAAGGAGAGAGGCTTCAGAAGACACCAAATGTTCTGACACTTTCATCATGGGCTTCTAGCCTTTGGAATCTATGAGAAATATAGGTTTCTTACCAAAGATTGTTACATAGGGGCACCTGGGTGGCTCAGTCAGTTAAGCGTCTGACTTCGGCTCAGATCATGATCTCGTCCGTGAATTCAAACCCCACTTCAGGCTCTGTGCTAACAGCGTGGAGCCTGGAGCCAGCTTCAGATTCTGTGTCTCCCTCTCTCTGCCCCTTCCTTGCCCACTCTCTCTGTCTTTCTCCATCTCTCAAAAATAAATAAATGTTAAAATTTTTTAGGAAAGATTATTACATAATGAGAGAGAAAGAAAAGAGGGACAAGAGAGGAAGGAAGAATTTAAGAAAGAAAAGAGGGAGGGAGGGAGAGAGAGAAGGAAGGAAGGAAGGAAGGAAGGAAGGAAGGAAGGAAGGAAGGAAGGATGGGCAAATGAAAATGAAGGAAGAACTCATGCCCCCTCATTAAGATGTAAATAAAATACACTGTCACAGCCTCTTACAACCACAGCAAGGATCCTGTGACTTATTTTTTTACATGTTCCAGTTACCTTTGTTTTATTCCTTTCCTTTCACTATCCCTACTCTTCATTTGAGATTTTTAAGACAGTTATAACAGTTACTGTTTGCAAATTCCTGGTTTTTCATCGTCCCATTCCTATGGGACTTCTTATCCCAGTACATCCCTGGATCTATTCTGGCCAAAGTCACCCAACCTCCAACACACCAATCTAATGTCTTTTGTCTTTCCTTAGACTGCTCTCCCCACCAATACACTGGACTCTGTAGCAACCTCTTTTTTTATAAATTCTATGAATTTTAGATATTTTGTGAAATATGTATCTCATTATCTATGCCTTAGAATCTCTTGAGGAGGCAATATCCAACTTTTATAAGTTACCATGTTTCATACTCCTCTTATCCACATATTTATTTGATCAATGCTATTGAGCACCTATTACATGAAAGTTCTAGGCATATTTGTGATGAGAAGTAAACAGACTTCAGCTCTATGGGGTTACATTCTAGCAACATGTATCTCAACATAAACTCATTTTCTTCTATCTAATTCACAATAGAATTAAATCTAATGGTAACAGGCTTACTTTAAAAAAAAATCTCCAATAAAGTCATTGGCAACAAATTTCATAACTATGATTCCTAGGAAATAGTGCAGAATAATAATGAAAATGTTTTATATATTGTTACCTGAAAGTATCCTCAAAGTGAAGATTATGTAACAGGGTTAAAGTTTGTACTTCTTTATTAAGCATTTAAAATGGTTTGTGTGTAGATTTATGACAGTTTCTCTTATTCTCTTCTTTCAAATTCACAGCCCAGTAAAATGGCAATTCAAAAAATGTGTAATTTTAGATATGCCAATCATTCTAAAATAAGATTCTAGTTCAGAAAAAGGGGCTTTTCCCATGAAGTCTAGGTCAACATTCTGCCAGAATTTCTAGTTGAAAAATTAAATTGTCAGTCAATCATCATGTTTCCAAATATCTGGATACTTGACACTATATAGACAAAGCTTATGGGTGAGGAGCTGACTTTTATATTTATATGTATTTTTTAACCAGCATATATAACAAAGTAATGCCATCACAGAACTCTCTCAGCTCAGATTAGTTCCATCAAATTAAAAAAAGTGGGGGAGAGGGTGACACCTGGGGAACTCAATCAGTTAAGTGCCCAATTGATTTCAGCTCAGGTAATGATCTCATGCTTCATGAGATTGAGCCCCATGTCGGGCTCTGTGCTGACAGCATGGAGCTTGCTTAGGATTATCTCTCTACTCCTCCTCCACTCATGTTCCCTGTCTCTCTCTCAAAATAAATAAATAAATACTTAAAAAAAAGAATTCTGGAGTGAGAAGTTCTTGGCTATGTAGTCTGTTCTAATGAAGTTCCATGGATACTTACACTACAATTATTCTTTTAACCCTTCATCATTTTTTCCCTTCAACCTCAATGTTAAAAGAAATAGATGAACTTATCATATCTATCAATGAATTTTTTTGTCACATTAGACTAAAATAATTTTACTTTCAGAACACTGTACCACAAGGAGCTGATTGCCTTTAAAATGATCTTATATGCAAATCAATTTCAACTGAATTCAGAAAAAAATCCAAGGAATTCACCTAAATCTAAAAATAAATTATTTATTATATATACACATAGTTATATGTGATACAGGTAATCTTGTATATAATATATAATTGTATTCATGCATATATGAGAACATTGGGGGGCAAGAGAAATACAGGCAGGTAAGCATTAGGTATATTGCAAGTGGCTACTGTTCTTGACGTATTTGATTTGGAGGATTTTCCTGAAAATAATGCACCTCTTGATAGCTTTGTATGATAGTAGGTGTGATCTTTCCTAAATTCTTACAAGGTTCAAATTGAAGATACAAAAGTTCTTCTGAATAGAACTTAAAAGAGTTCTGACACAATTGTGCTCTCTTAGAGCACTTGTATTATTTCACTTCATGTTACATTTATTTATTCAGTATTGTCATCCAATATACTACGTGAGTCTCTAGGAGATACTTACACTCTTACCCCCTTTAAATGAAGACATCTGAGGCAAGAGAGGTATTGGCCACAAAGCAACCAGAAGAAGCCCCCAGTGTGTGGCAACTCTGTTAGGCTCCAAAACATACAGAAGTAGAGGTCATCCCCTAGGTCACTAAACATGTCATCCTTTATTCCTTGGGAAAATTGAAAGTTGACCAAAGACATCTTACACTTAGATAATTTTGAAAATGCCTGTCTGTGATCTGTATCCTTTCTGTGATCTGTATCCTTTCTGTCCCTACTCCTCACTATTACCATGCTGATTAATTTGAGCTTCGAAAAGTTCAACACATACCCATTAACACTGATGAAAAGGCTTTTCCTTTCTTCTCCTTCTTCTATTCTCTTGACATTATAGTAATAAATTACTGTGTCTTAGAAGAGCTCTTGAATTTAATCTTCTATGAAAAAGTTTTAATTAATTTTCTTTACCTTGCAATTTCTTCTGTTTATATGCCCTTGGGAGAGCTTAAAAAATATTTCTGTATTATTCCTTGATTTATATTGATAGTAGAGTAATATTTAGGGGATTATATTTATCCTTTACTTTTTTCACTCTGAGTCCCTAATATAAAGAGAAAGTGGACCTTTTAGCTGACAATTTAATTATTTTTAGAAATTTCCTTGCCACCATAGCCATAACCTTTTTTTATTAATTAATTTTCCTAACACATCTATGTTATCTTGCACACCAAATACAGTTGGTTGGAAAAAAATAATACAGACTATTGTTTTATCTTATTTTATATAAAACTTCCCCAGTGACTCAACCAAGTCAAAATAGTATTTAAAAAGAATTGGAGGGGGGATGGTTGAGTGGCTCAGTTGGTTAAACATCTGACTCTTGGTCTCAGCTCACTGATACAGAGGGTCAGATATGATAATTTTTCACATTTATAATGACTTGTTATTCCAAATCATAGTCAAGTGTAGCTAAGTAGATGCCCATATCTTATTCTATATTTTGGCTAGGTATTCTTTAAAAATATTCATAATGACAAAGTCCACCTTTTAAAATTCACCTATATGTGAAATTCACTTTTGCTATCTTGGAGACAAGACCTAACTATATAACCAAGAGTTGCAAGAAAGGAAATCACAAATTCTCTAATTAGGTCATATTCAGATATGTAGATAGTGTCCCATCTATGTAGGGTGTCAGTTTGAAACTGATGCCTCAGTGAATGTTGATCAGGTATTACAACAGTGTATCAGGCCATCATCAACTTCCTGGTGTGTTGTACATGACAGAAGATCTTTACTGTAGAGTGGGTCCATTGATATGCAGTATCCAGTAGTCATGGATCAAGTATTCAGTGAGCTCTTGAATAGTGAGTCGTCCTGGTTCAGGTCTTGTAGGCAGGTAATGAAAACTCATACCAAGAATATATTTTTATTTCACTCAAGATGAATTGCTGTATCTTCTATGGTGGAAGGGTGTTTAATGCAGTCAAGTTGATGTCAAATGGCTGGTTGGTCTATTTGAGGAATGGTGCCATGTGATGGGACCATCAGGGTTAATTTCCATTTCCATAGTAACTGGATTAGTTAATTCAATTTGGGGAATAGGGGTGCCTTGCTTTGGAGTTTGTGCCTAATTTCCATCTCAACCAACACAGTTACTTGTTAATGACTCAGTTGTCCCAGCACTGGTATGAGTGTCAGAGGCTGTCTGTTCTGTACTAGCTGAGTTATTTTATTTGAATTTTTAAAACTGTGGTACATCTCTTTGTTGAGCATTAACTTGTGGTACAAAAGTCTTCACACTTTACACCCATTCTCATAGGTCAATTGATGTGTCTCTTCTATAGATGTTTTCCCAATCTTCCATAGATCCCCTTCTATTGAGCAACCAGCCCATGAATCCATATAAACTCTAACCTTAAGACCTATCTCTTTCCAGAAAACATAGATGACCAGATGAACCACTAGGGATTCTGCACTTTTTACCCCTTGTCATTGTCTTTCCAGGTTGTGCTTATAGTACAATTGCCATCCATTTTCAGCTTATGTGAATTACTGGCTTCTTCACCCATATGCTATCATGGACATTTTCCCTTCTTTGTCAGTGAATCCAGAGGGATCTTCCATACAGTTACTTGTGTGATCTGAGGGAGAGGATCCATTGCAAAACTGGTAGATAGCATGGGGACCTAGACCACTTCTGGTGTAGACTTTTTGAGTCCAATGGTCCAGTTCAGTAATGAATATAATACTTACATCTTACAACTGATTGCTTCTGAGTCTGCCCAGTCTATGACTTGGTGGGTCTGACAAAAATCAGCTCATGGCAGTTCTATTTACACAGTAAGTTTGTGCACCATTATCCAGCAATCTGTTTCCACCAGTGCCAGTCAGCATACCAAGAACAGTTCTCTAAAAAGGGTATAATTCTCTGTTTCTAATGAATAGACTTGCTCCAGAACAATGAGGTCCACACTGTGATTCTCCTTTGGTCCTTGCCATAAAGTCTACATGTTTTCCTTTCCAAACACAGATATCTCTAACCCAGGGAGTCCACTGCTCAAATGGTAAGACTTTTTGGATTTCAACCCGAACTTGTTTCAAAGCCCTTACTTCCTCTGGGCTCTACACAAAGCTAGAGCATTATATGGCACCAAATATTCCCAGGTGTGGAATATACTGTCCCTGGGACCAAGAAAGACCTACACTGTGCTATGCTTTTGTCTTAGTAGTAAGAGGTACAATATGGAATCATTTGTCTTTAGGTTTGAGGGGTAAACCATATACTATTAATTCTATGTCATATTCCTGGCTTCCTCTCTTTTCTGTTTTTTGTTTTTTGTTTTTACAACAATAAGCAATTGCGCCCAACTTTATTTTAGCCTCTATCCTTTCAGGAGCCTATCATTCCCATTGCTGTACTGTAGCCTAGGTGAATGTAAATACCTCTCTTACTATCAGCTATGGACTTCAGAAGAGCTTCTCAGTGATGCTGGGGTCTCTCCTACAAAAACATTCTTTACTGTTTTGGTGAATGGATTGCCTACCAAGAGCATTCTTGGTAGTCATCTTCTGGGTATCCCAACTTTGCATAGTATATCCATTCTAGCATAACTAATTCTCTGAGACTTCTGATCCCTTCTTGTACTATTTGTCACAGTTGTTAGGGTATTTCTATTTCACATACTATATTACACTGGTTTCCACTTGTTAGTGCTGTCTCCAAAGGTCCTTTGCAGAGTGTAAAATCCTATAAAATGGAAAAGGGATCCACACGAACAAATTCACTTGTATCCAATTTCGTGTTTTACTTCCTTGATCTAGAAGTCTCAGAATTCATTCTCATAAACATACTCCAGATTTTGCCTGTACATGTTGGTTAGTTCTACAGGTTACTCAGTATACAGTTCCCAACTAGAGTCTTGACTTCAGGGTAGCAGACCTACTAGGACTAAGATTCAACCTTCTCTAGAGTTTCATGGCTATTCTGTTTATGACCTGGGACTAGTTCTGAGGTTTTCCTGCCTTCCCACTGCAGAAGGTGATAGTCTCCTTACCTACTGCCAAGAAACATTTCTGGTTTTTCCATGTAACATTTAATTGTTGATTTATTACACTTAGCCCCTTATTAATTTTATCTATAGCATTAGTTGTTCTCATCAACATCCATCCACCTACATTGCTTTATAATTACTATTGTTTCCCATTAACCATAAATGTCTAAAGCATCACCCCAATGAACTTCCCTGTCATTGGTGTACACCTAGAACTGGAGAAGACTTGTGAAGGGTATGTGACATGCTTTTTATATTTGAGAATTAGGGAGATTGGTGCCACTATGGTGTCTCAATTCTGCTGAACCATTGACACTATGTGTCTTTGGAGAAAGAAACTTGGAACTAAGTTTTCTGTTCTTACCTAAAATGCCCTCAGTCTTCAATTATCCTGAGTAGCCTGACAGCAATATGACTGTGTGAATGCATATTCCCTTACATCACTACTAACTTTCACTTCAATGAAAACCTTCTGAAATTCTTTGGATATAAAAACTTTAAAACACAGATACCTATGCTGAGGCTAGTTATACATTTAGCTTAATGATTTCCACTGTCACTTAAATGGATTTTAAATAGATGAGGGGCACAAGAAACAAGAGACTAAATAAGTCAGTTTATTTGCTTGTATTATCCTAGAAAGTACTTTAAAACATTTTCCAATTATTAAACTAAAGATAAATTGCAATGTGGGGGATATTTGTCATTAGCTGTTTCCTATCTTGCTTTAAGAATCATCCCTGCTCCTTGGGTTATTAGACATTCCTGGGTCTTATATTTTGGTGCATGGAATAATGCTATTAATTTATTCTCTGTGTAAAAAAACCTCAATGGTAACTTTTGGGATGATTTCTTTTTATTGATTTTTTTAAACAAAAAACTTTAATGAAAAACAAGCCAATAAAAATAACTAAAAATAAAGAAAAACCCATCTTTTTGTTGGTCAGCTACCACTGCATAATAAAGCTCCCCCACACTCAGTTACATACAACAGTATAGAGTTATTATTGCGCTGACAGGCCTCAGGTCATCTGGGAATATACGCTTTAGATTGCATGTCTGTGAACCAAGGAAAATGGCTTGGCCTCATGTGTCTTTCTTCTAAGACTAGTAGACTTCCAGGGAAGAAGGTAGGAAACAGGAAACAAGATACATAGAATACAACTTCAGTGATGATTTAGGATATAAACTGGACAATTACCTTATCATTTAAGGCAATTGAGAAAGTCAAAATAGTAAAAGCTAATTTTTATGAATTCATTCACAAAATTTATTTGTATTAATTTATTCTTTTAACAATATTTAACAAATTTATTTAGTACTTATATGCCACATGCCTGGCATGGTGTTAAATCCCAGTGATTCAATGTTGAATAAAGTAGACATATTCTTTTCCATTGGGGAGCTTACATTATGATCAGTTTAAGATGAGCGAAAAACCTAGATTCTCAATGGGCTTAACTTTTTTACATGTGGTTAAATTTAAATTTGGGTAAATTTACATAAGTAAAACTGTAGTTCTTATTATGAAAAAGAGAGTTAAAGGTTTTTTACTCTTAAATTATAAGATTATATAATCCAAATTAATTTAATATGTCACTAACTAGCTGTATAGTTTTGAGCCAATCACTTCCTTTATCCTGGCCAGTTTCCTTGTATGTAATATAAAATAAATTTGATGGGAAATTTTGAATCCCCTGGCTGAAAATATTCTCTCATTCCTCAGGGGTTCCATTCAAAGATTAGCCTCTTACATTTCCATCCTTACCATTTTCTCTATTTCTTTCATCAGCATCAGGATAAAAGAAAGGCAGAAAGTAATATGATTTCCTATTGCCTTGGTCAGTGATTCAAAATTTGTTTTTACATTTATTTATTTTTGAGAGACAGAGAGAGAGAGAGAGAGACAGAGCACAAGTTGGGGAGGGGCAGAGAGAGAAAGAGACAAGGAATCTGAAGCAAGCTCCAGGCTCTGAGTTGTCAGCACAGAGCCTGACATGGGGCTTGAACTCACAAACTGTGCGATCATGACACTTAACTGACTGAGCCACCCAGGTGCTCCCCTCCTTGGTCAGTGATTTTAAACTTCAGTACTTACACCAACTTACTTGTCTGTTCATGTTTACCATTGTTGAAAATCTAGAGTGCTCTACAAATCTCTTTGGTAGAATTCTATCTGCTTGGCAAAGGTGGATTGAAGATAGATACAGATTCTGTCATGTTCCCCACATTGGGAGATGGATTTCATTTCCCTTTTCCTTACTTTAGACTGGCTCAGTGACTGCTTACCCAGTAGAACACAGCAGAGCAATGCTCTGCAACTTTGGGCAACTGGCAAAATCAGCTCCATCCTTACTGGAAAGTTGTGTCTTGTGATACTACACCTCAGGCTCCGGCTTTCGTACAATGAGGAGCACAAGCCACATGCAGCCCCAGATAAGATCATGGCCAACAGACCCAGCTAAACACTGCGTAGACCGTCAGCTAGCCTGAACTGCCAGTTATGTGAATGAGTCATCTTGGTTGCTTAGCTCGTCAAGTGACCAGCTGCCTCCAACTTCAGCTGGCACCTAATTCTGACTATATGAGGAATGCTAAGTAAGTACTTCTTAGTTGATCCAACGATACCCTAGAAATGCAAAAGTTAATACTAATTCATTAATTTAGGCAATTAAATATTTGCAAGCTTTTATCATGCAGCAATACATGATGTGAACAGGTATCTTCAGAGCTACTTATTTTTATGGGTGCCTTCTCCAGGCCCCACATTAAATTTACCATTCGTAATTTTGTATTGTTTTCCATACAAAAGTCCTGTCCAGTTGTATAAGCTTTCTGTAACCTTCCTTCTAACCTAGTTTTATCCATTCTTCCCTTACCGACTCCCCTGTCCCACCAATGCCGCTACTCCTTGAGGAGAGCTTGGTAACTTCGAAAGTGCTAGTATTCTTTCTCTAGTTGCAAAAATGTGCATCCAGGGGTGCTTGGGTAGCTCAATAGGTTAAGGATCCAACTTCAGCTCAGGTCATGATCTCACTATTCGTGGGTTCGAGCCCCATGTCGAGCTGTGTGCTGACAGTACAGAGCCTGGAGCCTGCTTCAGATTCTGTGTCTCCCTCTCTCTCTCTGACCCTCCCCTGCTCATGCTCTGTCTGTCTCTCTCTCAAGAATAAATAAAACATTAAAAAATATTTTTTAAAAAATGTGCAAATGCAGTTATTTTACTTTAGCCCGTGACCTTCTCTAAGTTAGTTTGAGTTCAAGTTAGCCATCTTTAGGGAAAACATGTCCCTATATCATTGAGGAACTGCTTATAAAAGAAATGTCAGGTATTTCATCAAGCACATGGCCTTACTTGTAGTTTGCAGTATGTACTGGGTAAACATTTACTTCTCTTTTCTCATCTCTGTCTTCAGTGTTATCTCTACCAACGACCGTCTTGCAGAGTGGCACTGACAACTGCAATTGACCTCTGGCCTCATCTCTGCCCCACAGTGAGTCCTGGTCACTGGAAACATAAAATCTTCACTTGATGATAGTGCCTAGAGCTCATTAGGCTTAAGTCTTCCAAGCACGAGAATCTGATTACTGCAGAGAAAACCAAATCTCATGTGGTTGTTTTTAGAAGATACTGCTTCAAACAATAGTGTGTTTAATTAACACAATTTATATCAAGTCACACAGAGACTTTTACATATTCTCACACTGTAGCATATTTACCCAAAATAGACAACCTAATTACTTAAGAAAATTGGCTGTATTTGCAGAACTGGAGTGTTAGAAGAAAAAGTGAACTGCAATTATAAAACAGAGAAGGATGGGAAAATGCCAAATTCTTATTATTTTTGTTTTTAAAATGTTAATTAAGATATAGAGTCCACAACTCTTGTGGAGTGGAGTACAAGTGAATGAATAAATCTCTTCAACAGGGATCAAAGGGCAAATATGTCTTTTATGGCTTATCTAGAATTCATAAATCCTGAGAAATTGTTGCTGAGTGTCCAGTACTTGGTGACAAAGAGGGGCGGCACTGGTTCTGTCTCATCCACATGGAAAAGTTGGGTGCTCAGTAAAGGAAGACATTTTGTGGGAAGCCATTTAATCAAATTAAGAAGGATATGATAAATGTAATCATTACCAACACGAATTTTTTAGATTTCAATAAGGAGAAGGTATTAATTTTAACTTCACTCTCTGGTGGCCTGAGTTGAATTCGGATGCTCAACTGACTGAGCCACTTAGGTGCCCTTAATTTTTATTAATTTTAACTAAATAGTGACCAACAGGGCTAATCATAGCAATATAAGAAACAAAGAGAAGTATCTTTTATTCTTCCAAAAGCATTTATTAAATAGTTACTATGTTCAGTGCATTGTGCTTGGAATTTTGGTTCATGTCATGATCTCATGATTAGTGAGATTGAGCCCCATATCTGCTCAGCAAAGAGCCTGCTTGGGATTCTCTCTCTCTTTTTCTCTCTGACCCTCCCCCTCTCTCGGTAAAAAAAAAAAATCAATAAATAAACTTCAAAAAATTTTTCTTTAACATTTATTATTGAGAAACAGAGAGAGACAGAGCATGAGCATGGGAGGGGCAGAGAGAGGCAGACACAGAATCCCAAGGAGGCTCCAGGCTCTGAGCTGTCAGCACAGAGTCCAATGCGGGTCTCAAACCCAGGAGCCGTGAGATCATGGCCTGAGCCTAAGTCAGACGCTCAACCTACTAAGCCACCCACGTGCCCCAATAAATAAACTTTAAAAACACCCACTGCTCATCCTACCAAGTGCCCTCCTTAATGCCCATCACCCAGATAGCGCATCTCCCAAACCACTTCCCCTCCAGCAACCCTCAGTTTGTTCTCTGTATTTAAGAGTCTCTTATAATATGGTTCGCTCTGTGTAAATATTCTTAACATTTTGCTTTCTGCAGCTAAAGTAATTTTCTTGCGTCTTTGCAGGTATGTTCTCTCAGGTTCTCTCAAGTGACTTTTGAGAAAGACTATTGAAGCAAACATAGTTCCCTCGGTCATCATTCCTACATCAGGCAGATAATGATTAGGTACTACTTATTGATATTATAAATTACCATGATTTGCATTTATTGATATATTTATTGACTTTTAAACATATAGTGTTTACATTTGAAATATTTGTTAATATTAGATTTTTTGATATTTATAACAATTATTTATTTATAGGTCTTCATTATATCTTAGAGGATACTAAGACTCAAAAAATTTAAGCTATTAAGTGTATTTTGCCTCACTCAGAGAAGAATAGGATTTGGATACAGATTTCTTGGTTTTTATTGCAGCTGATATTCCACTGACCAATACCCTGCTCTGCTCAGTTACCTCGGCAGCCAGAGGTTTCAGGTAAGGGAAGTTATGAGATTGTTATAAAACATGATACTCACCACATCTAACAAGTATACCCTCTTTGTTTTATTTATTTATTATTAATTAATTTATTTATTTATTTATTTATTTATTAAGTAGTCTTCATGCCCAGTGCAGAGCATGTTCAGGGCTTGAACCACAACTCTGAGACCAAGACCTGAGCTGATATCAAAAGGTAGATGTGCTGACTGAGCCATCTAGGTGCCCCAAAGTTTACCCTCTTTAATTAATTATTATAATTGATGTTAAAGAGCTACATAATCTTGCATTTACTCTTTATATAAAAGTAATACCTTATTAATAATATAGGGACAAAAATACTAAAAGTTCATAAACCCCTTTTTTCTTTTATAATCTGCTTCAGTAGCATCAGAGAAACATATGTGAAGAAAGTTCTATTTTTCAGTGTTTTTAGAGATATCTCAGGGGATAGGAAGATTATCAGGATTACCAGTAGGGCCATGATAATTTTTAAATGATAGTTTTCTCTTTAATTCAGGAGGTGGTTGAGATACAAAATTCAATTATATTAGTTAGATGAAAATGGTTATCATAATGCTATTCTATCTCTTTGGAGATAATTAGCACTTTATCTTAGATTGCCTTTTGCTGCAGTGATGTTTTCTAATTTATTGTAAATGTTTAAACTTTACAGCATGTCTAATTGTCATTAATTTCCAATCTTCTAAAATATTTAAAAATAATTGGAGTATTCTAATTGTTTTTAATAGAAAAGCAATTTTTAGTTTTATTTATAATTAAATTAATGTAAATAATTGGAATTTATAATGCGTTCCAGCTTATGGGGGGGAACATTTACAAGTAAATCCTCATGAACAGTATGGGTTTGTCCCCATAAAAATACCATTCAAAGAGTCAATGGTCTCATAAAGTGTGAGTAAAAATTAAAATTAAAATGCAAAATCTAACAGAGAAAAGAGGATCATAAAATAAAAATGGATATTACTATGTAAACCCACTGAAAAAAATCATATGAAATAGTTATAGAGGAAAATAAAAAGTTCAAATGGATAAAATTAGAAAGGATAAAAGCCTGAATAGAAATCATTTGACAGGAAAATTAACATGTATGTGAAAAGAATCCAATCAGTGGAACAGAATTGGGGTCCTGAAGCCGACCTACACATGAGAGGGAACTCGATACATGACAGAGGTGGCATTGCAATTGCTCTAGAAATGATAGTCTCTATGACAAATGATCCTGGAATAATTGGATATTCACACAGGAAAAAAGAAAAGCTGTATTGAGTCTTCTCTTCAGAGTATCTCATCGTATCATACAAATCAATTCTGTGCACATGAAAACTTCAAATATAAAAAGCAATGCTTTAAAACCTTTTAGATATAATCATTATCTTTTGATATAGGATTTTTAAACCAGATGCAAAAGAACATATGCTATAAAGGAAATGATTGATATATTTAATTTTATTAAAACTGAAAGCAAAAAAAAATGCATTACTTAAATAACATACAATAACAACAAAAAACTTTTGTTTATCTAAAACCACCAAGAAGAAATGAAAAGATAAGTTTTAGCCCAGAAGAAAGATCTCCAATATATATAATAACAATGATTGTAATATAAATATATTTTTAAAAAAGATTCCTAAAATATAGTTTTAAAATCTACATTAGAAAATATCAGAAATATGAGTAGACATTTGAGATGAGGAGAAACAGGTATGGCTAGTAAAAAAAAAAGATGTAGGAGTCCTCTAATAGTGAAAGGTAAAATCCTCACTAGGTCCTGTTTTAGAGTACTCATATTGACAAAAGAATCTTTAATATAAGTTCCAGGAGAGGGGGAACTATTTAGGTTTTCATAGACACTGTGATGAGAAGATTCATTTAGTAGAACAAATTTGGACAGTTTTATAGATTGTATTGAGCCACACACAACATAAAAGTGTATGTTAATGCATGGCCCTAGTAACCACCAAATTTGGGACAAATGTGGGACAAAGTTTCATCTAGAGGAAGGGGAATATGTGAGATAGGAGAGAAATGCCCAGGGCTGGTTTCAACTCTATTGCTAATGCTGTGTTCTAAGCTATGTGGTGGATCCAAGTATCTTTTTTGATGTGTTTATTTTTTCTTTTTTTGTATATTATAAATATTGTATGCTAATTTTTTTCAGAGGGAAAATAGATGTGGAGAATGAAATGGTTTTTTTGGAAAACATTTTCCATGTTAAGAAAATAAGAATATTTTGAGACAGGTCATCAGGAACTGGAGGGGAAACAATTGATCCTTACCTAATTCAGAATACATAAAATTTTAACGGTATGATACTGAATTATAAACTTGATAACAGATGTTTATGATTCTACCCTCTTTTTTATGTCACAATTTTTCTGCCACTCAACCCGTTGACATTCCAAAACTGTAAATAGGAAAGTGGCAAACACACACACAATGACATAAAGAACAAGTGATCAACAATCAAATATTCTAGAAAGAAATAAAAGTAAGCTAAGTTAGAAAGAGAACACTAATCAGCTTAGGTTAAACATATTTTCTTTCAATTACTTTGAATAACTTTTCTTTAACATCAAGTAACTTTTTCTTAAATGTCTATTTATTTATTTTGAGAGAGAGAGAGAAAGAGTGAGAGAGAGAGAGAGAGAAGGGGAGCGGGGAGGGGCAGAGAGAAAGAGCGAGAGAGAGAATCTCAAGTAGGCTCTGCAATGACAGCATAGATTGACATGGAGCTCGATCTCACGAACTGTGAGATCATGACCCGAGAGTCAAAATCAAGAGTCGGATGTTTAACTTACTTAGCTGCTCAGGCACTCAGGAGCCCATAACATCAATTAACTTCTTAAGATCAAATGCAAAATGGTCTACCAGTTATTGCCATCATTTCTCATTCTAACAAAATCCTTTTCTTTTTTTCCCTTAAGATAGCTAAAGTCAATTTCTCTTTCCAGATAGTAACAGTAATAGAGACACCAAATCTATGGATCCTGCATTCAAATTTGTTCTCAAGTCTTTCATGATATTAAGTCATCTGATCAAAGCATTGAGCTGTTACTCATTATGGGGATATGACTGAACATCATGGGTTCCAGGGGTAACTTCGTTGGAAAATGAGTTAGCTAAAGAAGGAGGTGAGGTTCAAATCATTGTTCTACCACCCACCAGCTGTGTGATGCCAAGCAAATCACTTGTCTTCTCTGTATCCATTTCTCTACCTATAAATCAGAATTACTTATTTCACACTCTCAGAATTCTATGTGCAAATTACATGGTTTAATGTTTATGTCAATATGTACATTGGTTGACACACGACAAATGACCAGTTCTCCAAACTGTACTGATCTCTGTACCTGCACACTATGCCAACATTGTCTTTGAAGATATTTCCATCTTACAAAGGAAAAATTACCCAATAGTCAAGATTTCATCACTTCTGTATGCTAAAATTTCCTAGAATTGAGTGTTTGAGGCTTTATCTTGTCTAACAATGGGCAAGCTTTTATAATACATTATGAAAGAAACACAAGAGGAGCTAATTAAAGATGCTATCATCTTTTTATCTTTTTTAAAAATTTGTTTCTTTACTATTTCTTCCATAACTGGTAGTAGTTCAACACAAATTATAAAAGGGCTTTAGCAATACATCAAGAAACCAGTACCCAATCCAACTTTTTGAGTGTTTTCAGATTTCTATCACTAGCAAAAAAGAAACCTCAACAATTCTAGTTAGATATGACGATTTGTTATGTTTCAGAGAGTGGAACTAAGGTTCCTACACTGCTGTTTCAATATGTCAGGCTAAACGGATTCAAAATCTCCTGTGATTCAGCTTTTGTTCAACCAAGCACAGTGAGCTGAGAGAAGGAGGTGGCTATGCTAGATGTCATTCTTCAGAAAGAGATGAACCCCTATTCAGTTCATGCTGTACTGGGGATATTCTCCCATTTACACAGTTGCTTCTGCACTAATAAAAAAATAATTACTTCCTTACTTGTGCTTCCTCTTATCATTCATTGTGTCCTCAAGGGAAATGTACTCTTGGTAGAAATGCCCCGCCTTCCTCTTCAGCCCAATGAAACCTATTCATTTGTCAAGATTCTCCTCCAGCTTAAACCCTCCATAGGATTTCTCTAAATAAGTGGGACTATTTCTTTCTTTTTTTCTCCTGCCATATTTAGTACATACCTCTATTTTATTAGTTTTTTTTTTAACATTTATTCATTTTTCAGAGGGTGAGAGAGAGCATGAGCAGGGGAGGGGTAAAGAGAGGGAAGACACAGAATCCAAAGAGGCTCCAGGCTCTGAGCTGTCAGCACAGAGCCCAAGACAGAGCTCCAATTCACAGACCATGAGATCATGACCTGAGCCGAAGTCAGATGCTTAACCAACTGACCCACCCAGATGCTTAACCAACTGACCCACCCAAGCACCCCTACATACCTCTATTTTAGATTTTAGTAGTTACCACACTTGACATGTACTGAAATTACTTTTGAACATCTATCTGCATTTTAGATTATAATTTGAAGTAATGCTGGACAAAAAATCTTCTAAAAAAACCACAATTTTTAAAGCTTGCAAATATCAGAAAAATAGGTAAAGACTTGATTGACACTGGTAATGAACTGGAAACTATGAGTGTACATATTTGATAGATTTGAAATGTATAAATTTGACTTCAATCTTCAAAGTGATGGGAGCCAGGTGAAAAAGGCAATCAAAATAGGCTCTGTATAAATAAGATGAAACCAAATTTTTGAGAAGCAAAAAATGTCCTGAGAAAAATACTTTCTCATGTGGCCCTCAGGAAGAAGATATTTAATAGTCATTCTCAAAAGCATCATTTTAGGACCAACAGGCATGTGACGGCTGGTTGTTAACCCTCAACACAGTTGATGACCTCTTACCAAAATACAATACAGTGAAAGAAGGTCTCCTGGATACCTATCTAACATTGTTTACATATTGCACTCAGGATAGTTTGGGTTAAGGAAGAGATTAATGTTAGATATGGAGAGAAAAAGATGAATTGATACTCTTTAGAAAATCCTTCATAAATTTTGTTTCTTTCAGCTGAGCTTTTGTAGACTATTCAAGACAAAGTGAGACTATTTACATTGCCTTTAAATGTAGAGCTATGTTTGGCAATTGATCAAACTGAGGATACATTTGACATTCTCTTGTGAAATTAAGGAGTCAAAATAAGGCAGAGCTGTATAACTAAGAAGTGAAACACAAGGCAGTGAGCCAACAGGGAAGAAATCTCTCCTTCATTATTTGATTTATTATTATATACATGTATACATTTGGTTTTAAAATTAAAATATTAAAATATTTATTAAAATACTATTTTAAGGACATGATTTTAGATTTTCTCTAGTGAACAGAAAAGTGAATTTCTGAGTAATATGCCTTAAAACATGGTTACTTGTATCTGATTATAATTAATTACAAGATCAATTGGCCATTAAGACCACTTCAGTTCATAATTATTAAGTAGTATCATCTCATTGTAGGAGAGCACATTTCTTTCCAGTCTCTATATTGACAGGTCATACATTGAGTTCCTACAAATATGGCTTTAACAAAATAATTAACAAATAGGTTAAAATTGAATAGAAGGAGCTTCAATATGTAAAAGAGCTTCGAAGCTGTCACTCCCATCCTTACAAGAAAACTGCTGAAGGAACATAATCCATGACTTTTCTTTGATTAGTCAAAAAACGGAGATCTCATGGTAAATTGCCACTGGGAAATCTGGAGGTAGGCGAATTCAGAGCTACAATCAAGATGTGCTTACTTGGATCCATGAACCACAGGGAGGCAAACCTTAATCTGAGTGAATTGTTAGAGGCCATATGGACCAACATGAGGCTAAAAACCTCCTAGGGGCTGCAGTCATGGTCAGCCCTCACAATTTCATGGATTTTACCCTTAGGAACTCTACTAGGTTCTAATAAAGAGTTGAGCAAGATTCCCTCATGGCTCTGGAATGGAGAGAGGAAAGATAACCACTGTGAAATGCATCCAAAGTGTTCTCCATAACAAAAAAACCTTTAGTCAGCATTCCTTTTGTTTGTTTGTTTTCAAATTTCTATTTAAATTAGAGTTAGTTAACATATATTGTAATATTGGTTTCAGATGCAGAATTTAGTAGTTCATCACTTACATATAACAGCCTGTGTTCATCACAAGTGCCCTCCTTAACACCCATCACCATTTAGCCCGTCTCCCACCCACCTCCATCCATTAACCCTTAGTTTCTTCTCTATAGTGAAATGTTCTTATGGTTTGATTCCCTCTTTTTCTCCCTACAGTATGTTCATCTGTTTTGTTTCTTAAATTCCACATAAAAGTGAAATCATATGGTCTTTGTCTTCCTCTGACATATTTCACTTAGCTCCATTCACATCATTGCAAATGGCAAAATTTCATTCTTTTTGATGGCTGATTCATATTATACACACACACACACACACACACACACACACACACACACCACATCTTTATCAATTCATCAGTTGATGGACATATGGTTTGGCTATTGTTGATAATGCTGCTGTAAATATCAGGGAGCATATACCCCTTTGAAGTTGTATTTTTGTATCCTTTGGGTAAATACCTAGTAGTGCAATTGCTGGATCATATTTTTAACTTTTTGAGGAACTTTCATACTGTTCTCCAGAGTTACTGTACAAGTTTGCATTCCCATCAACAGTGTAAGAGGGTTCCCCTTTCTCCTCATTCTTGCCAACATCTGTTGTTTCCTATGTTGTTAATTTTAGCCATTTTCACATGGGTGAAGAGATATCTCATTGTGGTTTTGATATGTATTTCCTTGATGATGAGTGATGTTGAACATTTTTTTCATGTGTCTATTAGCCATTTGTATGTATTCTTTAGAAAAATGTCTGTTCATGTTTTCTGCCCATTTCTTAACTGGATTATTTATTTTTTGCATCCTGAGTTTGATAGGTTCTTTATAGATTTTGGATAGTAACCCCTTATCAGATATGTCATTTGCAAATATCTTCTCCTATTCTGTAGGCTGCCTTTTAGTTTTGTTGATTGCTTCTTTCACTGTGTAGAAGACTTTTATCTTGACGAGGTCCCTATACTTCATTTTTGCTTTTGTTTCCTTTGCCTCCAGGGATATGTGTAATAAGAAGTTGCTATGGCTAAGGTCAAAGAGGTTGCTGTCTGTATTCTCTTCTAGGATTTTGATAGTTTCCTGTCTCACATTTAGGACTTTCATCCATTTTGAACTTAATAAAGCAGTCCAGTTTCATTCTTCTGCATTTTGCTGTACAGTTTTCCCAACACCATTTGTTGAAGAGACACTTTTTCCCATTGCATATTCTTTCCTGCTTTGTCAAAGATTAGTTGACCCTATAGTTGTGGGGCCTTTTCTGGGTCTCTATTCTGTTCCATTGATCTCTGTGTCTGTTCTTGTGGTATACAATACTGTGTTGATGACTACAGCTTTGTAATATAACTTGAAGTCCGGAATCATGATGCCTCCAGCTTTGCTTTTCTTTTTCAGGATTGCTTTGGCTATTCAGGGTTTTTTGTGGTTCCATACAAATTTTAGGATTGTTTGTTCTAGCTCTGTGAAAAATGCTGGCAGTATTTTGATAGGGATTTCATTAAACGTGTTGATTGTTTTGGGTAGTATAGACATTTTAACAATGTTTGTTCTTCCAATCCATGAGAATAGAATGCTTTTCCATTTCTATCCATTTCCATGCATGTTCCTCTTCAATTTCTTTCATAACTGTTCTATAGTTTTCAGAGTACAGACCTTTTACCTCTTTTGTTAGATTTCTTCCTAGGTATCTTACAGTTTTTGGTGCAATTGTAAATGGAATTGATTCTTTGATTTATTTTTCTGTTAATTTATTACTGGTGTATAAAATGCAACAGATTTCTACACAATTGATCTTATATTCTGTGACTTTGCAGAATTCATGTATTCTAGCAATTTTTTTTTGGTGAAGTCTTTTGGGTTTTCTACATAGAGTATCATGTTGTCTGGAAATAGTGAAAATTTGATTTGTGTGTTGCTGAGTTGGACACCTTTTATTTCTTTTTGTTGCTTGACTGCTGAGACTAAAACTTCCAGGAGTATGTTAAATAGTAATGCTGGGAGTGGACATCCCTGTTTTGCTCCTGACCATTGAGGAATAGCTCTAATTTTTTCCCCCAATGAGGATGATACTAGCTGTGGGTCTTTTGTATGTGGTCTTTATGATATTGAGGTATGTTCCATCTATCCCTACTTTGTTGAGGTTTTTTATTAAGAATAGATGCTGTATTTTGTCAAATGCTTTTTCTGCATCTATTGAAAAGATCATATGGTTCTTAGCCTTTCTTTTATTAATGTAGTGTATCATGTTGATTTATTTGTGAATATCAAACAACCCCTACAGCCCAGAAATAAATCCCACTTGATCATAGTGAATAATTTTTTTAATGTACTGTTGGATCCGACTTTCTAGTATCTTGTTGAGAATTTTTGCATCCATGTCATCAGGGATATTGGATTGTAATTCTGCTTTTTAATGGGGTCTTTGTCTGGTTTGGGAATCAAGGTACTGCTGGCCTTGTGGAATGAATTTGGCAGTTCTCCTTCCATTTCTATTTTTTTGGGAACTGTTTGAGAAGAATAGGTATTAACTTTTCCTTAAATATCTGGTAGAATTCCCCTGGAAAGCCATCTGGCCTTGCACTTGTGTTTTTGGGAGATTTTTGATTACTGTTTCAATTGTGTTTGTTTTTATATCATTTATTTCTGCTCTAATCTTTATTATTTCCCTTCCTCTGCTGTCTTTAGGTTTTATTTGCTGTTCCTTTTCCAGCTCCTTTTAGGTGCAAGGTTCGGTTGTGTATTTGACTTTTCTTGTTTCATGAGGTAGCCTGTATTGCAATATACCTCCCTCTTAGGACTGATTTTGCTGCATCCCAAAGATTTTGGACCATCAGGTTTTCATTTCCATTTGCTTCCATGTATTTTTTTCTTCTTCAGTTTCCTAGTAACCTATTCATTCTTCAGTAGGCTGTTCTTAACTTCCATGTATTTGCTGTCTTTCCAATTTTTTTTTTATTGTTGACTTCAAGTTTCATAGTGTTGTGGTCATAAAATATGCATTGTCTGATCTCAATCTTTTTGTACTTGTTGAGGGTTCATTTGTGACCCAGTTTGTGATTTGTTCTAGAGAATGTTCCATGTGCACTTGAAAAGAATGTGTATTCTGCTGCTTTTGGATGAAGTGTTCTGAATATATCTGTGAAGTCCATCCAGTCCAGTGTGTCATTCAAAGCTGTTGTTTCCTCGTTGATTTTCCACTTAGATGATCTGTCCATTGATGTAAGTGGAGTGTTAATATCCCCTACTATTATTGTATTATTATCAATGAGTTTCTTTATGTTTGTTATTAATTGATTTATATTTTTGAGTGCTCTCTCCATCATAACATTCAATTCATATATTGGAAAAGAAAAACACTCTAATATTAATAATCTATGCTTCTACCTTAAGGAACTAGAAAGAAAAGAAATAATTAAAAATAGCCTAACTCAATGAGATTGAAAAGCAGGAAATAGGGAAAATCAATAAAATCAAAAGCTGATTCTTTGAAAATATCAATAAAATTAATAAACATCTAGCCAGAGTAACCAAGATAAAAAAGGGAAGACACAAATTATCAATTTCAGAAGTGAAAGACAGAAAATCACTAAGACCATGGAAATTATCATGATAATAAGAGAATAATATGAACAATTTCAGGCCTTCAAATCTGAATTTGATAAATGAGATCAAATAGACTTATTCCTTGAAAGACACAGACTACCAAAACCCAAACAATGTCAAATATCAAAGGACACAGAAGTCCCCCTTTCTAATTCTGAAGGAAGATTATAAATGTGTGTTTATGTGTGTGTGTTTGTAACTATCTATATCTATATCTATTTATCTATATCTATATCTACCTAAATCTATATATTTCCAATGCCTATCAAGTGTGTAATTAATGATTGGGATGAAGTAGTATTTGTTGAAAAAAATAATAACATAATTTTAGATGCTCCACTTAATGCCCAAAGACTTTAGCATTGCATTTCAGACTTCTCAGACTGATCACCTAAAGCAAGGGCCATATTCTCTCTTATTTTTCAGTCTCAAAAGTAGGAGCAGATTATCCTATATTTTTATGTATGCCATCTAATTTATGACAACTATTTTTTCCCAGAAGGAAATTCCCAGAAGGAAAGAATGATTAAAGTTAGGGTAATTATTATGATAAGATAATGCATTACTTTTCCACATGTTTTATGGAAGTGATATCTTGAGTCAAGAAACACAACAAGATGAGATGATTAGTAGAGGGGGACTAGTAAGGTGATGTAGGAATTATGAATATTATAATCTTCTCACTATATCACCCCCCCCATTAATTCCATTAGCAAACAAAAAAGGGAAGGAGAAGTAATTACAAGCAATTTTAGGTGCACTATACACCATTCAGTAGGTTACAGTCTACTTCAGTGAAATGCCTAGATATTTTCTGTATATTTTTTTGGGCCTTTATTTATTTTATGAAAAAATATGTTAGTGGTAAAACAACACCATAAGAATAAAACTTTAATTATGGGATGCTATACTTGTTATGTAAGCTAAGGCATAACACATTTTTCCAAAAAACTCTCACATAGAATGGTCCATAACACGGTCCCATGTCATTTGCTACAAGCACATAGTGTGTGAAGATAATTTTATGATGTATGAGTGCAAACACCATTTGTAATGGGCATATTGAACATGCTAATTTATTATGGAATGGTTTTAACAGGCAGGTACATCCCTAATTAAAAATATAATTTACCCTATTAGTTCCTACATTTTTTACCCTATTATGTTTCTTATAATTCCAATGTATTCCACTCACCAATAAACAAGGGTGAATGAAGAGTCTTTAAAATCTATGAACACAAATATTCTGATCAATTTTGTTGATTTTATAATTGCCCTCAGGTTTTAGAATAAACATTTCATCTTCTTTTTATTTTCCATGCTTTTCTTGGTGATGAAGATAAAGTGAATTTGTGGAAACCTATATTGGCTTGCTGCCTTTGTCCACTGTAGTCTTAGAATATGAGCTAGCAACTTGATGTGAAAGTAATATTTAAAGAGACATATATTCATATAGTCATAGAAATATAAAATTGAAATCCTTTATGCTATATATCTTAATTACAGTTTTGAGACAGATAACATAATATATGGTGGACTAGGGATGAGAAAAATAGTTTGTGATCACCATGAAATCTGAATGGCTGTATATAGTTATTATCCCCAAAGATCTTTGCAAGCCAGAAACATGCTGCAAATGTAACATATATTAGTAACTAAATCAAGATATAGGGAACACATTGTCTTCTTGAAAATGATGTATATAAATACAGTTTACAGTTTTGAGAGTTTTTAGAGAAACCATCTGTGCAGTTTTATATGGTATTTCTTTATAATATATGTGCCTCTACTTTAGCCTAGAGTTCCTTTATAATTAATGTTTTTTTCATTTAAAAGTTCATTAAAAAAGAAACTTGAAGAACTACTGTCTTCACCACTTTTCTCTATTTCAAAGAAGCTTTTCCCAAGTCATAATTTATGAGGTAGTATAATAATGTTTATTAGCTCAACAGAATTCTTAAAATTACAGCACAAATAATTTGAGTCATTTGGCCACTCAGAGTGGAACCATGGAATTGGCGAGTGTGGAAGGGAGCACTTAAATATCCAATGTCTGTTACCAGCATCATGGCTCGATGGTCTCTGGGTCTCTGACAGTGAAGAACAATCACATCATGCATGAGATAATCTTTGTGTGTGACTGATCATTTGAAATAACTTAGATAAACATTGGAAGGGCTGTACTCCAATAAAAATGATTAGCCAAGACCTACATATTAAGGGAAATTAGTCTGAGAAGAGATATTATTGGCAGTACTAATCCTTAAGCAACATTGAGATATAAAGCTCCTATAGCAAAATTCAAACTACATAACAGAGCAGATGTGGACCCAGATCAGTGCTACCTCCCACCCTGCTACTTTTTGAAAGAAGTAAAAGCAAATCCAGTCTGCAGGAATGCTATTCAAATTTCCCATTTAGGCATTAGGTAACAGCTCTAACAGTTACAAAGAGATACTGCTAAAACAAAAACTAAAACAAAAAAAAAAATGAAGACACAATTAAAGATCAGGAGTACACACACAAAAAAAAGCCACCATGACTAGGAGTTAACGTTGATGATGATGATGATGACAATGATAATAATAATAATAATAATAATAATAATAATAGAAGTTAGATTACCAAAGACAAGGTATAATATTTGGTGGATAAGGAATATAAAAAAGCATTTATGAAGTGTTTAAAAACATAAGGGATAAAGCCACAAAGATGGACAATTTAAAAAGAGATTTTAATATATGAATCAGAAAGATAAAAACAAACAGGGACACCTGGGTGGCTCAGTTGGTTAAGCATCAGCTTAAGGTTCAGTTCAGGTCATGATCTCACAGTTCATGGTTTCAAGCCCATGTCAGGCTCTGTGCTGACAGCTCAGAGCCTAGAGCCTGCTTCGGATTCTGTGTTTCCCTCTCTCTCTGCCCTTCCCTCGCTTGTGGTCTCTCTCTCAAAAATAAATAAATAAACATTTTTTAAAAAAGGAAACGAAACTACTAAACAATAAGCTTATAAATTTACACAAACTTATTTAAAAAGGTAAGCAAGAGATCAAACACTGCTCAAGAGAAAAATAATATGCAGGAAGATAAAGAAAAATAAATTACATAAAATAAAGTAGCAAGGCAAAGGAGATGGAAAACAGAAAGGAGACAGAAAGAGATGAAAAGGATAAAATTAGAAATTGGGAGTCCCAGAAGAAGTGAATGGAGACAATGCAGTATACAAACAGATAGCAGTTTTAGATTTTCAAGAACTAGAGAAAGCAAAATTTCACATCGCTCTCTCCTTTTTCCCCTACACAAAATGTCTAGAGCTCTCTGAAGTCATTATGACATCTGAAACTCCATGATAGATTTCAAAATGCATCCTAAGAGGGTTATATGCCCCTTGCTGAAAAAGACCGTTCTAGGCTTAAGATGGGGGCATAAGCATCTGACTTAATGTAATCAGAAATCCACAATTCAGAAGCGGTTATGTGAGTACTCAAAATAATGGAGACTGATTATTTGATTGTGAAACTTAATTTTAAATCTTAAACGTAATGGTATTCGAGAGATACAGTTCGTGGAACTAATGAATTCCACAAGAATCATGTGATTCTTCCTACATTTAATCATTAGGGTTCACAGATAGGTGTTTACCAAGAGAATCCAATAATTGCTGAACAAAGAGATTGGCACAGGTCAGTTTAAACACACACAAATAAGGGTGCATGGGTGGCTCAGTTGGTTAAGCGTCAGACTTCGGCTCAGGTCATGATCTCACGGTTCATGGGTTGGAGCCCTGATTCGGGTTCTGTGCTGACAGCTCAGAACCTGGAGCCTGTTTCAGATTCTGTGTCTCCCTCTCTCTCTCTGACCCTCCCCTGCCCACGCTTTCTCTCTCTCTCTCTCTCTCTCTCTCTCTCAAAAATAAATGAAACATTAAAAAAATTAAAAAAAATAAATACACACAAATATATGTAATTATATATAATTGTGCACATATAAAAGGTAGAGTATTAATCCTGTAATTTCAAATTTTTAGGAAGAAGAATCATTGGAATTATCATGGAGAAGGATTGTTAGCAAATAATCATTTTCAAATTAATAAAAATAAAATACCAACGGATTTTATCTTCTTACTTAACATCAGCAAATATAGGTTCTTACTTTCTAGTTAGAAAAATAAATATTTAAACATATCTGTATGAATGCTTGCAATGAAATGACTGAGTCTGACATGATAGAGAAAGTTCAATACTTAGCAACTAAACATTTTGGAAACATTTTAGCTTTGTTATAATACATAGATTTAAAAAAAGCATTTTAACCACTAACTGTAAAAATCAGACTTACGTCTTCCTTTATTTAACTCTTTTTTAAGTTCCAAAACCGTTAGCCAAAGTGATAACTTTCATTTTTCATTGAAATGTCATCTAAATATATTTTATCTAATTTCCCCATTTACATCCAGCCCTGCCAAGCACATTATAAAACAGACAAAAACAAAACAAAACAAAATAAAAAATAAATGATTTCTCAGACATTGAAATTAAGAATTACAGATAAGAGAACGTGGCTATATGTTCCTTTTATAAGCTTTCTTCCATTTTACAATACCTACATAAAGGTTCAAGAGAAGACTAATTACCATCCTTAAGAGTTTCTATTTCACTATACTTGCTGTATCCATTGTTATATACTTTCACCTTTTCCTACAGCTAATGACAAGGAACATTATTGTAATTTCACTTTTGTCCCTTTGATACAAGGACTAAATCTTACCCTGTTTGACATCTTCTACCCAGTTTTATATTCCCAGATCCATAAGCTTCTTTCTAAAAATAAATTGTTACTTCAAAGGGAGTAAAATTAAATTGGTATTTTATAATTAATTGTGAAAATTTCATACTCAATAATATTTCGGTTGATTTGGCAAAGATAAAGTCATTGCATAACAATAATTAAAAGTGGATTTTCTTAACTCTTTTTTTTTAACTTTTATAACAATTTTTTAATGTGCTATTTTTTAAAGGGGAAAATTACGCACATTTCTGTAATGGCTACTCTGGGTAATTTATTTTTCTTTTTGTTGTAACCTATCTGTAACTTTTCACACTTTAAAAACAAAAATCTTCACTTAGAACTGATTAGTTCAACCATTAGATTTAAATTGGCTATTGGGATCGTGCTTGGCCATGTGATAGACATATAATAATTTTGCAAAATCAAATATCTCTGTCAGAACTCTAAGTTCTCCTTGCATAAATACTTAACAATTGCAACGAAAGGTTTTTATTATCCTTTGTGGGTTTCGTAGTCTCCCTGACACTCTACCAAAAGGATTCTGTCTGAATGACATTCTTTTGAATGTCTCCATTCAAAATTATTGCTCATTAGGGGCTCCTGGTTGGTTGCTGGAGGAGCATGCAACTCTTGATCTTGGGGTTGCAAGTTCAAGCCCCATGTTGGATTAGAGATTACTTAAAGTATATATATATATATATATATATATATATATATATTATACATATATATATATATATATATAAAACAAAAAGTCATTGTTCATCATCTGGTTCTGTTTAGTTCACAATGGTATTTCAATGATAAAAATTGCTGCATTCATTATTTTTAGGGCAATTTATATTAGTAAGTCATATGCTATCTGGATAAACAGTTTTTAAAATATAAATAAAAATACCTGTATAACAAAAATGCAGTTTCTTAGAGACTGTAAGCTCTGGGCTTTCTCCCAAGATAATGATTCTGACTTGTGTGGTAACCCTGTTCTTCCTGGAAAATATTGTTGCTGCCAAAGTATGAGTGTGAGTGAAAATTAAATCCTATTTTGACAAGTAAGACTTTGAGTTTACCGAACACTATTTCTTCTGCTGAATGTTATTTGTAATCAATCCTTCCAATTATTCCAAATTGTTTGAATGATGCTGGAAAACTCAGGCCAAAGCAGAAAAGACAGAGCTCCGGAAATTCAGGAGCTCAGAGGGGAGGACAGAAATAAGAGATTCATGTGCTTCCAGGACTGAGAAGGAAGGTTTATGTTCAGGAGCACAAAGAGAGGACCCAAGGAGGGGTCTGCTTTTGAAGAAATATATCCTTATGCATATCTTGTATTTAAGTAAAAAAAACTAAGAAAGTGAAAACAAAAAGAACAAAATTATATTAAGTGTCTTTGAATGATTTATAAGCTGACTGAACAAATAGGATATGTATACAAGAAACAGAGAACAAAATTAATTGTATATTATTAACTTTGTGTTGTTAAGATCAAAATATGAGGTCAGACAAAAAGTACCATGGAAACATTGAGATAGATATTGATATGTAAGGATCTGAGGAAATATCTTTGAAGTGAAAAATGTGAAAGTCATAAAATAAAAATCAAAAGTGGGTAAGGGAGAGGGGCACAACAGAAGATAAAGAACCCTGCTAAATAGAGTCAGTTGATGAGCTGGGAGATTATACAAGGAATCCCACAGAATACATCATGATGTGCATGCGTGTGTGTGTGTTTGTGTGTAAGAGAAAGAAAGAAAAAGATTAAAATTAAATTTAACACATACACAGGATAAATACATTTCTATCATCCATCAGTACCTATTATGTACAAATGGGATGGTAGACAACAGGGAGAGTAAGTAGGAAGATATACAAAGAAATATTTTGAAAAATTACCTTGAATTAAGGGTGCCTGGGTGGCTCAGTGGGTTATGCATCAGACTCCTGATTTTTACTCAGATCATGATCCCAGGGTCATGGGATCGAGCCCAGCGTTGAGCTCTGTGCTGAGCATGGAAGCTACGGCGGATATATTCTCTTTCTTCCTCTCTACCCGCTCCTCTGTGTTCCCTTTCTCTCTCTCTCAAAAAAAAAAAAAAAAAAAAAAAAAAAAATCTCTGGAATTGAAGGGGAAACATTTTCATTTCCAAAATGAGATAAGAAAAGTAAATTTAAAATAACCCAACTTTTCATATATGAATGAAATTTTAGAATTCAAAAAAGTTTTTTCCCTGGAAGTTCCATGGGATGGTATGGGATTCGAAACTACTATGGGGGTAGCTGGGTGGCTCAGTCGGTTAAGTGTCCAACTTCAGCTCAGGTCATGATCTCACAGTTTGTGGGTTCTAGCCTTGCCTCCATCTCTGTGCTGACAGCTCAGAGCCTGGAGCCTGCTTCAGATTCTGTGCTCCCTCACTCTCTGCCCCTCCTTTGTTCACGGTCTGTCTCTGTCTCTGTCTCTCTCTCTCTCAAAAATAAACAAACATTAAAAACATTAAAAAAAAAAAGAAACCACTATGAAACTGATGGCCAACAGAGTGTCAACTGAATCCTCATTAATAACTTTCGATATAATATTCTGAAGGAATGCCTTTATATTTTTTGGAAGTAAAAAGATTTAACTAGAACTTTGTTTTAAATCAAAGGAACAGTGAATTATGGAAGCTAAAAAAAATTAAAGCTTGCCGAAATGTAAAACATTTTTTACCCATCACCCATCTGAACAATTTACTAGAAGATATTTTGAAAAAAGGAACAATGACTCCAAAGAAAAGATTTTACAAGAAATAGTGAAGAACAATAAAACCAGTATAATTTCACGTAGGCTTAAATAAGAGTCATTTTAAAAAAAGACAACTTTAAAGTAAATTTGATTTGTTGATGATCTCAATGTAGAATAGGTTTTTCAGACTACTGGTGTAAGAGATGGCAGGAGGTAGGAGGAAGAAAAAACTAAAATAAATGCTAGGATTGTTGATTTTATGATAAAAATACAAAGAAAACGAATAACATAAAGCATTACATGGAAATAGCAAATCTTAAATACAAATGTTAAATTTCAAGTGCGATCATTTCAAAAGTATTGAGATGTTAAAATTTTAAAACATTAAAGAAAAATGCAACTAAGAAAACTGCATGAGTTAATCAAAATATAAGAATAACAATGTTTTTTAAAGCAGAGAAAGTAGAAAACATAAAATATATTGTTAGGAAATAGCCTCAACATCTCAGTAATCACAATGAAATGAATATATAAAAATTCATGATTTAAGTGCCTTGTCCCAGATGGGGCTTTAAAAAATGTGATCTTGTTTCCTATTTAAAAGAGTTATACTTAAAAAAAATGACTCATAAATGTTGGTAGTAAAGAAGGAAAAATGTGTATAGGACATTCATGTGAACACACACACACACACACACACACACACAACCAGATGTATTATTATCAATGTTAGATCATAGGGAACACCAGTTAAATACATTTAAGAGGACAAATAGGCATATTTATACTTAATAAGATCTATAATCCTTCAAAAGATGCATTCATTCATTCAATCTATCCCATTGCGAACTTATGTTGTATCTGTCAGGCATGTTTTGGCTTCTAGAAAGTAGGTAACAGATCCAATTTCACAGAACTGTGACAGAAGGAATGGAGTTTATTTTTTTTTTAACTTTTGTTAATTTTTGAGAGACAGAGAGAGACAGAGCATGAATGGGGGAGTTGTAGAGAGAGAGGGAGACATAGAATCCAAATCAGGCTCCAGGCTCTGAGCTGTCAGCGCAGAGCCCAAAGCAGAACCCACAAACTGTGAGATCATGACCTGAGCCAAAGTTAGATGCTTAACCGACTGAGCCACCCGGGCTCCCCTAGGAATGGAGTTTCTTTAAACTGAGATGGAAAAGACTGTATGATGAAAGAACATAGCAATGGCATGTTGGAATCTGAGAGCTCAGCTTGGGGCATGCTTCTTTCGAGTTGCCTGGTAGAAGACAAGGTATTATGTCAAGTAGAAAGTTGATTTTATAAGTCTTTGGGTCAGGATGAAATCTACTTTAGAGATACACATATGAAAGTCTTTAGAGTAGTAACTGCCCTTACAACATGTGATTGAATGATAATTGGTAAGCATGTATATGTAAAAAAGAAAACACATTGAAATAAACAAACAAACAAACAAACAGAAAACACACAAGAAATCCAAGGACAAGACAGCTTTTGTTAACTGAGTCCAGGAAATATGAAAACAGTGAGAAAAACTGAATATGAATGGTCAGAATATACAAAGATATCCAGAAGAGTCCGGAATACAAGTTAAAATGTGTTCTAGGTTGGAGAGGAAAGTGCTATAGGTAGATTAAGTAAGATGAAGAATAAAAAGTGACTGCTACATTTAATAATTAAGAACTCACTGTTGACCTTGAAGAAGCAATTTGGGTACAGTGATAGGAGCAATAGTTCTGAGTAGAATGGGCTCAAAGAACACTATGATGAGAAGAATTAGAATCAATGAGTTTAGATGAATCTTCCAAGGAGTTTTGTTGTAAAGGGGGGAAAAAGATGCTTTGTATATAAAGAGGGGAAGCATGATATGGAGATTTGGTTGCTTTTTTTGTTTGTTTTAAGATTGGAGAAAAAGCAGCAGGTTTGAATACAAAGATCACATGCATGCCTAAAAATAATGAAAGAAAGGCAAAACTTTATGTAGTGATACATTTCAGGAAACTAGTGGGAGTAGGATCCGCTGCACAATTGAAGGTGTTGTCTTTGGCTAGAAGTGTGGACCACCTATGTGTAGTGGACCAGAGTTTTAGATCACCACAAATACAATTAAGAGGGTTGGAATAATGCATTCTGTGGAAGGTCCCTTTTAACTGATGAAATTTCTTCAGTAGAACAGGATGTGAGATCTTCAGCTAAGGTGTAGCTGTTGGAGATTTGATAAGAGTGGATAAGGTCTGAGACGATCATCTAGAAGAATGGCAGAGTGAACAGAGAGCGAAAAAATATAAAACGGTTGCTGAGCAGCAGTACACAAAAGCTAGTAAACATTTGGGGCACCTGGGTGACTCAGTCGGTTAAGCATCAGACTCTTGGTTTCGGTTTAGGTCATGATCTCTTGGTTTGTGGGTTAGAGCTCCACATCAGGCTCTGCACTGACAGCATGGAGCCTGCTTGAGATTCTCTCTCCTTCTCTCTCTGCCCCTCCCCTGTCCATCAACACACATGCACACACATGTACTTTCTCTCTCTGCTCTCTCTCTCTTTCTCAAAATAAATAAATAAAGTTAAAAAAGAGGAAATGTTTTAATGTGGTTTGGGTGATTGAATCAATTATTTCTGCTGAAGAAATGAGAGATTTGTTTTAGAATGTATTTATTTTGAGATAGAGAGAGAAAGAGCAGGAGTGTGGGAAGGACAGAGAGAGAGAGAGGGAAATAGAGAGAGTCTAAAGCAGGCCCTGTGCTGTCAGTGCAGAGCCTGATGTAGGGCTCTAACCCATGAACCGGGAGATAGTGACCTGAGTTGAAGTTGGACACTTAACCAACTGAGCCACCTAGCACCCCAGAAGAAACTAAATCTTAGAGTTTAAAGTAATAACCATTTGCTTCATGTGTTTCTCATACTACTCCAGTTGTCACTCCCTGGTTCTCAGTATAATAGCAGAAAATTTGCATTAACGCAAGAAAAAGTGTAAAAGGCCAATAAACATATTATAAGAAGTTTACTCTCATTAATAATGCAGTGAAACACAAATTCACATAGGGAAAGGATAATGTTTTTTGTAACATATAAACCTCAGTGACAGTAATGAAGTAGAAAAATATATACTCTCATTTACTTTTGGAGAAAGAACACCTTGGCATTCCCTTTCTGGAGGGAGTTTCAATAGTATATATCAATATTTAAATCCCCCAATAAATCTTTTTCTTATATCTATAGGTAACCTATCATTTCTATTTTTCTGGATAACCCTGATTAATACAAAATTTATTTTAGTGCATTAAAAATCTGGAAGTATATTAAATTAACATTAAATATTTTATTATAAATATATAATATAAGCATATTATTAATATATTTTAACATTAAGTTGTTAACAGTGATTATTATTCAACTAGATAGCAGTCAGTACAAATGTAGAGAGACCTAGGAGAGCTCTTATTGATTTGTATTTTAAATTTTAGAATAAACATGTATTTAGGCATCAAATTTATTTAATAAAAATTTAAAAATTTTAAGTGAATAAAATAAGTTCTAAAGTTCTATGGAGAAATTGATCAAGGTAGGAGTAGGAGCAAGATTTTTATTTGATGTGCATTAATTTTATCTTCTAGTATACACAGCGTATAGAATCATATCTGATGCTTGGTTTTGGCTCAGGTCATGATTCCAGGGTCATGGGATCGAGTTCCATTTTGGGCTCTATACTCAGCATGGATCCTGTTTGATATTCTCTCTCTCTCTCTCTCTCTCTCTCTCTCTCTCTCTTCCACCCCCTCTCCCTCTGCCCCTCTCTCCTGCTTGTACTCTCTCTCTAGCATAAAAAACAAAACAAAAACAAAAACAAAAAATGAACAAAAAACCCCAAAACAAAAACAAAAACATTAAGAAAAGACTTTTTTGGTGGTAAACAGAAATAACTTTCTGCCTTACCAATAGAAGATGAAAATTGAGCTATAGAAGCACCAACAATTTTCACCAATATTTCTCCAAATAGTAACGATGAGTTATTAACAGGACATCAAATAGAACACATTTTCCCCAATTTCTGGCCTGGCAAACTCTATATCACCTAAAAGTCAAGAGTGTTTACATTATGGAAAAGTTATGCATAGATTCCATATTCATGGCTTTATTAGTTTAGAATCTAATCCTAACCTCTGGATAAGAAAAAAAAATACCCAAAACAAAAAACATACAAACAAAAAAAACCCCAAACTGGTTTTGTTTCTATAGGAAATTCTGCAATAAATGACAAATTTTACAAAAAGCCAAGCTTAGAGTTTTCAAAACAAGTGACAAGTTTCCCCAGGACATCATGGTAAGCTCATAGGGATGCTAAAGGATGCTAACATTTTAAATTTTCAGGGAAAGCACAGTGATACTAGACATTTGATAGCACCGAGTAAACCACTAATTTTAAATAATGAAGGGTTTATATTAGATAGTGCTGCATATGCTTCAATTTTGTCATAGTTTTCAAAGCTAAGTTTTGTTGGTGACTGTGATAATAAGCAAGTACTGCATGAGAAGTTAACCAGAAACAGGAAAACAGGCTCAATTTAGCTAATCTGATTCTGAAGCTTGAGAAGCTGTGAAGTGATAAACAGGTGCATATATGCCTTTAGTAAGTAATAGTATTTATTTAATTGTGGTTAATTTCTTCTATTTTATTTGTATTAATTTTCTCAAAAGTCTGCTAACTTCTTAGGGTATAAATACTTACGAAGTTATTTGACCTAAGTGCTCTTAGTTATTTCTTTTGGCTTAGGGACCCTATGAAAAATTACTGTGATACTAAAATTACTTTGAACAGAGAAAGTTTGGAAACTCTAACCTAAAGTATTAAAATTATACCTGAGAGAGCCAAATTACTAAGTTTCTAGACACAAAATTTCTAAGTATAGGTCTTACATTACTTTCCTAACTCTAAATTTATCCTTCATCTATGCCAGATTACCAAGTAACAGTTCACTCTTTTACTATATTTTGTTTGGGGGGTGTTATTTACAGTTTCCTCTTTCATGAATGTGTACTAGAGGGTATTTACATTTGAATGTAAATAGGGAGAACTAATGCTTTGTTCCCTTCATCTATGAAGATTATCATAATCTTAATCACTTGTGACTCATATGGCAGAGAAAATATGCTAACATGGATCATCTAGCAGGAAGCAGGTGTTAAGCATTGTACTGTGAAATTATAGTAGCTGTTGATACCATGGGCCCAAACATGGATAGAGAACAGAGATAGAAAGAGCTTGGGGAAACCACATCGTATTATAACACAGAGTTCTAGACTAGGAATGTGAGCATGATTTCTACCACCACCTAGCTATGTTACGAGGGACAACCCATTTAGTCTTTGACACTTCAGGTTTGTTTTCACATGGAAAATGTTTCACATATTTATCAATCTAATAATAATTTATCAGTATACAGAATATTTTGAGAAACTTAAGAATAAAGATAAACAATATATACTCTCAGTTGCCACAGAATCTATTAGGTCAAATTGGCACATACAATTAATATTTATTTTGGAGTCACTTAAGATTGCAGAAAAAAATCCAAACTCTTTGGCTTAGTATGTCTATCATGGCCTTAAATTAATAGGCCATTATTTATTTTTGTGATTTTGTCTTCTAGCACAAACTATGCCAAATTTTTAGCACTTTATTTTAATGTTTTATGTGGTTTTACTTTTCCATGCCTTGACTTTAATAACTGATTTCTTCATATATTCATGAATGAAGAAAAATACACATAAAATTCAATAATATCTGGTGGAAAGTATTGGAATGTATGTGAGAGAATCAAAGTGTGCTGTGAAAATTCAGAAAAATAAGAGAGTAATTTCTATTAGAAATAATTCTTAGAGGGAAAAATAGTATCTCAAGGAAACTACAAAGCATGAGGAAAAAGGTAGCACAGGAGATATTATGTGAAGGCACTGTACGTACAGCAACAACTACAAGCATAGGAACAAATCCCTGCACATGGAAGAACTCAAGTATGTTCCTGCTTGCAAGGCTTTGGTTTTGGACTCTGTCCCCCAGATTTATCTGTCTTCTGCAATCTAGTTACCATCTCTTCACTTCTTCAAAACTATGAACATTTACTGGACATGAACAAGGTAGTCTTCAGCACACAGAGATTCTTCTCTTCTGAGAATTCCCCACCGTGGCCAGGATTTTCCTCCTGAAGACTGTTGCCATCATCATCACCTTCTTATAGATGATTATTGCCACTGTTACCAAATGGGGTTGGTAATAAGGATAACAAGCTGGATACCTTCCATTTGCTAAGACCATTCTTTGTCTTTCTCCAGCTTGCTGTCTGACAATAAAAAGGAGCTAATGGGAAACTACAGCGAATCAGAGTTTTTATTTACCTAACTTTCTTACTGGGTTGTATCACTTGGGCTTCACCCTCCATGGAAATTCATGGCTCCTATTAAAAAGCTTCACTGTAAAACTTTGTAGGGTCTTCTTCCTTTCATCCCCTCAAGTAGATGGGTCGTAATCCTTCTGCTCTTACAAGTTTTAAATTTATACTTTGTTTTATGGTGCCATTCAATTACTGATAGAAAATGAGGAGGCTTTCAATCTTAGCTCTGACATGTAGAAGTCAACCTTAGAAGTTGCCACTGCCATTTTTCTAAGAAAACAGCAGAAAAATTCGAAGAGTAATGAGTTGTTTTGGATCAGTCAGAGAATTGAATTTGCAGAGCAAACTTCCACTCTGAAATCTAGAGAGAGAGAGGTGAACCCAGTCATACCCAATATCTGCTTAACTGGAACAGGAGTGGCTAGAAAGAAAAACCTGTAAGAAACCTTGTAATTCTGAATGACTGCTGGAGGCCTGGAGTGGTCTAGTGGGAGTGAGAAATTCCAGAGGTTCTGTCTTATGGGCCCCCATACTTTGTGGGTCCTCATCCATGAACCCCACCGGATTTTTATGATACAGATGTTAGAAATATGCCTTCTTGGCTCTGGCTGAGGGAGAGTCCAGAACATTTAAAATGCACAGAGCATTCTCCATAACAAAGCCTTTATCAGTGTTCTTCTAGATGAGAAAGATCCTTCCCTCCCCTACCCACCTCTGCAGGTCCCTATAGCTTTCCTTTGTATTAAGGGAGTGGAGGAGGCTATGCCACTGGTGGAGATTACAGTCCTGAGATACAGACCCACTGAAAAACTGAGAGTTAATCATTAAGATTAGAAAACACTGAAAAACTGAGAGTTAATCATTAAGATTAGAGAACACTCAGCTTGACACACATGCACGTGCACGCGTGGGCGTACACAGACACACACACACACACACACACACACATATTATCTCTGAACCAACAGGACTCCAGTATAACACTAGTTTACAGCCAAAAGAGCTGCAAGACACAGACTGTCTGAGGAGGCATTCTTAGGAAGCCCAAAGTCAATGGCAGACATAAAACCAAGATATCAGAAGAATTTGAAGCTCCTGGAACCTATACTTATGTAAAATATTAAACATAGCCCAATATTTAGCCAGATTAATAGAGCCTCACCCTAAAGCCTGTTTATCTCAGTTCCTATTGCTCAATAAAATATGTCTGACTTACAACAAAACATGACAAGGCATGCCAAGTAATAATAATTAAAAAAAAGAAAAAAACTATAGAATGAAAGATAAAGTCAATATCAGAACTATACTCATTTATGGTTCCGATTTTTAAATTATTAGACAGAAAATTTTAAATAACTATGATTAACACATTGAGAACTCAAAAGGAAATAAAAGTAGACAGCTTTCAAAAACATACAGGTAACATAAGCATAAAGTTAGAAATTATAAAAAATAATCAAAATTTTAGGGAAAAATGTGAAACATAATTGAAGAATGCCTTTGAGGGCTCATCAGTATATTGGTTCCACTGGAAGCAAGTATCAGACATCTTTAAGATAGTTCAATAGCTAGAAACTTCCCAAGAACTGTGGGAGAATTTCAAAAGGTGTAATATACACATAATTAAAATGTGAGAGGAGAAGAAGAAAGAATCGAGCAGAAGCAATACTTGAAGTAATAATGGCTAAGAGCTTTCCAAAATTAATTACAGACACCAAACCGTAGGAATAGTATTCTCAGAGAACAAGAAGCAGTAAAAATACAAAACAAAACAAAAACCCGGACTTCTTTATTTAGCAAAATTATCCTTCAAAACTGAAGGAAACATAGTCATTATCTGGTAAGCATGCACGTGTGTGCACACCCACACACCCGAAGGATTAATCATCACCAGAACTTCCTTGCAAGAAATGTTTAAAATGTTTCTTCCTCCGGCAGAAAAAAATGATATAGAACAGGAACTGAGATCTACATTAAAAAAAGGTGTCAGAGAAAAAATAAAGGCAAAATAAAATATTTTAGTTTTCTTATTCTTAATGGACTCAAAAGATAACTGTATTAAGTCGTAACAGTATTGATGTATTGCTGGGTGATTATAGCATGTAAATGATTAAAACGGATGACAGCAAAGGTCATAAGGAAGGAGGATTGGGAATATGTGCCATGAGGTACCCACACCACAAGTGAAATAGCATGGTGTTATTTGAAGGTGGATTTAGATTAGTTAAAAATGCATGTTGGAAACTCTAGGACAACCAGTAAAAAATATATATATTTATATAAATTTTAATATATTTATAAATATAAATTTATTTATATTTTATATTTATATTTATATTTATTTATTTATATTCCTAAGAAAGGAAATAAAGTGGAGCCATATTAAATGATCAATTATAACCAGACAAGGCCGAAAAAATGGGAGTGGAAGGAGAAGGAGAAACAACCATGCAATATACAGGTAGGACCATGGTAGATATTAATCCAATAATAAAGTTAACTGCAAGGCCTACACAAGTACAAATAATCTAAATAGACCTATATTTTTGAATCCATAACTAATAACATTTCAAAACAAAATCACCAAGCCCAGATGATTCCACTGGTATATTATTCAAAATATTTAGGGCAGAAGTGACATCAATGTTCTGCAATATATTCTAGTACACAGAAGCAAAGGGGGTACTTTCTATCTCATTGCATATGACCAGCATTACCTTATCACCTGAATCATACAAGAACATTACAAGGTTATAAAACCATAGGCGAATATCTTTCATGAACAGAGCTGCAAATATCCTCAACAAAATATTAGCAAATTGCCATCCTAAAAATAATTCAAAGCATGCAAGCCTGGTTCAACATTTGAAAATCAATTAATGCAATTAATTACACCAATAGGCTAAAGAAAAAAAAAACGTGATCATATGAATTGATGAAGGAAATGTATCTGAAAAAATCCAACTTCCCTTCATGATAAAAAAAAAATCCTTACAAAACTACAAATAAAGGGCGACTTTCTCAGCTTGATGATGAACATCTACAGAAAACCTACAGGTGACATCATTTTTAATGGGTAAAAACTGAATGCTTTCCCCTGAGATCTGGGGAAGGGTGGTGTCTCTCAGCACCCCTATTCAACACTATACTGAAAATCCTAGATAATTTAGTAAAACAAGAAAAGGAATTATAAGTTATTCACATTAGGAAAGAAAATATAAAGCTGTCTTTATTCACAGGTAATATGCTTGCCTATGTTGAAAATCCTGATGAATCAAAAAACAAAACAAAACAAAACTCTTTAAACCAAGAGTGATGGTAGCCAGACCATACAATACAAGATTAATATAGAAGATGAGCACAAGGTGTTGTATAAAAGTGTTGAATCACTAAATTGTATATCTGAAACTAATATTAAATTGTATGTTAACTGAATATAAATAAAAACTTCTTTTAAAAAAGTCAATTGCTTTCCTATACACCAGCAATGAACAACTTAAATTTGAAAAAAAACTTTAAAAAATAATAAAATGAAATGAAATGCTTAGGCATAAATCTAACAAAATGTGTACATGATTTATATGTGGAATATTACAAAACTGATGAAAATCTTAAGAAATGAAGAAAATATACCATAAAATTTTTTATTCCCCCCAAACTGACATACAGGCTTAGCATAATTCCTATCAAAATCTTAGTAAGATTTTTTTAAGTTTATTTATTTACTTATGTTGAGAGAGAGAGAGAGCGTGTGCAAGCGTGCAAGTGCACTAGCAGGGGGAGGGGCAGAAAGAGAGGAGATAGAGAATCCCAAGCAGGCTCCACTCTGTTACCACAGAGCCCCATGTGGGACTTGATTCCACGCACCATGAGATCGTGACCTGAGCTGAAATCAAGAGTTGGATGCTCAACCAAGTGAGCCACCCAGGCATCCTCAGATCTCAAGAATATTTTTATAGTTATAATCATAATTATTCTAAGATTTATATGGAAAGGCAAAGGAACTAAAATAACTAAAACAATTTGTAAAAAAGAATAAAGCAGGAGGAATTAGTCCATTCTATTTCAAGACTTATAAAGAAAAAGCTAAAGTAATCAAGACTGCACAGTATCAGTGGAGAGATAGACACATAGTTCATTGGAATGGGTATTTTCACATTTTCTGCTCATTCAGAAGTATGTATAACCATATAATCTGCCCCCTGCTCCCCCCACCAAGCTTCCTTGCCAGAACTTTCTATTTGTGTTCAAGTATCTGACCATCCACTGAGATTATTGCTCACAGGCCTAGATGTTTTATAGAACCATCTGGAAACCATGCCTGAGTTCTTTCATCTTCAGTCAACTGATTGTAGATATTGGCCACATCTAAATACGCCTTCACAGAGAGACCTGCAATAGTGTTTGATTAAATACCTGGCTATTACAGCCCAACCACACTGACACATAATACTAACCATCACACCATCTGAGAAAATACTTAAAGGCATGTGAGGGATTCTATAAAAAACAATTGACGAGAGGAGAGGTTTGGAAAAGAAAGGGAGGTTAATGAAGCTGGAAACAATTTGACCCTTTTTTCACTTTAAGACTTAATTTCTGGCTAGGGCTAAAGCTTCCACTTCTTCGGATCTGAAGCAACTAAGACCTCTGCCATTGTTAGTGTCTTTCCATTGCTGTAAGTTTATTCCATGTCCACAACAAGGAACACGACAGTACAACTTGTATTATCATCTCATTTTCGGCACAGAGATGTAATTATGGCAAAGTCACCCAGGTAGTTAATCGCAGATGGGGGGGAGGAAAACCCAGTCTGGCTCTAGAGTCCGGTTTCTTAACCATAAGCAAGACTGCCTCTCAGATAAAAATAAAATGTATTAGTTTTCAATACTTAGGCTGAGAGCCTTCAATTTTAATTGCTTTGTTTTATCTGCCTCCCCCTTTCTAGCTCTAGTAGCTCAGTTTCAACTTTCTTGGCAAATGTACACCATTGGTGTTCACAGCAGTGAGGTGTGTTGCAACATTTGACCTCCAGGAAGAATAACTGTATTGGACAGTATCTTTCATGAATAAGAGAAAGAAAACAGAGAATTATGAAATGCAAAACAAGTTTAATTCCTATTCTAAGTCTTTCCATTTGATATGCCAACTGACTACGTAACAACTGCTTTCCGACCTCAGCTTCATTTTCAAGCTTATGAGTACTGTGATTTATTCACCCTCTTCTCCTGGGTCTCCACACCAGAGCCTTCCAAGGAAGACTGCTCCACAACTTTCTTTGTCCTGTGTTCAGCCTCTAGTTTGAAAAACAAGCCAACAACACAATAAAACACAACAAAAACAAAAATACCCTATTTTTTGCACTATTAACACTCCTGATCTCCTCTTGCTCAGTCTCTAGTTCTTGCTTGTCAACTGTGGGTGTGCACACCCCACAGAGAAGTGAATTCAGTATGAGTAATGGAGGACTATAAATCCCAGTTTGGGAGAAATGGGTACTCTTTTCCTTGCGGGCCATGCAGAGTCATTACATGTTTCTTTGCAAGGAGGTGCTGTGTGTTCTTTCTATTCTTTAATGGGTCCGTTTATCCAACATATACCAAAATGAGAGACCTGATTGTTGGAATCCTTAACTAAGTTTCAATTTTATTTCCACTACATTTTATTTTAGGTCATTTGGGCAAAAGCAGTTCTCCGAGGTAACACGATCCCTTGCTGATGAAAGCGAAGCAGGATGTGCTCAGCAATGGTTACTAGAGAGAAGGAATTCTAGGAACATGCACTATGCATTACAAGTGAGGTGATGGGGCTATTGCAAAATTAAAATGACTCAAAAACATCTTCACAAGAAAAATCTCTTGAGAGTTTCTTTCCTTTTATTGCCTTTGTGTGTGACCCTTTGAAAACTTTTTTTTTTTTTTTTTTTTAATTTTCACATTGGGATTGGTTCCTGGCAGGAAACATAATGGCAGGGGGCAGGGGAAGGAGTATAGAAAGGAGGTGCCTTGGTTAAAAACTAAAATTTCTAAATGATTTTTAAAAAATATGACTAGCCTGATATTCAAGGACAGAACTTAAAAGCTGTGTTTATTGCTTCAGCTCTGAAGTGAGAAGTTATTTTTTCATTCTGAATTGACTTAAGGCCAATGAGATTGAATTCTTTAATTTCCCGTTTCAGCACTAAATGTGAAATTGTGCATACATGTACTCTAATTAAAATCAGTAACATTTGTTTTACAGAACAACTTTCCAGAGAATAACTTTATGGGCTACTGTGATTAGCCTTTCTTCAAATGTAAAATTAAATGGTATAGTTTTTCTTCATTGTTTTTCTGCTGGAGGAAAACATAATGGCATTGGCCATTTTTATGCAGCAACTGTTAAAAATTTCAATAAGCACACTAGCTAAAAATATGAAATAATATACATTTTTCTAAGCTATATTTAACAATTTGTTGTAGGACTGTGAACACACACCACTCTGTTCCAAACTACTGTACATTATAGCAAAGGGAGCTGGGAGAGAAGCTTCCACAGAATAGCCTTTACTGAGGGTTCATCCTTTTTTTTAGTTTCATGAAATCCAAATAGCCACTTCATGTCTTTGAGCGCAAGCTCCACCTTAGGGAAAATGAGGGAATAAAGCCTATAATTCTAAGTATGTTACAAGAGCAAAATGACAATGTTTATGTGATGTGCTTTACACAGGGTCCAAAATATAGTAGTGATCAATACTTTTATTTTCTGCCTACACAGGATAAAGATTTCTCAACTTTGCTTAGCTTTCATCATTAATGGATTAGGAATATGGTTTTTGTTAATGTGGCTTTTAAAGCATTGTAATAAAATCTATGTCTTCATTAATGAAGAACTAAAGTATTCCACTGATTTTTCAGTTCTCCCTGAGGCTCAGATAGGTTTTCATTTCCTTAAAGCCCTGCCCCTGCCCCACCCCAGATCAGCCTATTTATACTTCCTCTCCAGGAAGTTATAACAAGACCAGGTTGTTTCTCACAGATGAATTCCAGCACTGCTTCATCTATCTTCAAAACCTTATCCATGTGGGAGGGCACCGAGGTACCGTTTTGAGACACAAGCATCTGTGGCTATGCCTAATTTTCATATCGGCTTGTGTTGGGAATAGAAAAAATACTTGTGGAATTGAATTACCCACACTAGAAGGAGTGAGTACTCATCTTTGCACTAGGCAACCACCATTGTGCCCCAAGCACACAGAAGAACTGTAAGTCTATCTCTGCCCACAGAGAGCTTGCAATCACAGGAGGGAAGTGTCTCACAAACATGAAATAATTAGAGAACAAGGATGCTTTACACAAGTACTACCCTGTTTGGAGAAAAGACATGAACTCTGCTGACTAAGACTGAAAGTCTTTCAAAAGGCAGGATGGCTAGAATATTAAGGCTTAGAAAGGGGGGGAAAAAAAAGGCAATGCATATCTGAGGTATAGCACCTATGTGGATACTTTTGGTCAATGTTTTCAATCTATTCAGGATAATTTACTCACATTTGTTTTGTCACTTCCTAGTTCTCCTGTTTCTTTTCTTTCTGTCATTATTAGTTCTCAAAGTAAAGGGTACAATACTACCAAATACGCCTGGACTGCTTCACCTTAAACTTACCTTACACTTACACAGGAAGGAGAATCTGCAGACTGTATGTGTATCTTTAGAGACATTCCAAATGCACTAAATGTGTTTCTTGCATCCTACAATTTTCCTGCTTCCCCCCCCCCCCCCAGCTGTGTTTTCAACTAAGCCATCACAGTTTGGCATATATTTTCCCAAATCTTGACATATTATATTGTTTCACGTCTTGACACAAAATCTCTGAGATGCGTTACATGGAAAGTCTGCAATTTACAAGGCTCAACTAATTACCGGTGTGAATAAATTCCCAGGCTCAATTTGAACTCTATCTCCTTGCAAAATGAAATGGCAGAGGCTGCTAGACAACCATCTATATTAAGATATAATTCTGACTTGGTATATGACTTTTTAAAAATAATTTAAATTAGTAATAAATAGGGAATCATACAAAGAAAAGTGTAACTCCCAATAGAATTGAAATCTGCTCTGGTGGCTCATTTTAAAATTTATTTTTATGGAAGTGGCAGAATGAAATAGAGTGAATGACAACCAGTCAGCAGATCTGTATAAGGAATTTCTATGTGAAAAAGTCCCCCTAGCGGAACTCAAAGAGGCTGTAACATTCAGTTAACCCAATCTTTGCTTTAAATAGATGAAAACAGTGAGTCACAGAGAGACTAAGGGATCTGCCACACGCCTAGAAAGTGGCCAACAGTGGTTATGATACAGTTCTCTCTCTATTTAGCCATTTTTACAGTTAGAGTAATTATAATTACTAATTGTAATTAGTCTAACTGTAAATTAGTCTAATTGTAAAAATAGCAACGTCTAAATTTACTTTGTCTCCATAATTTAAGTAGCTACAAAGCTTGGTCATGTGGAACTTGATTTAGATTGAAGATAGACTGGTTATACATATATATGAGTATATATAATACATAGTGAATATATATATAGAATAAAATTTTCAAATATTAAGGCAACTAAACTAAAATAAAAAGTATAGTACTCTTTAGATAAGAAATCCTTTACATTTAAGAATCTAAGAGACCTAGCTTAGATTTCAATATTAATGTATTCATCCATTCATCTATTTAAAAAAATTGTTGGAGTTCTATATGGATCAGGCAGAATAAGAATTCCCCACATAAGTGTCTCCAGTGCCTTTATTCAGAGTGTCTATAGAAATGTGAACTTCCAATGTAGATCACTGAGAGGCATGCATTAATAATTTAATATTTGTTCAATACATGTTTTCTAAGCACTGACTATGTGCCAGACACTTTTAGTGGTAAATGCAGTAGACACTTTCTCCACCTTCACAGACACTCTAGTGGGGGAGCAACAGACATTTAACAGGTAAACAAATAACACTTGTTACAAATTAGGAATGAAGTATAAAAGTGATGAACTAGGAGTCAGGATAGAATTCATTGAATGTGAGCACAGAAGGCAGAATCTGAGGGATACTTGTATAGGGCAAGGGGAAGTCTGTCTATGGAAATAAGATTTAAAGCAAAGCTCAAAGGATAAGAATTCAGCAATGGGGGAGAATAGGAGGACATATTCCATGCAGAGGGAATGGCAAATACAAAGGGCCTGAGTTAAGGAAATGATGGTGCGCTCTAGGAACTAAAAGAAGGTATATATGGCTCAATGTTACTTAATTTGAAGAGAATGGCTCCATATGAGAATGACAGCTCAAAAGGAATCAGATTATCCAAGATGAGAAATTTGGAATTTGGTTGAAGTTAGATGCATATTACATGAAGGGCTTTGTTGGTTCACAAGCTCCTTGGGGGCATTGTGGGTACAATCTGAAACCCCCCCCCCCCCCATACAGGGAGGGAAAGGAGTGACTGAAGAAAGAAGCAGGTCACTCTACGTTGGTAGATGGCAGGCTTAAGAAGCCCTGGGACTTACTTATAGGACTTGTCTTGTGCAACCGCAAGACAAGCAGATCTCTACACTTGCCCACCAAAATTCAAATAGAGGCCTTAACTGGGTTCAGTTATGTATTCAATCCAGATGGTCTCAGCACCACATCACCATCTCAAGGCTGTGTCCTAGGAGCAGCCTCAGGAAGTAGGAAAAGCCAGTGGAGCCCACATTCCAAGCACAGGTGAGGGGGTGAGGAGCCTCTGATTGCCAGGGTCCAACTCACAGGCCAACTGGCAGATGACCTCCCCAATCTTTTAAAGCTTTATTGAGATATAATTGACACATTATAAAATACATGCATTTAAAGTGCATAGTTCAATGTTTTCAGTGCAATTATGGAGGTGTTAAACCAGCACTATAGTTGAATTCATTGTGGTAAACTGTATATAACATGAAAACCACCATTTTTAACTATTTTGAAGTGTACAATTCAGTAGTTTATATGTTTTCACAATGTTGTGAGCAACTTCTCCATTATCTAGTTTCAGAATTTTTCATCACTCGGAATGGAAACTTCACACCAATTAAGTAGTCACTCTCAGTTCCTCATCCTACAAGTCCCTGCAACCTATTAATCTACTTTCCTTCTCAATAGATTTAGCTATTCTAGATATGTTATATAAATGGAATCATACAGTGTGTGGTCTTTAGTGTCTGGCTTCTTTCATTTAGCATAATGTACACAAATGTTCATAGCCAGCTCTATTTATAATAGCCAAAACATGTAAACAACCTAAATGTCCATCAACAGATGGATGGATAAACAAAATCTGGTATATCTGTACAATGGAATATTATTCAGTTGTAAAAAGGAACTGTGCTCTGAAGAATGAATCTTGAAAACATTATAATTATCTTGAAATCATTTTACATGAAGAGTTTTTAAACAGAGATATAAAAGAATCCAGTTTACATTAGAAAACATCTCATTGCCTACCAAATGAATGAGCCGGAGGGAACAGAAGTAGGGAAAATAAGGATGTAGGATAGATAGGTAGCTAGTGCAGTAGACCAAGTGAGAAATAGTGTTTGTTTAGACTAGGAATTTGGCAGTGGAGAGAGAGAGGAGCTAACACATTAGAAAGATGTTTAGAAATAGAATTATCAGGTCTTTTGCTTCATTGGATTTAGAGAGAGAAATCAATGCAGGCACACAGGTGTAGAACACAGCTATGTCATTTACCATAATGTGCAAGTCCACGGAAGAAAGAGATTTCAGGTAGAAAATCAGTACCTGCGATGTGATGATGTTCAACACCATGTGTTAGTGAGGATGTGGACTAACTAGAACTCTCTTGTAATGGAGCTGAAAGAATAAACTTTATATATCTTCTTCAGAAAGCTGTTTAGCAGAATCTTCAAAGCACAAATATGCATATAAAATATACCCCATTAATTTCTCTTCTAAGTAAATACTTAGCAGAAATAGTATGTATATTCACTGAAAATAATATATATAGATTTTATTCAGTGTTATTCATGGTGTTCCAAAACTGGAAGCAAATGAAATGCCCATTGACAGATAAATGGCTAAATTAATTATGGGAACAGATTATACTTCCTGACTGACATAGCCACTGAGACCCTGTTAGAAGCTTCTGTTATATTCTACAGCAAGCGAATGATAAAGTTGACTTTAGACCTGTCACTATGCCAAAATATTTCATTTTACTCACCAAATCTCACTGAATGCTCTCTCCCCTTTTTATGCTTCCTGCTGACTTACAGGTAGAAAACTGTAGCCAGAGGGCTAGTCAGAGTCCTGTAGCTAAAACCTGATATGAATTGGGGCAGAGGTTTTAGGATTACTGGAAAATTATCATATTAGGAAGATCTAAATGATGCCAGTTCATCACCGTGACTTCCCCCCACCCATGGCACCTACACCATAAAATAGCAATGAAATTGTCATTATCAAATGAAAGACTATTTCAGACAACGTAATCTTCCTGATATATCAGAGTGGCTGTCAACTGTTAAACCATGCTGAACATTGTGCAAAGAATTTAAAACACTATATCTTACTATTTACCCCTGTCAGCCAAGCTGTTGAAGTAGCACACAAATATTTAGGAAAACTGAAACCATTTTGCCTTCTCAGGGACTTTCACATTTTTCTACAATAAACCAGAGTTCTAAAGTTCTAAGAGTTCTGGGGGCACCTGGGTGGCTCAGTCTGTTAACCATCTGACTTTGGCTCAGGTCATGATCTCACAGTCTGTGAGTTAGAGCCCTACCTCAGGGTCTGTGCTGACAGCTCAGAGCCTGGAGCCTGCTTCAGATTCTGTGTTTCCCTCTCTCTCTGCCCTCCCCCACTCACACCCTGTCTCTCTCTGTCTCTCAAAAATTAATAAACATTAAAAAAAAGAGTTCTGGAAGGGGCTATAATAAGAAATAGAAAGTGGTGCAGTTCATAGATTCCATCAGCTCCTCTCAAAGTCCTCAAACAGTCAGATAATCCCAGGTCTATGCAGTTCACACTGCATAGGGACTAAATTGATAGTCAATGGTTCAACAGTGTTGGCTCCAATCACAAGTGAAATTTGCCAGCATCTGCCTCTTTTCCCTTCCTCTGGTCTTCCCCAGGAATCTGCCAGGTTTTCTGCCAACAGATCTCCTCTACTCAAGTCTGCCCAGCTTCCCGCTGCTGTGCCTGCCTTCTAACCAGATTGCTTTTCTTTAATTGTATTATTTTTATGAACCAGAGCAGAGTTTGTTTTTTCTCATTAGATGTTGTATTTAGTAGGTATATAAAAGAGACCATCTCACTATGGGCCATTCCCATCTGGAGCGTCTCCATCATCTTGCCAGAAGCAAGCTTCCCCTTCCTCTCTCTTGGCCAGGCTTCTGAGATGTCAGCATATTTCACACCTAACTCTTCCTGAACAGTTTCGGATGGTTAAGGAAATGGGAATGTCCCTCTTTCCTTTATCCTTTTGCATGTTTTTATTTACCATTTCATTTTGGGTATGGTACAGTGTGTTAGTTTCCTAGGGCTGCTATAACAAATCACCATAAACTGAGAGGCTTAAAGCAACATAAATGTATTCTCTCACAATTCTAGAGGCCAGAGGTCTGAAGCCAAGGTGTCAGCAGGCCTGTACTCTGACCCAAGGCTCTGGACAGAACCCAGTCCATGCCTTTCTCCTGGTAGCTGCTGGCAATCCTTACCCTTCTTTAGCCTGTGGCTATATCATTTCAATTTCTGCTTCTTTTTTTAAACAATATTTTTTAATGTTTATTTTATTTTTGAGAGAGAGAGAGAGCAAGCGCAAGCAGTGGAGGGGTGGAGAGAAAGGGGAAATACAGAATCTGAAGCAGACCCCAGGCTCTGAGCTGTCAGCACAGAGCCTGATGGGGCGCTGCAAGACCATGACCTGAACCGAAGTCGGGTGCTTAACTGACTGAGCCACCCAGATGCCCCTCAATCTCTGCTTCTGTATTTACATTGCCACCTTCTCTGCTGTCTTTGTCTTCTCCTTTTCTCTATTGTAAGGATATTTGTCATTATATATATAATGTATATAACACAAACTGCAGCCACTTTCATAATGATTCTCAGGCCCATCCAGTAATCCAAGATGAACACATCTCTAGATCATATCTGCAAAGTTCCTCTTTGCAGATAAGCTTACATTAATAGTTTCTAGGGATTTGGACATAGGTATGCCTTTCTAGGGGCCACCATTCAACTTTCTGCATATGGTAAGCTCAACATGCCATATGTGATAGAGTATAACACAAACTCTAACCACACCAGTTCCTGGTTTTCTTAATCCTGGTTAGTGTCTCTCCTTTCTGAACTCACACAATGTGCAATATTTTTAGTCTTTTAAGCAAATGTCCTAATTTACCTATAGCTAAACTCAATCCTGAAACATGCTGGTTTTTTTCCCCTCAAGATTCTGCCTTATATCAAAACATGTCCAACTAACTAGGTTTATTCTCTAAATATTTTTTCAAATTTTAAAGTTATTCAGAAACATAGAGGGTAGTAAAAATGAGATATAATCTGTTTTTGTTGTTCTAGATTTCTCCCCTATTTGACATAGGAAAGAGCTCTACTGTTAATGTGATGACAAGAATAGAAAATGCATACACATAAAGGTTTGAGGGAAGTTCTGACCTCAACTACGTTGTAATCCTTGATCTGAGGTTATCTTGTTGACTAGTAAATACTTAAACAGTCCATTTAACTATATTTTCCATAGAAAGTTTAGTGACTCCTAGAAATATTTCTTTCCCTCTCTGTGGAAAACCTGACATAATCAGAACACTAGGGTTTATAATTTCAGCCACTTTCATAATGATTCTTTAACTTATCAGAAACACTGACTTTAATTTCCTTCTGAAAGCAGGTGACTGCTGAGCATAGCCCCATAAAGCTAATTAATTATGGTAATTATGTCATATGATGCTTGAAAATGGGTGCTTACAGAATTGCTGAGAGAAATGCCTCTCTATATAAGTTCGGCAGGCTACGTGTGCACTTTCAATTTGTATTCTTCCATATTCTACCAGATAAATAATTTTCCTCCTAAAGAGAGAAACTGATGTAGGATACGGCATGCTGTAAGTTCCATGATAGTCCAACCAACCACATCCTGACATACAAATAGATTAATGGTCCACAATTTTCTGTGCACTGAAATATCTGTCACAAGAATAAATGTATACTTTCCCCTTCCATTTTATGCTCTCATTATAGTCCTTGTCAAAGGAAATTATTATCTATTATTATTTAAAAAAAAAACGTTCTGTTTTGGTACAAAATCTGCCATTATAGTGATAAAGAAAAATATAACCATATATTTTTAGATATAATTCCCTGAAAACGTGAATTATCCCTCATAACAGAATATAAAAGAGCACAATAATAATACAAAAATATTCCTATCACCTTGGTAAATGTTAGAGCATATTGGCTTTAAAAAAAGTCAGCCCTCTGTAACAATTACTTTGTGTTTTTAGTTTTGCTTTAGATTCCTGCTTTTTGTTTAGATTCTTTACATCTAGACAGACAGCAGGTCTGTCACACGTCACACCTATTCTTTGAATGGTATCAAGGAGGGCTCAAAATGAAGACACTCTGCATTTAGAGGACTCCAGGAAGCACTTTCAGGAGTCTTGCTTCTTTTGTGGCAACATGTAGAATGAAGAGCTATTCCTGTTTACTTCCTTTGTTCCTTGTGGTGTCTAACAGAGTAGGCTACAGATAGCAGGTGTTCACATGTTTGTTAGCACTGAATCTGAGAACAGAATAAATCTGTTTAAGTAAAAGAGAATTTGAGTTGGCTCTCACTTGAGATTTCTATTACACTCATATGGTAAAACTTTGGCCATTTTGGCCTTGTGTAACAATCCTAGCTGGTGCTATTCTCGTAGGAAAACAATTCTTATGCCACCAAATCAAAATGGGATCCACATGTATCTCAGTTTCTGGTAATATAAAAACAATATAGAAACAATATTTTTAAGGTTTATTTTTGAGAGAGAGAGTGAGCGAGCACGAGGGTGAGGAGAGGTAGAGAGAGGGGAAGACACAGAATCTGGAGCAGGCTCCAGGCTCTGAGCTGTCAACACGGAGCCCAATGGGGGCTGGAACCCACAATGCATGAGATCATGACCTGAGCAGAAGTCAGATGCTTAGCCAACTGAGCCACCCACGTGTCCTTGTATAAACAATTTTTTCATCTTTTTTAAATACATAACTATACATCTTTGTTCTTACTATAGTCATTTAAAGTATTTAAAAATTTTAAATGTTATAAATGTTATTTAAATATTATTAAAATGGTTTTAATTCTCTTCAAGTATCCTAAGAGATCCATCTCCTTTACTAATATAATGCTAATCTAGCTGAAGTATTAAGTGTTTATGCTTATTTTTATTCTAATTTGCAACTAAATTTTAAGCCATCAATAGGAGGAGTTATGCTTTTCCTCTTGTAGTTTCTTTTCAGCATCTTTCAGTGGTGGGTACCACACCCATTAGTTGCCCGCCCCTGTGGACAGCATCTGTTGTCCTTGTCCATGCTTACACAGGACTTGGGGGCTCTCCACATGCTTTCATAAGAAAATTCTGTTCATTAGAGGACAATCTAATAAACACTGAAGACTTACTAAAGATGATGCACAGAAAATATACACACACCACCAAAAACTCTGGAGTCCTCCATACTTTCCTCAAAACCCCTGTCCAGTCCTTCTGTCACCAGGGGCTTCCTTCCCTCCACCCTGCCCCATGAATCCTTGAGCATTGCTCAGCTTACTAGCTTGCCCCATCTTTTCTTCATTGAAGTCGATGGCTTCTTCCTTCTCCTTTAAAATCTTGCAGTTGTTTGTCCTGCAACAGAGTTATCAAAGCCATTTTCTCTGCCAAAAAAGTCTTTTCAGACCAATTGCTTAGGAGATAATATTTTCTCTATGTCTTACAAATAAATAGTGGGTATGTTTATTTTTCCCATTTGACTTTTATTTATTATTTTTTAAAATTTTATTAACAGTATAATATATAGTGTTATATTAGTTTCAAGTGTACAATATAGTGATTCAACAATTCTATACATTACTCAGTGCTCATCATGATAAGTATGGTCTTAATCCCCTTCACCTACTGCACCCCATTCCCCCACACCTCCCCTCTGGTAACCATCTGTTTGCTCTCTATAGTTAAGAATCTGTTTCTTGGTTTGTCTTATTTCTTTATTCATTTGTTTTGTTTCTTCAATTCCATGTGAGTGAAATCATACAGTGCTTGTCTTTCTCTGACTTAGTTCACTTAGCATTATAACCTCTAGGTCCATCAATACTGTTGCAAATGGCAAGATGTTATTCTTTTTTATGGCTAAGAAATATCCCACTGTATATATGCCACAGTTTCTTTATCCATTCATCTATCAATGGACACATGGGCTGCTTCCATAATTTGGCTATTGTAAATAATGCTCCGATAAACATAGGGTGTATATATGTTTTTGAATTAGTGTTTTTGTATTCTTTTGGTGAATACCTGTTGGTGTAACTACTGGATCATATGGTAGTTCTATTTTTAATTTTTTGAGGAACTCCAATACTATTTTCCACAGTGACTGTACCAGTTGCATTCCCACCAATAGTGCATGAGGGTTTCTTTTCTCCACATCCTTGCTAACATGTTGTTTCTCAGGGTTTTTATTTTTTTTTTATTTTAACCATTCTGACAGGTGTGTCATGATATCTCATTGTGGTTTTGATTTGCATTTCTCAAATGATTAGTGATGTTGAGCATTTTTTCATGTGTCTGTTCACTATCTGTATGTCTTCTTTGGAGAGGAGTCTGTTGATGTGTCTTGTCCATTTTTGTTTTCATGGCTAAAACTCATTTATTCCTAATCTGAACAAGGCTGGCCTCTGTAATTACACATGTAGCTTCCATTTTCCTTCCTTCCTTTGGGTAGTTTTGCTCTATGACTCTATTGAAGTTAAAAAGTTTATTACATAGTCCAACAGCACTTCATGCAAATTTGAACCATGTAAATTTGAGGGTTTTTTTTAAATTGGAGTATTTATTTTTTTGTTGTTGAGTTGTATAATTTCTTTATATATTTTGGATACTAACCCCTTATTAGATACACCATTTGCAAGTATCTTCTCTTGTTCAGTAGGTTGCCTTTTAGTTTTGTTGATTTTTTCCTCTGCTGTACAAAGGCTTTTTATTTTGATGCAGTCCCAACAGTTTATTTTTGCTTTTGTTTTTCTTGCCTCAGGGGACCTATCTAGAAAAAGGTTGCTGTGGCCAATGTCAAAGAAATTACTGCCTGTACTCTTCTAGCATTTTTATGGCTTCAGGCCTCACCTTTGAGTCTTCAATCCATTTTGAGTTTATTTTTGTGTCTGGTATTAGAAAGTGGCCAAATTTCATTCTTTTGCACGTAGCTGTTCAGTTTTCCCAACACCATTTGTTGAAGAGACTGTCTTTTTCCTATTGCATACTCATGTCTCTTTGTCAAAGATTAATTGACCATATAAGCATTGTTTTATTTCTGGGCTCTCTATCCTAAGTAGTGAATATTTTGATAAAGAGGGAGAATCAGAGCTTCATTAAAGTTCTAGTTTTATCACTTACTTGTGTCATATTTGGTAAATTATTTATCCTTTCTAAATTTTAGTTTTCTCATTTTAAAAATTGATAGTATTATAACACACCTTGTTATGTTTGCTGTAGAATTTAATAATATTTGGAAAGCACCAGGGATATGTTTTATGTTGTGCGAAATAAGACCACAAGTGAGAATTTTTTAAAAGGTCGTCCTTCATAAGAACACTATTTCAGTAAGAAAGATGGGGAATGCATAACAGACAACCACTGGATGACCATGGTGTCTGTATTCCCTGACACTTCAAATTTAAAACTTATACATGAGCAAAACCTAAGATCCTCTCAAATAATTCTGTCAGTGAACAGGAAAAGAGAGACTTTGGGATATTGAGAGCAAAGAGAAGACCCTGACATCCTTAACAGAGGAAGGTATATCTTGCAGACAAAAATAGAAAACAATGACTATTTAAGAGACATTGATACCATGCATTTGAAAGAAAACATATTACTATGAGAGATTTAGGATCTGCAAAGAAGTCCCAGGTTTATTTGTCTAGCAGAGTAAAACATTAAAGATATATAGTGGCTTGCTATATTTGTTCTGGGCAGTAAAATGTAAGTACCTCTTTGTCAGTTGAGATGTTAACTTTTCAACAAGTCAAACTTCTATTTATTGTGGAGGCTGATTTTTTTCGCCTCTCATTGGCACAGAGTAAGCTCCCAATAAATAGAATAAATGCGCCTTCTGCACTGAATTTTAATTTGTATAACAAATGGATGCTTTGTCCAAGTATTTAATTGAAGTGATGCCTTATTTTCATTATGTATAAAATCCTTTATACTCTGTTCCCATAAATATCTCTATTAATAAAAGAAAAGAAAAGTAAAGAAGGTTAATTTCAATTCCAGCAATATACAGTCCCACCTGTCAAATAAAAATGGGAAGACAAGAAGCTTATTATCAAAATGAAATTATTGACATCAGATAGACATCTTTGTACATGTTATTCCCACTCTAACCCCGCATGGAAGGAGAAAAAAGAGACTCGAGAAAGTGCCTCATGACTTCAGGGAATAGAATTAAGATCATAGCAATGAGATATTGGTTAAAGAAAACTATGTTAAACAAGCATTTAATTGGCCTTAGATGTTGTCAGCTTTCTGTCTGTGATGGGATTGAATGCGCAGGGCTTTTTTTTCCTCTGAGCCTAATTTTCTTCAGGGAAAAAAAAAATGTTGTCATTGATAATGCCACTCGCATTTATCATTATAAACTGCTTACGTTTGACTGTGTGATGATGTATGTAGGGATGTAAGCTTGAGCACAGAAGGGGCTTTTTTTCTTACTATACTTCAAAAATTTCATTTTTAATGTTGGTCACCATCCAGCAATCAAATCTGGACTCATTCAGTTAGTAATGGGATAGATGAAAAGGTCCAGGAGTTGGCATTTGAAATCAGACTTAGCTAAAAATGTAACCATTTTCTTTTTCTTTACCTTATGTTTAAAACTACGATTTTAGCTTTCATCGACTGAACCCCAATCCTAGGTTACATATTTATATGTATATACACATGATATGTTATACATGATTATTTTATTAAAAATTTTGTTAAACCAGTAATTCATATTTTAGTATCATTTTAAAGGTAATGAAATTGAGTCTCAAAGAGGTTAAAAAAATGTGCCCAAGGTTGTATAATGAGGAAGCAACATAAAGATCTGACTCACTTCAGCTATAGCTCAATTATACTTTTGAAGAAGATGGTCCACAAAAAGGGAATTTGCCACATATTTGGGAATTACTGTTTAAAGCATCACTATTTTTTATATGTCTTACCTAGTTGAGTCCTATTTTTTATAGTCCCTCTGCCAGTCTGAATATCAGTTATCACTTTTTGCAATTCTTGTTGTTTTCCCTCTTTATTCTAATTGTATTTTTCTAAGCTTCTCTGAGTGTGGAATCTAAAATGCTAAGGTAGACAGAGAATCAAGGAACAGTTTTCAGGGTCTGTGTATGGCCCGATATAAATATCAACAGAAACAGTATCAGTTATGCTTCAGGTACAATTGTAAATAGGATTGTTTTCTTAATTTCTCTTTCTGCTGCTTCATTATTAGTGTATAGAGATAGGTTTCTGTATGTTAATTTTGTATCCTGCAACTTTACTGAAGTCATTTACCAAATAGTTTTTTTGGTGGAGTCTTTAGAATTTTCTTTTTTTTAAATTTTTTTTATAGTTTATTTATTTTTGAGACAGAGAGAGACAGAGCACGAGTGGGGCGGGGCAGAGAGAGCGGGAGACACAGACTCCAAAGCAGGCTCCAGGTTCTGAGCTGTCAGCACAGAGCCCGATGTGGGGCTTGAACCCATGAACCATGAGATCATGACCTGAGCCGAAGTTGGCCACTTAACCGACTGAGCCACACAGGCGGTCCTAGAATTTTCCATATATAATATAATGTCTTCTGCACATAGTGACAGTTTTACTTCTTCTTTACCTATTTGGATGACTTTCATGTCCTTCTCTTGTCTGATTGCTATGGTTAGGACTTCCCGTACTATGTTGAATAAAACTAGTGAGAGTGGACATCCCTGACTTGTTTCTGACCTTATGAGAAAATGTTTGATCTAAACCTACTTTGTTGAAGCTTTCATCATGAATGGATGTTATACATTGTCACATGTTTTTTCTACATCTACTGAAATGATCATAAGGTTTATATCCTTTCTCTTTTTGATGTGGTATATCACATTGACTGGTTTGCAAATACTGAACCACTGTTGTACCTCTGGAATAAAGCCACCTTGATCATGGTGAATGATTGTTTTTTACTGTATTATTGATTCAGTGTGCTAATATTTTGCTGAGAATTTTTGCATCTATGTTAATCAGGGATAGTGACCCGTATTTTTTTTTTTTTTTTTTTGTAGTGTCTTTATCTGGTTTTGGTATCAGGGGAATGCTTATCTCATAGAACGAATTTGGAAGCTTTTATTTTTCTTCTTCTTCTTTCTTTCTCTTAATAGTTTAAGAAGAATAGGCATTAACTCTTCTTTAAATGTTTGGTAGGATTTACTTGTAATGACGTGGTCTTGGACTTTTGTTTTGCATTATAGAGATCTTCGAAGAAGAAAGATAAAAGAGGGAAGAATATTTATTTGAACAAATAATAGCTGAAAAATTCCCAAATCTGGGGATGGAAACAGACATCCAGATCCAGGAGGCATAGAAGTAGCCCACGGAGATACAGCATAGAAGTAGCAGTTGCGGAAATGTGAGGGGCATACAGAAGGGAGATTTCACTCATCTCATGAGTGTGCTGAAGGGGCAGACATCCTTGAGAGACTTCTCCAGAAACAAAGCAGCTGGTGGGCATCATTTCCCACCCCCATCCACCAGCATCAAGACCCAGCCACCTGAAGGAAACAGCCAGGCCCAGACACCTGCTACTTGCTAACACGACACATCCTACATTGCCACCCTACACTAGAGCAAATCTGCCCCTTTAGCCAGGCTGGACTTAGTCATAGAGAATTCAGGTCCCCTCCCCCAGAGGACACGTGCAAACCTTACTACCACCCCACCTCCATGAGTGTTGCAGATCCTTGCCCTACAGCAGGGCACATGCAGCACCTGTAGGACTCCCCTCCCACATGCTCTTGACAGGGGCCCATCCAAAGAGGTAGTGTGCCCATCCAATCCTGGTAGTGTGCAAACAGCCCCGACAGGGGCCAGCACTACTCCAAAGTGACTCCAGTTCCAGGGACAGGGACGGAAAATCACATACACCACTCCAATTGTGGCCCCTGCGTGGGCAGGGGACAGACAGCTGCTCTGCCACAGGCCTCATCCACCAACAAAAGCTTCTCTGGAGACAAATCCTGAAGTCTGGTGCTACTGCATCTCTGGCAAATGCCTGGTCTGACACAACTCAAGTCCAAGGCAGCCCAAGACTGGCCCACTAACACAAAAGGGACCAAGCACTGCCCACAACAGACAGAGAGGCACTGCAGACGACTGGACTGATGGAAAAAGTGGCTCAGCCACAACATCAGGGCACATGCAGCACCTGTAGGACTCATTCCTAATGTGCCAGTTCTGGTGAACAACGAACACTGTGCTGCAGGGCACTAAGGACATCTTCTTCCTAAGGCACTGCTCTCAAGCACAGGAGACGTAGCTGACTTTCCTAACACACAGAAACAGACACAAAGATTTATACAAAATGAGAAGAGGAATATGTCCCAAATGAAAGAACAGAACAAAATCACTGCAAGAGACCTAAGTGAGATGGAAACAAGCAATGCCTGATACTCCTGATATCAGAATGTCTGATAGAGAATTTAAGGTAATCATCATAAAGATATTGCACTGGGGAAAAGAGTGGAGGACCTCAGTGAGACACTTAAGGAGAAAACACAGAAAAAAAAATCAGATATGAAGAACTCAATAAGGATATTAAAATTATACCAGGGGGAGCCTGGCGGCTCAGTTGGTTAAGCATCTGTCTCTGACTCAGGTCATGATCTCGTGGTTTATGGGTTTGTGCCACTTACCAGGCCCTGTGCTGACAGTGTGGAGCCTGCTTGGGATTCTCTCTCTCTCCCTCCCTCTCTCTCTCGCTCTCTCTCTTCCTCTCCCCAACTTGTGCTCACTCTCTCTCTCTCTCTCTTAAAATAAATAAATAAACTTAAAAAATACACCAGCAGGAATAAATAATAGACTAGAGGAAGGAAAAGAATGGGTCAGTGACCTAGAAGATGAAGCAATTGAAAGCAATCAGGCTGAGCAGGTAAAAGTAAAAAAAAAAAAAAAAAAAAGTTATGCAAAATGAGAATAGACCTAGCATCAAGTGTGATAACATTTACATTGTAGGGATTCCAGGAGAATAGAGAGAAGAGGGAACAGAAAATTTATCTGAAGAAATAATAGGTGAAAACTTCCCAAATCTAGGGAAGGAAACAGACATCCAGATCCAGGAGGCACCGAGAACCCCCAACAAAATCAACCCAAGGAGGTCCATACCAAGACACATAATAATTAAAATGGCAGAAACTGGTAAAAAAAAAAAAAAGATAATTTTAAAAGCAGCAAAAAAAGAGAAAACTGTTACTTACCAGGGAAACCCCATAAGGCTATCAACTGATTTTTTAGGAGAAACTTTGCAGGCCTGAACGGAGTGGCATGATGTATTCAAAGCGCTGAAAGGAATAAATCTGCAGCCATGAATACTCTATTCAACAAGGCTATCATTCAGAATAAAAGAATAGATAAAGAGCGTCCCAGGTAACAGAACTTAAAGGAAGTCATCACCACTCAATCAGCCTTATAAGAAATGTTAAAGGGAATTGTTCAAGTGGAAAGAAAAAGCTATAATCAGGAGTAAGAAAATTATGAAAGGAAATAATTTTATAGGTAAACGCAAACATAATAGGAGTAGTAGATTAATCACTTATAAATCAGTTTGGTGGTTAAAGCTATAAAATCAGTTATATCTACAAAAATCAGTTAAGGAACTCACAAAACAAAAAAAACTACGGTATGACTGCATACACATAAAACATGGGTGGAGGAAGTAAAATATTAGTGCTTTTTAGAATGGGTTCAAACTTAAGTAGCCATTAAATTAAAATAGACTGTTATATGCAAACAATGTCATTATTTGAGCCTAATCGTAACCACAAATAAAAAACCTATAACAGATGTATAAAAAATAGAGAAAGCAATCTAAGCATATCACTAAAGAAAGCTGTTAAAGAGAGCAAGAAAAGAAAGGAAGAGAAAAGAATTACAAAAACAACTATAAAACAGGTAACAAAATGACAATTATTACATACCTATCAATAATTACTTTGAATGTAAAGGTGACTGAATGGATAAAAAAGCAAGACTCATCTATATACTGTTTATAAGAGACTTCAGATGTAAAGATACATGCATATTAAAAGTGAAGAGATAGAAAAACATTTATCATGCAAATAGAAGTGAAAAGAAAGATGGGATAGCAATTCTTACATAGGACAAAATAGACTTTAAAACAATGAGTGTAACAAGAGACAAGAACACTACATAATGCTAAAAGGAGCAATCCAACAAGAGAATATAACAATTGCAAATATTTAAGCACCCAAAACAGAAACACCTAAATACATAAAGCACCTATTAACAGATATAAAGGAAGAAATTGAAGGTAATACAATAATATTAGGAGACTTTAACATCCAACTTATATCAATAAATAGATCATCCAGACAGAAAAATCAATAATAAAATAATGGCTTTGAATGACATATTGGACCAGATGGACCTAACAGATATATTCAGAATATTCCATCCAAAAAACAGTAGAATACATATTCTTTTCAAGTGTACAGAGAACATCCTTCAGAATAGATTACATAGTAGGTCACAAAACAAGTCTCAGTAAATTCAAAGAGATTGAATCATATCACACATCTTTTCTGACATAATATAAAGTAGAAATCTATCACAAGAAAAAGTCTGGAGAGAGCACAAATACATGGAGCCTAAATAACATGCTATTAAGCAATGAATGGGTCAGCCATGAAATCAAAGAGGAAATAAAAAAAAACACATGGAGACAAATGTAAATGAAAACCTAATAGTCCAAAATCTTTGGGATGCAGCAAAATCTATTCTATAAGGGAAGATTATACTAATACAAGCCTACCTAAAGAAGCAAAAACAAAACAAAAACAAAAAAAAACTCAAATAAGCAACCTAACCTTACACCTAAAAGAGCTAGAAAAAGAACAAATGTCAAAGATGGTTGAGGAAAGAAATAATAAAGATTAAAGCAGATATAAGTGGAATAGAGAATTAAAAAAAAATAATAGACCAATGAAACCAGGAGCTGACTCTGTGAAAAACTCAACAAAATTGATAAACCTTTAGTCAGACTCATTAGAAACAGAAGAGAGAGGATTCAAATAAATGAAATCAGAAATGAAGGAGGAGTGGGATGCCTGGGTGGTGCAGTTGATTAAGCCTCTGACTTTTGATTTCAACTCAGGTTATGATCTCATTGTTTATGAGTTTGAGCTCTGTGTCAGGCTCTGTGCTGAACTCAGATTCTGCTTGGGATTTTCTCTCTATCTCCCTCTAGTTCTGAATCTCCCCCCACCTTCTCTTTCAAAATAAATAAACTGACTTCTTTAATATTATTTTGAGAGAGAGACAGAGCATGGGTGTGCATGAACATGGGAGGGTCAGAGAGAGAGCGAGAAGAGAGAGAAATCCTAAGCAGGTTCCACACTGTCAGCACAGAGCTCAATGCCGGGCTCAATCTCATGAGTAGATCTGTGAGATCATGTCCTGAGCCAAAATCAAGAGTAGGATGCTTAACAGACTGAGACACCCAGGTACCCCATAAATAAATAAACTTAAAAAAAATTAAGGAAGAGAAATAACTGATACCACAAAAAATACAAAGGATTCAAAGATAATATTATGAAAATCTATATGCCAACAAATTGGACAACCTAGAAGAGATGGGCAAATTCCTAGAAAAATATAACCTTCCAAAGCTGAATTACAAATAAACAGAAAATTTGAATAGGCCAGTTGTTAGCAATGAAATTCAATCAGTGATAATAATAATAATAATAATAAACCTAATACTTCTAAAAAAACAGCTTTATTGAAGTATAATGATGTATAGTGAACTGCACACATTTAATGTATACAATTTGATGGGTTTAGGCCTTTGCAGATATCCATGATACCATCACCACAATCAAAGTAATAGACATATCCAATCTCTCCCAATATTTCCTTGTGTCTCCCTGTGTCCCTTTGTTTTTGATTTTTGTTTGTGTGTGTATATGTGGTAAGAACACAACATTCTACTCTGCCATGTTATTCACCTTTTCCTTTGGTTTCTAGTCTCTCCTCACCATTTGAACTCAACAGAACATTATTTCTTTTTATTTTAAGTTTATTTATTTATTTTGAGGAAGAGAGAGAGCTGGGGAGGGGCAGAGAGAGAGGGAGAGAGAGAATCCCAACCAGGCTCCATGATGTCAGCACAGAGCCCAGCAAGGGGCTCGATCCCACAAACCATGGGATCATGACCTGAGCAGAAATCAAGAGTCAGATGCTTAACTAGCTGAGCCACCCAAGCACCCCAAAACATTATTTCTAAAAAGCCTTGGGGTATATATTTATCACAATTCTGTCTTACTAATTGTTCTCTCATCCCTGCTAATCAATTCTCTTACCAGCTCAGCTGGTCCAGGACCATAATATCTAAGGAGACACACATAGGGAGACATCCTCTAGGATTCACCCTTCAAATTAGAATAAAAAGTGGATATTTCAGAGCATGTTTTCCCAATACTGATCCTCAAGACAAGGAAACAATAGGACTTTCAAGACTTACTCAAGCATCCATAATTTTTCTTCTTCATTTTTTTTTAACTTTTATGTCTCCTTGAATACAATCTCCATTTTTTAAAATATATTTTATAAAATATATTAAAATATATTTAAATTAAATTACATATTAAAATATTATATATAATATATTATATATTAAAATGTATACATATATAAACTTTATTTTTAATATACATTAAAATATATAAAATATATTTTAAAAAATCTTCCTTTTTTCCCTTTTATTTTCAAACATTGCAGAGAATTGATCATAGAAGTAAAATTCTTAGGCAGTTTCAATCTCTCCTAATGCCTAGAAGTGTTTAAAGACTGATAAGTCCAATGCGCCTTTTGTAGCTCATGGGAGTAGAAAGTGGAAGAGCTCATAAGCTCAAAGACATAGACTAAGAGGTTTCTATGCTAGCAGATTTGTATGTATTGAGAGTGGTTCACTTTGGTGTATCTCCAGAAGGCAGGAATGCCTATTCCTTTTTGAATCATCTCTAACTTTAGGAAAATGCCACCTTTGCCACAAAGCCCACTTCTAGATGTACAAATCTATATAATATTCCTTAACTGTGTAAGAAAATAGTAATTTTTTTCCTCTCTCCCAACTCAGGTAGTTCACATTGTCTATGAAATACTTTTGCTATTTATTCAGTCATATTCTGAATAAAATGTTGACATATGTTTGTATTCAATGATTGTTCTATTGTTCTAATTTTTATTATAATATATATAGAGACAAAATATTTCATCTTCTACTTAATAGGTTTTCTACTTTGAGTATTTTATCCAAGTTCACTGTGATTTAGTTTTCTTATTTGCAAAATTTGGACAACTTTTTAAATTCAAAAGTATATGTGGATGGCTCAAACTTCATAATGAATACAGTGGAAACATACTTTATTGCTGGAAGCCATTTCTGAAGTAAGGCTGGTTTGCAAGGTGGGGGCCTCCCGCTGTCAGATGGCAACCAATGTCTACCCCCACTCAATTATTTTTGCTTGAGCACTGACCCCCAGGGCGCATTGCCAACTGGCATCAGGAGTGACTTGTCTTCTTATGCTAAAAATATGCAAATTGTACCTTGTGAAGGAACTTATTATAGGAGTTTCTTCTTTTGTAATTATAGGAGCAAACATTACATTTCCTGAGATACCTGTTTTTCTTCCCCTCTAGAAAATAGGCTATTGACCCCTGCCCACAAAGAGCTAACTCTTGCCTTTGCTATGCTAAAAACATTGCCTTGTATTTGAATGCTAAAGATACCTTCCTTCCCCATGTGATAAGCATCTAGTCACCTACATCAATCATTATTGATAAAGATTATGCATGAGTCTTCTATCAATCTATGTTCTGGGAAATTTTTACATACCAAAGAATTTGTCATCAGAAATCACTGTCTAAGGCAATTGCCACTTCTGTTTTGTACCCCATACATTTTTTCCAATAAATAAAGCTGACTCTCTGGTCAGTGCAGAGATGCCTGCCTCGTGATCAGAAGGAAGCTGAGGCTCTCTCACTCCCTTTTGCTGACACCATCCATCCTTCAGGGAGCCCTGGACCTGCTGGAGCTGGACTCTGGCACTTTGTCTTAGAATAAGTTATAAATTAAGCAATGAATCAGTAAACAGAGTCCTCTACAGACATTTTTATCTGTTTCTCTATATTTCTTAAACTAATATTTATTTTTCCATCCAGGATGCCAAATAACCATCCATTCATCTAGCCAGATTTTCAGTTATTTGTCAATAAATGGAAAGTCTTATGATCTTCTACACATTTGTTCCACAGGTTTAACCAATATGAAAGACTATTTCATGCTTCATCATTTCGTTTACCTGTTAACTTCATTTTAGGAATGAAATAAATATAATCACACACACACAATCCTTGGTATAGAGCTAAAAGATAACAAGAATGTATGTAGAAATACTATTTACAACAGATTCAAACTGAAGACAAATGCAAATGTCCTTATAAACTATAGAATGGATGAATATATTGTGGGATATCTGGACAATAGGATATTTTACAGAAATGCTAATGAACTAACTACTGCTATACACAACACATAACATGGATGAATCTCATGAAGAAAAAAAAAGGCAAAAGAATGCATAATGTATATTTCCATGTTTATAATTTGCAAACTAGGTAAGACATAAAACACTACATAACTATACTACCATGTCAATACTTTGTAAATAACAGAAAAATTAATCCAAGATGTTAAACATCAGGATAGCAGTTCCTTTGGGAGGCAGAAGGGGGACAGGTTGGGAATGGTCACAAAGAGCTTCTGGGAAGCTGGTAATTTCCTATGCAAGTGTACAAGTGTACAATTTTGAGGATGTGTAGATATTTACAATTGTGGTTTGCACACTACTGTGTTTGTATGTCATCCTTCAATAAAACTGATAAGTCCTTTTTATCTGTTTTATTATATAAAGTTGAATTGCAACAAGCTAACAGCACTAATGAAGTGTGTTTAAATGATAGTTCATCTCTTGTGAAAAACACAGCAGGTTCTCAGCAGAAGTCACTTTTCCTTCAATGGCAATATCGAAGCTGCAGTACCTGAGGCTGGGATGTAGTGTGGACAGACTGTCACCCAGAATCTGACAGCCTACACCCACACAGAAGAAACTCCGGGCTGCTGAGGGAATTTCATGATGTCAACCAAGGAGAATTATTGTCTTCAAAAATAAAATACAAATGCAGTTTTAGCTACAGTTATTTGGTAGATAAAGAAATTGATAATTAAATACCATGTACCTCCTACGAATAAAATCATGCTTAGTGTTACATGTTAGCAGAAATATGCAACTCTAATGGTCATTCTTTCTTTTTGCATTCAGTGATTTATACACATTTTCGTTTAAATGTCCAGAATTAACTATGAGTCTTACTCATTGATTTATCCCTTTTTCAACAATTCCCTTTTTTGGAGCCTCTACTATTTGTGACCTTCTGTGCTAGGCATAAAGATGTAGAAATGAAAGATGGAGACACTGTATTTAAGGAGTTTTCAGTGTAGGACATTATGGAGAAGCTAAGTGATTATTATAACAGTACAATCTATCTGGCAGGACAGAGTAATTCTGACTGCATTATGGAAGGAAGGAAGAGTGGCCTCTAACCCAGGAGGAAGGGGTGGATCAGAACAAGGCAGAGAGGCTTTCTGACTGACAAATTGTGGTTAGGGAATGAAGAAGGGCATGCCCAAAGGCACTTCAATCATTGAGTTTATTCTATTAATTATTACTTATTTAGTACCCATCCTTCAGTAAAAGACTTGAAGGAATGGAGTTGGACTAATCTTTAATCACTTAAAGCTGTCATTTTTTGAAAGACAAAATGTGACAGATCCTTGAAAAATAGGGAGCTCAAACTTAATGTAGCCATTAAAATAGAGTCCTCCTAACAAACAAGGTCTCTATGAAGTCAGGAAATTATTACTAAAATGGCTTCAAGACAATAACATTGTCTATATATGAGATCAAGTTAACTCCAGTAGAAAAGGCTTGACCTTGTATTGATCTCATCTGCCTCTAAATCTTTATTGTTAATAGAACCCATGTTCTACTAGGTGGGCTATTGAAATAATTTACTAAGAGATCAAGTAACTCAGAAGTCATAAATGAGTGTACTAGGAGAAAGACATTTACAATGTAGAGCACAGGGGCATGGAAAGAGCTATTACTGTTCCAGAGAATACATTTGTATTTATGTTTTTTTTTTAGACCATGGGAAATTTTCATGACCTAAATTACTGTCCTAATGGGCAAAATCAGAATTTTTATCTTTGTGCCTTCACTAGCATTAATTGAGAAGCAGCGTTTTTACAAATCCTACATAGTTGTTAAACCTCTTCTACACACATCCGGGGCTTTAACAAATGTCCATGAATTGATTAAAAGAAAAAGACAAAAAAAAAAAAATAATAGGATATCTTATTTGTAGAAAAATTCTTCTGGAAGTTCAGTTAAGGGAAACTATATAAAAATATAATAAAATATTCAAAATTAAATAACCCCTGTAAAACTGGCCTAAATAAGACTCAGATATCAGAAAGTGGCTCTTCAGGGTGCTAGTAACCAGCAAGTAAATGGAAATTAAGAGGACAATTCCACTGCACAGCCTGGGTGGGTCAGTTGCTTGAGCATCCAACTCTTAATTTTGGCTCAGGTCATGATCCCAGGGTCATGGGATGGACCCCATGCATGCTGAGCATGGAGTCTGGTTAGGATTCCCTCTCTCTCTCTCTCTCTCTCTCTTTCTCTCTCTCTATCTCCCTCCCTCCCTCCCTCTTCCCTGCTCCAGCTCTCTTTCTCTAAATAATGATAAATTAAATTAAATTAAATTTTAAAGAAGTCCATCAAGTAAAAGAAAGGACAGTGTCAAAGAGCCTATGACATAATATTTGCTTCATGTATTCATTTAAATATTCATTGCCCACTATGTTCTAGGTGCCTGGAACACTGCAACTGTACTCCAGCCAGTCTTAAGGGTTAACTTGCTTCAAGTTACCATACTCCTTAGTTGCTGACCTAAATCCCTTGATCTATAACAGAACTAATTTACTCTGAGGTCTGCAGACCACTGGTCCTGAGGAGTGAAGGACCAGAACTTTTCCAGGCCAGAGAAGCCAGCAAGTGTGTTTGAAGACGCTGCAGCTTTCTGATTAGCCTAGCAATTGTTTCTGCAAAATGCTTTTCTTTTTATTAGTTCACACAAATGATTTTACTGACTTCCCTTTGTGTGTCTGTAGACCTGGCCCTCCTTTGCAGAAAGGACAGAGTCTTCCTGCACATCATGAAGTAAGACCTGACCCCCTCACCCAGCCCCAGAACACTGAGATAACATTTGTAGCTGGCATCATCCAGTCTGCATGTAAGCAGGATACGTTGGCGGCACCTGGGTAGTTCAGTCCATTAAGTGTCTGACTCTTGATTTCAGCTCAGGTTATTATCTCAGGGTCTTGAGATTAAGCCCTGCATCAGGCTGCACACTGGGCGTGGAGCCTCCCTGAGATTCTCTCTCTCTCCCTCTACCGATTGTGTGCACACAAAAACTCTAAACAAAATTCTCTAAACAAAAAAACAAAAACAAACAAAAGACACATTGCAAGCGACTGCACTCTCTTTGTTTATTAACTACCTTAAATCCCTTTAATAATACCTGTGCCAGGCAGAAACCACAGAGTTGGCTTTTGGACAAGAGTCCACCTTTTCCCCAGGTGGCTGGCCTCCTAAATTAAGCTCAAATTCCTTTCCAATCAAAAACTTATCTCTTAAGTAATGGCCTTTTGATCGAAGGGCAGCTGAACTTGGGCCCAGTAACAATACATCAATAATAAATCTATAAAGATCCCTGCCCTCATGGAACTTACCTTCCAGTGGGAGTAGACAATTCCCAACAACAATCTAATTTTCAATCTAAGTACAGCATCAGTGATAAAGAGTGATAAATATAGCTATATTGCTAATGCACTTTGTATTTACGACAAATTGGAAATCATAAGACACCTGTTCTGCAAAGGCCCTCTGCCAAATGGCGAGAGGGATGAAATGAGACATGGTTTGGACACAAAGTGTAGATTATACAGGTGGCACAGATGTCTACATGCTTAAAGTTTTGAAGTTTTGGCCTTGATTGGCACCCCTGCTGGCTTTTGAAGACATACTCTTCATAGTGAAAGAAAGCAAAGGTTGTTTCTCTCCCGTCAATGAAAAAATACGGATACATGATACGACTCTTCCACACACTGTTTCCAGTTGAGCAGCCTTGCAGACAAAATTTCACACGTGTGAAAATATATGTGTAGGATAAAATCCAGATAATTGAATTGCTGGGAAAAAAGGTGCTTTGAATTTTAAATCTAAGGAATTTATTCAAATTTCCTTTGGGGAATTTTATAACTTCATATTCTCAGTGGCAATATTTTCCCAGGCCCTCAACAACACAATGTGATTAGACTTATGTATTTTGGTCATGTGCATAAAAGAAAAAAAAGATATTATAGTCTTTATTTCCTTATTGAGGTTGAAAAATGTCATATTTAAAATGTACTTATATTTCTGTTTCTTTGAATTTCCTATCTATAACCTTGGTTCATTTTTCTATTGATTCATTAATCCTTTTCTTACTTATTTCTGGAAACCTTTAATCCTTTGTAACATAAATTTCAAATATTTTTTTTCCAGCTTGTCATTTGTTTTTGGACTTAGGTTATGATATTTTGCCATGCATATGATATTTTTATGTTGTGGAATTTATCCTTAAAATTTTTTTATAGCTTCTGTTTTTTGAATCAGTGTTAGAAAGGTCTCAGCCCCTAAGAGGCTATAAAATAGTTTTTTTTCATATTTTTGTCCTGTACTTTTATGATGTTATTTTATTTTTGCACTTAAATGTATGATACACTTGGAATCCATTGTGATATTCAGTATGAAGAAGAATAGATCTACCTTTAGATTATTCCAAATGGCCCCCAGTTTTCTCAATACCATTAATTAAGTGATCAACTAATTATCCACTGAATTGAGTTGACACACATAAAATATAGTATATTACCATATATATTTGGGTTTATTTTTTTAACTTTCCATTCTACTTATTGATCTGTCTAGCTAAATACAATTTGATTATATTATATGTCAATGAGGCATAGTTATTATTGGGTTTTAAGGTTTAATGTCTATTAAGGCTGGCTATTGCTTTTTTCTTTTTTTCTGAAATTTCTTAGGTATTTGTATCTGTATATTTTTCCAAGTGAAGTTACAATGCACTTTATCCAGTTCTTTCCCAACTCCAAAGAATGTGAGAAAACTATTGGTATTATTATTTGTATCATACTAAATTTAAAACAAATTAGATTTTACATCTTTATATCATTCATACTTTCAAGAACGTTTGTTCACTTCTCTGTGATTTTACAAGGATTTTAGTTTTCTTGGGGTGCCTGGGTGGCTCAGTTCATTAGGTATCCGACATGATCTCGAGGTTCATGGGTTTGAGCCCCACATCAGGCTCTGTGGTGACAGCTCAGAGCCTAGAGTCTGCTTTGGATTCTCTGTCTCTCCTTTTCTTTGCCCCTCCCCCACTTGTGCCCCCCTCTCAAACATAAAGAAGCATTAAAAAAATTTTAAAGGACTTCAGTTTTCTTTATTTAAATCTGGTACAGTTCTACTTAGATTTATTCTTAGCTATTTTATCTGTACAAAGCATTGTTATTTTTGGCAGGGTACCTTCAAAGACCCTTCCTGGATTTGGTCTTTTTCTGTCTATGGAAGATACTTCAGGCATGTCTCATAGTTTCTCTGTCCCCTCCTGTCCCAAGTACATTCTTACTTCAAAGATGAATACGTGTGGCTACTATAACAATCAGTTCTCTAAGCTTCAATAATGTTTACTTTTTTGTTTTAGTCTCCCATGGCTTGGACTTGTTCAGGCTTGGACTGCTAAAACCTGGAAAGGGTGTGGTCTCTTTTCATCCTACCACCTAGCTCTGTGCCTTTTCCTCTCCCTAACACCCAGAGGCGAGTGCACCCTGGTATGTGTGGTGACATTATAATCTGACAGTGGTCCCCCTGCGCAAGGTAGAAGCACAAAATTGTTCCCCTTTCCCTCCCATGCTTTTGTGTTGCTTTTTCTTTTCATTGGCTTGTTTTCAGATCTTATCTTAATGCTTGCTCTTCTCTTTCTGGCTAGGAATTTAAGACCCCCTTTTCTGCATCTAGGCTTCCAGCAGTTATCCCCCACTCCTACTGTCTTCAATGTATGCACCTCCTTTTTTTCTTGGCCATCTCTCAGCGATAATGCTGATCTTTGGAGAACATTTTCTTCACTTTCACCTAAGTGCAGTTTCTTCTCAGTGCAAACTTCTTTCTTGATAGTGTCACGTAGGGGCAGCCCAGAAATATTTTCGTCTTTAGAGAGTCGGTGGTGAGTTAAACCACAGCACTAGCAGGTGGTTGGTTCTCCAAAGAGTTTTCCTAAGTGGGACAGAAAGGTCCTCTCCTGAGTATGAGGAGATGGGGAGCTTGGGGAAGGTGTGCAGTTCCAATAACACCATCCAGGGTGATTCTCTCTATGGACTCTGAAGACTTACTCCTTCACAGGTGAGATATGTGATCCCTGAAGCTGGCAGAAACAGTTTCCACGGCTTCTGGTTTACTACATATATCCTCCAGCAGCTTGTCTTAGGAGGAGAGGTTTCTAAGTACCTATTCTAGTTCTCTTTTATCTTTCAGCCTCAGCTAAACTGAGAAGGAATGAGTCCTGCTGTAACATCCAAATACACAAAAATAGTGCACTGCAGAAACTTGAAGGTGAAAGTTCACTGACGTCACTATGATAAAGTACTCTTTGAGTTTTGACTGTGGTCCCCTTATTTTCTAGAATACACTGTCATTTCACAGAGGAATAAATTCCCTATACATTTTTATTTACTTGGGCTAATTTGAACTTGATCTAAACAAGCAAAACTAGAGTTGAACCAAATTTAACCACATAACGTTATAATCACCTCATTATATTTGTCTTCATGATAAAGTTCTGCTGTCTTTGACCAGTTCCTTTCACATTTCACCTTTTATTCCCCTCTTGTGTTTCTAGAGAATATTCCTTTCATTCAAAAGTAGTGTCCTTCAACCTCTTAGTGATATCTCAGAGTTGACTTTTCTACATACTTGTGTGAAAGGAGTAAAAATACCATTGCTCAGAACCAAGAAGCTGAACATATTGTCATAGAAGGATTTTGATAACCATAAAATCACTCCCCACTTCATCGTTTGATGAATACAAAATGGCTGTGGCTTTCCTGTTGCCTTTTCAGGTCTTCACTCATGCTACTACTACTGCACACACTGCTTTTTCACACCTTACTCTGAGTAGCTGTCTTCCACTCATCCTTCAGGATTCAGCTTCTGAATATATTATTGAAAAATATGCTCAAAAACAGAACTAAGCTGAGGATGCCATTTTCAAAAGACATACAGGATAACTAGTTTTCAATGTGATGGTTTTCTCCATCATATCCACCATAAATTATCGACTATTTTATTTGAATGCTATATATTCAGAGAGAGCATTACACATGCACTATGCCCGTTAGATTTTAGACTTAAAAACAGCAAAAATAGACATAATCCTATTATTCTTTTTTATTTTTGTCTTAGTATAATTGGCATATAAAACAACTAAGGCCTCTATGCTCTATACAAACCTAAGAAAATTAGTATCATAGACTTTTAGTATTTGAAGAAACTCTAAAGCTTGTCTAGATGGAGTTTATCCTGAATCCGAACATTCACTCCCGTACATTACTGTACAATACATACACTGACAGCTTGTCACCAGCTATCCACTTGAACAGTTCAGGTGAAGAGCGCTAGCATTTCAAAGCAGGGGTCTTCAGGGTAGTTTCAATTTTATAAATCCTTTGTTACATAGAATCAGTGTTTGCTTCCCTGGAATATGCCCACAGTTTTGCTGGGAAAGCTAAAGTCTACCAGCTCTTTTAGTGCCTAGGAATTGCCTGTTTTGTTACAAGTATAGGATCAGATACTAAGGAATAAACAAAAATAAATAAGATTGGATTCATACCCTAGAGGGAAATAGTCTTGTGACAACTTCTCAGATATTTGAAAATAATTATTGACTTAAGGTCAATATTAGTATGCTCTCATATTAGGTAATTTTTTTAAAGGATAAAAATGTAAACATATTAGATGACAGTTGTTACAGATAATCTCCTACTTGGGGAGTTTTGTTGATTTTTTTCTTTTTTTGGTGCATCCATGTAACTTAAAACATACATATTTTTATTTCATGGAAATTTGGCATGGTTTGACATTTTAAAATAAAGTTTCTAAAAGTCATTGACTGTTGAGGGCATATCAAAGTAAACGTATCAAATGTATCCTTAAAGTGACATAAAATTATCCGATAATTTCAGTTTTGTGGAGGCCAAATGTGAGTTTCACACTCTGAAGTGATACAGCATTTTCAAAACCTAATATGATCTTTGTATAATTTATATATTAATGGCTTTGTCCGGTATGGATCACAGAAAACAAAAGCTCTTCTGTATTCTGTGTTCAGATTGCACTCGCTGTCTCGTTCATTTCTGGAAACATTATAAAGTGCTACTGAAAAGCTTGAAAACAGTGAAAAATAACTAAGATGATAAGGCATTTAGAAAGATATTTCAGAAAGAACCCTTAAAGCAAAAGAGACAGTGTGAGGGACACATGTAAGTGTTTTCACATTGTTAAGTGACTGTCACCTAGAAGAGGAAATAGGAGCTTTTTTTTCTTTTTTTGTAACTCTAAAGGGCACAACTAAAACCAGTGTCTGAATGTCACTGGGTAACATGTTTCAATTTTCAATAGCAAGAGTCTTTTTTATTAAATCTTCTCCAATACAGAGGCAAAGAATGACTGAATATTTGCTTGGTGTCTATGGAAGAAATCCTCATGCCATGCATGGTCTTTAGAAGGACAAAAGAGGGAGAGAAGATGAGATTATATTTAGATTCCATATATATAGTGACTATATGGAGTTGGAGAAATTTTTAGTATTCAAATATCATAATGAATAAAACAATGAAAATGACATTTGTCCTAAGGAAAAGACTGATTTATATACACATGTTAGGAAAAAGAGTAATGTATGTAGGAAATACTTCATAGAAAAATGACCTTTTTAAAAATGAAAATCATTGTAATGGGGATTTTTTTCTTTAGGCTACCATCAAACAACAGAAATGGGATACACCCTCCTGTATTCCCATATGAAACAACTACAAAGTTATGCAAAATATACAAGACAATGATTTTTAAGATATGGGAAATTAGGATAAGAATGATGATTATCCCCTGCAAAGGGTAAAACAAGTGAAGGGAATCCATGATAACCAACCTAACAACCTGAGACAGTTCGTAGATCACGGCTCAGTGATCGAGAACCCAGGTGGAGCCTGGCAGTAACTTGAGTTGATGAGATGATGTTGAGATCCCAGGGAGGCCAAGATGACAAGAGCACTCGGGGAACAGTAACACAGAGGAGACAGCTGCACATGGATAGAACTCTAGAGATATGCATAGTGTCCTCCTCCAGTCTTACGCGGAATATTTACCAGTGTAGGTGTATACTGAAACTAGTTCAAGTGGGGAAAGAGCCACCTGAAAGGATTATCTCATGCTGACATGGGGCTGTGACTAGCTCTTGTTCTCACCAGTCACAGTAAAAAATCTCATAATTCATGGGATATCGGGTAATCAGAAGGATTGAACGATTCTACCTCAGTAATGGATAAAAAAAATTAGCCTTAGACCACATGATGGTATGAGTCTGCCTAAGAAAAAATGTTTACTATCAAGACAAAGAGGATCAAATCATTGCCCAGTAATTAACTGTACCATGAAACAGGGCTCAATAATATTTATAGAAGTTTAAAAATATCCAGAACTGAATAAAATAAAATTCAGAATGTCTGGCATTTAAAATTACCAGCTGTACAATTAAGAAATAAAATACAATCCATATCAATGTGAGCAGGGTGGATAAGAGAAAGAATAAAGGACACACTGATTTATAGTGCTGTGATCAGAATTGGCCATGTAACACAAAATGACTGCAAGGAAATGGAGGCAAACACAGGGAATATTGGTTGAGTAAGTACTGCTTTTACCCCATACTATAATCACACAGAGAAACATTTAATCACAAGAAATACTTGTGTATACTTACATAAAATAAGAATTAGGAAGTGAAACCGATAATTGTTTCACGTGTTTAAATAAACATCCTAATTTCTTTTGGAACCTAAAAATTATGTCTTTTACAATGAATAAAAGCTCTGAGCACACATTAGGCATTCATACGTTTTAAATTGAATCTAGGAAAATATGTATTTGTACATTCTGCCATAAATGTGGATTATGGACCGGAGGATATTCAATAGAATGAAAGAAAATTCATTTGCATTTTAATACAGCAAACTGTAAAAGAACTTCCTGACTATTAAAAATGGGAACTCTGAAGTTCTTCACTGAAACAGATGTGAAGTACTCCCACCCTTGCAAAATAATTAGGCTGTAGTTTCTAGGGCTATTTAAATGTAGAATTTTCCTGAATTTATTTTCATCTAATTCTAGAATTATATAATTTTTGTTATCTTTTCAACATTGAATAATATTTATTTTGTTATCCAAGTCTAGCATAGTGCCTTGAGGCACAGTATTATCCTTATGGTAAACAAGCCAAAGAAATAAATGAACCCAATTTCTTCTTTTCATTGTGATTATTTATTTACATTCTCCTGATCAGGTATCCCCAAATATAACAATCTCATTGGAAACCAGCGCAGGAATTAAGAGAACAAAATAACACGCCTTTATGAGAGCCAACTTCACTCTTCCTATTAATTTCAAATTTGAAACCGAGGCCAGTGGTCAAAAATCCAAGTCAATGAGAGAAGAAGTGCTATAGACATTATGGAAAGCAGTATGAAGGCTCTTCAAAATATTAAAAATAGAATTACCATATGATCCAACAATTTTATTTCTAGGGATATATACCCAAAAGCAACAAAAACATTATGCTAAAGAATTATTCTGCACCATTTTGTTTATTGAAATATTACTGACAATAGCCAAGACACGCAAACAGCCTAAATGTCTACTGACATATGAGTGAATAAAAAAGTTGTAAAATGTATATATTAAATGTTATTAATCCATAAAAAAGTAGGAAATCCTGCCATTTGGGACAACATGGATGGACCTTGAAGGCATTATGCTAAGTCAGGTAAGTCAGTGAGAGAAAGACAAATAGTGTAAAATCTCACTATATATGGAATCTAAAATGAAAACAAAATCAAAACAAAAAAAACAAACTCATAGAAAAAGAGATAAGATTTGTGCCTACTAAAAGCAAGAGGTTGGGGGAGGGTGAATTGGATGAAGGTGGTGAAAGGGTACAAGCTTCCAGTATAATATAAATGAGTACCAAAAATAATGTTTACCATGATGACTCCAGTTAACACAGCTGTATGGCATGTATGAAAGTTGTTGAGAGAGTAAATGCTACGAGCTCTCATCATAAGGAAAAACACACATTCTTTTGTCTTTTTTTTCTTTCCTACCTATATGAAATGATGGATGTCACCAAAACCTATTGTGGTAAACATTTTGCAATATATGTCAGTCAAATCACTGTGCTGTACACCTTAAGTTTATACAGTGTGCAGGTCAGTTATATCTCAATAAAAGTGGGTGGAGAAAGTATGTCCTTTTTTATCTTGATGGTTATTGCCAACTTACTCTCCAAAAATGTACCTTTTTATTCTCATCGACAGTAGAGTGCCTATTTCCCTCAGGCTTGCCAAAATATGCACTCTGAAAGTGTACATTTGCTTATTGATTTTTTTTTCCCTCTGTATATATATGTGAACTGCCTCTTCATGCATGTTGCCCCTTTTGGGCCATCTTTTTTCTTATTGACTTCTTCTTACTGCAGGTGGTCATTACTCTTTTAACACTGATATTACCCCTAAACCAAAGCTGTAGAGGAATAAATTCTGTGTGTTAAATGAAAAACAAAAATAAGAGAGGTAGGGTTTGGAATCTCAATGAACAGTTTAAAATAGATGCCAACATAACAAAACTAAATGAGGAGAACATAAAATATGTCATATGCTATAAAAATCTGATTAACAGAATTTTTAAAGAGATCAAACAGATAACAGATAGTAATGCGATCATATCCATATCTCCAAAACAGAAGCAGGATCAAGAAAGGGCAAAACTAAAATGTTCTTATTCAAACGGGCTTCTGGAAAAAAATGTATCTGATCAAAATGGAGTTGGTTCTGGGGTAGCATCTCAGAAACCAGAAAATGAATGTAATTTTACCATTTTTTAAATATGCAGGGTTGTATTTCTCCCAAGAGACTTTGTCTTTATAATAAGAAGTTTTTTGGTATATTTCGGTAAGAGCTAAAGTAAAGGAGGGCTGATTTCAGAAATAAGATTGGGATCTTTGGTTTAGGAGATTACCTTATCATACTAAACTTAAAAATAGAAAATGTTTAGTAACACTCAATCCCTCTGAGGCATTGTCAATACAGTAGGGCTTTGCTTCAAATGAAGAGAATATAGCATGAAATAAAAATAATAAAGATATCTCTCTAGAACTCTATATTATATACATAGACAACTCAAGAATTCATCAACATTCTGGAGAGTGGATTAAACTACGGCCATCAGCTTCAGCATGTTAGCATAAAGCAATTAACATGCCATAGCCCTTGCTGTATTTAGACTTTTCTCATCATTCTGATGGTTTAATAGTACAAACGTGACCAGTAGGATCTGGATTGCTTCCATACACAATGGTATGAATTTTGCTTAAATTAAAATCTATGATTTTATTTCATTTTAGTGGCAAGATAAGCAGAGAATGTCTTGGTCTTTTCTTGAATTTGTTGATTTTTTGAACTACTTACTTCAAATGATGGAATTTTTATTTTACCTTTTTATTGTGTCTGATTCAAAATAGATTGGGTCACAATGCAACAAGGATATACTAAGGGAAAATCCAACACATAGAGAATCAGGCTTTAGCCTTACTGAATAGGTTTAATTACTAATGGATCAGATAATCTTGTTGTGAGGTAATGTTTCACTTATGTTATGAACCCCCAAATATCCCCAAGTTAGTTATTTCTCCTGTCTTTGTGTTACCACTTTGCCTTGATCTGTCTATCATAGCAGTTATCTTCATAAAGATTGTTTACAATCTCAGTTTTCCAATTTAACTGAGATGCTCTTCAGACCTTGACTGACATATTGTTTTTTTGGTATCCCCTGTACCTTGCACATTACTGGGCATCCGGTAACCCCTCAACTGCATTTTCTTGAATTGAATTGATGGAAAAATAGTGACATCCCAGAATAAATCATCTGAATGGCCTCTGTCCAGGTAGAAATGAGTGCTCATTGACCCTTTGACCATTAGGCCTTTTGCATCCATTTCACGTTCAGAAGGGTAATGGCTAATCTATATCTACTCTGATCGATATTGCACTGTTCCTGAGACACTGCAGAAGTAGATACAGATACTCTTAATGACAGATTGTTTCTGTGAGCGATTATGCTTCTGTTTTAGTTTCCAATGGTGTCAGTGAGATGACAATAAATAAAACACAGATGGTGTTAGAGAGTTTGAATATTTGATTGTCTTGTTAATAAACAAACTAGCTCTCCTAGAATTGTAACGTTTGTTGGCTTGTTGTTGTTCATCTGAATTTAATATACAGCCCCACAGTGCTGAACCAGTGGGCTGAAATGGCAAAATATTAGCTTATGCTGCGAAAGAGATAGTGAGTTTAGTTTAGAAGTTTAGAAGTGAGAAAATAATTTGAATTGTTGATTGAATTTTGGAAATCATTTAGTGATTGCTTGATAATTTCTCCCCTTTTCTAGTTAAAAATAATATCATATATGGCACATTTCACCTCCTATTTTGATAAATTCCCCATTTTGTTCAACTACAAAGATGGCCTTCATTTAAAGAAATATTGTCTTGATTATATAGATAATTATCTAAATTACATAGAAAAATAAATATTTTATGAACTTTGCATACACTGTATTATCAATAATACATCTGAATATTAATATCATGATTTCCATTTAAATGCAGAAAGTGAACTGCAAAGATTTTTAAATAACTAATTCAAGACCACATGCTTCACTACAAGTCTAGGATACAAAGTCAAGTTAATTTGATTCTCTTCCATTTTCTATGTTGTATTTTCTAAGATATATCATCATACATATATGGAATTATAAAATATATAAATTATGAAATGGACAAAGCAATTACCAGCAAGTTGAAACATGTCCTTCCCTCTCTTAGAATTCATAAAAAGGGAGTCCTAATTATGTTTGTCAGAATTCACAAACACAAGACCATACTAATACCATTAACTTTACCCAAGAAAATGCACTACAGGCCCTTTCAAGCCTAGAAGGTAGATTTATATAAGTGCTTTATCTTGTTTCCAAAAATTGAGACAATGAATAGGCCAGACACACACAGCTGTGTTTCCATCTAAATAAAATTCGATGGAAATGGGAAAGGAGAGAGTCCCAGGCACTCATTTAACCAATTTAAAAGTCATTCAATTAACCAGATGTTGTCAAAAGTCTGCATTTGCGATGTCACTGTGAAAAATTATTTTTCTATTCCCCTTTCAACCTCAAATCTGTACACTGTGCTTTGTGGTGGCCTTCTAAAACAAAAGTAGCCTCTATAGGATCATTTTGTAAATGCTTCTTTTATCTTTCAGAATTCTGATTTCCAGTCACACTGAAAAGTATTGGGCTTCTTTCTCTACACATAAAAGGGAAATTATTTTCACTTGAAGTATATATAGTTCAATAAGCTTAAACAAAGAAGGAAAGAAACAGTTACATAAGTATTTACTGGCTGCCCCTTTCCCTCCATTTTCTAAAAAATGATTCTTTTCTCATTGAGCTGCCTCTCCAGCCTTCTTTCTGATGGAAGAAATGTAGAAAGGCAGAGAATGAGAACCAGCATAATTGTTCCATGTGACGATATAGTTGATCCTTGACCAACATGGGTTTGAACTATGTAGGTCCAATCATATGTGATTTTTTTTTTCAATAAATACAAGTATAGTAAATGTATTTTCTCTTCCTTATGATTTTCTTAAAAGCATTTTCTTTTGTCTAGCTTACTTTATTGTGAGAATACAGTATATAATACATGTAACATACAAAATGTGTGTGAATTGACCATTTAAGTTATCAGGGAGACTTCTGGTCAATAGTAGGCTATTAGTAATTTTTGGAGAGTCCAAAGTCGTACATGCATTTTTCAACTGCAGGGAGGTTTGGTGCCACTAACCCCTGCACTGTTTAAGGGTCAGCTCTAGATGTTAGACACTTCTGATAGGACAATAAACAGCAGAACAGTGGAAAAGCATAGAATCTAGGGTAAAAGAGGGAGAGTACGTGAGCATTTATATGAAGATAAAGACTTTAAAGAGAAATATTTGTATAGAAAATTTTTAAGAAATCTTTCAGCCTATTCCTTTATCTTTATATGTGTGTGTGTGTGTGTGTGTGTGTGTGTGTGTGTATATATTTGTAAAAGGATTTTGAATAGTCTGTCTATATTTTCAAGTTTTACTTTTTGAGTTTTTTACATTATTAAATAAGTAAGTGGACTAGAGGTCACACACTTTTCTCTCCCTTTGGGGATTAATAAATAGGATTTTGGGTTTGACGTGCATTAGCTAGCTATACTGCATCAACAATACCTTTTCAACACGACCACATAGTTACTGGGTTTAAGGTGCAAAGGATCAGAGGCCAACTCTAAATAAGTCATAGTGTTTCTTTAAATCCACCTTAAAATTAATAGGAACTCTGTGATACACTCTACCAATTAAAATGTAGACTTTGAGATAAATGAAAATAAGTACCGGGATGTGTAGTAGCACCAGAGGCACACATCATTGGGTTAGGCTTCTGACTGAGAAAGTCAAAGGAACTTCTGGGCATTTCAGGATTTAGTCCATATTCCATGAACTGATATTCACTTAGTACATTGAAATCTTTCCGAGAAGAAAAGAGGGGAATCGGTGGCAGACCTGATTGTATCCAGAACTGACTGGGTTCAGAGTCATTATAGATCTTCACTAGCTAAAAGTAGCTCTATTGAAGATTAAACGACTGTGGTAGATTCACAATCTAGCTAGCTCTGTAACCATAGGTAGAGATATCTAATCCGAGTTTGCAGAAAATCATACAATTATTCCCTCATCCAGATAAGAAATAAAGGAAGTCTAGACTAAACTAACTAATGAGGAAACAAGTGTATTTGAGGCAGCATCTACAGGGATAGGATAAGAGAGATGATAGAGAGGAAGTGGGATACATGTTCTCCCTGGTTTTGGGCTTGGTGGAAAGAAGAGAGTTTGGCATCAACAACAAAGCTGGGAAATACAATGACAGAATTCAGTTTCAGGTGATGCTGCTACAGGCAGTACAAGGGTGGTGAGGGTGAGTTCATTTTGTACATGTTGCATTTGATATTTACAAGACATTTGCAGAAGTCATCTAATAAGCAAAGTGTCATCTGACTATGAAATCTTGTAACTGGTGGCATGACTGATAAATTGAAGGATAGAAACAATATACTAAGGAAGATGGAGGGCAATGAGAAAATGAGCAACTACACAGACTTAATGGATCTTCTCAGTTGAGCAATACCAAAAAATAACCTAATATTAAAGAGAAGTTATTTAATTTACATCTATTCCATTGCAGGAACTTCACTATGAATAGTGTATGGTTGTTCATAACTTTTCTGGGTTCAAATTCTAGGTCAGCAAATCAGTGTGTGACCCTGTAGCAGGAACTTAACCTCTGAGCTACAAGGTCTTCATTCATTAAAAACAAAAACAAGAAAACAAAAACAAAAACAAAAACCCCAAAACCCCAACAGGTATAAATACTTAACCTTTAAAATTACTGTGATGATTAAATCCCATAAAGTATGTAAAACAACTGCAATAGCAGTCTGGGACCTCACAATGAAGAGCCATTTCCACTTCCTCTTTACCTCCTCCTTATTATTTTTATGATTACCGTTCTTGTTGCTTTTGACATTACCCCTGGCTATATAGGTAGAACCTGCCTACCTGCTGGTTGAGCAAAATTTGCTGTACTTTTTTATCTACATTAAATTACAATTGCCAGTGTAGTTCAGTATACCTAGGTATGAGTTCCATCTCTGAGGAGCAGCTATGTGACCTTGAGTAAGTCATTTAATCTTTATCAGCTTAAATTTCCACAATGCAGTCATAGTACTTCCTGTCACTCATATGACAGGAAAAGAGAGCTGCTAAGATGGAATGATTCCAAAGGGGTGAGTAGGTGTACCCCTCACAGATCTGTGATTTCCTTGGGATATCTGGAATGACTTTGGTAATGTCAGAAAAGACTTCCATGCCTGCCCTGACCATTATGTAGGGATACATAATTTTGGCTCTACACAACAGCATTCTGCCAGAGCATAGAAAGCAGAAATAGTCCCTCTATTTTTTTCCCTTCTACCTGACTTGTATAGTTTGAAATCATTTGTGGTACTTTCTATACTTTTCTTCTATTATTTTATTTTATTTATTTAAAAATTTTATTTATCTATTTGAGAGAAAGAGATAGAGTACGGGTGAGGGAGGGACAGAGAGAAAGGGAGAGAGAGAATCCCAAGCAGGCTCTGCTCTGCCAGCATGAAGCACATTGAGGGGCTCAAACTCACAAAACATGAGATCATGACGTGAGCTGAATCCAAGATTTGGAAGTTTAACTGACTGAGCCATCCCAGCACCCCTCTATACTCTTATTTCAATGTTATCTTACAAACAAGGTTCTAAGCAGCTTTCACCCTAGGTCACATCTCCATCTGCTCTCTATTCTTTCCATTCCCCCAACAATGTCAGCCTCTTGCTGGTCCTTCCAGCAAGGAAAACAAAAACAAAAACAAACAAAAAACTTCATTCTTAATCATATATCAACCAACTTCAGTCAATGGATTGTTTTTAATGGGGTGCTCTGAGGACAATCTCTAATATTGGCATATAGAAGATATTTGTCAGTATTTCTGACTTATATTGTTGGTTTTGCTGCTGCTGCTGCTGCTGCTACTATGGATTTTTATTTTTCTAACAAGAGGAATATAATATACTACTCAGAGCACATATCTCCATGTCTTGGAAACAAATATCTTAATAGGCTTTTTAGCTATTTAAATATAAAGGGGAAACTGTCTTCTGGAATTGATAAATTGTAAAGAATCAAGCAGTAAAATGCTCCTCAAAACAGTATTTCTTCACTGAGAAGAGTTCGTTCTTGGAAATCATGTTATGGAAGAGAAAATAAAACTAAAATAAGTGAAAAAAGAGGTTAGCCAGTTTGTACTCTGGACGGGGATCACGTGATTCATGGCACTACTGTTGTGTGGGAGAAATGGCCTGAGTTGTGAAGACTAGAAGAATATTATGGTATTAGGAGCAATAAAATGGCTGCCCATGGACTGGCGGAGCCTATAAACACTAGGAATGACAGTACCGGCCACTTGACAACACTAACTATAATATGGCAAGACTGTAAAGTGAAGTGTTGCCACAGAACCAAATGGTACAAAAGACAAATGACAACCAAGATGGATTTATAGATTATTTGAAAATTGTCTGGCAGAAGAGAATATAGTTAAATACTGAATCTGTTCAAGTTATCAGAGAGCTTATACTATTGTTACTTAGCCTTACAAGAGAAGTTAGAGGCAGTTACACTATAAAAACAATGAGGAGATATATTTTAAGGCATTGATACTTTTTAGCATCTTTAACAATTCCCTAAGTGATGTGTATAGTCACTTTAGTCCCCTATCCCTGTTCAGTTTCTAGTCCTAACCAGGATAAATCATAGCACCCGCCCTCTCTCTGTAACTGTCTTCTCCAACTGAGAGTGATTACTCTGCAGCCTCTGTCAGTTACGAAGCACAGTCAATAATTTGCCAGAAGTTATATGTCAATAGTAATATATTTTTATAGTTCTCTAGTGTTTTTCAAGCAATGTGGTAGCAAACACGGTCACTATAGATTTGTTTTTACTTTCTCAATATGAGAAGTTTCTGCATACATTATGCAATGAAAAAGTTCAATTTTCTATTGTTTCTCTTAAGGAATCCTCCTCTGCATGTGTGAACAAATGCATCCAGGTGTGGACACACACACACACACACACACACACATTTCAGTCATCTTCTGGGATGGTGAGCCTGCCAGATAAGTAACTTCAGGATGAATATGTTGATGTTGAGTTTAGCTTCTAGGACAGTTGGAAACCATTTTTTCCTGGAGAAAATACATTAATAAGGGTACTTATTGTTACTGCTACAGATCATAAAAAAGGCTAACAAGAGAAACAGAAATTCCTGGAATCTAGGTTGTCAGGCCAGGATCTATGAAGACATGTATTTTCCTTGGACCAAGTTACTATATAACCAAATAGTGCTTGAATCTGTTGGCATGAGTCCTTGACAAGATACTGCCTAATTTAATAACCCCAATCTATGATTAATTGTGCATGGACATAACTTAATAAGACATCTCTTCTCAAATAATATATTTTTGTTTCAACAAGACCTCCTAGGTTATTATAAGCCAAACAAATCCAAATGTGTGAATATTGGGTCCAAGCCAAGAAAATAATTCTTGGTATGGGAATCTCTTTTCTGCCCATTCTGAGTATGGAAATGGCAACAGCCATACAAAGGTTTAATGTTTCCCAAAATATCACAGCATGGAATCAAAGGAGAGGGAGGGAGAGAAGGGACTGGAACAAAGAGCAACTGAAAGGAACAAATCTCCAAAGGTCTGTGCTGTGTACATTCAGATAAGTAGTCTAACTTCATGTGGCTTCAATGAATCAGAAAGATCCTGTAAATCTTTAGAGATGGAAACATCTTTATTATGTAGTCCCGTACCTGAAGCTGTACAAACACAATGTTTTAATATGTCAGAATGTTAATGTTATCTTTCTATTGCAGCAGAAAAAATTCTACATGAATAGGTATTGATTTCCTGACTGGGTGTTACTTAGCATTTCACCTGGTGTTAGTAACTGATAAGCCTTGCATGGGATTTCATTACAGAGATTCTGTTTCTCTCAAGCTTGTGCAGACTCTGATGCCAGGTCTTTTTATTTGGTGCATGTAATCTGATGGACTTCAAATTAAAAGCAATGAAAATCACATTAGTCTGTCTACTAGATGAGATGTTATTAAGAGTAATGGGATAATGCTATCAGAGCTTCATTTCTTGATGTTTAGTCCTTAGAACTCAAGCTTTCAGACAAATAAAGGCTGTCATGAGTTATTACTCATTTTAATACATGAATACTGATATATTTATCACTATTGGCCAAGGGGATGTCATCTCTAAGATGATTTTTTCCCCAGATGGTAGATGTAGAAAAGAGGGAGGACAGGTAATAAAGTTAGGAAGTCCACACAAAAGCAAAATGGTGTGACCGCATTGAACAAAAAGGTTACCCGAAGCCTGATGGTAAGTTTCATCATTTATCATATAAATATGTTTGATCATATTTCCTAACTCTAGTCATTGTTTGTTATTACGCTACTATGTCTGTTGGGGTACAACCAAGACAATAAGAAATTCAAGTATTATAGGTAAGACTACAAAATTAAATAATGTTCAAGAGAAGCTTATATATAATGTATTCCAGCAGATAAGAAAAAGTAATACACAAAATTATTGTCCCAACATCACATATTAGTGAAAAGGAGGAATTAGGTGTCCTGATTTCTAATTTAGTGTTCTTTCTACAGCAGTATGCTGGATTTTCATGAAGTTTCCACATACTTAGACCCTTACAGTGTCTTCTTATTCCCATAGGTGTACATGATGTCAATATACTATTCAATTATGGATTTCCCTAACCTGTGTTATTATTAAACTATGACTATATAAGAATAATAAGCAATGAGAAGTCTGGTAAACAAGTACCCCTTCACAAGTGCCCCCTGTCTTTCAATTGTGCATTGTTTTAATTTGAGTGCTCTGATAAAATTATATATATGTGTATATATATATATATATACATACATATATATACATACATATATATGTATTTTAATATGTATATCTTTATATATATGTGGTACATGTTTATAAAATTTGTCTTTTCTAAGGTTCCTTGATTTTGATCAAGAAGAACAAGAGAACAAAATACTGGGACAAGTGACACAGGATTTCCCATGAAACTAGTAAGCACATTCTTAAATCTAGTTATCCTTTATTGCTCTGAAAATCAGTCTCACTAAAATCATTTGTAATTCTCTGTGCTCATCTCAATGAGGGCATCATCTTGTAATGACATACTTAGTACACATTCACTGACATCACCCTGTGCAAGGGCCTAGGGCATATTTTTCCCTTTTTCAGAAGGCATGAGAGCTAAAGTAAAGGAAGGAAAAAAGAATGACCTAGTGGGATTTATGAAAGATGACTGCCTGACAAGATGTCACAAATATAGAAAAGGAGGGGGAAAGGCCCTCAATAAAACAGAACAGTATGATAGTTATGATACTTCCAGCTAAGAAATCAATGGGGACCAGTGGTACTCAACACAAATTGCTGGGCTGGGATTCAGTAAGCCTAGGGTAGGTCTGCAAAATCCATTTTTAGCAAATTCCCAGTTGATGCTGAAGCTGCTGGTCCATGGACGCACTTTGAGTAGCAGAGGTGGAGATCCATTGAGATTCTCTCAGTCCTGAAGGTTGATATGAAGGTACAGGATAAAATGATCCTTAAAGAATGAAAACTAGTGAAAAGCAACAACGAATGGCGTTGAGATAACTGGTATATATTGTGGAGCTGCAAGAGGTAAAAACGTTATCTGCAAGAATCCTGGACACACGATCATAATCACAATTTTGTGACGTTAGACAAAAATGTGTGAGTACACATCTATAATCAGTTATCTTTATTTGAGCATTTGAGTACAACACACACTGGATATTTGGTCTGTGCCTGGGACTGTGCTATATGGAAATACAAAAGCCAAAGACCCTGCCTCCCTTATCCTGCGCCTCTAGGAGCTTCTAGTTTATAGATGGGATGAAGATGCAAACATACAAATGCAAATGCAAATAATTATATGTAATCAACATGTCCTACTTCTTCATGGTGTGATCCGAAATCTCACATCCTGCCCCAGCCCTACTAAAAAAGATTTGTCATTAATCCATTAATCCCTTCTTCTTTTGTTAAGTCCAAGAACCTCAAAATTTATTCAGTGCAATATTGTTTGGCAAAAACTGATAAATTTCAGTAAGTCCAGCAGAGGGCCCCCTTCAACATGGCACTGGTGAGAGAGAGGAACTACTCACTATCTCCAGTCCAGGAGTGACCTGGGCATGTTCTGTCACTGCTGATCTGGCACTCATTTCTAGGGGTGGAAGGATAGGAAGAAGATCAACTCTCAACTGTTAATACTTATCCATGTGGCCTTGGGCTGTTAATGTCTTAATACCTTCAATACTTTAGAGACACAGCACTTTGATTTCTCAAGGATTTACAAATACAGCAAGTCTGGTGATTGCAGTGTTCTTTGTGTTTTTTTGTTGTTGTTGTTGTTGTTGTTGTTGTTTGTTTTTTGTTTTCCCACAATTTGTTATCTCACAAGGATCATTTTGTCTTCTACCTTTCTACTAGCCTTTAGGACTTGGAAGGTCTCTATGTGTACACACCTGTGCTACTTGAAATGTGGTCCATGGACCAGCAGCATCAGCGTCACCTGGGAACTTGTTAGAAATAAAATACCTGACTTGTATAGTTTGAAATCATTTGTGGTACTTTTTGTACTCTAATTTTAATGTAGACTTTCAAACAAAGTTCCAAATGGCTTCTACTCATCTCCATCTGCCCTTACACTTCTGCTCTCTTTGCCTGGGATACTGTTTGCCCAGATAATCAACACAGGAATCACTCCCTCATTTTATTTAGGTCTTTATTCGAGTGTCAATTTCTCTGTTAATATCACCTCACTACTCTATTTAAAATTAGAATAGTCTTTCCTACCCTCTCTCTGAATTCCTAGCATTATTTTTCTCCATAGAGTTTGTCAAGTAATTATCTTTCTATTTATCATCTATCATCGATCTCTCTTTTCTTAATTTCCCCCCCTAAGAGTAATTCTTTGACAATAGAGACTTTTTATCTGTTTTATTAAGTATCCCTAATGCCTAGAATTTTGCTTGCTATATAGCAGGCCCTCAGTGAATGAATGAATGGATGGAAGAATAAATGAATTAATGAATAAAAACAGGGATGTGTCTACTGAACTTCCCAAGAAAGCCTTTCTTTCTTTAAAATTCATCACAGCATTACAGGAAAGGAAGGTGCCAATAGCAGCATAACACGAAATCAATAATTTAAGCCTTTTTTCTATTTTGATTATATGTATTCATCATGATTTTAATGTACATTTTTCTCTCTAAAGTTGATATTTTATTGTTCTGGTAGTTATTGATATTGGAGAAAATAGTGACAGAAAACCCATTCTTTGGTGTAGTTGACAGGAAGAATATGTTATCTCTTTACAACCTTTCCCACTGGTAGGTTAACAATGTTTATTTACATTAGTAAATCTAATTAATATTTCACCTCATTAAGCATTATAAGGATAATTATTTAAAAACTGTAACTCATATACAAATATTGCTAGAAAACTCTAAAATATGAGTGATGGCACCTGAAAAGCAACTGGTGATTAGTGTCTCATTAATGCGAAGTCCGTAATAAAGTCCATAATTAAAAACATGGGAAAATGTGAGGCAAATCATCTTTATCAACTATGTTAAGTGGGAAATAAGGTAATAGTATATTTTTATTTATACAGAAGGGAGAAAATTTGAAGACAATTTATTGAAAAAACAAGAGACTCTACATAAATAAACGCACAAAGATAGTTTTTAGTACTTCCCTCTCCAAGTACCCACCCCCCACACACACACTCATTTGAATTCCTATCCTTGTTGAAAGAGATGCTTGAATGCTTACCCTCCACTATTGTCATATTTTGAAAAAAGATAGTATTATTAGTTTTTCTTCATTTGTTTTCTGCTGTTTCCTGTAGAATCATATTTATATATAAAAGAGTCCAGTGTCTGTGTTGAAGAGAACCACACTGAAGTCATTTGCTGAGAACATCAAGTGGTATAAACTTGACTTATTTTTCAGAATAATGACATGATAACAAACCACTTGAGTTTTAATTTTCAGTTAACAGTGCGGGGTTATGACTATGAAGGCAATTTATCAGGCACTTAATAGAAACAGTAAATGTTAGTGTTAGAAGAAAACATAATGTTCATTTAAATGCTGTAGAAGGGAAAGGGTAGGACGTGTGGAGGAAGAGGTGGTGATGAAGCCGTGGCTTCAGCCCTATTTTAATCAGGTATCTGTGGAGAAGCCACTTAATGATGGTTCAGTGATCAGCAGACACTTATAACCATTTCAAGTCTACCTTATTTGGAAAGGTGTTTGAAGGACCAAATCAGTTACTCTGCGCAAACGTGTCGATGGAAAATACTGAATTCTTGATAAGGACCTTGAATCCTGCATAGGTTGAGGATAGATATATAATTAATGACATGTTTCTTGATTCTCAGTCTGGAGTGCTTTTCATATTTCAGCTTTTCATGACATAAATATAGAAATAAAAATATTGGCTTCGCTAAATTATGTGAGAGTGGTTCTCAGGTGTGATCCCTGAACCAGCACATCAGCGTCCCCTGCGACATGGTTAAAAGTGCAGATTCTTGGGCCCCAGACCACACCTACTGAATCTGAAATTGTGCATGGGGCCTGGAAATTCTGCAAAAGGTTCGGTTGCACCTTGAAGTTTGAGAACTACTGCTTTTTATATTAAATGGTTTAAAGTCTTTATCTGTAGAAGCGGATGGTCAGTGGTCCACTTGCATTACTTTGACTTGGCCCATATCAAAAGCTACATAGCCCTGAGGGTTCAACAACTTCCTGCTTCCCAGCCTCGGCTCACACCAAGATCCCCAAGGCTCTGGGAGGTTCTGTCACATTGCCTTGCCTTCAGTTTGTGAATGCCTAAGACCGGCTGGCCCTGCTGGGAATGTTCTCCCCTTGCCTGAAGTTCTCCTCTCCCTTTCCTAAACACCTTCAGCTCTCAATTCAAGCATTGTTTCTTCATAAAAATCTATTCTAATCCCCATATTAGAATTTATCTCACTGTTATGACTCATAGGACTCTCTGTACTTGCCCCTTGTAGCACTTATCAAAGTTAGTAAAGACATAATTTTGTGATTATCTGATTAATGTCTTTCTCACCTACTAGAATTCATGCTACCTGTGATCAGAATCCAAACCTATTTTACTTAGCATTAAATCCCTAGTAGCAAGCTCAGTGCCTGTACATGGAAGTTGATAAATAAATATTATAGAATGAACGAATAAAATGATACTCAACTGTCCTCTTTCAACTTATTGAACTGTAGAAAATGGAAGACCATAATTATAAAATAGAACAATTATACTCACCCCATGAACATCAAACCTACAATTTAGTTCAATTATCACAAACTACTCCATTAATATTACACTGAATATCCACAAATGACCTGTGGATTGAGGCATGATGTGCTGAGGTTGACTATTTTATTAATTATTTGGCTGAAGGGAATTAATTCAAGACAAATTAGGCTGCAAGTAACAACAGAAATAAAACCGCTACAAACAGCATATGGAAGAGGAAACATATTGCCTTACCTAGAAAAAGTCAAGAGGCAGGGTGCTGTTGTAGTTGGTTCACTGGCCAGCTTAAGGACATTATCAAGGACAAGACCTTTATTTAACTTTGAAAATCCTTTTAAAAATTTTTACTCAGCATTGCTTAGAGGTAATTTTCTATTTCTTTAATGTTGTCTCCTCATTTCCTTTCCAAATTGTCAATGGCGGCTTTCATATGCAAACAGCACAGATGAACAGTCTCAACAGAGACCTCCTAGCTTTCAAAGCCTCAAATCTTTACTACTTGATCATTCACAGAGAAAATTTTTCATCCCTGGCTTAAACTATGAAACACATAAAAGGATCTAGTTATCCATTACCACACATTCCCTATCTTTCAGGATTGGCACATTTGTAAATAAGAACAAATTACTTAATTTGTAAATCAAGTAACAAGTCCCAAGGCAGTACATGTCATTTCAGTTGGGCTCCCCACAAAACAGTGATGTTCCTCAGTCTTCCAGATACATCTAGCTACATGAAGAAAAGAAGGAACAAAGGAAGAGAACCAGAAGGAAATAAGACTTTTATCTCAACATATCTTCTAGAAAAGACTGCCTCTACTATCTTCCCCAATAGTAAACTTATATAATTATGTGTCCATGAGAAGATTTTGTCCATGATTTATGTCCAAATGTTTCTATTTAAGATTAAATGCAGAGCATGAAAGTTTCTGGAAAGTATGGTACTTGGCGCCTTTTAACATGTTAGAATATATGACTATATATGTCTATATGTCTCAATTATACATTTCTTTCCCTGAAATTCATAATCAGTGGCTCAGGCCTTGGGGAAACTAATGTGCTTCTAAATAAAGCAGTGCTTTAAGACAGGATTCTAAAAGGGAGTACTTAAAATTTAATTTATTATTATAATATGAAATTTCAACTGCAATTATTCCTACCAAATAATAAGTATTCTATTACTGGAAATAATGGACAATTACATAAGGATAGAATATATGCTTATTTAGTATAGTTAGACACTGTTATCACATAAAACTAAAATCTACACCAAAATGGAAACATAGAGTAAATTATGAGGATGTCTGGTCTAACCTACTGCAGGACATTTACAAATATTTAAATGACAATATCTGAATGTTTCTTTTAAACTTTTAACTTTGATACATATAATCACAGTTACTCTTATAACACTTCTATGGAATTTCAATTCTATGGTAAAGACTTATTTTATATGCTTTCCTAGTTCCATTTTCCCCACAGCAGTACACAGATGAAGAAAATGAGGCTAAATGCATACAGATAGTGAGATTTGTCACTGAGAGTCCAGCAAAAAAAAAAAAAAAAAAAAAAACTAGTTGTAAAGTGTGCACTATTTTTACTATTTATGTCCAGTTACTTATGAGTATATTATACTTCCTTAAGTTTAAAATCTGAACTACATACATTCACACACACACACACACACACACGTATATTTATTTACTGGAGTGTGGGCAGGAACAATTTATTATCTACTTTTTTTTTTAAATCCACAGTTGAAGCATAGTGCCAAGCTTTTGTTAACTACTTAATAAGAGGTTTCTTATTCATGACTTGGCTTGTATTTTCAACAAACATCCATTCATGCCTGTATCTCAACTATGCTTCAATAATTACTCACAAACACATGATTCCACCCAGGCTGCTTCTTTAAAACTTTCTTAAATGTATATTTATTTTTGAGAGAGAGAGAGAGAGACACAGAGCAAGCAAGGGAGGGGTAGAGAGAGAGGGAGACACAGAATCCGAAGCAGGCGCCAGGATCTGAGCTATCAGCACAGAGCCCGACGTGAGGCTCAAACTCACAAACCATGAGCCATAGTTGGATGTTTAACCAACTGAGCCACCCAGGCACCCCACATCTGCTTCTGTGAGTTTGACCCTCATATTCACAACTATACACTGAATAATGTTATGTGAATAGTTCTCAGGATACCAACTCCAAATGCTTTAAAACCAAATTCATAATTTCCCTCACTTTTTCTAGCTTCCTGTCTTCTCAAGTGCAACAGACAGAACACCAGCCACCCACGCTAGGACCCCAAGAGACCTTTCCAATTTATCTAACTCATTACTTTGGTCATATTTTTAGTCCAACTTTCCAGATTTCGGTCACTTTCCATCATTTCTCACTTATACTTTCTCAAAGGGAAACCCCGTTGCATGGTTTCCAGTCTTGCATTCTGAGTTGTTCACCTTCATTGTTGCCTGACTATTGCCAGTTGCTTAAAAGGGAAATTAACCCATGTTATTCCCTCATGGGTCTTTTATGTGTCTCATGCCACTTTTCTAGACTCCTCTCCCTCCAGCCCTCTCACATCCTGCACCGCAGGCCTCCTCAGCTATTATAATCCTCGGTGTATGCCACGTGCTCCCACGGAGCCAACGCCTGTGCTGAAGCTGTCTGCTCTCCCCACCTTTCCTATGTGTTTCCTTCTATATTCACTGCTGGGACATTTCTATTTCTCCTTAAGAGTCAGCTTAAATACACTCTCTTCTGATAACTGTTTCCTGATCCTTTTAGGACATGTTACTTTATCCTTCTCTAGGTAAGAACACATATTAGATATTTATATTTTCTGGATTTCTTCTTGCCAATTCAGCATCCCCAGGACTTCCTCTTTCAAGGAACGGCTTTACTGCACTGCTTGAGAGGGGCCAGGGACCTCATTTCCCAGAATCTTCTTTTCTTTATGGTTCTGGCTTTAAGTTGTTTCATTAAGGGAAACTCTTTGGAAATCTGGAGGGTCAAAAAGAAGGAAGAGTCCTTATTCTCTTAGTATAGTTGTAGTCACCTGTAGGAGGAAGAAATGAGATTCCTGGGCTTCCTAATGAGCTGCTGAGAACCAGCCATTTGCTGCTTGCAGACACAGTGTTAATGAGAGCTTCTTAGAGATTCCATAGCAGCTTTGCAGTGAACTTTTGAGGATGTCCTGCTTGTGCTTTTGGGTCGATCTCCAGTAACCTTTACTCAGTCTCCCTGTGATGGCGTGTTTCCATGTCAGCTCACCTGGAACTGCATTTCCCGGAATTCTCTCCTCTGTTGGGTTCCGGGATGAAGCCGGCTTCAGGAGATATTTAGTGGGATTCATTAAAAGTGAAGCAGCATTCAAGAATATTCTAGACAAGTCAGCGTTGACTCAGGCTCTGTATTGGCTTGTATTGTGATAGGTCCATCACTTCACTTTGTGGGCATGAAGCAGCAGACCAGGTTATAGTTCTTATAACTTCTTCAGTATCTCTCCTACTTTTGTTTCTCTCGATCTCCAAACAGATGCCTTTTTAGCTCTGTAGTGAAGGTCACCAGGTTCCACTACAGTTACTTTTATCATAGAAAACAAGGTTAGAAGCCGTGAGAAGCCCACGTGGTTTCCGGGTCCTCCTCATAGGTTCCAGCTTTCCCATACACATCCAGTTTGTCCTTGTTCTTCTCCACTCTACATTTATCTTTTCTGGACCACCTGACCTGCTGATGCCAGCCTAGCACCCACCACAGAAGCTATAGCTGACATAAACTGGTTAGCCAGGTCCCCCATTATATAAGGTCAAATCCCCATAATAGTGTCCTCATTCTATATCACTGCTCGTGATCCTGCCCTTCTGATTAAGCCTTGACTGATACACCTCCTGATCGCCAATGGTGACTTCTCTTACCTCAATGGTTCCTATACTAAACTCTTTCTACCTGGAAATTCAGAGAGTGACTTCTGTTTTGACTGGTTTTTGTTTGTTTTTTTGTTTTTGTTTTTGGTATTTTTTTCCCTTAACCCCAGTTAACATCTTATATTAGTGCCTGTATTACTTAGTGGTTCCTTAAACTTAAACATGATTAGAATTTTGTTCACATGCCATTAAAAAAGGACTTGATTAATATAAACATGTTATAGTTATCATTCTATTACTTTAGCTCTACCTGTGTCCATGTCGAAATCTGAGAGCTCACCTCACTGGATTTCAAAGACAAATTAAAAATAAAATAGAATTTGGTAGGTAATAGATAAAAGGAAACAAATCTATAGTGAACTAGTAATGTATTGAGTATATTGGGATGACATAGGAGATGTACAAACCATTTGTCCAAATTGATCTTAAATCTGTATGTTTAACTCAATTTTCATCTGGACCCAAATCCCTTTACACAAGTCAGCCCCTCATTTCTTTCTACTATTTCTCTTCATTGCCTCAAATATTCCCTATATTGACCACAGCTACTGAGATCTCTCTGGATGTCATGCATGACACATTCAGTGGTCCAAACACCAAAGTTATTACAAAGCAGCACAGTGAGTAAAAATAAATTTCCCCTTCTGGGTTTTCTCTTTCTCCAAATGAATTATCAAATTAATCCTACCAACAAAGCAGATGTTTACTTCCTATCATTTCATATATTGCTATTTCTGTCAAACTGCATGAATTAAAGAATTGAACAAATATGATAGAATATATTCACGTTGGGTAAATGAATACATCAATATCTCTCCACTATCAATCTACAACATTGACTGGATAGGTCAAGTGGATGGGGAAGATTAATGCTCTTCTGTGTCCTCAGCTCTGTTGAGGCTATTTCATTTCCCTCGCATACTCTCCATTCCAGATATCAGAGCACATGCACACATGTGAAACACATACAACATTTTCCTCTCTTGTAATTTCCATTTTAGTTAATAAGAAAAGTAGAAAACTCATCTTACATCCAAAGTTTATTTGTACATATATAATTATGTGAATGGTTCAAAACCATTCATATAATTTCCTAATGAAAAATTAGGAAAATAATCCATTTAGTTCTCAGAGTTATGAATTTGTTCCAAGAACATACTTGTGTTTGATATTTTAGATACAGTACAAAATAGGATTAGAAGCTAGAATAAAGAAAGATTTATAAACATGAATTTCCTTGAGAACTGTTCAGTTGTAAATATTCCTCTGAAGTTTATAACTATTTATGTGTTACCAGAACGGCCTGAAAATTAAGCGAAAATTTTCAACTATTTTATCCACATAATTTATATCTCAAAGGCCATATACATAAATCTAGCTAATTTTTTCTGATTCCATTGAGATATTTGGTGCATAATGACACAGAATTTATGTGTGTATTATCTTAGACACTTCTATAAAATCACATGAAAAAGGTTCACTAGGCGTAGTTGCAGAAAAACCTTATTCCTTAAACTCTAATTACCATGATCTAAAAATACAAGATTCTTTACCAGATAAACTTTAGCAATACTCTGTACTCCATCCGATAATACATTCAGTAAATTTCATGTTTAGTTGCACAATTTTTCTCCCTAATGTAAACAGTCTTATTTATGTTTAAGCCAATTCTACCAAATGAATGTGGTTGTGTTAGCTTTTGTAATCAACAAACTTTGTCTTATCTTTCAAATGGCTGTGGTTATTGTTGTTCAGTCATTCTCAACCACGTGACTATCTTGTAATTTTGTCCTGATAGTGTAATATTAGTATGAATATAACTGAATGCTACACCATTTAAACAGAGTGCATTTGATCTCAATGGCTTAAATAAGAGACAATACCTCAATCATTCATGGCTTCACATTTTTACATTTTAAGGATGCTAAACTTTAAAGCAAATTCCTTAGGGACTTAAACACAAGCCAATGAAGTAGACAAGTGTTAGCTCAGCATCACCAATACAACTTTCTGCTTATGGATGGGAAAATGGAATCCCACTCTACAGATCTACCACACTGTCAGCTGAAAATCTCTTTGAAGCAGTCCTATCCTATTTCACCTCTCCTTTCCTCCAACCCAGACACCTTTCTAATTTTATTTTTGGTTGAGTGCCGATGTAAACACATCCTCTTTGTTCTCTTCAATATCCTGAATTTCTTCCTCAGTTCCCAGTCACTACTTTTCCAGGCTATTGCTCAATCAACTCTCTCTTAGAATAGAATTCACTCTCTTCTTAAGGTCAGCATTTCTTTTAATACTTAGTTCAAAACCCATTTACTTTAGGAACATAACTCTGATAGAAAGAAACATATAAGCCATGTTACCTTAGGAAATAGAGAAAAGCAGTTGCCCTATTAACTAAATATATGTATGCACACCTGCTTCCATATTTGGCTGCAGTGAGCAAATACAACTGTAGTTAATAATGGCAAGCAGCTTGCAATGGGTGTGATTTATATGGTTGTTGGCAACAGAGATTTGTCTTTTTACTCAATTATATTGATTTCTTCTTGGATTGTCTTTTTATGTACAACATTGTAGGGGTGGTTCAAACTGGTTTTTAAAATATTATTTTCACTGGCATTTTATTTAAACAATAACATAATCAATTACCTTGCTCTCTTCCAAGAAACTGAATGCAATATAATCAAGTGTAGCTCGACCTATAAATATGTAACATGTTGGCCTAGCCTGCATATTTTAAAGAATATTACATGCCATCTTTGGTACCTTTTCTTACTTTTTTTAAACAAAGAATAAGAATATAGATTCAGCAGACATAAAAAGGATGACAGTCATGGATGAACGCTAAATAGTATTGTTAACTGTCACTTAAGTTTTAAAATATGCAGTTAAAATTAACTAAAGGATGCAATAAAGACCTTGAATATTGTGAAGGTGGACATCCTCTGCAGTCACCTTAATCAAACTGTTCCTCTCATTTTTTTTCTTTTCCTGAAAATACCAAGAATAATGCACACCACAAAGGAGCTATTCATGTATAATAATTTTCCTTCATTTCCATCCACTTTTACCTATTTCACCCATAAAATTCCAGATGAGTTGCAGCTATTTAGTTAAAGATAACAGGAAGGGGAACACAAGGGAAAGGACTCTGTACTCTCTTCCCTCCATTTTTATCATCATCGTGTCATCTACTTTTATCAGTTTTTATTGACTGCAATATTCACTTTTATGTTCTGTCCCCACCAGTCATCGTGACTGTCTCTGTCTATTCGAGTTAGTTTTGTACACTTTTATCAATTCTATGCTTTCATATCTAATCCCAAGCAAATTTATCTTCCCCATTCAATGTCTCTCCTTTACTTACCTTCTTTCTGTGTCACACAGTATGTGGGAAACAAAGTGTCTGACACATGGTCCTTATTTTATGAAATGCAGGGACCGTGGTTAATAACATTAATGATAAATAAGAACAGAGGTAGGGCTCGGTGACTCATTTCTAGTGACAAGCTCAAAAATGATCTATCTGCAGGAGAGTTTATTTACTTAAACAGTAGGGATAGTAAACAATAATGTATGAGCAGTGATAATGGTAAGAAAAGTCTATAGAGAAATAAAGAGGAAAGTAGTCGAACTTGCATGCTCTTTACTTTGTCAGGCATTTGCAAGATACTGAAGATGCAGAGATACACACTATAAAATTCTATCACTCAAAATCTAAGCCACCTTCTGTCTCTCACCACACTCCTTCCATGCAGCCTCACTCTTTTTTTTTCCTTTCATAGTTTATTGTCAAGTTGGTTTCCATGTAAGACCCAGGGTTTATCCCAACAAGTGCCCTCCTCCGTGCCCATCACTCGCTTCCCCTCCCCCCGTCCCCCATCAGCCCTCCATTTGTTCTCAGTATTCAAGAGTCTCTCATGGTTTACGCATGAAGCCTCACTCTTATAGGATGAATAAAACCTCCTTTCCTTCTCTCCCTCCTTCTCTCTCTCTCTTTCTCAAAATCGGTCTCCCTCTCTCTTTCCAATGTCAAAATTGACTAATGGTATTCACACGTATAACTATATACCATTTGTAGATGTGTGTGTGTGTTAACTTCTATATATGTTAGTTCCTACATACATGTGTAGATGCACACACATGTGCACACACACACACACATAAAATTAATCACAAATTCTCTTCATCTTTTGGTACCCAAACTCTAACTCACTTCTATCCATAATAATCCTTTCCTCACTTCCCTTTTGTTATAATATAGATACTGACATTCCCTTATCTATGGACAATGTCCCCATATGATTTAGTTCCTATCTCCTCTCACCTTTTAGAAACCAAAAGTCTTCCATGTTCATTATGCTTCTGTATATTTAACATTTCCCTCCTTAAAAATTCCTTACCTTGAGAATGTAAGCTCTCTGATATTAAACAAATGAAAACTCCGAAAACCTTCTAAACTTCCTTTGACCTCCGATCCTTCTAGAATTCTCTCCCTTTCACTTTACAAAGTACTTGAGAAAAGCATCTATGTCAGCTCTCTCCACTTCCTCATTTGTAATCCCCCCTCCTCCCTTCCACTCCAGTCTGGTTTCTGCCTCATATCTCATTCTCAACAGCTGTCATTCAGAACTTCATTGTCACTGAAACCCAAGATTCTTTTTCATCCTCTATAGGCCCTGTAGCTTTGAGGTTCAGAAGCATTATCTTCATGTCCTACTTGGCATTTCCTTTCACACATCTTAAGAGAAAACTCATTCTCAGTATGTCCCAAAAGGAAGTCATAATCTTTTTGCTTCAAATCCAGTGCTCTTCTGCTGTTCCCAGCTTCAAACAAAGGGATCTGCTCCAAAAGTTGCTTAGGAGTCATTCTTGAAAATCCCTTTATCTCATCCACCATATACATATACACTAAGTACAAGTTATCATTATCAATTTCACCAATTTTCCTTGAATACCTGTACCTCTTACCATCACCATATGTACCAATGCTAATTTTTGGAATTCTGGAGCCTGCCTGCATTCCTTGGTTTATGTGATCCTATCCTCCATCTTCAGTGTCCACTGGCATGGTAGCTACTCATCTCTGTATCTCTGATTCTGACCCTTCTACCTTCCTCTTATTAAAAACTCATGTGATTACATTGGGACCACCCAAACAATCCAAGATAATTTCCTCATTTCAAGATAATTAATTTAATCACATTTACAATATTCATTTTGTGTGTAAGATAACATATTTACAGGTTCTAGGGGTTAGGATGTGGCCATCTTTGAAGGGAGGAATTATTCAGCTCTTGAAAGCCAGTGTAGTATAAATCAGTGTTATCTTCTGCGTGTACAATTGAAGCCAACCTCCAAATTTATATCCTTTATCTATTCATCTACAACATCTATTTTTTTTTAAATTTTTTAATGTTTATTTGTTAGAGACAGACAGAATGCAAGTGGGGAAGGGGCAGAGAGAGAGAGAGTGAGACAAAATCTGAAGCAGACCTCAGGCCTGAAGTGGGGCTCGAACTCATGAACTGTGAGATCATGACCTGAGCCAAAGTTGGACATTTAACTGACTGAGCCACCCAGGCACCCCTACAACATCTATTCTTATCTCCTATACATCCATTCATTTTAACCAGAGTGATGGCCCTATAAAAGGCTACTGTAGTCATTTTATAATCAATTGGTGGTTTCACACTGAGCTGAGAAGACTGACTATATTCTTTAATATGGACAACAGGTCTTGGGTAGCCAGATCCTTTCTAGTGCAAATTCTCACAGCAAGCTCCTCACCCTTAACATTTCATTTCCCCTACATTGTTCTTTATTCCTAATGTCACATACTGTTGCATACAGCATTCGCACAAGACTTTGTATGAAATTCTCTTCTCCACTTTCTTTAGACTCTTCAGAATCTGAGTCCATTTTTGCACTAATAGTCAGTATTCATGAAGTGCTCACAATATGCAATTCACTGTACCCAGTGTTGGGGACTCAGCAGAAAACAAACGAGTCATTACATGCCTTCATAGATCTTCCATTCTAAATGAAACTTATATTCCATACTCTCTTCTTTTTCCTAGCAAAAGAATTTTTTTTTCACTCTAGGTCAGGTTCACATGTTATGCACATTATAATATACCATGCATAATACATACTTCGATAGCTCTTGTATCAGACTCTAATAATATATTCATTTGTGTAGCTACTTGTTACATATCATTTCGAAATTATAAATTCTATGAAGTCAAGAGACTTTTCTGGTTTTGTTCATCTTAGTCTTCCAGTACCTGTCCTCATATATAGAAATATTCAACAAAGTTTAGTTAAATGAATGAAAGACAACTCATTCTACCATGTGTGTTTTTGTATAAAGAGAGGTAAAAAAAAATATTTGTTGATGAAGTATGTGGGTATAGACCTATGTGAATATGGGTTAGAAATAATTAAACATTTTTATGATCCTATACTAATTCATTTATCCAGTGTATGTTTGAATCATCTTCTTTGAGACACATTGCAACAGCAACAGAGTCCACAATGAAGGACAAGTCAGACATGATCTTTGCTTTTGTGGAACACATCTTTCAGAGTTAAAGTCTTCAATATTTATAACAAAGAGACAACGGATGTGGCCAATTACGTTATTTAACTTCTAGGAATAGAGTAGATACATTTCAGTAGCACTTTCCTAAGGACTTCTTTAAAACAAAGCCTACTTCTAAAATACAGATTCTTAGACAAAATTATTCATGACAAGTATTTTTCTGGAAGATACTATTGTTCTAATTCTTTCCATCACTCTCAATTATATGAGTTGTCTGTTATCTACTCCTAATCCATCTTTTACCATTTACCAAATGTATGATCATATTCACGATTTATTTTATAAATATCAATTACACAGTAGTGGAAGGCTGAACTTCCTTTCTATATGTGTAGCTATAACCTGTTTGAAGCACTCTCTATCCACCAAGATACAGAGTGCATTTTATAATTTAGGATTTATCTCATTTTCTGAGATAAACAAACAAACACATAAACAACAAAAAACAATGAGTCAGGTTGTACACTGAGGAATTTCCTCTGTTGGTATGACTTTTTTCATCTTGAAAAACAGGAGAGTAGATTTATCTTCAAGGTTCCTACTCTGTACATTTTTGTTAAAAATAATACAATGAATTAGATAACTTTCTGTTGGCTGGCATGAACTGGCCTATAAAATATTTTTATTCTTACTTTAACATATTCTGTCTCCCTAATTAAAATAAAAATATTAAGACAATTGGAATCAGTTTCTCTAAATTATTCTTACAGTAGCAAATGAGTGAAGGACAATCTCCCCACTTATAATACTTTTAGAGAACAAGGGTCAGAAAATCTCAAACCTCTCCATCTCAGGTTAGAGCTGAGACTCAGCAGCAGGTGAGTCCTCTGACTTTCCATTTGTTAAAGTGACTTTGGACTTCAATCTAATCCTTTTT